>JAZFAV010000002.1:12832500-14097500 GCA_037954035.1 Rosalia funebris | reverse complement strand
TACTTCACTATTTTATTGCCTTCAAGTACATATAAATACAAAGTACATTTAGTTAAGTGTAAAATACATCAAGATTAAGTAAAGTACATTAAACTTTACTTTAAATTACCTTGTTTTAAATTTATAAAACTACGGGGCGCTCCGAAGATTAAACAATATGAAATTAATTAGACGGAAAGTCTGTTGAAGATGATGTTAATTTGAAAATAGGCCCAATTAACTAATATTCATCGACTTCGCTTTATTCATATATTGTGCATATCAATTATATGATTGATATGTAGATGGTATTGATGGGATAGATTACGCAATTTTGATATTCAGTAGACCTCCAGTATGTACTATCAAGAAAGAATGTAATGAAAATCAGAAAAAGGTTGTTCAGGGAAAATGCTTTTAGTGTTTTAATTAAATTTGTTAATTCAAATTAATTTATGAGCAATTTCCAAAAATAATTTCATTTTTATAATTGTTTAGTAAATTATGTCAAATTCAGGTTTATATTTTTTAAAATATAGAAACAGTTTTCCATTAAATCTTGGCAATAAAGACGTTGCCTTTATGTTACAAACATCAAGTGAGTGCTGTATAAAAAACTTTGTAATTTTTAAGAGGTAAGGCCACTGGAAAAAATCTTTTTTTTTTTGTTTAAAAAATGTTTAGGGGTTTTAAAAATGATATACAAAGATATTGTCGGCACTAAAAAACTCTATGTACATCAATTTAGAATCCTGCCATGACCCCCTTTAGACTACTCAGAAAGGAAACAGACAGCAGTAGGACATCAATGTGGAAAGCCAACTACCTATATTATGGCGCAGACGTCGCGGATTACAGATATTCTATGATTTATTTATATTGAAGATGCGTTTTTCTAGAAACCCACGTTTTTTGAACTGGGCGGAAACTCGAATAAATTTTCATGAATCAATATGAAAATTTGGCTGTACATTCAAAACTAGATTCTCTACAATGAACACTAAAAAGGAGAATCTCCATGAAAATGCGCCATTTTGACAAAAATTGATGTATAAAAAATCTTACATATTTCTATAGCTGTTCTTATACATAATAAGAAAATAAATTTTGGGTTTTTGTTACAGGTAAAAAATTGCACGAGCTACGTTTACAGAGGTACAGAATTTCGATTCGACCATTATGTCATTAAAAAAAACCCCAAAATATGCGTATTTTTCCTACTCCATAGTGGTCCAACCCCTTAAATTATCCCTTATATATCTATCATCGCTCTTGTTACGTTTTTCTGACGTCCCGTACGGTCAATCTATTAACTTTGATTTCAGACCCCAGAAAAAATGTTTCACTAGTCTCAATTTCTCGCTTCAAAAACTTCATCATATTAATCTGCATAAATGACACCAAACAAACAAAAAAATGAGAAGCAGTTCGGGTCAGACTTCAGAGACTAATGATGTATTAGATATCCCGAGCAACATTGCGATAATAACTCCAGTAGACAATGTACGTAGAACATACAATAACGCGTGTTTTTTTACGCGATACACAACGAGAGAGCTTTTGTGAACAGACCTACAGTCCTTTCGATTTCAATTTGTATACGTACTAAGACAGATTTGACAGCATTCGCCTTTTTTGTCGACAGGATGCTTGCATTGAGGTGCGGGACACTTCTTAGGACTACATATCACCTCTCCATGCTGAAAAATAAAAAGGAAACAGTGTAAGAACTTAAAATTAGCGTTGTTGAAGTGGCACTTAAAATGCTGGCACTTGCATTGAATTAAGTTGCCATATAGTTTATATTTAAATACTTTAAATATAAATAATTACAGTTAAGACAAAATAGTTTATATTTAAGCATATAATGTTTGTGTTAGATACATATACATAACAATTATTAGCCAATTGTAGTAATACGCAACATTAACCGATGGTTGGCGGGGCGGCGTAATACAAGCTATTTCTTTTTCACATTAAATAGTCTCTGATTTGGATGGCACCATAATAAGTCTCTCCATTAGATGCTAATTTAATATATCCTTGACGAATTGGTATAACATTCTGATGGAGTGTCTATCGGATTCTTTAGAATACTCTTGCTCATTGTATACTGAGATTATTAGTCCTTGTCGTTATTGATACTTTTCCTAATATATTTTTATACGCTGCGGAAAGGAAGTCTGGAACACGTGAGAAATCTTGCAAAATATTTTTTTCTTTTGCAAAAACGCTCCAAGTGGTCAAAAAAGATTTTACATTTGTCGTCTTTGAAATACTTTAGTTCTATGTACAGTGGCGTACATTTGCGAAGTCAAAGGGGACGCATTTTTTAAAACCCCTATTTAAAATGACGACCCCTATTTTTTATCGATATGGTAAAACTATAATTTTTATAATAAATATATATTTAAGTGTTTGTTTAATCTTAATCAGGGACTGGTTCATTATTGCTATAACTATACTCCGGTTTCAGAATAATGGGCAGTAAGGTATAGAACATTATTTTTATGAGCTGGTAATAGGATTTAACAAGTCTCGTGTCTGTTTTACGTGTAAATTGTAAATACCACTCTCTGCATTCTGTGATATCTGCTTTCTTTAGTCGCGCGCGAGACAAGGCACGCGTCTTATCTATTTGCCTTGTCTGATCCACATGTTGCGAATTACTTACTGCCTACAATTTTAAAACGGGGGTATATAATAAGTTGAAGCCCTTGTAATCTACCACGATATTATTATTTTCCCAGTATTGGTGAATATATGCAATACTGTATGCAAAATGGCAGTGAGCAGTTTAAAAACTATACCAGTGTCGCTTGCTTCAAATTTTGGGTGGATATCTACATTGATTAGAAGAGAACAGAAATAAAGAAATCATATACGCGAAAGAAAGGTGCATGTATATTAGCATAGTTGGAAATTATAATATATGTATATCTTTGAACTGGTTTTATTTGTTTTTGAATTCATTTTTCCTCTTTATTGTTAAATAAATGATTTGCTAAAGTTTTTATGATTTCAAATATATTTAGAAATAAACAAGATACTATAGGGTTTCTTCTGATATTTGGTTTTAATACCAGTGTCATTATATGCTTTGAACCTCTGGAAAATGTAACCCGACAATATATTGAGGATTTTTAAAAATTTTCGGCAGAATCTTCTCGGATTTAGAGAGATCTCAAACGCGATCATTCCAAGGAGATAAGGGAATATGTCATTAAGTAAACATATATCAAAAAATATTTTGACATGCGTGTATTATACAAAAGGAAAGAGAGGAATACTAACCACGCACGAGCACATTTCACAGCCATTTATCCACCTAGCTCCGTCCGCGTGGATCGTCCCATTTTCTTCGTGGCAGGATATTTGGCAGTCGCACTCCTCCACCTTTTCGATGCGCTTCTCAGCTGCCACTAGCTGTAAAAGACGGAATTACATAAAATCGAGACACTCGGCCCAGTGCATTTGAGGTGGTGTGGAAAATATTTTACTAAGGCGGATCTATTTAGAGTCTAAATTATGGAGTAGCTTTTGCGTATGATGATAAGATAATGAGGGAACGTGGTTCTCCTCCTAATGATGAATTTTATTATCATCGTCTAAGGGAGATTTGCAAAACACTACTCCGAATTATTTTTACATATAACTCTACGTTATTCACTAACATATGGTGCAAAATTATAGAATTAATTTCTCATGGGTGGTCTGAACTAAATTTTACCTCAAAATTCTGTCACTTTGAAACTATTTATGGGAAACGTTAGATTGAAGGGCCCTGAAAATGATGCTTCAAATCGGAATATCAGAACACGTGCCGACTTTTTCTTTTCCCATTCATTTTTTGGAAAGAACAAATAGGAAAATAGGAAAGAAATTAAAAACTATTTAAAAAATATTTTGTGGCGTTTTTCTTATATTACCATAGGATATAACGTATATTCAGGAGCTATAGCGAACATGGATATTGACGGGCATACAAATATGCACATATATACATATATATCATTACCGAGGGAAAAAAATATTGACAACAGTATGTATTCTTTTGATACATGATTGCACATTGTAATGATGCATTTGTTTGAATGTAACATCATTTATACATATGCTGTAATAGACTATTTATTAAAAGATTTTAACGAAGCACCTATTTGGGTAGAAAAATGCAATGTTCAGCGAGAAATAACGTGCAATGGAACTACACTTAAAGGAAATTCATGTAAAATTATGTTAAATAGTGTGAACAAGCTCAGAGAAATATGTAGTTTATGGTGTCTGAGGTATGTTACAGTATTGGAGAAGCTTCAAAAAGTCGTTACCACTTGTTTCGGGAAGAAATTATCATCTTGATTTGGAAATTATTATTTTGGTTTGATTCCAAGCGCCCGCACTGGCAATGTCGGTGGAAATGGGTGTTATCCGCGTTTCTTTCAATGTGTATCCTCCAGACAGTTTCGGCTTTGGATTTTAGGGATTGTATAATTTATACGATGTGTACTATATTTGTTTGTTTTTTTTTTATTTTCAAGATATCAAAATCTGTGTTTCCTTATATTAATTTGTTTGGCTTCATTTTTTATTTTTTTAACTACCCTATTCAATATTTCATTTAAGGTATATAAAAGATATCGCATGGCCATGTTTTTATTTGAAAAAATCATATATTCATATTATCATAGGTTAAAAATATCTTTTAACTATGATATTACTATTGATAGACGACGTCATAAATTCGTCAGATATATAAAGAGATCATATCAAAAAAGACCTGTTAATAAATTCTCCTTTCATGATTTTGCACCATACATTATATTGTACATTCATTATTCAAGGATTTCTTTATTTTGAGAAGTGCCACTGTATAAGAGCATTGTATAAACTATAGCGAAAAATATTTCCACTAAATTATGAAAATAGTTTCGGACTTTACGTTAAAAACATGAGATTGTACTCCCCTCATAACATTCATAACTAAATTATTTATTATTTGGGGCATGATTTATTCATTGTTTGACCCACTAAAAATAACAATAAAAATTTTATTAGATTTCTAGATATACACGAAAACTGATATCGACATTATAAAGTAAGTCTATTCGATATTACTTAATAGACAACAGTACTGTACTTTTCTTAAAATACCTGAAATATTAATGTTTTTAGTGATTGCACAAGGTTACTTGAAACTAAAATTATTTTGTTTTACTCGAAATTTTACAATCGTCAAAAAGTTCCAAAAACAAAAAAAATAGTTTAAGAACATACACATAGTTCCAAAGTAAATTTAGGCTGAAAATTAATTCTTATTCTCTATTATCTACTTTGCTCTATTCTATGTTTAATTACTTACATATCTTTTTATCATGATTTACATTTTAATTACTCTTGGGCTTTTGTTATTTATTTAATTCTGGAGTAGGTCCGAACCTTTGGTGTGAAGATGTTAGTTCTCCACAAAACATCAAAACAATATATTTGACGCGCGTTTCGCCAACAAAGTTGGCATCATCTAGAGTTGATCTTATTCTAATAGTGTATCCTATTTCTGGTAAAATACATATATGAAACGGGCGAGATGCCGGAGGATTATAAGAGGAACATTATTGTTACTATACCTAAAAAGAGAGAAGCCGACAAATGCGAGAACTTTAGAACGATTACCTAACTTCCCACGCGTCAAAAATCTTAACCAGAATAGTGCAGAAGAGGATGGAAAATAGAGCGGAGGAAATACTAGGAGAAGACCAATCGGGTTTAGGCGAAATAGGGGAACTTGCGAAGCTATTCTGGCGCTAAGAGTAATGTTAGAAAAAACAATAGAAAAAGGAAAGAACGCTTATATAGGATTTGTAGATTTAGAAAAAGCTTTTGATAATGTAAGATGGGAAAAAAATGTTCGAGATACTAAAGAGCGCGGGAATGAAGTATAAAGATAGGAGAGTAGTACACAATCTATACAAAGAGCAAACTGTTGTTATAGAAGTAGAAGGGGAAAGAAGGGAAGTAGGTATTAGGAAAGGAATAAGACAAGGATGTACGCTATCACCACTAATTTTTAATCTGTACATCGAAGAGGCGATTAATGTCATAAAAGATGGATTTCGGGATTAAAGTACAGGGACAGAAACTAAAAATGCTGAGATTCGCGGATGACTTAGCAGTATTAGCATCTAGTAAAGAGGAATTGGAATTAGCGTTGAAAGAAATAGAGGCAGTGTTGACAGAGGAATACGTAATGAGGGTGAATAAAAACAAAACTACTAAAGTGTTAGTGTGCAGAGGGCGCGAGCGCGAGCAGAGCAAAAACGAAAGTACAAATTAATAATGACAGATTGAAGGAAGTTAAAGACTTCACTTATTTAGGAAGTAAAATAAATTGGGATGGAAGAAGCGATAAAGATATAATACAAAGAATAGCGCAGGATCGAGTAGCTTTTAACAAAAAAAAAGCACTTTTATGCTCGGGGATAATAAACTTAGAAACAAGGAAGAAATTTTTGAAAACGTATGTATGGAGCACGGTACTATACGGTTGCGAAACCTGGACGGTAGGGGAAGCAAGTAGGAAGAAATTAGAAGTTTTTGAGATGTGGTGCTACCGAAGAATGATGAAAATTCCGTGGACTGATAGGGTTAGAAACGAAGAAGTATTAGAGAAAGTCGGCGAGAAAAGAAGTATGTGGAAAAACATAAAGAAGAGAAGAGATAGAATGGTAGGCCACTTGTTTGGACATGGGGGAATAGTCCGCGATACTTTGGAGGTAGAAATGGGAGTAAAGAAAGGCAGAGGTAGGCCTAGATTAGACTACTGCTCGCAAATAGTAAGGGATGTAGGTTGTAGCACAATTAGCGAAATGCGTAGGTTAGCACAAGATAGGAGAAGCTGGAGGTTAGCGTCCAACCAATCTTAGGACTGATGACCTCATGATGATGATGATGATGTATCCTATTTATATCTAAATTATTGTTGCAGTTCAGTGAGCTCTGACCAAGTGTATTGTATAGTGTTTTGTGGAAAACTAAGTCAGCGCTATTCATTTAATTATTAATTTAAACTATAGGTCGTTGAAAATAGCTCATCAAGAATATTTTAACAATATAAAAAATCCAGAGAGTGCAGAGTGTTAGATAAAAGTGTATCTCTTCACAATATAAATGTTCATAATTACACTCGCATAAATCATTCTGTATATCTAATATTTCATCACTTGTAAGAAACATTCTTACAAGTGATTTCCACCCTGTGTAATATTTTAAGGGAAACGGCCAGTTATAATATCAATCACTGTCTATGTTACCAGAGGTTTTTGACTAGCTTCGATACGTTTTGTAAATAAAAAAGGAAACAACCCAAGTGAACAAACCATGGCCTCATGCACCCACGGTTTGTTGCACATTGCGTTGTTCATCCCCCGCCTAGTCAACGACATTTTCCGGTTTAGAACAGTACTGGGCTAAGTGTGGAAAACGCTTTATATGTGACGTTACATGGTAATCCATATACCCTTTCGGTAAGTTCCTGAAGATGCCTCGTCAGTTCCTGCACGGTATTCTGCAATAGGAAAAACTGACCGCACGTGGGGCACGTCGAATCCAGGTGAGGACAGGAGAAAAGGTATCCGTGAGGGCCGCCTATCAGTCTAACATCTTGCACAGCACCCTGAAAGAAAGAAATGGTGGTTGATTAAGGATATCCGACCCAGGAATAGTCGGGAACTGAAACCGCTTAAAAATTTCTCTATTTTCATTAACAGTGGCTATTTTTTGAAATTAACTTGAAGTAGTACACCATTAATGTACAATCAATATATAAACATAAGAACAGGAGTCCTGGAATGTTTTCCTCTTTTTAGATGAATGAAACTCAGTTATTAAAAACGATATTTACTTACATTCGCTATTTTTTATATAAATTTATAATTTAGAGAAAATTGTATATGAAAAATAATATCGTTAAGGTGTCTTCCTTCACGTCGCTGTACATCCTTAAGGCACGACCAAAAATTTACGATAACTCGTCGAAATAATGCTGGTTCAATCCTCTGAATTTCCTCGCTTATTTTGATTCTTTTAACCGAATCAAAGTTTTAGGAGCATCAGTGTATACCTTAGATTTCAAATAACCCCATAACAAATACATCGACGTTAAAGCGGGACTTTTGGGCGGACAATTAATCAGTCACTAATCAAGCTCTTTGCTCAAGGAGCTTGATTAATGTCGTGTGAAGAAGGTAATACGCTCAATACAGGTGACGAATTATTATGATATAACAATGGTTCTCGTGAAATATTCTGACACACATGGCACGTTGCTCAACGATGAAACGATTTATTTACCACTTTCCAAGAGGTTCAACAAACAAATGAGGATAAACCTTTTCCGATAAATCTGTTTTTCCCATTGTTTAGCAAAAATACAATTTAACGATTTTAATATTGCTTCATTAATCCTAATTTAATATGAAGTGGCGGCAAAACAGGCACGACGCGATGTCACGAGTAAAAGTACACACATTAAAAACAGCGACTATGTAACTACCCGAATAGTATAAAACCGGAATATCCCTTCCGGGTAACTCTGTTTTGGTAAATCCCCCATATTTGCGTGTACGTCTCAAACCGATTTAAACACAGGGGTGCCGTAAAGATTGAGGCAAAATTTAATTTTATGAAACCTCGGTTTTAAAAACAACAAATTATTGTAAAATGTACGTTTACAAATACTGGTGCATGATTAAAACAAAACATCAGTGTTTCTATAGTTCATGGTACATAACTAAGCCAAAAAGTCCGATTACGAAATCCTTGTTGGCCTGTGTTACCTTGACTCAGCAATTCGCCTAGTGGTCTGCCGCCCTCTGTATATACTCTAATATATCTGCATATCGTTTTAGAACGATATTTTTCTGTATTTAAAATTACTATTCGATAAACATAGTCTCCCTAACATTTGGGCAACCAAATGGTACAATAAATAAACTTTTGTTTCAGTATACCTAACACTCTATTACACAGTTTTGTGCGTATGATAGATACTCCGGGAGTACTTACCTTAAAATAATAATGGGTATTTCTTTGCCCCACCCAAAGCTGCATGGACTTCGTGAAGTTCCTGTCAGGAACGCCGGGCTTTAAAAGTCTTTTAAAAAGAGATTCACAATCCACTAACAGTTCGACCTGCGAGCCACTGACCGAGACCGCGACATCGTGCCACTTATTGTCGGCCAGTTTATAGCGAAACGTCTCCGCGTACACTCTCGAATCCAGCCTGGAAGTGTAGTGCAATCGAATCTCATTCTTCCTGCCGCTCGACTGCAGCTCCAGGAACCTGTTGGCTCCGTGGGCGAAGGACACGATGGCTCCGGTGTTGCCGGGTTCCTGTTTCAGTCGCGCCGAGATCGTGAACTCGGGGCTGCCGCGCAGAAGGTCCGACACCTGCTGGAATGCTGACGGTGGTAGCTTCAGGTCTCTGTAGTCCCCTGGAAAAGAAATACATATATACTATTGAAAATTTGCCGGTAAATTTTACCACTCTTAATGGTGTAAAATTTCTAGAATATTACAAAACTTAACACCAGTATAATTGGCAAAATTTTAAAATTGTAGAGTGATCTAAGTGCCAAAAACCAAATTTTCGGGAAATGAAGAAAACTGCACAGAATATACAATTTTCAATAAAATGTATTCTAGTAAAAGCATCAATTTCAATATTCATAATGAAGGTTACAAAAAAAAGTTGTTAAATAAAATGCTGTGTCGTCTAAAACGTGAAAAATGCCTGTAAATGATCTAAGTACCAGTATTATGCTGGATATTATCTATCTCCACATGTTTTTTTATTCTTAGGTACTCAGAACGTCTATGAAAAATTTCCTGTTCTTTTCGTCTATGCAATCGAGCATATCCGTGATGTCTTTTTCTTGTTGGCACTAAGAGGTATTTTCCTGGGCAATGCAGAGAGAGCAGAAAACCTAAAGAGACTGCAGATTTACGTTTTTTCTTAGTACTTGACGCATCTCAAAATGTATGTATCAAGTCACTGAAGTTTTTTCTTATAGTAAACTACGGCAAGATTCTCTTTTGTTATTCTTACCCAAGAAATTTGGGTTATACCTAATTTGGACGTATCGATGTATTGGTTTGAAGCTTTGTCGAAATCAAAGAGTGGTTTTTGACTCATATTTAGTACTTTAAAGGGCCTTGAGGGACGAACTTCGTTTGATTATTTTCTTCACATCAGTAAAGTTCACTACCTAAAGTTTTGAGCATTTAGCCCGTTTCTCAATTAATGCGAAGTCTCTATCTGATGCGTGGCACTTAGATCGACTAGCTCGGAATCGACTAATGGAGTTACATAAACGAAATCTGTCAGCCTCTGTTGGAACTACTTCCATAACGAATCAGGATCATTTAGCACTGCATTAGCCTTGGCTTGTAGAAACAACATGTTGGTATAAAAAAACGGGAAAAAATGTTTTTGCCACTTAGATCATTTAGGTCTGTCACTCTACAATTGTAAACTTCAAAACAATTTAGGTAAGAAACTAATATAAATACACCATAAGTCTTCTTAGTAGTCTGCGAGGCTTGGTTCAGAATTCTTATGGCGTTTTCCGTGCAGACTGTCATGATGTCACAATTGGCCATAAAATCACATAATATAATTTCTAAACAATTCCTATGTTATATTATCATTTGACCATGACCTGTAAGAGCTTCTTATTCGTATTTTGGCAGAATAACGTATCACCTCTATTTCATCGATTATAACACTTTCCAATCATATTCTAAATCATCAACAATGGCTCCGCCGCCCCCAATACGATTCAACCAAGCCGGTTAATTATAATCTCGATTCTAGTTACTCTTCTACAGTACGTATTCATGCGGCCTTTACGTTGGTATTGATAAAATGTGAGGCCATATGGTTGTTCATGATTTCTGGCTAACCATTAGTGCCCAAATTTTGGTGTTATCTGTCCTTACAAACAAATGTTAAGATTCAAAGTTTATCTAAAATAATAACCTAGATGACTGAAAAGAACTAGTATAAAATAGTACCAAACAAAACTAACTTCATGTATATTTTAGAGACTCACTACAATATTTGAAAGAACGTAAACATTTCCAAGATCATTAAAGGATGTACACAAGACCATTAACTTATACAGCAAAATATAGAATATTAAATATATTACTTAGATTTTTACGTATTTTTACCTTTTTGTAGAATATTAATGCTTGCATATTTGTATGAAAGTGGCTAATAAACTAATAACCATTTACGTTTATGCTGCTGTAAAATAAAAAAAAAATGATTTTATTTTCATGATAATTAATAAATATATCATATAGCCTATGGATAGGGTTCAGTGTTGTCACTGCTTTTGAACTTACCCTACATTATAAGTCAGAAAAATATACTTAAAATATCACTGCAAAAAAATTCAAAAAACCGATTGTGGGTGGAAACCTTTTTGTTGCGATAACTGTACGAAACGTGTTTGTATTTCACAATGAAGTAAGCAAAGTAATACAAACGTGTATATTTTATTATGTATTATTTCGCGTCTACTTATTATTTAATAATAATATATAAATGTTACCAACAATACATCCAAATTTCTATTATCAATGAAAAGTGAATCCCTATAAGAAGAATTATAAGAAGTTATTACTTATTAATAATTATTAAATCGTGTAGAAACGTGTCTGTTTATGAATTTTGCATAATCAATTTTTCCTGAATGGGTTTTCTATCCTGAGGAGTAAATATTTAGAGCCTTGACAAAGTTTATTACAATTCATATATACACAAAGCCAAAACATAAATGTGAAAAAGGTAAATTAATCCTTAATAAGATATCTTTGCTTATAGACAAAAACGTAACTATTGTAAAAACTTTCTTATGCCAATAATTAAAAATTTAAAAATAAAAATCGATCTGTTTCAGAAATTTTCTTAAAATTTAACGGTAACGCTTAACATTAATTTATATATGGATTGCACTGTATCATAGAATAATCAGAATTGTATAAGAAAGGAGGTTACGATTGAATGAAATGAAAAAGTTAGTTGGTTTTAATTGCAAAGAAGGCCGCATTTTATACAGTTATATAGGTTTTTGAGATAATATTAGTTTTGCGCATATCGTGGCTAAATTAATCATCCCAAGGTCAAAAGAATCATAAACAAAAATAGCTAAGGAAAGTCGACACAATTCTCTAAATCAATTTCATCAATTTTACTGCTATTATTTTAACTTATAATATTCTTTGCAAGGTTTTTCTTCGTGTCATTGAAATATACCAACATGTTGTATAAGTTCATATATAAAATATTAAATATACACATTATAAGCAAATACAATAGATAAAATACTGCAATAGAAGCATTTTGTAACAATAAAAGCGTTCTGTCCCACCCTACCTTGTTATCATAATTCTTCGGATTGTGACTGAGGCCTTCGCCATTTTTTGCACAGTGATGTGCGCCTTGCTATATTTATATATAAATTAATCATAATTTGAGGGTTCATAATTCATAATTCGCCGCTGATTTTGATAAATGTAAACAGGGACTGGGAAGCGTGTTTTGAAAAGTCTGTATAAAAAATTTAAAGCCTAAACATTCTCTGAAAAATCACTTCTCGCCACGCTATATCATCAATTTTAATTAAATAAAAAGTTGGACAAGTTAACACAGCTACGTTACTGTTAATGACTAGGTATTTAAAATAAATTTCGTGTTTATAATTTACCCGTGTCTTTTACGCTTTTATTAGATTATGTTTCATAATGCGCCTGCCATTCTCTGTTGCCGTAAGGTACATTAGAAATCGATCGTTGTAAATATAATACATTGTATTACTGTTTTTATGTTCGTTATGGAATTTCATATATAGGACGATATAGAAGAATACAAATAGAATTACTTAGAGAAGTACTATTCCTGCTATAAATTATTACATCAGATGAAAGGTATTGACAATTTTAAAGGAACTTTTTTTGTGTTCTGTTTTGTTGTCGTAGTCGTTGAACAAAGGGAAAACTTTTTAAAGCAACTGTTATTTATTCACAGGTATCCAACAGGTACATATCCAATTAGATAATACAGGAAACTACACAATATACATGTTTTAACTACACAAATACCTAATTACTAACAAATAGCATACAGTATGTACGAAGATGCGCAAAATGTATTATAAATTAACAAACATGTACGTTATCTGTACAGCTAAGATATTGACATAAAGGCACAAAAAGAGAATTACTACGTTGTATTATGAAACATCATCACTTATTACATGAACAATAGTAAAAACATATTAACCCTATTTTCAATTTTACAATATTGCCTCATCTTCTGACATAAGGGAGATGTTATGCGAACGTCAGTACGGGGTTTAAGAGGTTTAGAACGTTATAATTTCACATTGACATTCTGGGAACTCTTATTTAAATTCTGTTTAAAATATTCAAACAGTCCAAGATGTCCATAATTTTAAATAAGAAAAATATTAATAAAAACTACGTCACTAAGGTTACACCATGTTCAAAGACTAGCTTGTTAAACTACAACCACGGTGATAAGAAGCACAGCCACAGTCAGTTCTCCTTGGGACTAACACCTCTTGATTTGTTTATAGCGGAGAATTCCTTAAGGATGGCTCTAGGACTATGTGTAGTAGGACTAGGTGTAAGAGGACTATTGCGCGTCATCAAGGAGACAAGTAAGTAACTTCCTGTTCTGAAGGCAAGCGTGCATCAGATCTCCCCATTTTTTACTAAAGCTACTATCAAATTTGGATTGGGAAGATAACTATTAGGTTAGGATGAATTTCAAGGACTTTGCGGTATATACAGATGGTTAAATAGTGCTAGGATATGGGATTTTTCCGAAGATCCAGATCTCTGAATCAGTGAGTCTCTGGACACCCATGTCATAGTATTTCAAGCTGAGGTCACGGAGATATTAGGGGTGATCATAAAAATTACTAATCAGAGTAACAAAACCATCAGCACATTCATATGCTGATGGCTTTCATATTCATAGGACTGTGAGGCAGTCCTAAACAATTGCAGGACTAACTCCCAGTAGATTCAATGCAAATTGAGTACTCCAATGTAAAGAGTTATTGAATGTGCTAGGGCAAGCAAAGGATGTTATTTTATGTTGGGTAAAGGGATATATAATCGTGGAAGCGAGAAAGTGAATACTTCGGCAGACTATCGTAATGTTTGATAATCAGCAATAGTATTTATTTGGCATATTAATTAAGATCGTTTGCGTAAATCAAAGAATGCAGGCTTGAATCTAATACGGTATCATTGATGTACAGGAAAATGGAGAGTGGTCCAAGTAGCGATCCTTGAGTTATTCCAGATATCTGAAAAATTTATCACACCTGTAACTATGGCGTTGCACAAATTTCAATCTGTTATACGAGTGGTCGAACAGCTGCAGTAAGGGAAGGCCAAACAAATCTAATTTAGAAATTTGAAATTTGCTACACGACAAAGTATCACCTACAGAAATCCATGCTACTTTTCATTTCTAACGCGAATTGATTCGTCGAAATTTCAGGCTTTCATGTGCATGAACATGGTACGAGACTCGTTTACTATTCTCAGAGCGCCACATAGTCCGGTATACTTGCACTGATCATTTCCAATAAGGATGAAATCGCGATATGCTGACCCGGGACAACCTGGTGTAACGGGGAATAACCAGATGGCAATAATATGTAATTTATGTAGCAATATATATCATGGTCCAACCTATCAAATTCCTTCGCGACGTCGCTCTATATCACATCTACCAGACTCAATTCGTCCAACTCTTTATTAATATATTGAGTTTTACACATCAGATTTATCTTTTATAAAACTTTATAATAAGTACCTATGATTTATTATATCTATAATTATGTATTACAGATAATACATAATTACTATGCATTACGTATTTATAGTAATTATATAATGCTTAAGATATTTTCTAGACAATTAAATATTCATTGAAAATCAGAGTGTGAGAAACAAGAGTTCAAAAAGCGAATTTCTAGTTCAAAAAAGAAAATCAAGAAAAGAAAGGAGAAGCAAAATAAATTTACAATAATTACAAAAAATATACGAACGGATATCGATAAACTTTTAGATAGCACAGAACTAATGATAATTATTTGACATGTTTAATGCATACAGCAGTTCTAAGCTTTTTGAACAAGAAGCGTTCTCTTGGTCAGTAAACAACTCCTCCGCAAAAATTACTACTACATCAACTAATGGAAATCTCTTTAATTTAAAATCTTGCTGTGGCTTTGGAATTATATAGTAAACACGAAGGGATTAAATATGATATTCAGGGACGATTATTAATGAATTTAAGGATCAGTATATTATCTTTTTTGTAGTATTTTTGCAACACGGTTAGTTACGTTTGGAAAAACATGGATACGTGCAGATTTTTCAATGTTACCTCGCCTTAATTTTTCATGTAATTTATTTATTCTGTACTATATTACTTGTTTATCCAAGTTCTACTCTTTTCTAAATGGTCTATGATAATTACTTTATTCTTATCAGAAAAAAAACAGAAGCAAGAAACTTGAATGGCAATTTTTTTAGTTTAATTTCTTTTTGTCGAGACGAACTAGCAGATTTTCATTTTTTTGTGTCTTTATCATAATGGTAGATTTCTGTTTCTTATATAATTACAACAGGATCCGAATATTGTCCACCAAATGACAGCAATAGGAGGAATAAGAAGTTTTTAGTAATTTTCCATCAATCAAACATTTGTCAGTTGGTTTCGACAAAATTTGTGTTTATTCCCAAATCATGATGAACGTTATGAAAAAAACATCACAAAAAACTGTGGAAGATGTATATTTTTTTCTCCAAAGGATTATTCCAAGATTATTATTAGCTAGATGCTCATCCAACGTATCACTAAAACTAAAAAATGTTATTTGCATCCATATAGTCCTTCTAATGCATTATCCTTGGCCCCAGTGGCGGCTGGTCAGGGGTGGCAGGGTGGGCAGTGCCCACCCAGCTGTTTCCTAGAAGAGGAACACACAGTTCCAAAGTTCGTTATATAGAAATTAGTGAAGATATAATTATGTAATTAATTAAATGCATTATATATTACATTACAACAATAATACAATGAAAAGTTCTCATTATATATACTAATACTAACAGCGCAACCGTGGTGGAAAAGTGCAGTGCAAGTAAGTGCAGAAATTCACTCTTCTAACCGTGGAACTAATAGTTATCGTGGTTATGCCTAGCGTGGTGGGTGCCGGGCAGGGTAAGCAGCCACGCTTTATGCTTTTCTGGCTTTGTACATACGAGACAGCGCAAGCGCGTCGTACAAATAAAAAATTATATTTATTGCTTTAATAAATAAATACAAGTAAATAAGTGTCTACCAAGATTAGTTTTAAAATTAATATTGATATTATTGACATAGGTATACTTTCAACATCCCTTGAAAGTTTAAATTACGAAGATTTGATTGATTTGAAGACATAAAAACAAAATTGTGCACGTGTAAACTACATGAAACAATTTGAAACACGGGCACAGCTTACTCGAGTCTCGAGTAAGCTGTGACACGGGTGGGCTAGACCACACTGCTGAAGAAGCCTTCGGCAAAGCGGGGAAGGAATCGAGAATCTCCGATCAGTCCGATCTCCGTATTTCCGAGTTTAGTTTTCAGAGACGTTGTAGAACGTTGTTTATCTCAGCGAGGTATGTACTCTGTAGACACTGTATTTGTTATTTAAGTAAAATTATTTTGGTTATTAATGTATTAGAAAATGTGTAAATATAAACATTGTATAGCATTCATTAGAGTCTGTACTAGTTTTATCCAATTTTAGTGCTATGCATTTTCAACTTGAAAGCTGAAAGAATTTTAAATCTTAACATATACTTGTACAGTCACTAACATAGAGTGATAAGTCAAAATTTTTTTTTGTACTATATTTTACTTCATTATTTTGCACTACCTATTAATAGTTTTGTTGCCCACCCATGACAAATCACCACGAGCCGCCACTGCTTGGCCCTTGAGAAACGAGATAACTAAAGTCACTAGTGCAATACTAATTTTAATAATTATGAGCTTTGGAATAAACTATCGTACTTGGTCTGCAGAGAATTCTCACAAGAGAATCAAGGTTCCACCCCATTAAGATATATTTTTTATTCTTATTATATGAAATTTACTAGATTTATAGGTTATCTTGCCTATCAATATAAATCTTTGTTGTTTAATTTAATATTACTCTTCAAAGTACTCTATACTCTGCGATTGTATTTATGCTACTGTCATTAAAAGTATTTTAAATTAGCAGTACATTTCTGAAGAAGGCTTTAAACCCAAGCTTCATACTTTAGAAGGTTACCTACTTTAGTTAATTAATGGCATAATTAGTGGCACGAGCATTTCCTTCTTCTGTAGTTATTTTCATTCACATTTTCATCATTATTCTCCTCCGCTTTAGCTCCGTGATTGCGTTACACAAATCGTTCTACGATTGACCAGACTCTTAATTCAGTCGCAAATGAGCCGGAAAATCGAATCAAATCCCTGCCAGCCCTTTTCCCTGCGGGAAAATTCCCAGCTAAACGGCAAACTAAAGGGTAAATGTTATACTTCAAAGGTGTCGGTCGTGCTACAGCAGCTTTTGAAGTAGACGCGTCTGTAAATTATTAATTAATGTTATACACGTTGAGGCGCCTACAAAATGGTTGCCGCAAAAGCATAAAGTGTCGGAAATCATAATGGGGCAATTAACCAGTGAATGAGCACAAAATAGGTTTCGGTGTTATCTAACAATTTATTTTATGTATGGTCGTTTTATAACTGCGGACATTAAATGGGGAAAATGGTAGTTCATCCAGGGACGGATCTCCCGATAGAAGTATTTATAGAACATAAACGAATATTTATGGATATGATGCGTCGATTGAAAGTTTTAGAAAGGCTTTATAATATTTATAATTTACTCACTTCAAACATTATTTTTAACTTTTAACAAATGGAAGAATCTTAGTTGACTTATTTATATCGAATTTTCTACAAATGACTATCAATAGAAAGAAGGAAGAATTACTAATGTTTATAGGATGACTCAAAATATATTGCATAGATTTAAAAATTGAACCTTCAATTTTTTTGCCCTTTCAACTTATGTCCGCCCATCCATTTTCCGGATGCGAGACAAGTGCTTGACTTTTACTGGCGCGACGTAGAACATTGACCTAAGTGTCCACCGTATTTTATTCAACAATTTTTAATCATAATACCAGGAAATACAAAATAAAAAACATATACATCTGAAGGTGTTCAAAACATATTCAAGCTATCATTGATGATTAAGCAATGGAAAAACTTACCCCGAAATTCTTGCAAGTGGTTAAGGATGATGACTGGTAGGATGTGTGTGTAAGACCCCTGTTTAAACAGATTACGAAACAGTCGACACTTTTGTAGCTCACTGCCTTCACGTTAGTGGTACTTTCATGACTACAAGAACCTGTGGTAAGCCTTCAACAAGGCTTGTACCTTTATATCGTGAAATTGCAATAAGAATGGATCAAAACTTAGCCATGATGTACTTGTTAGCCATAATAGATCTAGGGAGATACTGTTAAGGGAAAACTGGAGCCCAGGCCTCCCCAGGTTATTGGAAAGAGAAACACAAGATCGACATGTTCGCAGAAAGGCTATGGTGGATTGAAAGGCATATGCACCACGCAATCGAGATGCAATCACACCTGACATCCGTAATGACGGCAATAAATCGTTTATTCGAGAGTAGACTTCGTTCTAAGTATCTTGTGATGTTTTTGCACTCACCATCAAATTTGCCTTCAGTGGTGTCGCACAAGAATCCATTGGAGAACAGAATGAAATTATGTGATACTTATACAATGAGGGTCAGTCATTTTTGACTCGGATTTGTTTTAAAACTGGATTCGTCGTTATCATATCAGGCCAGGCCCAGTCATTATAGTATGGAGAGGAGTTTCAAATGATATTAAGACCCCTATGTTCGATATACGGACCAACATGACAGCGAATGTTTACATTAAAATAGTGATCGAACTTGTTGTACCACTATTCATGACAATATTAAGGGAGACTATTTCAACATGAAACGCTGGTCTCCATACAGCACATACAACTGAACCTACATATTACTCGAAATGCTGATGTGTTACCTGGGCTTGCAGGATCTCCTCATATTTAACTACGCTAACAGAGCATGTGTAGGACATGATTGGACGTCGCCTTCAGGCTCATACACAACCAGCAATGACAATTGCGAATCTAACAGCATAAATCCAGTAGGCGTGGGACAGCATGTTATATGATGGCATTCGACTCTTCTACAATTGACTAGAATTGTAGAGTTTCAGTATTCAACGTGGTGATTGTATGGGATACTAAGGAGGTTAACCATAATAGCGTTGCATGCGTAGCTTGTACGTTGTCAAGCTCTAACTGGCATCAGGATAATATATCATGTAGACAAATATTCCATGTAAATTTTATTTGCGTACTATAACTTATTCCTGATGATGGAATTCTATAGCCGTTAGTGTTAGCATACAACACAAAGAACTCTAGAATGCATTACAGAGAAAAGGAGTTCCAGCAAGGATAGTAAACCTCATAAAAGAGCTGTACAAGGAGGCGCAAAGTAGAGTATCCCATCGAGGACTACAAAGCCAACCCATAACAATTAAAAAGGGGGTACGGCAAGGGTGTATATTATCTCCCCTTCTATTCAACATAATGCTAGACGAGGTCATGAGAAGAGCCACCACGGAACAGCATGGCATATAGTGGACACCATTTATAAGACTAGAAAATCTTGACTATGCAGATGACATTTGCCTGCGCGCACATAACCATACAGATATAACAACTAAATTAAATAACCTCGTAAGAGAAGCTGAAGCTGTAGGTCTTAAAATTAACAGTAGAAAAACCAAATCAATGAGAATGTGTACAGATAACCAAACACCCTTTACAATAAACAATCAGACAATTGAAGAGGTCAATAAATTCACCTACCTAGGCAGCATAGTTACAAA
The DNA here is from genome assembly GCA_037954035.1 of Rosalia funebris. Classification (NCBI taxonomy): domain Eukaryota; kingdom Metazoa; phylum Arthropoda; class Insecta; order Coleoptera; family Cerambycidae; genus Rosalia; species Rosalia funebris. The sequence continues at coordinate 14,077,388 of JAZFAV010000002.1, read as the reverse complement.
AACAGGCGGTACTCAAGACGATGTAAACAACCGCATCAAAAAAGCCAGACAAGCATTCGGGATGTTAAACAGTGTGCAGAAATCCAGAGAATACTCTAATTCGACAAAAATAAAAATTTTCAATTCCAACATCAAAGCCGTACTTCTATATGGAGCAGAAACATGGAAGATTAGCCGACAAACCATTTCCAAGTTACAAGTCTTCATAAATCGGAGCTTACGCAGAATTATGTGTATTTTTTGGCCGGTCCAAAATTGCGGTTGGCATGCGTAATGAAGAGCTGTGGAATGTAACAAAGCAGCAACGAATTGAAACTGAAGTAAAAATGAAAAAGTGGAAATGGATAGGCCACACACTGCGTAGAGAAGACCATAACATCAGTAAGAGAGCTTTGGAATGGAACCCACAGGGTAGCAGAAGAATAGGAAGGCCAAAGATGACATGGCAAAGAACTGTCAGGGGAGAACTAGAACAAATTGGAAAAACGTGGCAACAGACAAAACAGCCAGCCCAGAACAGAACCAGATGGAAGGCATTCGTTGAGGCCCTATGCTCCTGAGAGGACTTAAGGACATGCTATTGGAACATACACTATATATATATATATATATATATATATATATATATATATATATATATATATATAGTGTATGTTCTAATAGCCAGTTGCTGCATAATACACATATTATATTGTGATATATCTTTGAATAAAACATTTTAAGGAAATATTGCAATACTTAATATAACCAAATAAGAAAGGCAACTTGATTAGTAAGTAAATATAAAACTAATACTAAAAAGGACTAATAAATTAAACAATATTTGTTTTGTTAAGTGATGGTAAATACCGGAATATACACATATATTATTTCTGTTCCAACCAATCCTGTCATATCCCTATGTATTATGTATTTAGTTTGGGAGTTAGAAGTTGGGAATTGATTTAGGCGTTTATGTGAAGTGATTTATTTTTAGCGAGAGGGTGACTCCATTAATGAACCGAAGTTCAGGAAGTTGACGATATCTCCTGTAAAGTAGCTGTGATCGAAGGCTGCGGGTTTCAGAATATGATTACAAGGCGACAGTTATGTCGTTATCTGCAGTGGATTATGTAAACTAATTCGCGAACCCTTCGATAACTCTATATATATCTTTGGTGTTTTTGTAAGTGTGCATTTGAAGATTGTCGTGTAAATCTGTTATTAAATCATAAGTATTTTGCTTTCTTGTTAAGTGTCTCTTGGTTATGTTAATTATTATTCTATGCTACAAAATTATGTCACTACATAGCCACATATATGTATTGGAATTATTTATGCAATTTAATACACAATGTATTTAAAAGCTAATTTTGACCGTATACTTTTCAAGTTCCTATTATTTGAACTTATTTAAAGGGACAAAATATTTATCATATAAACTTACGAGTATTTTAAATCTGAAAAATTTATACTCCGTGGAGTCTAAATTGATGAACAAGAAGATATACCGATATCAAAAATTATCTTTATCGAAATTGGTGAAACAATGGACAGAGTGTATCGTACATTTATGTCATCATTTTTGGATTGACATATAAATGTTTTCGTGCTTTTCTTGCAATAATACAATACAGATTCCCTATTTCAAACCATATATTGATTCCAAATTCCCATACAGTATATTGGAGTGATACAGTTAACTCTCCAAAATGTGACGAGTAAAGTCACAGACAGAGTACAGGCAGCATCATCTAGAATCTAGATCAACCAAATGCCAAGGCAGTTCAAGTTACAGGGACGAGCTATCATGCTTGTTATTTAATATAACATTGGAAAAAGTAACAGCTATAGTTGGAAGATCGAATATTGATAGTGACAGAGCACTGGTAGTGGTAACGAAATCGGTTCAGCAACTGGAATTCAAAATAAATAAACACAAACGAAAGATTTAAAATCTTCTACAAGAAATTTAACTCCTGAATCAGTAACGATAGAAAACGAACTAGAATATATAGAACAGTTCATCTATCTAGGTTTGCTACTTAGTTCTTTAAAAGACACTGATAAGACCAGTTCTTACCTATGACTCAGAGGCATCAACAAATGGTGGAATATGGCGCAGATATTGTAGGATACATTAAAATTTTTAGGCTGAGGTGGATAGATCGTTGTGATAGCCCTATTAACAACAATGGTGGGTAATTATTTTATCAACGCAGGCAGTAAGACGACATAAGAGTAAGAAGAGAAAAGTTTATATATTTAGACGATTAGAAGGGTGATATGAACGGACATGCAAGAAGAAGAAGACAAGCACAAGGGCGGAGAGGAATAGAGACATCTACTAAAAAAGTCTACAATGTGCTCTAACGTAAGTTATTATGATGATTAGGCAGTTTTGACACACAATTTAAATGATTGAATCATATTTTCGAACTGGTATGCTAGTTAAAGAATAGAAGTTTATGGTTGGCTAGACGTTAGCAGTTATACCAAAGCATATTGTGTGTTTTACGGAAACTAGTAGGTCAAACGTTCATACAGAAACTATTCATTACGTTCGATAATATACGGATGAACAACTTGCAGAACATTTGAAACACATATCGCCAGAAATTGAACTAATTGGATAAGCGTAAAGAAGAACTTGGATCTGTCTATATATGAGATGCAATTATATGCTCGTTTGACGACATACTGCCGATTGTTTGTTAATAATGACTGACAATCTACTAAACCTTTCCGATTCCATTTTATTCCAAAAGAACATGACTTCTCAATTCTTAAAATATGCCGATGTAGAACAGTAACAAATTTTTGTTGCACCTCTACTACAACCTGATAAAATTGGTGTCTCGATAACAGTTTCTCCAAGAAGAATAATCAATGCAGAGCGGTATATAAACAACATTTTGACTGAATTTGTTCAACAACTACATGATGATGAACTTCAACATGGTTATTTTCACCAAGACGATACAACAGTAAATACAATACACGATACTATAATTTGTCACGTTATTGACGATGTTAGTATGAGATATAATTTTATAAACTTTGATAGAATTATTCTAAGAGGATGATATAAATGGTTGAACTGTGTTTATTCATTTAACGTAATATAAAAAATTAAATTTACACTTAAAGAAACTTTTAGATTTTCTACAATACGAAGGGCTTTATTTAACATAAGACACCCTGTACCAATGGCTACAAATTTGTAGACAAAGGATATATACGTAGATATGGAGCGAAAGAGTGGCGATTTGAAGTTAAATTAAGTATGAATTAGTTGATATTAGAGAGTGGAGTTTTTTAAATAGTATACAACAGTATATTTTAAATGTATGTGTTGTATTTTGTTGACGCATATATATTAAAATATATTCAATTAAATATGCTAAGAGAATAAATTTTGGCCTAACAAAACACAATCGCAAGATACAAAATACACACGCATCCTTTTTCCATAAAAAAAATATACAACATAGAAAGCGTGGTCGTTTCACGAGCGTTGAAGTGGGAAATGTAAAATTAGGCTAACGTAATTTTCGAATAGGAAATTGACATATTTCAGGAGTTTACTTAAAAATCTTAAAAAAAACAAATAAAATAAAATTGCTTTTTACTTACATATTAGTATTTACTTACATTATATATAGTTATTTAGACTCCAGTATATCTATCGAGTATTAACGTTAAGAAATTATGTAAAAACGACACTATGGGGAGTTTAATATTAAGTGAATTATCATCTAATGTAATATAGGGTCTTTCAATAGGAACGCTCGAATTTGTTAGGTGATAGCGGCCATGTTGTTAAAGCAACATCTGTCAAATTTGTTGTGTATTATTCAGAAGTATATGGAAAATCCTCATGGAAGGTTATAGCGTTCAACGGCGTATGCAAATCACCAAATTTTATTTTCAAAATCAGTGCGGGAAAACCCGATGCATCAATTTCTCGTCGTTCACAAAAACTTGCCTTTCAGCGGCTTCAATTTGGCGAATTTTGCGTCGGGGCTTGGCTTTGCACCCATATAAAATCCAATTAACCCACGAACTTAAGGTAAACGACCATTGACAACGCCGTGTGATCAATGATTGGGTTCTGGAGCGGTTGGAAGTTGACTCAAATTTCGCCAAAAAAAATCATCTTTAGTGACGAGGCCCATTCTTGGATGAATGGATATGCGAACAAGCAAAATTGTGGGATTTAGGACGATACCAATCCACACGAGATACACCAGCACCAAATGTATCTCGAGAAAGTCACTGTTTGATGCGAATTCTGGTCTGGCGGAATCATCGGTCCGTATTTATTCCAAAACGAAACTGGCATTGCCATGATTGTCAACGGCGGGCGCTACAGATCGATATTAAGCAACTTCTTGTGGCCTAAACCGGATGATATAGATATATACCGACGACATGTGGTTCTAACAGGACGGCGCTACGTGCCACATAACGCGTGCCACGATGGACATTCTGCACGAGCGATTTGATGGCATGGTTATCTCGCGCAGCGGCGACATAAAATGACCACCGATATCATGTGATTTAACGCCTTTAGACTTCTTTCTTTGGGGCTATCTTAAATCACAGGTCTATGCGAATAAACCGCAAACAATTGATGCCCTCAAAGTCAACATAACAAACGCCATCCAGCAAATTCAGTCAGATTTATGCAACAAAGTCATCGAAAATTGAACCTCCTGAATACGTGCCACGAGGCAGAGCCGCGGCGGATACTTGAACGACGTAATATTCCATACTTAATATCATAAAATATTCCTTCAAATAAAAAAAAATTGAGTGGATATCTTACACAACTTGAAATCCTTATTGAAAGACCCTATATAATACATAACATAACAGTTATGTTATGTATCATTTTGCATTAGATGCTAATTCACTTACTATTAAACTTTAAAGTAGAGATGACAGGGTAATAATAACTGACAGTATAATAATGACTGTCAGTATAATAATATTGAACTTGGAATAACATCTTTGTTATTGATTTACGAGTATACGTCCAATAAATATTAATGCACTGTTCCATTTAGGCGAAAACGAAACACTCGGAAAAACTGACGCATTATTTTTTTTTATGTAAGAAAATGTCGTGATAGGTAAATTATTATTTTCAAGGCAACCTATGTTGATATAAAATCCATTACTATTACTAACTCTGCATCGCCTACGATCCCCTCCCGCAAACAATTATCCCCTTAAGATATTCAAATAGGAACAGGTTAGGTGATATATCATTTGGAACTGACTCTCGACCCTGATGACGGCGGTAGTTTATTTTTGTTCGTTATCCAATCCATAATTGGGATATTCGAAAAAAAAAAAACTCGTCTCCTTTTAGAAAATTGTTTTAGAAACTCATCTGTTCCATATAAGCCTAAGAGGAATAAATAACAATTTGACTCTAGAAGTAATTTTAAAGCAAATATAGAGACGAAAAAGTAGGTAATCAAGTTTAGTGTCTTCTTTTCATTTTAGGTGCCCAGAAAAGATGTCTAATGGTGTTAAATCTGGTGATCTGGCCGGCCACTCCAGATCAACTATGGAGCTCTTCGCCTGAATCATTGATCAGGAAATCTTTAGTTCACAAATTCTCATATTCGCGAATTATTATGTGAAAAAGTCCCATTTTGTTGGAAGAATCCCCCAGCTTCCGATATACTCGCATCGTATTCTAATAATTCGGTGATCATGGGATCTATAATATTCTCCGATAAATCGAGAGATATTTCTCCATTTAAATTTTAGGGAACAAAAACAGGAACAATGGTATGATTTCCCAGAATGCTCGCCCAGACGGCCATAGGTTTTTCTGATGTTCGTGTAATTTTCAATATAAAGATAAGGGTTTTGTCAGATCAATACCTGCACTTATGTCGGTTGACAGCTGCGCTAAAGAAACGTACTGTCATCTGAAAAACTGATTTTATAATTCAAATTTGGATATTCTTGAATACGGTTATATAGGAGCTCCCAAAGCTGTAAGCAACGATCTCAGTAATCCGTATTTAACTCAAGTAAAAGACTAATTTTATGGGGTTGCAATCTGGCAAGATTAAGGAGACTATGAATGGAACCCCTGGGTACTCCAGATTCTGGAGACAGCTGTCTAATACTTTTACATTCAGTTCGATCAACACCTAGAAGTTCAAGCACACTAACTTGGCCAGAAAATGAACCTAAATTGAACGTCTCTATCAAGAAAACGTTCATTAAAATGCTGTCCTTGTTCGCGAGAATAAATAATAAAGGCAAATTATTTGAGATGTTGTTGATCACTAATTCAAGTGACCTGAATTAATTGTCAGTATATGAATAAAACACACTAGATTACTTTTTTTTTATAAAAATCATACTGTTTCCGCGTTAAAGATAAATTTTTATTTCCACTATCACATTCTTCTTTGTCCTATCCTTAAAGTTGGGTAAATTAAGTTTCGTTCAAGTCATTAAACTACGTATAAAAGGCCATGATGTATTTCTAAAATAGTTTTTATGTAATATCCCGACTACGAATAAGTTAACAGGCAAAAATAAAACACCGCAATTATCAGGGTCGAGAAACATTTACACAAAGCAAAGTGTAAATTTTTAAGTGTCCTTAAAAGGGTCTCCCTCCCTGGAGGGCCTTCTTTCGGGCTTTATTTTGGGAATGGATTTCTGAGAAACTACAAACGATATTGAACAATTTCTTTTTTCTTTTTTTCGTTACAATGTCTATTTTCCAAAAAGTATATTGTTTTTGTCTCCCCGTGGTTATAGGGCCGCTATATGTCCGCCGGACGTAGCAGCTACTGCGAGCGACACCACATTTTCTGACTCAGATTGTGGCGTTCTGGTGTATCTGATAGCAATAATGATATTATTTTCTTAAAAAGCATTGTTCCATATGAACTTTATACTAGAACCACAGCTTACTCTCCCGATTAATTAAAATTGTGAACGTAAGAGAATTGTTTAAATTTTTTCCGAAATTTTCGCTGTTTTTTGGCAAAAAAAAACGTAAAAAAAGTAAGCCATTTACAGTTAAGATTCCAGTTTAGGATCTACAAAAGACTGTGCTAAATAAAATAAAAGAGAAACCAAGTTAATCGGTCAATTAGTCTCTTTGCAATTTTGGCCCAACACTTTTAAAATGAGTTTTCGAGAAAAGAGCGTTTAAAGTTTTGAAACCAGGTTACTTCGAGAAAATTTTATTTACGGTTAATCTGCAATGCCTGGGCCGTAAAGTAAACCCTCATACTCGACGAATTGAGGGATATCCTTTAGCACAGTGATAGCTGTACTATGAAAATATGCAAAAAATCGATTTTTTTTTAATTTCAGCGAGAGAAACCCCTAAAAATAAAAATTGATGTCATAGCATGTTCCTAAAAAAGTTTTAATGCGCCTTCTTACGTACAGGGTTGTTTTCTTTGCTCCGCGAGCCATAAATTCTTCGACGCAGCTCACGCCGGACTCCTTATCGATTTCCATGTACAATTAAATAATCATAATTGTGGCCGGATCGGAATATAATAATAGAAGTGTGTATTACATCACGTCACGTAGATATGATAAAAATAGACATCCCTTGCATGTCGCTCTAGACGGGCCAGCTGAGCCTTTGCGACCGAGGCAAGGTTAATATTGATTGGACTTCTTGGAACCCTATAAATTCGTGTGCATAAGCGCCGGTTTATCCTCCGGAATATACGGGGCACGAAATTCCTGCATTCGTTATGTATTGTGAATAGATTATCCTAGGAAAGCCGGCGTCTTTCTTTTTTGTTTTATGCAGAGGAGGTCCCATAAAAAGTAGATTCGACGGCGGGGGTCACAAAAAAAACTAGGACGTTTGAGGGTGAAGAAGTTCGAGAGCAAAGTTCTCTAAATAGGGGTTGGCCCGGAGGTCGATAAGGAATATTTGTGGCGGCTCCATTGATATATACGAGTAGGATGAGTTAATAGAACTTTGCGTTGTTTGTTGTTACTTTAAGGTAGAAGAGGAAGTGTTGACAGGAAAGGATATATATTTTAGTATATAACCTTATATTCAATGCATGTTATGATAATAGTAGAATTGATTGGTCACATATTTTTCAGAATTTCATAAGTACGAGGTCTTATCAAAAAGTAACAGGAATTTTGTAATTTCGCGAGTTGTATTAGTCTGAGTCCAGCGTTTTTTTGGTTGTTGTGTTGGTAAACATAGTATCTGAAAAGTATCTATACATATTTAGCCATATCGGTTGTTTAGTTTGTTGTCAGCTGCCAAAAAGGTTACATTTGTCAAAGGTGTTTTGCTACGATCGGCGATTATTTATTCGTTTAAAAAATGGAGCGGAAAACTTGCATTAAATTTTGCTATAAGTGTACCGATGCTTTAAAAATGTTAAATATTGCTTTTGGTGAGTCTGCTATGAGTAGAACAGGGGTTTACGAGTGGTATAAGCGTTTCCAAGAAGGTCGTGAAGATGACGAGCGCCCTGGACACCCCAGCACATAATAAATCGATAAAAATGTGGAAACAAGTGAAAGAAATGATTATGAACGTTCGCCAAATTAGAATCAGAGAATCGCTGATGATGTTGGCACATCGATTGGCTTATGTCATGAACTTTTTTCGGGGGTTTTGAGTATGAAACGTGTAGCAACAAAATTTGTTCCAAAATTGTTGAATTTTGAACAAAAACAGCGGCGAATAGAAGTTGCTCAGAAATCGCTGAAAGACGTCAACAACGATGCAGAACTACTGTAACGTGTCATAACAAATGATGAAACATGGGTTTACGGATATAATGTCGAAATTAAGGCTCAATCGTCCCAGTGGAGGTATTGTTAATTGACAAGACCGAAAAAAGCTCAATAAGTTCAGTCGAATGTGAACTGTGTTCTTCGATTTCACCGGCATAGTGCATCATGATTTCTTGCCACAAGGTTAAACGATCAATAAGGAGTAATACCTACAAATTCAACGTCGTTTGCGTGAAACAATTCGAGAAAAACGGCCGGATTTGTGGCGGAACAATTCATGGTCTTTGCACCACGATGCATTCTTGTTCGTGAATTTTTGGCCAAAACAACACTGTAATGATGCCCCAACCTCCATATTCGCCAGATATGGCTCCATGTGACTCTTTTCTGTTCCCCTAAAATAAGGGGAATCCTAAAGAGCCGTCGTCTTGCAAACATAAATGAAATATAAACATAAAAGTACATCGCTGAGAGAGCTAAACACTATCCCAAAGACCGAGTTCTAGAAGTGTTTCGGGGATTGGAAGACGCGCTAGCATAAGCATATAATATCTAATGGGGATTATTTTAAAAAAGCTCTAATATGGATGTAGACGAATAAATAAAATTCTTTCCAAAAAATGAAAATTCCCGTTAGTTTTTGAACACACCTCGTATATTTAGAGGGAATTTCACTACATTCAGATTATGATGGTGTCTTGAAAAAAGGCGGAAAATATCTGCTAACTTCGTATACCAGGTAACAACGAATGCGTTTTAAAGGTGTTATTTAATAGTCTATAGGTCTATAAGAAGTAAGTTCAATAAGACGTATTCTGAAAAAAATCATGAAAACAACAATTGAATATTAGATAAAATTTTTCAGAAATAGGTCAAAAATTTTAAATCAAAACCTGCACATTTTTTACAGTTGGATATCGTTTAAAATTCGCTTTTCAACGACACACCATAAGTTTTTTTTTAATTTAAGTAATTTACTTAAATAGCGGCGTAGGTGTAATTTTTTGATGAAACTGGTATTTCAACAACTTACAAATTAAAATAATAAAATAAAATGAGTTTTCTTATTGGTTGTTAGTCATTAAATTTGCAAATATTAATTGTTCACAAAATGGGATACATTCTATTCTATCCTGGGAAAGGGTTGGAACCTTCGATGTAGCAACAAAAACAGACAGCCAGCTTTCCACAAACACTAAAAGGTTACAAGTTTCTCGTCACGCATTTTCAACAACCAAGTTGGAATTGTCGGAGAATGATTAAAACTGTTTTATCTATATATCTCCCGATGATACCCAATTGACTGTGTTCTTATTTTAGTTGGTGTTTAAAAACATTTTTCTTAAATTCTCTTGAAGATTTTGAATAGAAATTGGTACTTATTAAATCCTAGCATTCAAGTGCGTCTTATTTCCTACAGAAAAATATCAAACACAATGATACTTTCGTTTTTAAGTGTACGCTTAGAGATTTTTTTTTTTAATTTAAAACACTACTATTGGTTTGATGAAATAGTGTAAGTAGATAAAAAAAATAACAAGAGAGCCATTCTATTAAATGTTAAATCCATGCACTGGCTCCCTTGTTCTTAACATAATCTGATTCCCTTCTATGAGCAAGTTTCGTAAATGTTCTTCTGCATACACTTTTTCTTTTTGATAACCGCGCATTGAGAAGTCCAGTAGGACCGAGTCGGGCGACCTTGTTGGTCACCGCATTGGTCCGCTGATTCCGAAGCGCTTTTCACTAAATCACTCATTTATATAATGTGTCATAGCTCTCGAATTAGGGGGGGATATTCCATTAGTTATGTATAGAATGTTCTATTTGATTTTGGAGAAATCCCTAATATATTTCGCCATTTAACAGTCAACGAAAACATATTGGAAAACATTTTCGCGTACTATTCGCTGATTTTCTTTAACCTAATGACGAGAGTCATGCCTGGATTGGTTTTGGATTCATGGATGAATTTGGATTCATCCGTAAAATAATCTTTTGATGAAACATTGGATTTATGATATAATTATTTAAAAATCTATCGCAATAATTAAGTTAAATTTGAAAGACATTTTCGTGTTGGTGATGGTGAATAAGGGAGGAATAGATAGGGGTGAGGTAGAGTGGGGGACGGGTAAGGCAGGGAGGGTGCAGACAGAAAAATTGTATTTGATATTTCATTTACATGGTGTACATTATAATAAGTGGAAGTAAATAAATTTATACAGTTAATGAACCAACGTTTTGTTTAAACTTATTCTTGGTTCAAAGGCAATTTACAGCAATCTTACCAAATTGTGTAGTATTTTTACTGACTGCTCACTGTGTTTGGTTCTCGTGATCGGTATATGTGTAAATAACTATCTAATTTTTAATAAATAAGTAAAAACCAAATCCAAATTTCACTTATTGATTCTAACGTTGTAATTTTCTAATTTACGTGACTCCTACCTTGTAATAAATAGGTTCGCCTTAGTTGTGGTGGAGGTCCATCCGTCTCCTTGACTCCGGCAAAGGATGTGTTGTACAAACCCAAGGCACCTAAGAGATCGATGGACTGGCCTGGAGACGGGATAGATAGTAGACCGGTAGGGTCAATGCCGGTAGCTGCAAGAAAAAACATCTTTCAATATAAATACTGACATTAAATTGAAAACAATCTGATTTCCTTGCTGTCTTTTAATGTATTAAATGACGGTGCCATGCGTCTTGCCACCACCACAGTTTGATTTATCTGCTTTTAATGTCAAAGGATATTATCATAAAATACAAAGTAATTGTGTTTAAAAGCAAGAAAAGGATGTCACATATCTTTATGTTGTAATCCACTTTTAGTCTTTTCATTTATTGCAGTAGTCGGAAGGGACACTTACCAACGTCGCCGCAATCTAATATAAATTGTTCTCCTTCACAACGTTATTACATTTAACAATCGATATTGCGACTCCAGGAAATAAAGATAGGGCCGAAAAGAACTGAAAATAAAATGAGAGATTTTGAAATCTCTGTCCCCTGTCTATTGGGATACTTTATATACGATCTTGATCAATATAAACATCTAATCTCTACCCCATACTATTATTAATATAACAATTAATAGTTAATTAACATTTTCACCATTATTCAGCATTTAATACACATACCCACAATACGTGGATATTTAATTTCCTTAAACAAAAAGTAGAATAAAATATTATCTTCCAGTCGAAATAAATTGATGGAAGTTAAAGGTTTTAATTCTTAACTTGTCTGCAAATCCTTGTGTGAATATGTAATGAATACGTTCAAACTATACGTCTATTGGTAGATTAGGGTTTGATTCCAGCGTAAGAAAAAAGAAATAAACATCAGGGCATTTTTCGAGGACTACAAACTGCCATGTCCATTGATAACATGGAGATTAAACTGTTTGCACTTATGTCATCATAATTTAGTCTAATACGATGGGTATGAAATCTTGTAATCTTTATGTTGTTTTGAAATTCTTCAAGGGCGATATCTATAATTGAAAAATTTAAAGCGTTCGAATTGTATATCTGGTGATAGATTAGGGTTTGATTCCTGGAAACTACACAGGGCATCGATATCAAGGTACTTTTTATTATTAAAGGTTAAAGGTTAATTTAAAGATAAATTTACCGCTCAATGGAGACATCTGGTACACGGATGAAGCCAAAAGTGGGAACAGAGCGGGTGCGGGGATGTATATGTGACGCGATGTAAAACCTTCCCCTGGGCAAATACACTACCGTACTCCAGGCCGAGTGAAGCCACACTCCAGCTATGAAGCATTGAACCACTTAGCAGGAGTGGAACTCTTATGGATACCTGGGCGTAATAGCATTAAGGGAAATGTAATTGTAGATGACCTTGCCAGACTAGGGACCAGAGAAAACTTCTATGGACCAGAACCTTTAGTGGGAATAAGTCGGAATCTGATCAGAGACCCCATCAATGCCTGGGCAAGAGACCAGCACAATAAAAGATGGAGAGGAGTAACGGGTTGTCGAATAACCAAACTCCTCGTCGAATACTCAGAGACTGAGAAATTGGTCCAATAATTCATTAAATTGAACAGGCATAAAGGCAGGACCCTGGTGAGAATTATAATGGGCCACCATAGTAGCCTGAATGCATATAAGCACAAGCTGAGGCTGACTGATAGCCCGGCCTGCAGATACTGTAAAGAAGACGAGGAAACCTCGAGTCATATTCTTTACACCTGCCCTGCACTGGAGAAGAGTTACTTTATATTAGGGACCCCTGTTATCCTAAAGGAGGCGAGGCTTAAGGCGAGGGACGTGTCTAAATTGCTTCTTTTATGGGATCGTATTTTTGGATAATGACCCATACCCATATAACATAATAATAATAATAATAATAATATTAAAGGTAAACTACTATAGCTAAACAGTACTTCAAATTTTTTTCACATTTTTAGTTCGTAACACTGCATTTTGTTGCTCCACAAATTTAAAAAAGTGATTCTTTTGGATTTGAGATAGCTCTAGTGAAGCTATTGTTATGTTGCCAAGTTTTAGAAATTTCACTGATAAGATCGAAATTTGCTGCTAGATAATCAAATGCGAAAAATTTACTTCCGAATACTCCACATCGTCCTTCCTTCTTTACATATAAATTTTAAGAGGAATTTAGTAAACATGAATATAAGTAACTCAGGATTTTTCTATTTAAAATGTATACTTACAAAAGTAAGTAATGCAAAACTCAAGGAGGATATATTTGTTGTTATTATTCCAAATCATATATTTGAATTATCAAAATAATGTCTCTAAAATACCTCGAAAATATTCTAATTTTGAGTTCAGATATGAAACAGAAATATAAATACGGATTTATTATGTTAGAGACGTTTTTTTCAACTGAAAAAATATGACATAAGTAATATTCTATTTTGAAACACTATTAGCCTCTTACAAATTTCTATTCTTATTAATTAATGATGAATTTTTGTGTATTCTTAAAGTACATAAAATACATATTACATATACAAATACTATTAATTTCATCGCTATTTGCCAAATAAAAAACTCTTTTATCTTGCCGATAAACCGAACAGTCTACCTGAGCCTAGCCATAAAACAGGCCACGGTATGAGATAAGAGCCGTTTGGGATTTTTCATTTGGCAAATAACGATGAAATAAACTATACATAATTACAAAAACAGATACAAATATAAATTAGAAAAATAATTTTTTAAGACAATGTCAAAATAGATCATAAATTTCGTGTAAAATTGTCTTACCTGTAACATTTTCTTTGACAATATGGTATCATGATGTATACGAGTATGTATAACACATCAAAACAAGAAATGCGTTAGAAGGGGATGTAATTCTTATACGACAAGAAAGTCTATTAGAAGGTTTTGTTTTTATATGATAATATTCAAATTCCAACACACTGAAATCGACAGGACTCCTGCCTTGTAAGTCTCAAGCTGCGCAAGGAAATGTTACACATAGAGACGAGATTAAACACACCCATGATTAGGGAAAAGTGCCAAATTCGCCCTGTTGTGGCTCGATTCATGCACACAATGACCCGATATTGAGCCAAGCCCTACATCCCTTACCACAGTACATTGTCGTAGACACCTCTAGACGAGAATATGATAGATCACATCCATCTATGCTATGGTTCCAGTGGTTTCTGATTTATTTGCTTTCTCGCCAAATTTAATTAAAATTAAAAATTTTAATTGAAAAAAAAGATAAAACTATTTTTTTTTTATTAAAAACGCTTATAATACATAAAATGAGTAAAAGAAAGCTGGAACAGACAATGAACTCTTTGACAAAAGACGGCAACGTGTCAAAATATACCACGAGAGGATGATCTATGGAGAGTATTCATAGGTCAAGATTTACAATAGTCTGTCTATAGAGAATATACGCTGTCGTATATTAAGATCAAATTCTGGCCCAAACATCTCTGCTGTGATGGAAAATCGTTTTAAGATGAACCAAGCTATGAAAAATCTGTAGAAGCAAGTACGAGGGAACTCAACAAAATAATCTTGACAAATTAAAAGCTGAAGGTGATTTTTATTGAATTATGTTTAATACTAAGTCTAACTCACAGGTTACCAACACCAGAGTAAAAATTGTTTAGAAGAAAAATGTGGGAAGAAAACTTGGCATCGCCATAGGGCAAGCCTATCTGTCTAAAGTTACAATTGGAGATGTGACAGGAATACATTACGAAGATACACCAACAAAGCAATAAGCAATGCGGTGGCTATACGAATAATCACTATAAAAAGGTAAAGGCAATCTTTGTAAACCAGTAGAAAAGTAATGGCCACAGTATTTTAAAAAATTGAACATATGTAAAAAAAATACTATATTAACTGGAGACGCTATCGTAAACAACCAAAAAATTTAAAAGCCACCATGAAAGAGAAACACCCAATAACTACAGAAGAAAAATTATAACATGATATGGAGTTCCATGACAACTCCGGGGTATAGAAAGTCTAGAAGAAAACGTATAAGGTGCAAGCTAGAATCAATGGCTATAATCTAATATTTGATTGCGTTTTTATTTAACTTTCTTTAAATATCGATATCGAAATACTGCATCTACTGTTACTTTCCTAAACTGAGAAAACACTCAATGATCATGCCAGATTTCTAAGAGAAAGATACCATGAGGCTACGCATAAGTAAACTATTTTATACTTAAATCAAATGTAGAACTGCTTAAAGCTTAAGTACATTTTAGTCAAAGAATCATTTCATATTAGCATATTATCATAATAATATGTACATTGTGATATTTTTACTTCATTTCCAACTGATGTCTGTCATGGATCGGTGCATAAAAATATCCCTTCATATTTACAATTTTTGCATAAATTTTCTTACGACCCTTGTTTCAGACATAAAGCATTCTTAAATTCATATAGTCTCAAATCTTACAAAGTTATACAACTACTCGACTACCCTATATAACTCAAATCAAAAACACTCTTCAAGATTTTCCCGCTACAGCGAAGGCAATCGAGAGAAATTCCAGGTGATTAATCCCACAAAACCGACGACAATATATTCGCTTGGGGACGTACTTGTCGCTCGGGGGTTACTCCCACTCGTTTGGTCAATAAAATAAAGGGTTGCCTGCAACGGAAGGCTGAAATGCACGGCAAGAAAATTAATTTCAACCCTACACTTTGATGTAGCTTGTTTAAAAAGGCTTTGCAAGCCGCTGCGGTTTGGCAATCCCCAGATGTTTATTCCGGGGCGTTTTCAATTACAAGCAGGTTAGATAATGGAAACGTAACTTTATTAAAGTACTTAGACACTTAAACGGAAGATGTTAGTTATGTGCGATAATTGCAGTTAATTGAATTTTATGGTAAGATATTTAAAGTGCGAAATCATTAGAAAATGTAGAAAAGCGAAAGAACAGTGAATAGAGGATAAATGCAAAGAAGTAGAAGCTGCAAGTAGGTAAGACCGATGAGGCTTACAAAATAATTAAGAGGAACTTCAGGGATATAGGAACAATAAGTAGAAACGTTAGGAGTCAATCGGAGGACATACTGATCGGAAGAGAGGAGAAAGCGGATAGATGGAAGCAGTACTTAGGAAATTTATACGAGGGTCAGGAATTACGAGAGATATTAGAGGAAGAATCTAGCATCGATAGGGAAGATGTAGGAAAACCTATATTGAGAGAGGAATTTGAAATAGCACTAAGGGGGCTAAAGAACAATAGCGCGCCGGGTGTAGATAAAATACAGACGAAAATTTTGAAATGTGCGGGACAGAAAGTAGTAAATAGGATGTTTGAACTGGTAAAATACATATACGAAACGGGCGAGATGCCGGAGGATTATAAGAGGAACATTATCGTTACTATACCGAAAGAGAGAGGAGCCGACAAATGCGAGAACTTTAGAACGATTAGCCTAACCTCCCATGCGTCAAAAATCTTAACCAGAATAGTGCAGAAGAGGATGGAAAATAGAGCGGAGGAAATACTAAGAGAAGGCCAATTCGGGTTTAGGCGAAATAGGGGAACTCGCGAAGCTATTCTAGCGCTAAGAGTAATGTTAGGGAAAACAATAGAAAAAGGAAATAACGCTTATATAGGATTTGTAGGTTTAGAAAAAGCTTTTGATAACGTAAGATGGGAAAAAATGTTCGAGATACTATAGAGCGCGGGAATGAAGTATAGAGATAGGAGAGTAGTACGCAATCTATACAAAGAGCAAACTGCTGTTATAGAAGTAGAAGGGGAAAAAAGGGAAGTAGGTATTAGGAAAGGAGTAAGACAAGGATGTACGCTATCACCACTAATTTTTAATCTGTACATCGAAGAAGCGATTAATGTGGTAAAAGATAGAGTGGATTTCGGGATTAAAGTACAGGGACAGAAACTAAACTAATGCTGAGATTCGCGGATGATATAGCAGTATTAGCATCTAGTAAGGAGGAATTAGAATCAGCATTGAAGGAAATGGAGGCAGTGTTGACAGAGGAATACGGAATGAAGGTGAATAAAAACAAAACTAAAGTGTTAGTGTGCAGAGGGCGCGAGAGCAGAGCAAAAACGAAAGTACAAATTAATAATGAAAGATTGGAGGAAGTTAAAGACTTCACTTATTTAGGAAGTAAAATAAATTGGGATGGAAGAAGCGATAAAGACATAAAACAAAGAATAGCGCAGGGTCAAGTAGCTTTTAACAAAAAGAAAGCACTTTTATGCTCGGGGGCAATAAACTTAGAAACAAGGAAGAGATTTTTGAAAACATATGTATGGAGCACGGCACTATACGGTTACGAAACCTGGACGGTAGGGGAAGCAAATAGGAAGAAATTAGAAGCTTTTGAGATGTGGTGTTACCGAAGAATGATGAAAATACCATGGACTGATAGGGTTAGAAACGAAGAAGTATTGGAGAAAGTCGGCGAGAAAAGAAGTATGTGGAAGAACATAAAGAAGAGAAGAGATATAATAGTAGGCCACTTGCTGAGACGTGGGGGAATAGTCCGCGATATTTTGAAGGCAGAAATAGGAGTGAAGAAAGGCAGAGGTAGGCCTAGATTAGACTACGGCTCGCAAATAGTAAGGGATGTAGGTTGTACCACAATTAACGAAATGCGTAGGTTAGCACAAGATAGGAGAAGCTGGAGGTTAGCGTCCAACCAGTCTTAGGACTGATGACCTCATGATGATGGTAAAATATTATTACTGCACAGGTTTTGTGAAGATAACCTAATTATATCATATTGATTTATAGGAATATTCACATTTTTACTTAAAAGTACACCTGTTTAGGTAATTTAAATAAAAACTGATTATTAGATCTCTTAAATATCACCAAACATACAATTAGTACAATTAATTTATATTTACAAGAAAATATGGAAATATTTTCAACAAATAAGTAGAAATACAGATTTAATTGTGGAATATTAAATAAAAATTTATATAAACCAGATTTTGAATTTTCAGGTGGATTTCGAGTTTAAATTGTTTTATTTTCTAGCACATAACTTTATGGATTTGTTTTGAGTATATGAATTTAATTGGAAGGTAATATCAGTTAATTTATTTTATTAGGAAATAATCAGAATATACACGGTGACTCATATACCCTGTCTTGTTAAGCAACTTGGTAACTTGTAATTATGTCCAATTACAAAAATGTATTGTTGAAAAAGCATATTTTCAATGCTGGGTGGGTATATAATGTATTTGTTACACGTATTCTATAGTTACATCTACTCAATACTTACAAAATAGTGCGTTACCTTTAACAGAAGCATTTACTATCATTGATAACTTACAAAGTTCCTAAGTAATTTGATAAATATTATATAAATTTCTGTAGATGTAGAGCGATCATTTTCCCACTACACACATGCATTTTCACTGTGCCGAAAAATTTTAAAGGAATCTTCAATAGAAACAATACTAATGGCGTACAATGGACGTTGTACGCTACTGAGGCACGACAAAATGCACGGGTCTACTCATAATTCAGAAGTGATATAATACAAGTTCAGATTATTCTATTATTTTAAATTCTTACTCCAGTATCATAAAAATTGTTTACATAAAATCCATCGCAATTATTATTGCACAATAAAATAAATTGCTGCACTGTCTAGAGACGGAAAAACATTTCTCTCTAAATGTAAAAAGTCAATTTTCCTTTGTATGTACTAAAATATGGTAATTGTTAATGGATTATTAGTTAAAAACTCGTTCTTTATTTGAATATACTGCGTTGACTGGATAATTTTGGATATATTGTGCAGTATGATAACGTTAGTAGGACTTATTAACTACTGAATTGATTGGGCCGTTACTTGATAAAAATCCATTTTTATACAAAATTAAAACATTTGCTGGTTAGATTTTCACTTTCTATTTGTTAAACATAACAATTGTTTGGCCAACACAGTGGCTTCATCAGATGTTGAGTACATAGACTGTACTCAACATGTCTCAAATAGTCTATGTACTCAACATCTGATGAAGCCACTGTGATGGCGAAACAATTGTTATGTTTAACAAATAAAAAGTGAAAATCTAACCAGCAAAGGTTTTAATTTTGTATACTTATTAACTATGTTATATCTCTTGATTAGCTAGACGAATTACCCTAGTTGAAACTGCTTGTGGATGTTAAAATAATTGTCAGAGCTAGCCTATATCGTACATTTGTCAGTAATTTTTTAAATGTCAACAACTGTCAAGCCGTTCTAGTGTAGTATTATTGCTATTGCAAACTCAGGCTGGTACGAAATTTACATGAATGGAGCTTATTTTCGAACTGGTATACTAGATAGAATTAACAAAACGCTATCTACCTGCTAAACGACAGTGTCAACTCACCAGAATTTATCCTACTACTCGCTTCTAACACATATTACTTCGTGAAATGCATCAATTTGACGTACACCACGTGAGAGGGTAAACATATTAAAACAGTTATTGTCATATAATCAATTTTCAGTTGAGGATACCAGGCCATCCCGGAACTGCATATCGCGATTTGATCCTTATTAAGAATCATCAGTGCAAGTATACCGGACAATTTCTGGCGCTCTGAGAATATTAGATGGGCCTTATAGCTAAGCTAGCATAAGTATACATGTAGAACTGTAGAACTGGTAAAACGCCATCTACCTATTGAACAACAAAGTGTCAACCTACGGGAGGCTATGTCGCTTCTTAATTCTAAAGGTGCGTCCCAACATGCAACACCAAAGCGTATCGTAACACCGACACGTAACTTACTATCGTGACACAATATCGCAACAGGACATCGACGCGTAAAAGTGGTTCGTGACACCATACAGTGCTATCCATCGTAATTGCTGTAGTCCCATCCAGACATTGAAGGAGGATGCGTAACGCCACCGCGGTACAAGCCTTTGATGTGACGCTGAAAACCGATAAGCTGCGGAACACTCTGATGTTGCGCGACGACGTTACGATGTTATGCAGTGAGCCCTTTAAATTGTCACGGGGCAGCGTTACGTACGCTTCGTTGTTACATGTTTGGACGCACCTTAACGCAGATTACATCGTCTAATGCAGACTTTCATGTACACCATGTTAGGGGGTAATAAAGGTAACTGTACTGATTATTCCTAATAAAGATGAAGTCGTTATATGCAGTTCCGGGAAGGCTTGGTGTGTGTGAATCGTGGTTTCATCTTTTGCAAAATGTCAATTTTCAAAACATGCCAATCTGAAGCACTGATACTACGCATATTTTTGTTGGTACTCCACTACATCCTTAAAAAATTGGTATTCGGATGGAATATTCTTTTGCAGAAGAATAATTAGGTTCATTTTCTTAATTTCGCCGTCAACTCGGAACAGTACAAAAACAACATTTTGGCTGAATTTGTTTAATAACGACACAACACATGAACTTCAGCATGGTTATTTTCAGCAAGACGATGCAACTGTATAGATATATGACACAAGACACATAGCTTTTCTAAGCGATTTTTTTAAGACTCGGTGATAAGTTTGCATACACAAGTTGAGTTTCTGCCTTTGATTAACCATTACGGACTATTCTGTGTTTCTTTACTACAAAAATACGATTTTCAGAACTTGTTGAAAATATGCAACCATAACACTATAAATACTGCAAAATACTTTTTATAGAATGACGGAACGCCTAAACTTGTGTACTCGTATGTCTCGTATGTCCCTGAGGTCTGCTGGAAAAATCGTTGTTGTGGAATTTTGCGTCGGGGCTTGGCTTTGCACCCATATAAAATCCAATTAACCCACGAACTTAAGGTAAACGACCATTGACAACGCCGTGTGATCAATGATTGGGTTCTGGAGCGGTTGGAAGTTGACCCAAATTTCGCCAAAAAAATCACATTTAGCGACGAGGCCCATTCTTGGATGAATGGATATGTGAACAAGCAAAATTTTCGGATTTGGGACGATACCAATCCACACAAGATACACTAGCACCAAATGAATTCCGAAAAAGTCACTGTTTGGTGCGGATTTTGGTCTGGCGATGTCATCGATCCGTACTTCTTCCAAAACGAAAGTGGCATTGCCATAACTGTCAACAGCGAGTGCTACAGATCGACGATAATCAATTTCCTGTGGCCTAAACTGAATGAACTGGATACCGACGACATGTGGTTCCAATAGGACAGTGCTACTGCCACACAACCCATGGACACTTAATGGACATTCTGCACGAGCGATTTGAGGGCATGACTATCTCGCGCAGCGGCGACGTTAACTGGCAACCGAAATCGTGCGATTTAACGTCTTTAGACTCTTCCTTTGGGGCTATCTTAAATCGCAGGCCCATGCGAATAAATCGCAAACAATTGATGCCCTCAAAGTCAACATAGCGAAGGCTATCCAGCAAATCCAGCCAGATTTATGCAACAAAGTCATCGAAAATTGGACCTCCCGAATACGTGCCATAAAGCAAAGCCGTGGAGGACATTTGAGCGTTATATTCTTCTTCTTTTATTCATATTTAAGAATCGAGCGTTCTTGTTGAAAGACCCTTTATTATCCCTAGAATTAATACCTAACACGTTTGCACTTCACAGAATTATTTCAAAAGAGATGATATAAGCTAACACGAGAGTTTGCTATTTTGCCATTTAATGGCCATATTTGACATGGGTTTTCACCCTCTCTTCCCCGTCAGTTTATTATATCAAATTCTTTCAAAATTATTACAAGCATCGCCACTGTGCTGTCTCTAGCTACGGCACATCTCATTTTCGGTAATGAGACGAACATGATAGCAATCTTATTCCAGTTAATCTTCGTCAGAAGTAAAATGAGAAATCGACGAGAGACACACCGAAAACATTCTGAGCGTTGATAAAAGAAGATAACTTCTTTTATCAACGCCAATGCACCATTAGCGAGTAAATAACGGAGCAAAAACGTGCCGCAACCAATTTCGCCCTCGTTATATTCCTCGCACCGCACGGGCACTGACAGTACGCGATTGAACCAGACTAATAATATACGCTCTCTGCGACAGGTTTAGTCTATGCCACCGGGCTTATTACCATTTATCTGCATTGTTTATGTATCGATTTGGCGAAACGCCAACCTCTTTGGTGTACTACTGAATCACGTACCTGCACTTGTTTTTAATAACGATTAAAACTCGTGAGAAAAACAAAATTTTCCGCCCGATATAACGCGGCCGTTCAAGACTAGGATTTTCATAAATTTGAAGTAATGTGGCACTGGCGCCTAGTCCACGGAACGGCAGTAAAAATAGATAATTGAGGTCTTTCAGAAGGATATGATGTTAATACACGAATGTTTTCATGTGAAATTATTTTATACAAGGTATCTGCATATACATACATACCTATGTATATTATCCATGGAAAGCACTTTCTCAATAAAATTGTTGAAAAATCTTCACCTACTCCTGAGACTATCTCAGGAGTTAAGCTCGACCGACATGACAGGGGACAGAATTCACTCTATCCCTGTTCTGTTCGTTTTGTTGTTTAATACTGGTTTATGAACCTTGTTATGTAGTCGGTCTACGACGTGAAGCTCTTCTGCGTTGGCTTAAAGATGTAGTTCGGATGTCCCAGATTTTCGATGTTAGTTTTTAGGTTCTTGGTCATAATGCCCATTGTCGCGATAACTGTTGGACTAATTTCTACTCTGTCCAGGTCCCAGATGTGCTTAATGTGTCTAATTTCTCGTACTGTCCCCATCACCATTTATCTGTCAAGTTCTTCTACAATAAATCTCCCAATTTCTCAACAATCGCTCTTTATTTATTGCTACACTACCACACTCCAGGCTGAGCTAGTTACAATTACAAACGGTGTTCCGGGGGCCGACCAAAATAGTACCCAGGAGAAGGTATGTATCTGCTCGGATAGCAGGGCGGCGTTGGTAGCCCTGAATTCAGTAACGACAAAGTCGAAGCTGGTCTATAATTGCTATGAAGCACTGAACCACTTGGCAGGGAAGGGACCGGTGGAACTCGTATGGATACCTGAGCATAATGGCACCAAGGGTAATCTAATTGCAGATGACCTTGCCAGACTAGGGACTACGGAAAATCTCTATGGACGAGAAGTTACAGTGGGATTAAGTCGAAATCTGGTCCGAGACCAGATAAATGGCTGGGCAAGAGTAACGGATTGTCAAATAACCACACTCTTCATCGAATATTCGAAGATTGAGAAATGAATTCCCAAGAATTCATTAAATCGAACAGGCACAAAGCCAGAATTCTGGTGGGAATCAACATGTGCCACCATAGTAGCCTGAATATATAAGCACAAGCTGAAGCTAACTGATAGCCCAGCCTGCAGATATTGTAAAGAAGACTGATTCATCTTCTTCTTTACACCTGCCCAGCACTGGAGGAGAAGAGGTACCTTATATTAGGGACCCCTGTTATCCAAGAGGAGGTGAGGCTCAGGGGAGGGGACGTGCCTAAATTGCTCCTCTTATGGGATAGTATTTTTGGGAAATGACCCGTATAAGAAGGGATCGCCAAGGTACTACCCATGCGAACAGTGGCTGATGAGGTCCAAAACCACATAATATAATAATAATAATATAAATATTGCTATCTTAACCTTAGTTCAGATAGATGTCCTTCTCAAGAACTGGCTGTGGCTGATATTTGTAGTATGATAGACTCGACAGCAGGTTGTACTTTTATGCTATCCTCGCATATATATGTACATATATGTATTATTATACTAATTACTGTAATTATTATTATTAAATACGAACAGCATAGAAAAACCTAGTATGTTCAATTACAAGAGAAACGTATCTTAAAAATATTATAAACCGATCATCGAGTAACATTTGTTAACATAATTGAGGTATATTAGTTATATAAAGAAAAACAAAATTTCTATACAAAATTAATTGTAACAAAATAATGTAACACTATTCGATGGTGGAGTCATACGACGATCATATCTGCTCTTGGAAAAGCTTATCGATAAAGCCACATATCATATACTCTGAGAGTGCACCTTGAAAAACTGTGTTAGGGAGAGTGTTGTCTCCCTAGAGAGGGATTGGGGTATGGAAATGTTCGCGACTCAACTTAGGGGGGGGAGTGACCTTTTAGACGGTCATCAGTATAAATTGTGTACTGTGTGAGTTTATTCATTATGAAGATTTGAATAACGTCTCCTCTCTGTTATCGTTAGACCAAATATTAGAATGAAAGATGCTTCATTCGGTCTTCGTAGAGCAAATTTCGGTATTGTGAAACCATTTTTGTTGCTTTACATTAAACTCATAGTAGTGCTACTATATACTTCACTATACAAGATATTATAGAGTATGGAATAACATATACTGAATACTGTTATTCCATACTCTAGTTGTAAACGAACTTCCGTCTTATAAGTTGAAGAAGCTGCGATAGACTGGGGTTGGTAAAATATTTACTAAGTAGATAAATGTGAGCGTTAAACTTTTTCATCACAGCAGCTGTTTAACCAGATAGTTTAGAGTCAATAATAATCCTTAGATAAGGTTATCTCTAGACTGCCATAATGGGAGTTAGAATTATTGCTACCTATGTGTAGAATTGGATTTTTTTTATTTTTGATTATTTATTGGAAGAAACCATATAATACTTAGAGGAAATGGAGAACATAATTTAGAGAAAATGGTCATGGGATCATATATACATACGAAAACAACATCGGTTCCAGAAGTAATCCTTGCGGTACCCCTCATAATACCTTGCACCAGTTGGAGAAGGATATGACAACTCGTACTGTAACATATCGTTGAGATAGGAATGCAGATATCCACTGGGGTATAATTCCACATTGTTCTAACGTACAAAGCAGTATTTGGTTATGAGACATTATCAAACACCTTTGTGAAATCTACATAGATGATATCAACTGATTGATGATCAAAATTTGATGTTTAAACGGATTTAAGAGATTGAAGATGTCGGAATCGACCTACCGGTGATGAAGCGATGATGAACTATTGAAATAATTTTACGTAGATGGAGCCATATCTACGTAAACCTCTTTCTCAAATCCATATTTCTCTCTGCATTATATAAAGGTTTTGAATTATTTTGAAAAAAATGTCCAATAAAATGGTCCTCAAATAAAATATTCCAAAACTTCGGTAACTGATCTCTATATGTATGAATTGTGGGTTATAAGTAGTATAAGAAAATGATGTCGGTTAATATCTACATTATAGGGCAAGGTAAAGAAACATTCATTGGTTTTATGTAATTTCTCCTAATAACATCTACAAAATAAGAATAATTTTCTAAAATCTTCGTTATTTAATTTTGAAGAATATTAATCATAGACAAGCTTTATTTCTCGTTATAATTATTACATAATAACATGTTTATCTATGCATTATCACCGCATCAAGGAGTTATTATGTTTTATCCTTCTTTAGTGTCAATATCATCGTCAATTCTAATGCCTATAGTTCTTGAATATAATAGATTTTGTTGCTCATAATACATACATCTAAATTAATAGTTAATATGTAATTAATAGTTAATATGAGCTCGACTCAGTCGAGCTCATCTCGGTATATGAAAATTATAACTATTTTGACCATTATAAATGTATTCAAATTAACAGTCCAATCTGCTCCAATACGCTCAAGTCCATCTCTGCGTTCCTCTGTACACCTGCATGCAGTTCCCGTAGGAGATTGCCTGCAGTTGTTGACATTTTGGCACGCGCAAGCAGATGAATTTTTAATTGGAATCAATTGCGAACCAAATGCAACAGGGAATACTAGCACTCTTTATCATGCCAATTCTAAGGCATACAGAATGGTGTCAATATGTGTAGTACATCAATTCTGTTATTTTAACCAAATACAAGCTAAAATGTTTGTTACAATGTTGGCCAAATAGGCAGGAGCATCCTGCGCAGAATTATGAAACATAAAGATATGCAAGGTTAGGACATAAAGCCAGCAGTAGCAGAACATGTACATGAGAACCAAAACCATAGAATAGATAATGATAATGTATATTGGATAGAAATTATCTAGAAGATTAATATCTACGAATTATTAGAAACTCACTAGAAATGTTTATAAATAAAAGTTATTTAGCAGAGAGAAAGGTAAAGTATTGATAGACTGATCTAGCGATACTTGGAGATTAGTTTTATCAAGCAACAGTGGACCAAAAGTCATAGCTAATCGAGAATAAATACCGTCGTATCACATGCCGATAGAAGAGGATAGAACGAGGAGTAGCAGACATCAGTTCTCAGATTCCTTCTGAAGGAACTGATAAGATGATCAGCGAGACGTCAATACGAAATCGAAAACAACAACAAAAGCCTCCATTCTATTATTGTAAATAAGTAGTTTTTGAAATTCGATTGTCTATATAATTATTTCAATATTACGTTGTTAAATGCAGTTAAAAAAATATCAAAATAAAAGTTATAAAGTTTTGTAGTTGATAAAGCCACTTCATTATGGAGAATATGACAATTTCTAATAATAAAACCTAAATATATGTGCGGTATATGATCTGAGAAACTTAATTTTGACTCAAAACTGAAACTTCTAATTACAACACTCTAGTGTGAAATAAAGAATTTAGAGTATAATTATATTATAGGGTTTGATTTCCTGGTGTAAGTGAATACTTTCGATACGCTTAGATGTAGACTATTAACTTTACGCTAACCTTGAACTAAGTTTATTTGTTGTTGAAGATATTGAGAATCAGCTGTATTAATGATTTTAGTAAATATCTTCAGATTAGCTGCGAATAATGTATTTTCGCAATCTGTTGCATTTTGTTCAATTTTCCCAAGATGATTTAAAAAACCTAATAAAACTATTCCAAACACATTTAACATCTAGGTTAGGTATAGGTTCAGGTTTAGTTCTTTTGAGAGGACCACGAAGCCCATCAATAGTCAGTCTACCATTGTCTCAGGCCCATTGTCTCTTCTCGTAAAGCAGTCAGCGCTGGAGTATGGATTTGGCTTTCTTCCAAAAGTTAAATATCCCCCAGGCCGATCTCGCTCAGCTCGCTTGAGTCAATGAAAAGAGCCCAAATACGAGGTGTCTACACCATGCCATAACCGAGTACTATGTAACACATGTTCAGAGGTCTCCATCTCTCCTCCACACCATCTCACTCTTTGTTGGCACTCAAGCCAATCTTGCTAAGATCGTAGTTAAGATGATAGTGTCCTGCTGGCAAATCTGTGTGTTCTCGGACACTCTCCCTCTCACCCCACGAGAGTTTGCTGCCCAGTCGCTGCTATGCGCCAGACCCGGCAGTAGCTTAACCTACATTCGTGGGTATTTGACATCTAAATCCAAATACATTTAGTTTAAGATTTAATTAAGAAATTTGTCATTTATGCAGTCAAAACTCTCGCGAAGTCAGTATACAGTAAGTATATCAAGCTGATCTACGGATATACTAGAACATTTTATTTTAGCTGGAAAATATTAACAGATAATCTTAGAATTACCAAATAATGGTAATCATATATATTCGATTTTCTGAACCGTTTAAACCAACTTTTTTTTCCCATAAAATGACGACAATCCACATCTTACCTTTCACCAGTAAACAAAATTCAATTACCATCGTACGAAAAACGCCAAAATACACACAAACTGACCCTAAATTCATAACACACTGCCGCACTGTATCGCGAAAGCACTGCACTCGTATACCCACTGTAATCCAATATTGCAGCAATCCCTTTCTGCAGAGGATTTTGTTGCAGACAGTCCGTCTCCTATACACCGACGCATTTTACCACTTGTTTCCTAGACAGTGCGTCACCCAACTCCGGCTATTAATACATGCATTCTGTGTCTACTTAAAAACAATGATAGTGTCTCGTGTCACCTTTACGGATAGACGAATCATTATAAATAGACGATGCTCGGATTGATCAGAACACTGCGTATGTGAACGCAAAGATCAGAAATTAAATTGTTTATCGTTTAATTAGAATTGGTTCTAGATAGGGTAAAATTAATATTTCTGATGGTACCTACTCCTAATTGACGAATATTGTTTGTGCAGAACAAATATAATGGACGACAATGCTAAATTTTTATTCGTATTTTGTGGAACGTCATTGCACACAGCTGCATAAAGGAGACTAAATAATTTTCTTATATAACATTATCTTTTTACAAAAATACTGAGTTTTGAATGAATATCCGTGCGTTAGGGGATTTCAAAACAACAACCAATAGCAATTAGCATTAACATCATATAATACAGAGAGATTCAGGTTGATTTAAGGTGAGGTCACACAGAAAATACACTAATGTTATTGAAAATGACTATATATAGGATATCTCTCAGTTGGAACCAAGGATTTGAATTGCGCGCCATATATACTGGCGGAAATGGAAATCCCAACACCAAGAAGGAGGTATGCTGGATCAATGAAACGCACATAAAATATTTGTCTAGGTGGTATATTACACTGATACTCTTTACATTAGCATAACTTAAAACGTATGGGTATAGCGGTATCTGCCTTAGTACCCAGTGTAACCACCATTTCGTCGAATACAGGTCTCCACACGTAGGCACATCCGGCCATAAAGGTGACGAATCTCATTCTGAGGTATACCCTTCCACGTTTGATGCACCTGCGCTGTCAGATTCGCTATTGTCATAGCTGGTTGAAGATGTGTTTGAAGCCTACGTCCAAGCATATTCCACACGTGCTCCATTAAAGAAAGATCAGGAGATCTTGCAGGCCAGGGTAAAACATTAATGTTACGGAGAGCATTCCTGGTCTTTCATAAAATAGTTTGTGTATAACTATTTTATGAAAGTGAGCGATCATTTAGTTGCATTAAGAAAAATTTTCATAAAATTAGGACAAGATGAGGCCCCTACAGAGGCAACACTTCGTAACTTAACCAAGAAATTTGAAGAGATGGATTCCAAAGCAACACCAATGTGTCCTCGTCCTAGTCGGTGAGAGGATACTATTGCCGAAACAATGTGTACGAGATTATCCAAACACATCAATTCGACGTCGTGTACAACAGTTGAATCTGTCAAGAACCACCATGCATTGGATTTTAAAGAAAGATCTGTATCTGTCAGCATGCGAAATTCAGTTGACACAACAATTCAAAGATACGGATCATTTACAATAACATACATTTGTTAATTGAACGTTAGAAAAGAAAGAAGATGATACTGATTTTTTGATACTCCCGTATACTTTCTTTAACAGCAGTCATATTTTCATCTGACCGACCACGACGAGGATGTATTTATTGGTGTTGCCTTATCGATAGCAGAACCCGTCTCTTCACATTCACATTGTTGGTTTAAGTTACGAACTGTCAACTGTAGGCGTTTCATTGTGTTGTAATTTTATGCGAATTTTTCTTAATGCAAGCGATAATTAAATTATCGCTC
This sequence comes from Rosalia funebris, assembly GCA_037954035.1. Classification (NCBI taxonomy): domain Eukaryota; kingdom Metazoa; phylum Arthropoda; class Insecta; order Coleoptera; family Cerambycidae; genus Rosalia; species Rosalia funebris. The sequence continues at coordinate 14,047,689 of JAZFAV010000002.1, read as the reverse complement.
ACTTTTATAAAACAGTTATACACAAACTATTAGTTGCTGAACTGTTAACCGCAGTATAATGAGGGCGTATGGTTTGCAGATGATAGTCTTTAAATATTGACGCCCTGTCTTTGATATAACACAAATGGCGTGCAATTCAAATCCTATATTTCCAACGGAGACACTCTATATAATAGCAATTGGTGCTTTCATCAGTGTCATCAATCTAATGACTTGATTCTTAATTTTTTTTTAAAACATTGAAGGACAAGGAAGACATTTGCATCCATAAAGTCACTGTAGAGTAAGGTTATTACCCCTTGACTTAGAGAAACGAAAAGACTTCTGTCACTGGTTTAATAACAATTTAAATAATGATGACCTTTTGGATGACACGAAATGATGAAGCATGGTTATATCTTAATGGTTACACAAATTCACAAAACCATAACACCTGGTCTGCAGAGAATCCTCACATTTTAAGACGATCAAGTTTACACCCTATTAAGGTTCAGTTTGAGAGGGGCTGTATCTCGCTGTAAAGTAATAGGCGAAGATTTTAATGATGCCATAAAAGCTGGACGGTATCGAACAAATATTGTAGAACCTTTTATAGGACAACTGCATAAGAATGATCTGCAAGGGGGTCATTGTAAACAAGAAGATGTGATCACTCGCACTATTGCGGCAAACTTACAATTTCAGTGAGATTCTATGTAGATCGACTAATTAGCCTCTGGCCTTTCTGTGGCCTCCACGTTCACCCCACTTAGTGCCATTAAATCGTTACTGATTTAGGTCATTGTTTAAATTATATTTAAGTAAATCGCAAACACACACTCGAAAATATAAAAAATGCATTCTTGACAAAATTACAAATATTAGATATAATAAATTATATGCTTTTAATAATTTAAAGACACGAGCACGCCTCTGTTTATTAAATGAAGACAAACATTTAAACATTTCATATGAATAAATGTTGATGCCGTTATTTTTGTCGTTCTTATTATCAATATAAATGGTATTCGTATTGTTAATATAAATGGTGCGTATGCTTCTGTTTATTAAATGAAGACAAGCATTTTGAACATATATTGACAATAATACATGAGCACGCCTCTGTTTATTAAATGAAGACAAACATTTTAAACATTTCATGTGAATAAATGTTGATGCTATTATTTTTGTCGTTCTTATTGTTAATAAGCATGGTATTCGTATTGCTAATATAAATGGTGTATACCGTGCATTCTGTTATAGTAGAAATTTATTTGTCATAGAAATGTTACTGGTATATGATATAGCAATTACTTTGTTAAAAAATGACGTGCAATTTTCATGTGACATATTAATAAAAATAACTTGATTCATTAAAAAAAAAAATTAGTCAACAACTATTACATACACATTTCTATAATATGTGTATGAAAAACTGGATCATATACATGTCTTTCATATCAAACATCTCCTTGAAACAGCTGTATTATTTAAAATAAATATTTAATATTTAGACACAACTATTAAAATATTGTTCAGTGAAATCATGGTTTTATCTCATTTGTATTATGCACACTTATTTCCTGACACAGGAGGGCAAAAATCGTTTACAAAATAAACAGTTTTAAAATCTCAAAACGGACTTTTCGGCACGTAGAACATCTCTATCTCGAAATTGAGTGGCCGAGAAAAAATAAACCAACACATAAATGCAGAATATGTGTTTTATATGACAGTTTTATTTTTTTCAATTTTTCTCAAACAGTCCACCATCGTGCTTTCTCATGACCCATGGACAGGGTGGGGTGTGTCGTATCCACCTCAAAATCAATAGATGTCTGGTAGACGTCCCTAATCAGAAACAGTCGAAACCCGATCGATCCGACACGATTTAATTGAGTGATCGTGCAAACAAAAAAAAATATATGAAATAGTCCACCATTGTGCTTTCTCATGACACATGAATATGGTGGAATGTGTCCTATCCACCTCAAAATCAATAGGTGTCATCTGGGAGACGTCTCCGATCAGAATCAGTCAAAACCCGATCGATCCGACACGATTTAGTTGAGTTATCGTTGTAACAGGATTTTTAAATGCCGACAACAACGACACACAGCAAAATGTTTACCGTATTTCTTTTTTAGGCCGAAGAACGAAAAATAAATCCAAAACAATTTTGTTTCCAATTCTTCTTTACACGATTACATTACTTTTCCGGAGTGTGGAAAAGTAAAATTCAGAATGCCTGCGAGATATTTTACAGCCTTACCACCATTTGACCATATTTCTTTTTACATGCGTGCATTTAATTTATTTATTTAGAGGAGATTTGTACATATTTTCGGATTTTTAAATATTATAAAGACGAATACACCTAATTATTTATGTAATAATCGTTGTATTGTTATTTATGTAATTTAATCTTTGAATCTAAATCGTTGGTACCAACTCTATGACTTGAAAATGATAGTAGGCATCTATAACATATGAGCGGCACATGCAAAATCTTTAGGGAGCGGCACATCCAATCAATATTGATTTCTCGGTATAAAAATAGAGTACTACAATTTAATATTATCGATAGGCCTTATATTATAGAATATCTATTATGTTTCCATAAGGATTAAAAAAAACTGCGTGATTTTGGCAATCCTGAATAAGATAATCCTGTATAGTGCTATTTTTAGCACAACTAATGTTGTGTCCGCCAAGAAAAATGAGCTAGAAAGAAAATCAACCGTATCCATTAAACCTTACATAACGTTTTCGAAAGCGGCAACTATGAACTCACGAATAACTCCGAACTTCTATCAAGGCAGAATATCGAAGGCAGTAAATCATACGGCTATAAATCCAACAAAGTAGTCGTCCTATTTATTCAAGAAGTTATTGCGCCCTGTCACAGAAACCTTATCGCGAGGAGAAATAATCCAGAATACATTTTCCTGTCAAATCGGAACAGTAGTAATCGAGTTTTTCCGACTACGCCATTAATAGTGGCTCGCACAAATGAAGGTAATGAATTCTAATAACTGCCACATAGCAACAAACTATCGACGACGTAATTTCGCATTTTTTTTAATACCAAACACTTGAATTTCAATACGTCAGTTTTGATGTTAACCTCATTAAATCATTGAGAAAATACAACGTTAAATGAATATGAATGAGCGGTATTCGTCCATCAATTCATCATTTCCTAACTACATACATGTTGAAATTTAGATTCCGTACAGTTTACGTGTCGTTTAGAGAAAAAACGGTTCCGGGTCAAGGGTCTTTATTTTATTTTAATACTGAGTCAAAGCTAGATTTTGTAATGGTTCCACGCGTTAGAATGTCAACAGTTATTATTATCTCGTTCTTTTGAAATATACGAAAAGTAATATCCGCCTCGAAGCTTCCAACCCCTTATTAGAAAAGATTGTATGTCGATATAATCGTCATGATGTTGCCACAATCGTGCCGCAACTAAAATTTCATATATAACCATTCACGTAGCATTTTGTTCATTTTCTGATAATACCGTAATTTATAAAGCTATCCTGGAATTTTTTATAATATAGTTACTATATCCGATCCGATAGGACTTGAACCTTGACGAAGTTCTAGTGCAAACTGGAACGGGTGGGTCGGCTTGCGCGTTTTAATGATTTAAGGAGCCGTACCATAGGTTTAACCATAGTGGGGGGGTCCTTATTGAAAAACCAGACTAAGACAAGTCCCTGAAGGAGGGCAGCAGCTCTTTCAGTAGTCATAGTGGCAGAAACCGTGAGGGTTGGTATGGTGGTATGACACACACGACTGCGATGTGGAAGGCAAGAGGAAACCACCACATTATAATCCTCAGAACAGCTAGCAGAAACCTTATCCTAAATTAATGATGGCGTCTCCTGGGACAAAAAACTCCGGAGGTAAAATAGTCCTCCGTTCGGATCTCCGGGTGAGGACTGTTCCGGGAGACGTGATCGAGTGCAATAATAATAGGAAGTGTAGCATTTCACGAGTCGGAGCGTGGAATGTCAGAAGGATGAGACAGGCAGGGAAGCTAGAAAATCTGAAGATAGAAATGGATAGGTTAGGATTAGATATAGTAGGTATAAGTGAGATGCGCTGGCCGGAAGTAGGAGATTTTTGGAGCGGTGACTATAGGGTAATACACACAGGATCGGTAAATGGAAACGCGGGAGTAGGGATCGTTATGCGGAAGAACGCAGGACAGTGTGTAGATAGCTACCTACAATACAGCGAGAGAGTAATGATGGTTAGGTTAGATTCGAAGCCAGTGGATACAGTAATAGTGCAAGTATACATGCCTACTTCTAGCCACAGCGAGGAAGAGTTAGAAGCCGTTTATTCGGACATAGAGCAGGTAATAGGATTTGTGAAGGGTCATGAAAATTTAATAATAGTAGGAGATTTTAACGCAGTCGTAGGTGAGGGGAAAGAAGGAGAATTTGTAGGGCCTTATGGATTAGGAAACAGAAACGAGAGAGGTAGCAGACTGATAGAATTCTGTGAGAAGCACAAGATGGTAGTCGCGAACACATTGTTCAAGAATCACGTTAGGAGGCGGTACACATGGAAAATGCCAGGAGGGATAGACAGGTATCAGATAGACTACATTCTGGTTAGGAAGAGATTTAGAAATCAAGTAAAAGACTGTAAGAGTTATCCAGGAGCAGATGTAGATAGCGATCACAACTTGGTAGTCATGAAAGCTAGATTAAAGTTCAAAAATCTGAAAACCCGGAAGGATAAGAAACGTATAAATGTAGACATATTGAGGGATCAGAATATGAAAGATAAGTTCCAGGAGAAAACAGATCAGTTAATAAATAAAGCGAGTAAGGACGAAATCAAGAACGCAGAAACTGAGTGGGAGGGTATCAAGAATAGTCTAGATTCCGCGGCTACGGACGTTTTAGGACACGATAAAAGGGAAGCTAGGAAGCCCTGGATAACGGACGAAATCTTAAACTTAATGCAAAAGAGACGAGACTACAAAAACAGACGAGACGAAGAAGGACTGAAAACGTATAAGGCAATAAAGTGGGAAATCATTAGAAAATGTAGAAAAGCGAAAGAACAATGGATAGAGGAGAAATGCAAAGAAGTAGAAGATAAGTTGCAAGTAGGTAAGACCGATGAGGCTTACAAAATAATTAAGAGGAACTTCAGGGATATAGGAACAATAAGTAGAAATGTTAGGAGTCAATCGGGGGACATACTGATAGGAAGAGAGGAGAAAGCGGATAGATGGAAGCAGTACTTAGGAAATTTATACGAGGGTCAGGAATTAGGAGAGATATTAGAGGAAGAATCTAGCATCGATAGGGAAGATGTAGGAAAACCTATATTGAGAGAGGAATTTGAAATAGCACTAAGGGGGCTAAAGAATAATAGAGCGCCGGGTGTAGATAAAATACAGGCGGAAATTTTGAAATGTGCGGGACAGAAAGTAGTAAATAGGATGTTTGAACTGGTAAAATACATATACGAAACGGGCGAGATGCCGGAGGATTATAAGAGGAACATTATCGTTACTATACCGAAAAAGAGAGGAGCCGACAAATGCGAGAACTTTAGAACGATTAGCCTAACTTCCCATGCGTCAAAAATCCTAACTAGAATAGTGCAGAAGAGGATGGAAAATAGAGCGGAGGAAATACTAGGAGAAGACCAATTCGGGTTTAGGCGAAATAGGGGAACTCGCGAAGCTATTCTGGCGCTAAGAGTAATGTTAGAGAAAACAATAGAAAAAGGAAAGAACGCTTATATAGGATTTGTAGATTTAGAAAAAGCTTTTGATAACGTAAGATGGGAAAAAATGTTCGAGATACTAAAGAGCGCGGGAATGAAGTATAGAGATAGGAGAGTAGTACACAATCTATACATAGAGCAAACTGCTGTTATAGAAGTAGAAGGGGAGGAAAGGGAAGTAGGTATTAGGAAAGGAGTAAGACAAGGATGTACGCTATCACCACTAATTTTTAATCTGTACATCGAAGAGGCGATTAATGTGGTAAAAGATAGAGTGGATTTCGGGATTAAAGTACAGGGACAGAAACTAAAAATGCTGAGATTCGCGGATGATATAGCAGTATTAGCATCTAGTAAGTAGGAACTAGAATCAGCATTGAACGAAATGGAGGCAGTGTTGACAGAGGAATACGGAATGAGGGTGAATAAAAACAAAACTAAAGTGTTAGTGTGCAGAGGGCGCGAGAGCAGAGCAAAAACGAAAGTACAAATTAATAATGAAAGATTGGAGGAAGTTAAAGACTTCACTTATTTAGGAAGTAAAATAAATTGGGATGGAAGAAGCGATAAAGACATAAAACAAAGAATAGCGCAGGGTCGAGTAGCTTTTAACAAAAAGAAAGCACTTTTATGCTCGGGGGTAATAAACTTAGAAACAAGGAAGAGATTTTTGAAAACATATGTATGGAGCACGGCACTTTACGGCTGCGAAACCTGGACGGTAGGGGAAGCAAGTAGGAAGAAATTAGAAGCTTTTGAGATGTGGTGTTACCGAAGAATGATGAAAATACCATGGACTGATAGGGTTAGAAACGAAGAAGTATTGGAGAAAGTCGGCGAGAAAAGGAGTATGTGGAAAAACTTAAAGAAGAGAAGAGATAGAATGGTAGGCCACTTGCTGAGACATGGGGGAATAGTCCGCGATATTTTGGAGGCAGAAATAGGAGTGAAGAAAGGCAGAGGTAGGCCTAGATTAGACTACTGCTCGCAAATAGTAAGGGATGTAGATTGTAGCACAATTAGCGAAATGCGTAGGTTAGCACAAGATAGGAGAAGCTGGAGGTGAGCGTCCAACCAGTCTTAGGACTGATGACCTAATGATGATGAGTTACTATATGATTTAAAATGTATTTACAATATACTTTAAATCATCTAGTAATAAAGGAGTCTAAATTCAGAAATATCAAGTGATTATCTATTTTTGTGTAGTTTTGAAATCGAACCTTCTATAAACTTTACAAGAATGTATATAATACAAGCACATGATTAGCAAATTGAGAAAAATTAAACGTATCTGTGTTATAGTGTCCCTTAACTTAAGAAGATGAAGCTAATGTCATATTCTATGTGACAGAGGATAGTTTAAATCAAACATTCATTCTTCAAACAAGCAAAATTGTCGATAAATGTTATTAAAATATAATATATACCGCACACGCATGGCCCTCTACCTGCTAAATAGCAAAGTAACTCTCTTTGTGGGGGATGTTCACGACAGCTCTCACCACATTAGCGAGCAGGTACGCCCGTAAACCTCGTAAAGGGTCCATTGCATAATACATTGTTTTTCTGTGCGCATATTTACAATAATATGACGTTTTAGTTGTATTCACCGCTAACATTACCAGCAAAATTTAAACAATACTGATCATATATTTTTCATTTTCATCTGACCACTTTCACTGCTCCTGTGTTTGTTTGTCTAAAAAGACTAGTCTAGTAAAACTAGTTTGTCTAGTTTGCACATACAGAAAGTGACCTCCTTCTAAAGCCTTAGATTGCGGAGGGGAAGGTTACACATAGAGACGAAGACAAACACATCCATGCTCAATGAAAGGTGCTAAACTACCCAGTTGACAGACTTAAATTCAAGTATACGACACCCCTAATACTAGGCGCAGTCCGCTACCTAGGACCACTGTTCAATAATATCGTTGCAGGCAGCTCTGTAGGGGTCGTCGGACAACTAACCTGAGTGCCTAAGGTATTCATTTTTGTTACTTTTTATAATTACTAACTTTGTTTGAAACATCTTAAACACACATTTCAACTTTAGTTAGGAGTTTCTATTATCCATCTTTCTTCAGTACTGGTGATATGCCCCCTAGAGTAGCTAACAAGGTATCTACTGTGAAAACAATATTTCATATTATTTTAATGCTTGCTAGTTTTAAACAGGTCGTTTATTTTTTCAGTTATAAACCAATTAGTTCGGGAAAAAGTGGCGTAAGTAATTGATTTTAATGCACAGTAGTTATATGAAAGGACAGATTCTGACATAATGTTTACTATAAGTTACAACTTCTGGTTGCACCATTATAAAGGTCACCATTAAAATAAATCTATCATTACAACAAAAACAGAGTTTTGACGTCAAACCCTTGATGTAGTAGATATATAGTTTTTGGAGAAATATATGAACCATGGTAGAATTTAAAATTTGCATACGACTAGATTAAGTATAATACACAAGTCATAAAAAGAATCATACAAACTAGATTTTACAAATGTACTTATATCTTAATACTAAATTATTAATGCATTTGAAGGCAAAAGTATAAACATATTTTATTATAGATCCAGATTTAGATGAATTAGCCGAATTTAGACTTATAATATTGGGTGAAAAGGTTTTTGTAGATTTGAAGAATGACTATTTTGAATCTAATGAAATAACGTTCGTGAATCTGAAATAATCTATCACATTAACATTTTTAATTATCACTTTCTACTATCACATCTTTTAGCTTTCACATTTTTTACACTGGTTTATGAATCACAGAACAAGAGAACACAATTTTAAGTTTAACAAAGAACATTTCAAAACGTCAGTACGACAGCATTTTTTTTACAGACTATTTAGTCTTTAAAACTCTCTTCCTCATACAATAGTGTGTGTTCCATCTGTTAAATCACTTAAAAATAGTGTTCAATACGATATCCTTCTACTGAACAATCAAATGTATGTTATATGTACAACCCAATAGTACTTTAGAAAAGCAGTTAACTATTGAATGTATATTTTTTTCCATAATTTGTCTTTGTGAAGTCGTTTCAGAGAACGCTAAATTTAGAAAAATTGTTGGGCATAAGACGTTTGTTAACCTATGCTTCTTTTCATACGAATAATAGTAATATTCTGAATATATGTACTGTAATGATGTACTGCTTCAAACTACGTTCCTTGTCGGCTTAATTCAAGTTCGGTGTGGGTTACCCAGTATAGGTTCACTAACTCTTGCACTCATGAGATATTTGTCTATCAAATATCTTGTCGTAAGCTGTTTGACGCTTGGTAATTTTGCCCCAGAATACACTTAATACGAACTTTAGTACGTGTCAATCCCAGAAACTGACATATAAACGATTCATTAAAAAAATGCTTTTATAAACAGTGCAGAGACTGCCTCTAGCCTTTTTAAAGACCTTATCCTTGCCAACATCTATGGATTCAATACATAATGACATAAACGTAGTAAAAACCCAGTGATGTTTGTATGGAATATGTTTTTTTAAGTTTTATATATTTAAATATATAAAACCAGAGCAAACTATAAAAGCATCTCATTCGGTAGATTTGTGAGGATATAGTTATATCGGTCCTGGATTCAGGTCAGATCTAGTCGTCTGAAAGTATGCGAAGTACTGGTAGCTACTATTCATTAAGAAATAGTTTCATAGTATGTACTTAGAACATCAACATCTCACAAACAAAATTAAACGGTTGCTATTTCTCTTTCAGAGGTCTGATAAAACGACGATGCACTCCATTTGATTAATTTTTCTAGCATCAGTCCGTAACCCAGAGGTCATTAGATTTCGAACCTATTAACATCCGAGTGAATGAGTATTTATTTTATCGTGTGATATTTTAAAAATAGAGAATACCCGATCTATTTTTATTACACTCTAAACACATCGGATCATATATTAAAAATACACATCGCTCAGCTGTAGCACTTTGGTATGCAATGTATTTTTTTGTTATTAAATGTAAACAAGAGCCTCAGTTGAGCGTATTTGAAAAAGAAAGGGGGATAAATATTTACCGTTGTGCTTATGGCATGCCGTCGTGTCATTACTCAAACGCAGCCGATACATTCTTCTTGTATAATTCAGCTACTGTAGGCTGTATACTGCATATCATGTGCAATCGATGGCGTAAAAAGTGGCACGTAAAGAATTTAATAAACCAGGATATACTGTAGTGATAATAATTGCATTATATTGTAATTTAATATTTTCAAATACATCGCTTTAGTACCACTGGTTTCCGTGATTGGGGACCTTGATCAGGATTCTTCAGGTAATCGTCAAATATATTTTTTATAAGATATTTACCCCATTTTAAGAATACGATAGACGCTCAAGTCACTTGTCTAACGCGTTCTATAAAAGTGTAGCACGGTGCTCGGCGGCCATTACATGGATAAACGACCTGTCGAATTCTCTTATGGAGGTAGATTCGACAATATTATTCGTACTGGTCAGGTGTTGTGATCTGGGCACAATATTGGGGTAGTCATTGTATGCTCGAGTACGAACTGGGAGGCTTTGACAAGTCTCTCTGAGCGTGGGTGTTTATCCGTGTCTTTGTGTGTAACCTTCGCCTCAATCGCCTGAGGACTTTAGGTCGATTTCTGTGTCTCCAAACTTAAACTTATCTCAACAATACATAACGTAGATATCAGAAGAGTATCTGTAACACAATTATTCTATTTGTACGTATAAGGCAATCAAATGAAGGTGTAAATATTACGATGATGAAAAATTGAGATAAAATTTGTTGTAATTCTTAACTGAGGCTCAACCTTACTACATTATTTACAACTCAATAGGACTATTTACGTTTAGTATATCAAATGTGTGGGTAAGTAGTTACGCTCATGTTTGATACTATAAACATAATTATTTGATGGTATATTACGAAATATGTATGTAATTGCTTCATAAATAATTACTTCATAATGTTAGTTACTAGTTACTGGAGTAGCAGCAACACAGTACAAATGAATTGGAATTGCATTAGGCTGTATAACTTGTTCTTAAACAATGGTGATAATAAGAATAGGTAAACTCTTCCAATATTACACCATTTTAACAAATAATAGTGTAATTTTTAGTTTCTAAAAGTTATATAAAAGAAAAAAACTTCATACATCTTCTAGGGTTCCCACCAACCTGTAAAACTTGGAAAACTTAAAAATAATCAGGGAATTCCACCATGACGTCAGGAACGTAATTATGGACGTAATTATGAATCATTGAAACTCTTGGTCTACTTTGAGATCTGTTGGGTTTATTTCTGTTAGTTTAGTTGAGTTATCTTTCGTGTTTCAAATAAAAAAGTAAGTATATTAAAAATATATATACTTGATAAGGAAAGTCAGGGAATTTTTGAGATTCCAATCCTTCAAAATCTGGAAAAACAGGAAAAATGGTTTCAAAATTTTGGTGGGAACTCTGTTTCTATTTATTAGTTACTATTAAATATAGAGTATCTTATTTAAATAGAAAACGAACGATAAAGTTATTATTTTAGAGCGTTATTAGCGACGACTAAAGAACTTAAATTCTCTCCTAAGTCAAAAGCTGTTAATATTGATGACACATTATATATTTTTATTTCTTTTCTTTAAAAGTTTAATATCCAAAAGCTTCATAAATATGAATAGTAAATGTATATTTCATGACAAATATACATTTATTTAGTAAACTGTTAAAACAAATAACATTTATTGGTATTATGCGAATTAAAGAGATAGAACATCTATTTTGGGTCTAATGCCTATAAGTAAGGCTTGTTTTTTCTTGCAAACATATCGTTTGTGCTCATTAACTAAATGAATTTTTATAGGTATATATATATATATATATATATATATATATATATATATATATATATATATATATATATATATATATATATATATTATTTGTAACTAGTTGTTAGTTATTTCTAAGCTTGTTTTACATATTTTTCAAGTATAACATCAGAAACTGATATCTTATTTTGAGCTAGCTTTGAAAGTCTATTAAAAAATTACAATTAAAATTAGCTTGATTTGAAGAACTACTATATTAAATATTTAAAGAAATATATTTTCTGTTCAAATTACAATCTAAGGGACCCTAATAATGCGCTGTCTTCATTTGTTGTGCTGATTGCTTGTCAAAAGATTTTCGCATCACAAACCTATTAGTTTATAAAAACTGAATAATTTGTTTGGGAACGGTAGCTAATATTTTTTAATTGTCGATAATGAAAAATTGGCGTTGGTAATAATTCCCTTATTGAAAATTTCAAGTTGTCGTTTATATACTAAAGTAACGAATAGGCAGATTTTTTATTTCTTTTCTCGAGAATTTTCTTCAAAAGATACGAGAAATATGTAAAATAATTTAAGGGGAGGTTCTCCGCAAACTCGACCAGAAAATCGATTTCTTTTTTTTTTTTTTGATACCTTATTTATTATATGTAGAATATGTTCCTATATTTGTCCGAAAACATTTTTATAAAAAAGATATTTCATAATAACGGAACCCATCCTTTTACGAAAAATTACGCAAAAATAGAGTTCGCGCAGTAGAGCATATTTTATCCTAATATTTTTGAAATGCGCGCCTATATTAACATTCTACGGTATATATAGTTACCCCAAGTGCTACCATATATCAGAGTATATGGTATAATATTAGATAGTTTGCCTCTCTATACGTTATGTTCATGGGTATAGCGTGTAGCGTCAGTCGAACACGCGTTTTTCTCGAAACCATGTTTTTTAAACTGGTGGAAACTGTAACTCAAGAACTAATAGACGGATTATCTTGATTTTTTTTATTTTAAAGTAAATTAAATTTATCGAAGTTTGTATGTAAGAAAACATTGATTTCACTGTTATTTTCATTGATTTCACTGTTATTTTTTATAACACTTTAAGGAGCGAAAAATAAATGAAAAATCGGTACCGAAAATTCTCAGGTCCCCCATTTTGTTAATTTTCGATTTTTTTTATTGGTATCAGCCCCAACAAATGTTATATATTTTATAACTTTTTTGAAATTTTGATTTCAGATGATTTTTACAAGTGCTAGAGTTCCCACCGATTGGACACCGTTTTTTGGGACGGTCACATTGCCGAGCATATAACTAATTACCGTGTCATTTCTTTTAATAAAAAAAATTTTTTCTACACCTGAATACTTGATAAATATGTATAAAAATTTTGAGTACTTCATTTACTTCCTTCTATAAAAAAAAAAAAATGAAGAAAATCATGTAATTTTTGACTCGCTTGAGGAGAACCTCCCCTTAACAAAACAGATAAGTTAATAGCATACTGTATTAGGTGTATTATATTGGGCTGTTTATAAAAAACGACAGTACTATTCTTTTTTCCGAGTATATGTCGTGAAAAGCTACACGCAACTTTCTTTCGATTTTCTCAAACACGAGGCATTCACTCGAGTCAGTCTCGTAATGGAATTGATTACTCTCCTGTTGAATTATAAAACAGTAGAAAGTCGACATTTAAAATCGATTTTCATAAAGTTCATGAACTCTAGAATCAATTACCGTCACAGTCTAGCGTATCCAGGAAAATACCTGCTTCAATTAGTTTATTACAATATATTATGCTAGGTTGCTATCCGATAATACTAATTACGGCATGAGAGACGACTAATTAGGGTTGTTCTTCATTAACGAATCTGGTTTTGTGGGGGATTATTGAGAGGATAGAGCGCATGAGAAGGTTATATAAAACCTGTTAAATCCAGTATCAGCAGGGAGGTTTTTATTACGTAAGAGAGTCACGAACTCGAATGAATGAATAACTTGTGGGAGCAATTCCGTTTATACTCTTCTTGTCGGGTATGGTGAAGTTATAGGTTTTCCCGTTATATTTAACAGTTTTATATAGAATTTATTTCAAGAATATCAGTCTGAAAAACGAAAAGGAAAAACTATTTAATCAAACTACTTTTAAATGGCCTAGATTAGACTACTGCTCGCAAATAGTAAGGGATGTAGGTTGTAGCACAATTAGCGAAATGCGTAGGTTAGCACAAGATAGGAGAAGCTGGAGGTTAGCGTCCAACCAGTCTTAGAACTGATGATCTCATGATGATGACTTTTAAATTTTCGAATACGGTAACTACGACTTAATAATATCGCATAAATGCATAATTTTAAGTGCCAACGTTTCATCAACAATCTTAAGTGATTTCTTCAAAGCTGCTTTCTGGAAGATCGCTTAGTCGAAAGTGATTCGATATCATAGTAACTGTACAATATATCTTGATAATTGAAATGCAAACAATGTATCGCAATTTATATTTAAATATTTCAAAATGGCCCTTTCAAAGGAAGAACAAAGAAGACTATTTGTCTATGTAGATAGCTGAATCTATGCCATTGTTCGTCATATTATTTATTAATTGTTTTATGTGTATATCACTTTTAGAAACCAATAGCATTTGAGGTTAGCTTTGATAGCATACATTTCTTTTAGTAGTATCGCCCTTATTGTTAACTACGTTCTTGCTATTGCCACGAAATTTCAGGGTAGGTCAGGTCAAGGTCAGATTAGTTCATGCATGCAGCAAGATGTTGCAAATCTTATAAAATGAAACAAAAATGTAAGTGAAGTAAAATTACTCCTCAAAATCTACAACAAATGAGAAAACTACTATAATTTTTGATACCATAAAATAAAGATGGGACTTTCTCTTTTTATATATGTATAACTTGGTATTGATTGACCTATTCTATCAGCTACTCCACGCTTAGCTTAAAAACTTACAATACAGCGAACTTTTTGATAATCGTTAAGTTATGTGAGGTAGTTCTTAATCTATAATTCTTGCATATTATTTATACATGTAAATAAAATAAAATAAAACCAAAAAAAAGTATTAAATAAAAATTATCTTCTAGAGTATCTGTCAACTTCCCCTTGACGTTAGTCACGTATTGTGGGCGATCCACCACAGCGTGACTGGGACAGTAAATGGGGTGAGAACCTCTCCCGCTTTAAGCACTGGTTAACGAATTAGCCCTTGAAAAAGAACGCTGCGTTGATTTATTACAGTTGATCTTAAGGATCTATAAAACGTATTAACTATACAGTCCACGTAAAATAAGTATGTGGCACATCGATTTAAACCGAATATAATGTGTTTAATTAAATATTTGAGTTTGTACAAAATAGTCGATTTAAGATAATGAAGTATACCGGCGAATACTTGTAAATGTTTTTCATCTTCGCGCAAATTGGGTTTTTTCAAATGTTTAAACTTGCACTTTTAGATAGCTAAATTGATTTTTGAGACATAATAATTCGTACATAAATCCTTAAATAATCATTAAACAATAATGACGATTTTGCATGAAATTATTCATATAAATAAAATTTTTAAACTGCAAAATCTGCGCGTCTCTTCAATGCTAGGTATTAATTGTATTAATTACTGATATAACGATAACACAAATGAATCAAAATTATAAAAAATATTTTGCACTGTTATTACAGACTTAATTTCGTAGGTATTCATTGTCTTCACGTCACTGAGTTATTACAAAGAAAAATATATGTATGATATGAAAAATATATGTAGAAATGAAAAATATAGTATGACCAAGTAATTTGCTAGGCGTACATATCATCAACATTAAGTGGACCGCCATAACGACCATCACTTTGATAAGTGACGGATATTTTTGTTTATAATTTTTCGTGGCTTATACGCCAGTGGATTATCAGAAGCTAGACACATTTAGACCAGATTTAATGTAACGATGAAAGCTCATACTCAATATCCTAAAGAGATTATTTCACTAGAATTAAAATAACTCACAGTAAATGAAGAACATTATTAGGATTCCTTTCACAATTTTTTCGTTCTAGAGTTACGAAGGTATTTGCTTGATCATGGCTTGCTTGCTAATCTATTTGATAGAACAAATTGCTATCAATAGGACGGAAGTTTTACTACATTTTCTAGTGAAAGTAGAAGCCTATTTCAACCATGATGTTCCTAATGAGCGAATCGGTAGACGCGGTGGAGCAGAGATGTCAGCCCATCGCGTCGTTCGTATTTAACCCTGCGTAATTATTTTGAATGGGGTTGCTTAAAATCCATAAATCAACTTCAACAGAGTAAGAATAACGCAAATTATTAATCAAATCAATGATATAGCCTTGAAAACCACAAAATATTTTAGATGATTTTCAATAATGCCTCTATATCTAACGTCTTATATGTCAATAAGTAAGGCACTCCAATTTGAACTAAATTAGATTTGATTGGAACTGTTCTATTTTAGAATTTACTTTGCAGTTTATTAATATTAAACGTGTAATACTTCTGATAAAATGAAACGATAGAAATTTCTGCTCAAATAATGTTGTTCTTAGTATAACTTTACATGCAAATTTTAAACAGAAAAGTTATTCTTTCTAGTAGAAAACTAATTTATCTATTACTTATTAGCCATAGTATATGACATATATGTCTAATATATTACCAGCCATACGGTAGTAGTGTTGAACATGTAATATTTTATTTTGCTTATTTGAATAATTCCTTTCGCGTTTTATAATAAAACCAATATCATATTTTAATAAAAACATTTGGTTGACAATTAAGAATATCTATAAACCAAAGAATTTAGCTCTGTACGCACGATTACCACTAAGCTATTACCCAGAAGTTACAACTTTTACCATATTTGGGTATAGTAGAAGTTGTAGTCCTTCCCGAATTTCTAAAATTCTTTAAAACTTCCTAATAACTGAGGTGCGTTAAGGAAATGATACTGACCTAGGATGCCTTTTAAAAAAATATCAAAATTATAAACAGTTGTTCTATAAAATTGAAAAATAATTGTTACCTAATTAATCGCGTAGTAAGGGGAATAGGAGATTCTCAGTTCCAAAAAGAAGTCACCAATCATTATCAATCATCAGTCAGTATTCCAGTTATTCGACAAGATTCGAAAAAAATAGTTAATAGCAGAAGATCATTTTATTATTCATCGCCATTTTGACTGTTATAGAGTAATTATCAGGAAGTTAAATATCAGATGTGATGTTGTCATTATTAGGTATGATACTGCATACCTAATACACATTGCATTGTAGAATAATCCTTTAATCATATCAAATAAAATAGTACATAGTCCTTTTTTAATTTAATTATTTTTTTATGTTTTTAATGCAAGGATATTAATATTAAATATTTTAGAAAAATCCTTGGATAGGTTGATTTTAATTTTTGATTACTCATCTTTTGTTTTGTTTCTTAACTATAACGTAATCCTATGGTATGCTGTTTTAACTATACTACTTATTACTAAAATTTAGAGTTCAGAAGCTCAAAGTATTTGAAAATAATGTTTTAAATTACATCTATTCGAAGATTGCTACTAATTAATTTATTCCGTATATTGCATTCAATCTATTGTATAATGGATTGCTATACATAACTATACATTCTAATAGCAAATAATATCCCATTATCTTTCAATACGTTTCTGATAGAAAGATAAAGATATAATAAAATTGACTGTTCTCCGTTTAAAAACCCACCACCTGTACAAATAAAAGATTTGCAATAAACTCCTTCTTGCAACTACAGGTTATCAAAATTTTAGGAGTTTGGATGATCATAGTCTTGCCAAGAATGCTACTTGATTGCCATGATTAACACAAGCATTATGCGGCACACTGTATACGCTTAAAGTATGCCCAATTATCGTAGTTTGGTGCGCCGACTTGACCTCTTCTCTATCAAGCATCTAGGAAAGACATGCCGTCTAACTGCACCAGAATGCCATCCTGACACCGATCCCAGCTGACGGGATCGGTTCTGCGACCTCCCTTCGTTCGGGCAATGCAACTCGTGATGTAACGCGCGTCTGGACGGCCGCGACGCCTCAACATGTAACTGTGACAATGTCCGCTAGTCTCGATGGCGTCCGTCGCGAAATTTATTGCGGCGCTTCTTCCAGTCATGTGGGCGCCGACGTCTTGTTATTTCTGTTCAACTTGCTTAACTCCGCCGCCGGTCCTCTCGTTCCCTGTCCGCCCGAAATAAGCGCGCAGAGCCAACCATGATCTGATGTAACATTCGAAGGACTTTCACTTGTTATCAACTTTTATGTGCCCGACGTTTATGACAGAAGTAGGCTTACGGCCCGTCATGATGATGCAGATGTTTTTACGGGGTAGCTCGAAAATAAGGGTACGACATGGCACGAGGAAAAATATATGCATGAATAAGATCAGCAAACGTGTGTCAACCACCTGAGATAATGTGTCTTATGCCACATCGTGAAATCGTGAAATAAATCATCAATCAATTGTTTTATAAATAATTTACATTATTATGGCGTACAATAATATCCTTTCGTGCAACAAGTTAGCAACTTATTTACTACTATAATTGTATTGTTCATCAGAACAATAGAACACATCAGAATTACAGAACATTTCCGGTAACATTGAGCATCGACTATTAAAAATAATTTAATAAAGAGTGTTACAATAAGAGCGCAAGATTTGAATTGCGCGTCATGTTGGCTGTCATGATTCGTTAGGTCAATAATTGTGACAGGTCGATAGGAGGCAGATAAGAGTTAAGCCCTTGTCCCACCAAAGCTGCGCAACAGCGACGCGACAACGACCCGATGTCGCCAGCGTGTATCTTTCATGTTTAACCCATGGCTTATATACACCGTACACCCACCAATACTCCAGTAAAGAAACATCCAAGCTGCGTGTCGGCTTCTTGTTGCCGAGCGACTCGACAGGTCAGTTGTGAAGCAACATTCAAGCTGTGTGTGCGGTGGTATTTTGCGGTTAATGAAGGGAAATGAATATCATGGCACAACAGAAAAATGAACAGGAATTTAATGAAATTAGTAGATTCTGTAGAAAAATATAAATCCAGATGAACCCTCAACAAACCAGACGATTTAAAAGACAAGTAATGAATCTCATTGATGACATTTTATATGGTCCGCTTTCAGTGACAGCATCCAACGCAAATTATGGGCAATCAGCTACATTCTACACTAGGAGCAGGCCTTTATCTGCATCATCATCTATCCACACCTTCATGGACACACGGAAGTAGTCTGAGCACAACTCCTTCTCCTGCATCTCTTGTAACTGCGTACACCCACGGCGAAAATGAATGGTCTAGCAGACATACTATCCGGTAAAATAATTTAAACTTCACTGGGTGTCTGTCGAGTTCCTTAGCAGCAACAAACATTCTGCTTTTTTGGTTTCTTGCATTAAAAGGACGCGCCCGCGCCCACAATTTCCCTTTCTTAGACTATCTAGAATGTTTTATATTTAGTAAGTACCAGTACATTGCAGTCACATCGTCGTCTTCACTTGATGAAATTGTTCACTGAACTGAATGTAGAAAACACGTTGCATTGGTGGGACAACTCCATGTCGCCTGCTTGGGTCATGTCGAAATCGTGTCGCTGTTGCGCAGCTTTGGTAGGACAGGGGCTTTAGTAAACATGGAGCACTACACGATACAGCAGCGCGTTATTGTTTAAACTATCAAAATGTTTACTATCAAAATGTTGAAAGTTTTGTTGCTACGATTCGTAAAGTGCGTCTAATTTTCTTTAGAAATAATGTTCCAAAATTATCAACTGAAAAGAATAATCGAAAAATTCGAAAGTACTGGTTCAGTTATTGATTTGAAACACACGATACGAGCTCATAGTGGTCATTCAGAACAAAACATTGCGGCAGATAGCAAGAGTATGGCCGAGAGCCGAGGGACCTCGATTCGTCATCGTGCACAAGAATTGGCCATTTAAACAGCCACTTTTCACCACATTCTCTCTAAAGATTTGTATCTCTATGATTACAAAGTCCAACTGACTCAACAACTTCTGCTAACAGGCCATGCACAGCCAAGAGAGTTCACAAATTGGATCATTGAACAAGAAGTGAATGCCGATTTTGTGGATAAAATCGTCTTCAGTGACGAGGTCCATTTTCATCTTGTTGGCTTCGTTAAAAGGCAAAATTGACGATTTTGTGGTTCAGAAAATCCGCAACTGATTCTTGATAACCAAATGCATCCCCAACGTGTCATTGTTTGGTATGCATTTGGTGTGTGTGGTTTGAAGGAATCATTGGACATTTTTTTTTTAACGACGTAGCTAATGCACTAACAGTATATTGTGCCTCAATTAGAAGATATTGCTCTTGAAAACATGTGATTTCAGCAAAACGGTCCCACTTGCCATACAACTCGTGAGTCCCTTCCTGGTCGTGTCGTCTCTCGTTTTGGTAACCACAATTGATCGCCACGATCTTGCGATTTAACACCTATGCACTTATTTTCTGCAGGGTTTTCTGAAACATCAGATTTACGCCAACACGCCCAAGACCATCTAAGCATTGAAGGCCGAATTTGAACGCTGTATCAACGAAATACCGTCTACATTTATGCAAAACTGTTATTGAAAATTTCGCCAGAAGAGTACTCGTGTACCACCAAAACCGTAGCGGTCATATACCGGATGTGTTGTTCTTTATTGTGCGTATTCTTTGAGTTTTACACTGGATTTATTTTTTGTATAGTACAGTCTTCATCCATTTGAGACATAAAACACTTATACAAGATTTGCTTCATACGTACATTTTAATCTATATCTCTAAACATCATATACTGATGTCCTAAATACGCTGTCCTAAATAAACTAAAAACAGCAAAATGATTAGTGGGGTGTGTGTTACGGTAGTCAGCCAGCTGATAACGCACTTTATCCATACTGCTGGCTATCTGATAGACGGAGGTTAATAATTGGTTTTGAAAATTTAATAGGCGTTGTTGGAAGGACCGATACATAGCGAATTTAATATATCCTAACAACCAATTAATCTATACTCGCTATTGTTATAAATAATCCCTTATAATAAATAATTTCAAAATATTGAAAGTCAGATTGCGTTGAGGAGGAGTGTCAAGCGCTGTAACGTACGTATATACATATGTATGAACACCAAAATACAACTTAATTTTTGAATCTATAGAAATTATTCACAAAACATTAAAGAAAGTCATACAATTTGTGTTACAGACGATATTAAATAATAGTTTACGACATATGCATCTTGACATATTTGTCCTATATTTTTCCACGATATTACTTCAAGATACACTTATTTACTTGTAATGTCCGCTAAGAAATACCTATTGATATAGGAATTTTCCAATATTAGTGGTAATTTTAAGTGGCCCAACCTATAGCGATCCACCCTGTAGACCCGATACAAACGATTATAGTAACTAGTACGTTTTTAAAAATAGCTCGTGGTATTTTCCCTGCATTTGCAAAACTCTTATTGTAGAGCAGTCTGCCTGAAGTCTGCATGTTCTAGCGAATCGGGATTATTTTTAACATCTGAAACTTCGGCAGTTATTTTCGTACTAACTTATTCATACCTCTCGATAATTTGTTTTTTTTTTCTCCCAACGTCATGCACTTTTAACCGAAAAGGAAACATTAATTACGATTGTGCTAGTTTAACAGACTAAACAACGATATCTGAATTTAATATTAAAATAATATATATTTGGTGTGTGGCATCACTGGCATCTGTGTTTACCACATCTGATACAATACATACAGGCAATTCATATACAAGGTATTTATTATATTTTATATAATATAACCTTTTGTATGCTTATATATTTTTCAAAAGTGTATTGGTTCAAAAGCTACGTTATTAACTAAAAAATAATTTAAAAAAACCCATTTAAAATATTAAAGTTTCACAAAACAAAAAGCAAAGGAGTACCAAGAAGTACCTGCTTTTGCAAGTGTCTTTAAAATTTGACCAGTGATTCTTTATAAGGTAATGAAAATGCGACTCGTCAAAAAGATCAATTAGTTATTAATAAAAAAAAAAAACAAAAAAATTCCGAATATGCCAATATGCAGACGTATTTTTGATAATGGGTTTCTTGGTTAAAATAATTTTGAGAAATATACTGTCAATTTGGGTAGCTAGACAAAGATTCAGATTAGATAATGAAGAAGCTTCGGATCATATATAATGTTCAGGAAGGAAATACGTAGGCTTTAAAGAGGTGTTTCGAGTATGCCAATATGGAGACGAATTTTTGAAAATGGGTTTCTCGGTTAAAATAATTTTTAGAAACATACAGTCAATTTAGATAGCTAGACAAAAATTCAGATTAGGTAATGAAGAAGTTTCGGGTAATTTGTATTGTTCAGGAAGAAAATACGGAGGTTTTAAGAGGAGTGTATTCCGAGTATACCAATATGCAGATGTATTTTTGAAAATTAATTTCTTCTTTAAAATAATTTTTAGAACCGTGATATGTAACTTGAGTGGCTAGATAAAGATTGATATTGGGTAATGAAGAAGTTTCGAATCATACGTAATATTTAGGAAGAAAATACAGGGGTTTTAAGAAGAGTATTCTAAATATGAATTCCGGTATATACAGACGTACTTTTGAGAATGACTTTCTTCTTTATAATAATTTTTAGAACCATGATATATAACTTGGGTGGCTAGATACGGTTAAGATTGGGTAATGAAGAAGTTCCCCGGTCATACGTAATATTTAGGAAGAAAATACACGGGTTTGAAGAGGAGTGTTCCAAATATGCATTCCGGTATACAGACGTATTTTTGAGAATAGTAAAAAGCGTTTTGAGAGAAAATGAAACAAGTTTTTAGAGTAAAAAGCGCCCACAATATTTACCATCAACCTGGCTAATAGATGAACGTAGTATATCTATACCAATATCCTAAACGAATGAACCCACTTTTGGCTGATGATCAAAAAGCAATCGCCACAAATTTCTTATTGACAAAGAGTAAAATATAAGGGCATATCAATGTTTTTGATGAAGCTTGATGATGTTGTATCCTAACATTTGTATAATAAGGGAGGAAATATTACACCGGAATCATATCTTCAGTTTTTTACTGACGAGATGCAGGAATTCAAAACCCTGTAGAACATCACTAAAATTCCTCTTCTGCATGACAATGTTAAGTTTTATAAAGGCCACATTGTGTCAAAGTTTTTGCTCCAATACTGTATTTCGATTTGGAACTAATCCAATTCATCATCATGAGGTCATCAGTCCTAAGACTGGTTGGACGCTAACCTCCAGCTTCTCCTATCTTATGCTAACCTAATCCATTTATCCCCCAGATATTAACCTCCTCGGATTATAGCTGTTCCTATGCTTTAGAACGTTCAATTTTCATTAGATCTCATAGAAGATGGGATTGGTCAATGTATTACGAATAGGCTTGGTATTCATGATGGTAATATTTGAAAACAGTACTTAGGGATTATATTTCTTCTTTTATTACCCCCTTTCATATTTTCAGTGGCACATTAAATCAAAAAAGTATTTAATGTCCTACAGGATTAAATTTTAAATGTCCAAGAATTATATTACATAACATGATGACTGTTTTTGATAGTTTCGCCAAAGTTAAAAAAACTGTATGATATAATTCCCTTTATAGACAAATCATGCCTTACTTACTTAGAGCTTGGATATCTTTGAAATCATCAATATAGATAAATGCGATAATATTATAGCATGAATAAAGACAAGGGTTCTCCTTATATATCTAACAGTCCGTTGTTTTAGTTGATACAATGAGCGATGACATTAATGGATTTTAACAGATTGTACAAGAGACTACAGCAGGTTTTGAAACAACACAAGAATGTCATAATAAATGGTTTTGTCATAATAAATGTCATAACAAAAAGTGCAAATAGTTTCTAAGAAAAATAAAATTTGCATATTATTAGGTGAAACATATTGAAATATTGGCATATCCTTGGAAAATTCAGTTTAGTGAATAATACAATTCTTCTATAAATCGTCTAGCACTTGCATCCATCTGATTGAAATTGTCTCTATATTAAGATGCTTCAAAACAGGGTCGGATTGGCCATTAACCATCGTTATGCAGTAGCGGTTATGGATACTCAACATAAATCTGATTTTGTAAATTATTCACAATGAATTATTCAGTGCAATATTTATTATTCTAATGGATCTATTAATTTCAGATATGATCGTATTATATTGCAAATGAAAACGAGAAAAGCTTTCTTTCATAAGATGGACGACTATCGAAGATTTTATAATTAATATGTAATAATACAGTAAGTAAGAAAGTAATATCTACGCAACATCCTTAGTGAACAAAATTATATAAGATAAAGTTATATGTATTTGACTGTAAATATAATAACTCCTTGATCTAACATGAATATCTCTCAGACCACACATTCACACGTCTTCATGAGTTTTTGTGTAATAAGGAAGTTTAATAAAGATCTCACAATAAAACCATAGAACTAATATGTGTTCGGTGATTGAACCAATCGATGTTAATAATTGAATCTGCGCTTTGCAGCATATAATATTGTAATAAAGGAGATTATTGGTAAAATTTCATTTGATACATTTAGTTCTACTGTAAGTGCTGTTTGGAATCGAGTAAGTTGTTATCTAGTTGAGAATAGTAGCCACTTTGTTGACCATTATATAGAACAACTGTTGTAAAAATTGTTAGTTTGAACAGTTCCCTTGTTTGTAATAGTGCAACTATATCATAGTTATTAAAACCATATACGATATACGATACGAAACCATATACGATATGTTGATGAATATGTTTTCTTATTAATCAAATTTCGATTTTTTATTGAATTCATCACAGGAAATGTTTTAAAGCGAGTTGATGATCAAATTTTTGTACCACTCTCTAGATATATACTGTACCACTCACTCCATGCATTCTGATTTCAAGTGAGCTCTACGCTATGCTTATTTCGTCACCCAAATAGACATCGATGGAAACTAATACTACATTTTGGTGTTTTGAGTATCTCTGACTAGAGCATGCATTTGCGTATGATCTTCTGAATTCGGTCCTGGAACCAAACTCTGGCTATAGTCTATATTAAGATGCAATGGATGACCGCCCACCTGGTAGCCGCCGGCTGGTAACATACACCAATATAATAAATTTGCTTACTTTTTGCCGCCGACTTAGCGTTGAGCCAAAACACTGTCAACACAGTGCAGCTGAAGAGACTCATAATTGAATAACACGAACAGAAAAGCTTTGAACTGGTACGGACTGCTTAATAACCCCTGTTTTTCGTCCATTTGGGTGTCAGTAAAGTAATACGTGAATAAATACAGTTTACAGAATATAGACAGAACACATGCGTGTATATATATATAAATGTTTTCATGGAGGATAATTTGGCGTGCTTTATTTCAAATAATCTACCACACATTTTCTCTATATTCCTCATGAAACATCATTCTTGCGCCTTTGATGTCCGCTCCGGTAATTTGAATAAATCGAAACCTAGTCTGAATTAGTGAAGTTTCGACACCCTAAAAATGGCGAACACTACGAAGAATAAGTGAATCGTTTATTTTCAAAAGGTGACATGTTCAATTTTTTTTCGAAATTCTTATATTAGCAGGATGTTGTAAAATGGACCCTTCTCACATCAATATGCGAAATGTGGTGGCTATATCTTAAATATAGAAGGAAGAAAATAAAGCAAATTCCGTTTATTTTCAAAAATTTTACATGTCCCAGAACTAGCGGGACTATTTTTAGTGGCTAGTGGACCATGCATTTAAAAAAATGTTCTACCACGAGAGTGCATAGACAAAAAATATACCAAAACATAAAACAAATTCTTTTGGTATAGTCTCGCTCTACATGTTCGAATGCAAAGACGATTTAGTCACAATACCCAATTTATCGAAGGCCTCGCTGTGAACACTATTAAATTATTAAAAAAATGTAAAACCGTCGTAAGGTTTCATAACGAATTCATCAATTCGAACACCATCGATGAGAAAAAGACTGCTGACATCAGGAAAGTTGTAATGCATGTCCCCGATAAATTCCTTGTATATTCCGAGATTTTGTCATGAAACAGACAAAGAACAAGAGAACAAGTGGAGTAGATGACTCAAGATTTCATTCAGTTGGATAACGCATAATATAATTTTCTATTTTATTCTTTTTTAATCGGCAATAATTTACTAGCCATCTGATTTTTGTTTTGTATTTTACATAAGTAGGTACATATGTAATAAAAATAATATTTTCACTCAGCTATTTTTTTAATGAGACAATAGCAACATAACAACCATGTGATAAAATGGTATTTTACAAATTTAGGTCTTTAAATTCCTTTAATTGGTTTTATGTTTCTCCTAAAAAATGCAATTTGTGCACATGACATCTTTTGAAAATGAACGCTTCAATTGTTGTAGTAATTTGTAACATCTTAAATACAAACTTAAATATATGAAATGGAAAAAAATCATGTAACTTATTTAACAAATCAGAAAATTTTATATGTTTAATACTACCATTCTCAGGTTGAATTACATATTGTCGCAGTGTTCGTATTATATACACGAAACATTAAATTGAATTTATTTTCAGTCCACTCTTTACATGTGTTGAAATAACGAGAACCTCAATGTGTATCTTTTCTTATTAAGTCGTCTTCTTCCAAATCGCTGTCAATAAACCTAACCTAACCTAACCCAACCTAATCTAACTATAATAAGTAGACAGTTAGTTTAGGCTAGGCTAGGTTAGGTTTCTTCACAATAACAGCGTATTTAGTTGTTAATATTCATGTTAGTTAACTTTTGAAGCCACTCGTATACTGACCAGTACATGTGGTTTCATATAGAGGACGCACTATTATAAATATTACAATGGACGACAATTGTATGTCAATTGTAAACATTTGAAGGAATCTAAGAACATCGTAATGAATAATAGGTTTTATCACGGTTTCATATGATATGTATAAAGAAAATGTTTTAGCATCTATTCGTATTAATGTTAGCTATCTGGTTAGTGTGAAGTGAAAGCTATTTGATAAGAAAGGTGGAATTCGTGCGGAAAAGTGGAAAATTCATTTCCTCGAAAACTGTCCCCCAGCGGATGAAACTGAAACCATATTTGCGTTCAGCACCCTCGAAAATAGGGGGGTAGGAAAATTTGGTAAGCATTTTCAAGACTTTATCACTTCTGTATAATTACCATGGTTATTGATATAGAAAATATTTGTTTTATAACGAGTGATTCAAATTGAGTTTCCACATTACAATCTAAATTATTTTTGATACGCCACTGTATTTGTCAACGGTGACGTCAGATTTGTAACTTAGAAACAAACAAAATTAGTCATGAAGCAATATACGACCAAACAACGTGTTAAACTTATCCAAGCCTATTATGAAAATGGCCGATCGAGGAAAAGTGCATTTCGAGCTTTGCGTGATTTTTTTGGCGAGCAAAATCGACCTTCTGAAAAGACAATTTGGAATGTGGTCAAAAATTCTAGCAAACTGGATCGGTAGCTAACATGAAAAACCGTCGACATGCTCGTGGAGGTCGTTCGGAACAAAATATTGCCATCGTTCGCGAAAGTGTGACCGAAAATCCAAGTACATCGATTCGTCATCGATCGCAGCAAGTGGGCCTTACGTATTCCACTATACAGCGAATTTGAACAATATATTTGCAGTTACACCCATACAAACTCCAAGTAACACGGGAATTGAAGCCTCGAGACCATCAACAGACCAGCGCCGTGTGTTTGCAGAATGAATACGAGAACAAGGTGTAAATTTTTCAATGAAAGTCATCTTTACCGATGAGGCACTTCACGTTGGTGGCTTCGTAAACAGACACAATTGTCGCATTTGGAGATTAGAGAATCCAAAAGAATTTGTTCAAACGGAAATGAATCCACGAAAGGTGTGCCTCTTGATTCAGAGGTCTAATTGGCCCATATTTTTCGAGGATCATGCGGAGAACGCTGTTGCGCTTAATGGCGTTCGTTATCGGAACATGATGACAGATTGTTTCTGGGAGCAGTTGGAAGATATGGACATCGAAGATCTCTGGCTTCAACGGGACGGTGCCACCTGCCATACAGCAGGAGAAACGATACAATTACTGCGTAGCAAATTTCCAGGTCGCATTATTTCACGTGACGGCGACATCAATTGGCCGCCGCGATTATGTTATTTAACTCCCGCAGATTTTTTTCTTTGGGAGTATCTAAAGAGCAGAGTCTACAAGAATAAACCGAACACCATTGCAGAGCTGAAACAGGAGCTCAGACGCGAAATAGCCCGCATAGAGCCTGATTTGTGCCAGAGTATTCGAAAATTTTCACAAACGGATTACGTCATGCCACATAAGCCGCGGCGGTCATTTACATGATATCATTTTTCATACATAATTGTAATGAACTAACCTCAAAGGAAAAATAAATACGTTTTATATTTTTCAATTTCTCCGAGTTCTCTTTAATACCTTTTATGCGGAAATCCAAATTGAATCACACTTTATATGAATAACAGTAGGCCTTAAACGGCCCCAGTATCTGTAGACCACTTTGTATATATTAATAAAAAACATATTTTTGATTCATGAAACAATAACTTGTATTAAAGCACTTGTTCATCTCCGTTTCTGTTAGACATCTTACTACGTGATTTTAAACAATCGCACATATAACCGATTCAATGTGCGCTAGAAACACTCGCGTATGCTACTTCCTGCTGATAAAGCGGTCATAACATAGCCACCCCTTGGCTACGAACACACCACCTGCTTTTATTCTCAAAGGGCAATAAAAATTTTATTACGTAACACGAATAGACGAAGCAATAATAAGTTATGAATTATTTGTCGCTAAAATAAAGTACTTTATTATGTAACTGCCGATGCCGGAATGTCAAAGTTGAATGTTAGGATATAATGAGTTTATGCAGTATATTATGTTTACCCAAACATAAAAATGATGGGGTTTCTTATGAATTTCATATTATGTATAGTTTACTTTCCTACCTTGTCAAATATTAGATTTAGGCCATCAAATTAGGTTATTACCAATAATCTTATTACAAAGTAATGATGTATTAAACATGTAGGAGAATGCAATGGGCATTCAGGCTATTTACTCGACGCAGCGCTATATAAGTGCAGTACCGCGCCTATTAGATAGATTCGTATTCTTCTATAGACGTGGCTGCAACAATGTCATACATATTATCATTGGGGTGGCAGATTGGACCCAGTATTGGGAGTGTCTTTGTATGCTTGGTTTCGAGGTCCACGAGCAGAGTTTAATATCTCTTTGAACATGGATGTGTTTGTCCTCGACTCTACGTATAACTTCCTCTCCGCAGTCTGCAGTTAGTTTCTGTGTGTGCAAATTAAAAAAATCAATAACCGCTGATATAGTAAAAATACGAGTAAAAATAAATACTGAGAAATTATTATACAAAATTATACAAAGTGTCCAATAACAAAGTGAGGATATTCGGATAATGATTCCGCGCGTAAAAATGTCGAAAAGCGTTCCTATGAATAGAGGTCTGCAAATGCTTGCCAAGGGAACTACGCTCTCTGACGTAGTTCCCCTTGTGCGATTCGAAAATTTTTTAGACTATTTGCAGGAGACTAAAGTTTGGCCATATTAAATCCAGGATTTTGTAAAGACTTCAGGTAACACCAAAAAAAAAAAAATAAATAAGTGAAATTAAGTCTGGCGACCTACATGTCCATGTGGTAGGATTAGTTGATCTCCTGAAATCCGAATCAAACTTTTCCGCCATTAATTTCAGCATTTATGTACTTTGAACTAATCATCAGTATGACTAATTGACCTTTACACAGAATATAAATATTTGCGTCAACCGTTATAACAGTTTTCCTGCTAAGTTAAAATTTATGATATTTTAAAATAATATTTACGTGCCGTTTTCTTTTTACACGACTCAGTGGAATTTCTTTTTGATATTATTCTGTCAAAACAATAAAGGATATATGCCGGTAAGGGCAACTTTCCAAAATGTGGTTCATAATATAAACCTTTAGTTTAGTTACTTCACGTAATTACTTAATGGAAGGAAATGTTTAAATTTATAAACATTTCAGAAAACTTCGACCATAAATCAGTTCGTCTTAGAGTATTTTAAAATAATCTAGTGAATTACTTAATAGTGACGATATCTAATATATTCAGTGCCACGGAAATTGGATACTATATTCTACAAGGGAATCATCTTATAATTTATTCCCCTAGACGATATCCGACAAGAGAACTGTATCTATAGAACTGCATATTTCATCATCGTGATGCAGTGCAATCGACGCCTAAGCCCCAAGCCCCAATTGGTTCTATTACAGAAGAAGGATAATGCATATATAAATAGAATAGCACTGTAGCCATCTACCTGCTAAATAACATATTAATGTTCCTCGTGAAGACATCAAAATGGATGATATTCGTTACGTGAAGTTTTTACTTAATACAGACATGTAAATGGAAACAACACACAAAAGCATCGTCTTCTCTAATGGTTTTCCCATGAGGACATCACAAACGATTACTACATCCCTTGATTTTATCATTATTAGGAATCGTCAGCGCAACATACTTAATGCATGATAAAATTATATACACTATCTAACAACAAATATCTAAATAAAAAAGAAGCACGCAGGACGTTAAAATACAGTAAATTCGACCTCCTTTTCTGGGCAATAAATAAATTTGGAAGAGTTTGTAGTTCATACATAGATAAATTATATACCTCAGAGTCATACCCATGTGGGAAAATATTTAATTGACACATTGATAAAAGAGTTAAACAAACATATAACAAGCCTTTTAGAAACAAACGTAGAGAATAATCAAAACCATTTAAGCAATTTTTAGCCTGTACGTTTCGAAAGATAAGATTTTATATTTTTAAAAGGTTTTGGAATATCCCTCCGATGTCTACATTAATCTGGAGCATAGACTTTTCGCAAAATACAATAGCAATGTAGTGAGTACGGCCGGGGCTTACTAGATATTGATTTCCGCATCTTTAAGGCCGACTAGGGGTTCTCCTGCGGCTCTCTAACCTAACATTGATTGCACCCTTTGTGCCACAAAACACACAATTAGCTCCTCATTTTTCTTTGCGCCATTATTCCCCAGTGTTGTTTCGAGACAATCGCAGAGTTTAAATTGTATCGCAGTAAAATACTATTGCACTAAAGATAAATCACGGAAATGGACTTTTTTGTATGTGGTGAGTTGCATTTTGATAAAAAGTAAGTTAGCGAAACTAATAAAATGGTTCTATCCCTTTAAAAAAGATATTGCAATGAGGTTGATCAGCGCAATAGTTTATATAAGTAGTCAAAAACAGTAGCATTAATGGAATAAGGTGTAGCTGTGATATATTATACAAGGTATTTAGGAAGTTGGTGATGAGTTTTTAATATTTATAAAACATTACTCATGATACAAAAACTATACTGTTAATAACTTGAATTTCAGATTGGGTCTCACCGGGTTTCCATATGAAATCTGCACTAGCGTCTTTGTTGACATTGGGGCCTTTATTATATTGCTAGCTGTTAGAAATAACTTTGGGAGAATTATCAAATCCCTAGCTTTATTCGTGTTTGGAAAATAGGGGTTGAAACCCTTAACTTCAAAATCGTTTTTCTACAAAACTATGATAAATTTTTGAATGAAACGAGAGTGACATAGAATCTACTAAATAGAATTACATTACATATTTTTTTCATAATTTTCCAACCAATAATGAGGCAACAAAAAAAATTTAAAAAATTAGGGGTGGCTTTCCGTGGCTATTTCTCGAGGTACACAGACCAAAAAAATCACGTATAATCAGTAAGTATTCAACTATAATGCGTAGCAATTACATAAATGTGCGATGGGTGGAACATACTTGAAATAATAAAAATTCTATGCAAGTTGACACATAGTGTATTCTGGTCAATCCAATAAAAATCATTAAAATAACAACAGCATTTATCATAAAATACTAATAAATTTTATTCTGTGAGTAAAAATATTGAAATAATTCCATATTCGTCACTATTGTCTTCTATAGTTGTAGTAACATTTGTAACATCAAATATGTGTTAATATTTCAACGGGCTTAATGATTTTTGATTGATAACGGCCATTAAATAAATAAATATATATTGATAAATAAATTATTGATGCTACATGTGAGTAACAACCTATAATTCTATTTCCATTAGCACAATCACAGGTGTATCTCTTTAGGCCTTTATAGTTGTTCACATTTGGTTCGCATTCAATAAAACATTGATATGTCTTGCTCTTGATGTGTCGAGAACGAACTTTCATCCTTATTATATTGCCATTTTCTTTTAAGTACTCAATATTAATATCATTGTTGTCAACGTCCAGAAGCTCAGCGAGGTAACATATCGCTTGTGACATTTGATATGTTCCTGTAAGGAATATTTTAAGATCCTTTTCAGTTAAATCTGGAAAATCTATGAGGGAGGTGGAAGACAGTGTTGTAAAAGGTTTTTTGCGGCGATAATTTTTTTTCCTTCAATTAGATATTGTAATGTATTTTGATCTATTTCATGTTCTCTCGTATAATCAATTATGGTGTCAGCAAGTTCCAAATCCGAATTCAGCCTTTTCCCAACCATATTGTGTAAAAATCCAGCAATACGCCACAGCGACCTAACTACAGGCAATAACTTGTTATCCAATTAACGTTGCCACGCCTATAGTACTCGTATTTTATTATAAATGCTGTTTTTATTTTAATTTTAGTGATTCATATTGGATTGGTCAGAATGCACTATGTGCCTACCTGCATAGAATTTTTATTATTTTAAATATGTTCCACGCATCGCACATCTATGAAATTGCTACGCATTATAGTTGAATACTTACTGATTATACGTGACTTTTGGTCGGTATACCTCGAGAAATAGTCACGGAAAACCACCCCTAATTTCTTCAATTTTTTCTTGCTGTCTCATTGTTGGTTGAAAAATTATGAAAAAAATATGTAATGTAATTCTAATAAGTAGCTTCCATGTTGCTTTGGTTTCATTCAAAAATCTATCATAGTTTCGTAGAAAACGATTTTGAAGTTAGGGGTTTCAACCCCTATTTTCCAAATGCGAATAAAGCTAGGAGTTTGATAATTGGTCCAAATTATTTTCAACAACTAGAAACATAATAAAGGCCCCAATGTCAACAAAGACGCTAGTGCAGATTTCATATGGAAACCCGGTGAGACCCTTAAGTTGCGGATTAAACAATATTCCTGAATAAAGCCAAATATCAGTATCAAAGGTACTGATTCAATAGTCTTTGTTGAAATAGATAATCGTAGACCATTTGCAAATTTTATTAATAGGAATTGATGACGATTAAACATATAACAATCTATATTATCAAAGTAGTAGCGATATAATTAAGAATATAATGAGCATTCTGATCAATTGGGCAACGCAAAGCTAATAAAAGTACCTTGCATGTAAATGTATCATGTACATGTATCATAAGCTCCTACAACACGTATGGGTGACCTATCGTATTTTCCTGTGCCACGACAATGTCATTCATACTGCGATCCAGGGTGGCGAATTGGACTCAGAATTAGGGTCATTGTATATTGGATTCGAGTCCCAACGGAAGGAGTTTGACATCTCTCTAGGCGTGTATTTATCCTTGTCTCTATGTGAAATTTTCTCCTCCCCAATGCAAGGCTTTAGGGGAATGAAAACATTGAATGTATGTAAATCTATTCATATGCCATTAATCAAGTCTTGTCACATAATTTATTGTACCGTATACGAGTATAAGGTATATAAATATATTACAAAAAGTGGTTATATAATCGTGATGAAATTTACCCATAACCTTGAAAGCAACCTTGCCTCTGTTGCTTGAAAAACAAGGTGTCGCTTTTCAATTGGTGTACCCTCTGAAAAATTTCATGGCCATTTCTATCTTCTAATATTTTATCTTCCAATGTGGTATCGAAACTTAGCCAGGTCAAGATTAATTGCTATTTAAAGTGTGGAAGCAACCATAGGTCGAGAGTAAGTCTACTATCTTGAGAACAAGGGGGTTGGTTCCAAGGCAAAATACGGCCTCGAACCTACGGCTCTAGCATATAGAGAAGAAGAATGTTACTGATGTTCTTTTATTAATTCTGCGCCATATGGGCCCCCTGTAACATTTTTCTCTTCATTGTATCGATGCCAACAGGCAATGCCATTAAAATCAATCGTAAGATTTAACATGCGCTTATATTATCAATGAGAAATTTGTGGCGGTAGCTCTTCGATCGCCAGCTAAAATCGGGCTGTATCTCGGTCCGAGGTCGATACAGTTTCAACTTTCATCCAACGCCAATATTAACCGATCACGTCCACTTGTTTTAGCAGCTTACCCATTTTACTCAATAACATACGCATATTTAAGTACATATTAAATTGCGCTGCAGTTTCAGTAGAATGTTTCAGTTGAAAAGAAATTTCAACACGACAATCAGTCTCTGTATATACATATTCATGTACACGCAGATATATTTTAAGCTTCTTATTAAATAAATATATTTTGAAAGTGAGGTTTAATTACTCACGATAAACTTGAAGGGACATTACTTTATTTATGAGTAAAATAACTTCATTTAACATGAGGGAACAGTATCCATACTCGTAATTGACTGAACGAGGGAATATAGAGCCCCTGTTCAATTTATCGCGTTGGTTTGTGATTGGACAATATTAGGGATACAACAAATATTTAACGACCTAAGATAATATGTTTATAGTTTCTATTTTTCTTAATATAAATCCTTATCCTTTTTCATTCTGAATACTATACGTCAGTAGCTTCATAACACATCTGTTCAATCTAATATCCAAAAATAATTTGATGTACCTACGCCTATGCATCGTTCGATAGCAATGTTATCGTTTTCAGCAGGGCGTGTAGCTTCTAGTTCAAAGTTAAATGCAAAACAATATGTATATATATACACATTAAAATCTCGTTTGAGGGAAGTGTATTATAACAAATATATTGTATATGGAAATATAACACATATAATATATAATGTCGTCTTTAAATCTAATTCTAATTGGTTTTTAAATTTCCGCGACATACTTGATGGCTGTAAGTTTGTAGCCATTAATTTGCTAAATAGTTTGATAAAATACATTTGCACATGTTTAGGATATTCTACTTGCTTCTAGAATGTAATGAAATTAAGCTACGTATTCCGATTAGTATCAACGATTTGACTGGATCAAGATATGTTATTTTCAAAAGCCCCGTTATTTGTTTACATCAGATAGCCGTTAATTATAGCCAAAATATTTTGTTTTTTCCTTTTCTTCGTCGAACCACTTACTATCATCAATATCTATCATATTCCTACCCAAATTGAAAAATGGTTATTTTGACAGTATCGAGTACCGTCACGCCAGGACAATGTAATAAAATATTTTTTTTTAATCATAATACGTAATTTTGTTTAAATAATAAGAGAAAACTGGTATAACACCAGGCTGTAAAAGGTATACACATTCGGCATACTTTGTAGTGATTCACGCTATTTCTTATCGGAATTTTCAAATATTTACTTACACATTTTCGGAATTTGTAAACGACACTGTTTACCTTTAAAATAATATGCAAGATATAATATCATGTGTTATTTATAATAGATCTGAGAACGTTTAGAAAGTAAATATTAAATAATTTGGCATCTGTCAATCTTTACTGATTTTCTTTACAAAATACTATATTACTTAAAAAGCACAATGAGGATTCTCTCAATCAAACCGTTTTCATATACTTGGCAAAATGTAGTTTTAAAATTATTTATAGTTATACCCCTAAGACAATAATTTCTTAAGATTATAACGACCAAGATTCAACGGTGCAGTTAAAAATTAATAAAAGGTGTTCCAATAAGAGCGCAAGATGTAAATTTTAAATAAAACATGGTTTTCTGTAGCAAAGTATTGAAATATATATATATATATATATATATATATATATATATATATATATATATATATATATATATATATATATATTGATTTATTAATTGAAATATCGAAATTGAAGTAATGAAATATCGGGTAAATATACGAGTACTCTTCACGTGAAATTTTCCAATAACGGTTTTGCATAAATGTGGCGGTATTTCTTTGATACGCGCGTTTAATTTCGGCTTTCAATGCTTAGGTGGTCGCGGGTTTGTTGGCGTAACCCTGAAACTTCAGAAAACTCTACAGAAATATGTCCATAGATGTTAAATCGCAAGATCGTGGCTAATTCTGGCTACCAAAATGAGAGATGACACGACCAGGAAAAGACTCGTGCAAAACCATCAATGTTTCATCGGTGGTATGGCAAGTGGAACCGTCTGCGTCCTGCTAAAACCACATGTCTTCAAAAGCAATGTCCTGCAATTGAGACACAAAGAACTCGGTTATCATTTCACGATAACGTTCGCCATTTACCATTAATGCATTACCTGCCTCGTTTTCAAAGAGAGATAGTTCAATGATTCCCTTATACCACAATTCACACCAAACAGTGATACGTTGGGGATACATTTGTTTCACATGAATTATTCATGGATTTTCATAGCCCCAAATGAGGCAATTTTACTTATTAATGATGCCAGCTAGGTGAAAATGGGCCTCGTCACTTAAGATGATTTTGTCCACTTTTTGTTATTCAATGACCCAATTGGTGAACTCTCTTCGCTATGTATGGTCTGTTGGCAGAAGTTGTTGAGTCAATTGGACTTTGTAAGTATGGAAATGAAAATCTTTAGTGAAAATACGGTGAAGAGTGGCTGTTGAAATGTCCAATTTTTGTGCACGAAGACGAATTGGCCACACTCTCGTGAATTGCCGTAATGTTTTGTTTTGAACGACGACCACGAGCTCTACATTATTTCTACCAAAAATTGGATGCACTTTACGAATCATAGCAACCAAACTTTCACCGTTTTGATAGTAATACTTAACAATAAGTACGCGTTGCTGCATCGTGTAATACTCCATATTTACTAACTCCTATCTATCTTCTACCGACCTGTCATAATTATTGACCTATGGAATCATGCCACAGATCATCACAACCAAAATGGCGCGCAACGCAAATCTTGAGCTCTCATTGTAATACCATTTATAATAATTCATGTAATATTAGATATAAAATTGTAAACGCCCAATAAAATGAGAAACGAAAATTCTAGGACTAGGAAGAAAGGATTGGAACTTTTACTGCAAGGCTAAAAATAAAAAATTAGTTTCTCAGAAACATCGAAGAATTATACGTTGCTCCACGTGTGT
Source organism: Rosalia funebris (assembly GCA_037954035.1). Lineage (NCBI taxonomy): Eukaryota > Metazoa > Arthropoda > Insecta > Coleoptera > Cerambycidae > Rosalia > Rosalia funebris. The sequence goes on along the minus strand of JAZFAV010000002.1, from coordinate 14,010,628 downwards.
TTTAACCCAATTAGAATCCTCAAGAGATGATTTAAAAGTTATAGTTGAGATTTATTTATCTCTTGATCATACCAATTTGATTGTCGAATACAAGTATCGAGCGACGTAGAATACTAAATAACCGTTGATTGTAAAAAATTCAATCTTGTGAAAATCTATAACAGCATACCTTTATATTACAGTTTTATGTTTCCTTGATTATAGCATGTAGAACGTACGTGGGTTTCCTCCAATTTTCCTCACGCTAACGAAAACAGATATGAATATATTAAATTTTATCTTCGAAAAAATTCTTGCCAATTTTCTTACACAGGCATGCGATGGCCGTCTAGCCTAAGGTAATGAAAGTGTTATTAAAGATAACAGAATGCTATTACGCGATACACGCAAGTCCCGAAGGGGAGGGGCCTGGAGAGTTGCAGCTATTTTCTCAACCCTTTCACATAATGCCGGGCACTTAATCGCTTGTTAATGTTTGCTTTGGAAAATGTCAACGGCAGAGGCCTTCCAGGAAATCGTTTCCGTTACCAGAAAGACATGCCAGAAAAAAACTATTAATAAGTGTACCTATTATAAACCTAAAAAAACAATACAACTAAAGTAATTATTGATCGGTGTTTTTTTCTGTTTCCCCCTTTCTTATTTTGTTCTGATGTATTATTAGTTATATATTTTCAACCTAACATAATAAACTATAATATAAATATTTAACTTCCCTGGAACTTTTTTGGAATTTGATAGCAGTAGGAACGAATTATTTTTTGTTTAAATTAAGTTGGGAATGAAAATTATAGGGAAGGGAAATGAAAATTATCATTTCTCGAAGTTAATAATTTTATGGGCAAAGTGGGTCAGAAATGATCTCCAGTTTCTCTCTTCGTCGCTCTTTTCTCATAAAACGCAATCAGAACTAGAACGAATCACAGCATATCCGAAAACTTTTCCATTAAATATGAATACAATACCATTGGTCCCTTACTCTATAAATTATTCATAGATACATCGAATACGGAATGGAATATGGAATGTCAGAAGCATGAGACAGGCAGGGAAGCTAGAGAATCTGAAGATAGAAATGGACAGGTTAGGATTAGATATAGTAGGAAGTGAGATGCGCTGTCCGGAAGTAGGAGAATTTTGGAGCGGTGACTATAGGGTAATAAACACAGGATCGGTAAATGGAAACGCGGGAGTAGGAATCGTTATGAGGAAGAACGCAGGACAGTGTGTAGTTACCTACAATACAGCAAGAGAGTAATGATGGTCAGGTTAGATTCAAAGCCAGTGAAAACAGTAATAGTGCAAGTATACATGCCTACTTCTAGCCACAGCGAAGAAGAGTTAGAAGCCATTTATTTGGACATAGAGCAGGGAATAGGATTTGTGAAGGGTCATGAAAATTTAATAATAGTGGGAGATTTTAACGCAGTCGTAGGTGAGGGGAAAGAAGGAGAATTTGTAGGTCCTTATGGATTAGAAAACAGAAACGAGAGACATAGTAGACTGATAGAATTCTGTGAAAAGCACAATATGGTAGTCGTGAACACATTGTTCAAGAATCACGTTAGGAGGCGGTACACCTGGAAAATGCCACGAGAGATAGACAAGTATCAGATAGACTACATTCTGATCAGGAAGAGATTTAGAAATCAAGTAAAAGACTGTAAAGGTTATCCAGGAGCCGATGTAGACAGCGACCACAACTTGGTAGTCATGAAAGCTAGATTAAAGTTCAAAAATCTGAAAACCCGGAAGGATAAGAAACGTATAAATGTAGACATATTGGGGGATCAGAATATGAGAGATAATTTCCAGGAGAAAACAGATCAATTAATAAATAAAGCGAGTAATGACGAAATCAAGAACGCAGAAACTGAGTGGGAGGGTATCAAGAATAGTCTAGATTCCGCGGCTACGAACGTTTTAGGACACGAGAAAAGGGAAGCTAGGAAGCCCGGATAACGGACGAGATCTTAAACTTAATGCAAAAGAGACAAGGCTACAAAAACAGACGAGACGAGGATGGACTGAAAGCTTATAAGGCAATAAAGTGGGAAATCATTAGAAAATGTAGAAAAGCGAAAGAATAATGGATAGAGGATAAATGCAAAGAAGTAGAAGATAAGCTGCAAGTAGGTAAGACCGATGAGGCTTACAAAATAATTAAGAGGAACTTCAGGGATATAGGAACAATAAGTAGAAACGTTAGGAGTCAATCGGGGGACATACTGATCGAAAGAGAGGAGAAAGCTATAGAGAGGATAGATGGAAGCAGTACTTAGGAAATTTATACGAGGGTCAGGAATTAGGAGAGATATTAGAGGAAGAATCTAGCATCGATAGGGAACATGTAGGAAAACCTATATTGAGAGAGGAATTTGAAATAGCGCTAAGAGGGCTAAAGAATAATAAAGCGCCGGGTGTAGATAAAATACAGGCAGAAATTTTGAAATGTGCGGGACAGAAAGTAGTAAATAGGATGTTTGAACTGGTAAAATACATATACGAAACGGGCGAGATGCCGGAGGATTATAAGAGGAACACTATCGTTACTATACCGAAAAAGAGAGGAGCCGACAAATGCGAGAACTTTAGAACGATCAGCCTAACCTCCCATGCGTCAAAAATCTTAACCAGAATAGTGCAAAAGAGGATGAAAAATAGAGCGGAGGAAATACTAGGAGAAGACCAATTCGGGTTTACGCGAAATAGGGGAACTCGCGAAGCTATTATAGCGCTAAGAGTAATGTTAGAGAAAACAATAGAACAAGGAAAGAACGCTTATACAGGATTTGTAGATTTACAAAAAGCTTTTGATAATGTAAGATGGGAAAAAATTTTCGAGATACTAAAGAGCGCGGGAATGAAGTATAGAGATAGGAGAGTAGTACAAAATCTATACAAAGAGCAAACTGCTGTTATACAAGTAGAAGGGGAAAAAAGGGAAGTAGGTATTAGGAAAGGAGTAAGACAAGGATGTACGCTATCACCACTAATTTTTAATCTGTACATCAAAGAGGCGATTAATGTGATAAAAGATAGAGTGGATTTCGGGATTAAAGTACAGAGACAGAAACTAAAAATGCTGAGATTCGCGGATGATATAGCAGTATTAGCATCTAGTAAGGAGGAATTAGAATCAGCATTGAACGAAATGGAGGCAGTGTTGACAGAGGAATACGGAATGAGGGTGAATAAAAACAAAACTAAAGTGTTAGTGTGCAGAGAGCGCGAAAGCAGAGCAAAAACGAAGGTACAAATTAATAATGAGAGATTGGAGGAAGTTAAAGACTTCACTTATTTAGGAAGTACAATAAATTGGGATGGAAGAAGCGATAAAGTCATAAAACAAAGAATAGCGCAGGGTCGAGTAGCTTTTAACAAAAAGAAAGCACTTTTATGCTCGGGGGTAATAAACTTAGAAACAAGGAAGAGATTTTTGAAAACATATGTATGGAGCACGGCACTATACGGTTGCGAAACCTGGACGGTAGGGGAAGCAAGTAGGAAGAAATTAGAAGCTTTTGAGATGTGGTGTTACCGAAGAATGATGAAAATACCATGGACTGATAGGGTTAGAAACGAAGAAGTATTGGAGAAAGTCGGCGAGAAAAGAAATATGTGGAAAAACATAAAGAAGAGAAGAGATAGAATGGTAGGCCACTTGCTGAGACATGGGGGAATAGTCCGCGATATTTTGGAGGCAGAAATAGGAGTGAAGAAAGGCAGAGGTAGGCCTAGATTAGACTACTGCTCGCAAATAGTAAGGGATGTAGGTTGTAGCACAATTAGCGAAATGCGTAGGTTAGCACAAGATAGGAGAAGCTGGAGGTTAGCGTCCAACTAGTCTTAGGACTGATGACCTCATGATGATGACATCGAATACTCCATAGACTTATTTGGATCTAGTATAAACATAGATAAACATATAGAATATTGAAATGCATGAAACAAAATCTCTGTAACTGAACTTTATCCTGAGAAGAGACCAGTTGTCCCTTTCACACCTGAACAATATATAATTATTTACGGCTATAAATACAAAATAACTAGCCACACATGGATAACCTTGCCTAGAGAGGAGGAATGGGCATATGGATAACCTCGCTCCACGTGGAATACTCTCACACACACATTGCAGGTAAAGGAATTATACTAATTTGTCCCAGTAAATACTAAACTCCCTTTATAGAATAGGATTCAAAACCATCTTGCCAAATCGATCTGGGTACATAGAGGAGAGCCTTAGGAATATATCAGTGATTTAAACGTAATCACTACTCAAAGAGATTAAAAAACTATTAGAAATGATCGAATAATATTTTAAATTCAATTTTTCCTTATTAAGTTACAAGTATTCTATGTCAAAGGCAAAGGAAGCGATATAGAATAAGAGGATAAACTGAAAAGTAATCCTAATTTTCAATTAGACTTGTTATAGGAACCACCAAACAACACAAGATTAAAAATCAGTGGTCAACAGATCTTCGAGAAAGATTGTAAAAGAGTATAGAGAACCACGAAAGTGAAAAGTAATTTTGATATTCAATTAACTTGGTTAGTGGAATCACCAAACAAGCGAAGATTGAAAAACACTAACTAACAGACCTTCGGAAATATGAGTGATAATACTGTTCCAACCAATTATTTTAAAATTCATGACCATCTTTGACTAAGCTAATTTTGATTCTCGGTATTTGTACCATTAACTTCATTTATAATTTGTTTGATATTATTATCGATGTCTCATCGGTATATAGACATCGACATCCATAGATGATATATCATTATATATAATAACGCAAATCATTTATAAAAAATATCTTGTTTCCAAGACATTTATAGGTTAGCTAGAATACATATACTATCGATTTTTTTTACAAAAGTTGAAATTTTTAATTTCCATTTATATATCCAATTTTTATGGGATTCAAAATTATCTTCCATTTCTTCTCTGTTGATGATATGTGCTTTTCAGATCACATCAGTGGTCAGTCATCATATCTTGATTCCATCTCCTCTGATATTGACATTTTTTCTCTAAGATCTAAGATTATAAGAGCATTGTTATCTGACTGTTGCAAAATCCTGAAAACAAATGTACAATAACATACGAAAAAGCGCCTCCTTCTCTTGTATGTTTCTTTCCTGTGAATAGAAAATCTAAGAAGTTTTGCATATTGATGACAATGATGACACTACAAAATTTGGTATGTTCAATTCTGGTTGAGTTTTCAAAGCCCATAGTTTATTTATAACCATCAATAATTAGGTGATTTTGAGTAGCCTCGTTGAACATAATAGAGCTGTTGAATACTCTGAAACGAATATCCTCGAGAGATAATCCATCCATCTTCGATATCTTGTGCACTACACATTTCTTCATCTATATCATATTAGTTTTCAGTTTCCATCCATAAGCTAGGGTGGGTAAGGTAGTATTTAGAATAACAGGTTTCAAATAGCATTTTAAATTCCTGCAGAATTATTTATAAACGCAATCAATAATGTAGGCATATTCAATGAATTAACAGCCACCATCAGTCCACTGGTACAAAGAAAATAATATATTGAATATTGAATAACAACGTTTTGCTATGTATTTACGACCCTATCTACGTAATTTGTTTAACGTCCTTTTATATACAGTACTACTACTATTTATATTATTTATTCATAAAAATAACAAAAAAATCGTCAAGTAGTAACTAGCCTTAAATCACAAATATTTACTACGCAAAGAACATTCAATAAATGTTACAACTTACACGTATCTAAATCGTAACACGTGCACGTATTATATAGTTTGTGTAAATAAAATAATCGTTGTAAATCTTATCCAAAATAAAAAAAAAACTCTGGATGGGAAGTGCGTAGTCGATACTGTAGTTTTAGAAATTTGTTTTTGATGCCACCTTCACCTTTAAATCATATATAAAATAATACATTATTTTGAAAGAAAATACAAAATTAAAAATTTAAAATAAAAAAAATTACCAATTCTTAAATAGACCTTACACAGATATTCTCTAGAATATCTAGTAAGTTGTTTGAAAGGAAACACTGCTTATATGTTCTTATTAAAAATGTTACGAATTTTTTACTAAAATTGTACATTATTTACTATAGTAAATAATGTACATAGTATATATATAGTATGTAGTACATAATTCACCCCTTCTTAAATAGGTCTTAACCAGCCTCAATATTTACCACAGATACTCTAGAATGTTTACTGTCATCCCGAAGGCAATACTGCATAATATTTTTATTAAGCACGTTACGATTTTTTTTACTACAATAATACATTATTTTCATAGGAAAAACTACAAAATAATTCGCCCCTTTACATAAATAAAAACACGTGTCCCTTATTAGTCAATGCCCACAACGTAGTACCACTTAAATGAGCGAAGTTTCATTACAATCGGATGTGGACAGTTATATGTCAGTTTGTTTGTAAGGATCATTCTGAGAATGGGCTGGAATCTTCTATGTAGCAACAAGAAAAGAAGATTAGAACCAGTTTTGTACGAACTCCGAAATATTATACGTTTCCCGGCGTGTATTTCATCAACCAAGGCAGGATCATCAGGGGATAATTAAAGCTTTAATCATCTTCCAATGGCGCTAACACGATTGGCGAAACGCGCGTCGAGAAACGTATATTTCGGAGTTCGTGAAAAAGTGATCTTCTGTTTTTGTAACAGTTGTGTTTATTATACAGTGTGGAAAAAAGTATGGACTACCCCTAATAATTTGGTAGTCTTCAGGTTTTATGGAAAATGCTTGTCCACGTTTCCAGTTTCCCACATTCTGTTAAAATTCATTTGTTTTTTTATGGACATCTGTCAAAAATATGACATATGTCATCGACATTTTTCTACCAAATTATTAGGGGTCGTCCATTTACTTTTCCAGTTACTTTTTTTCCCACACTGTAAATAATACTTACAATATTTACAAAAACACGTATTTTTTTACGATTTTTCACTTTTCTTTTATAAAAAGTGTGTCCTAAACCAGTAAACCAAATATTGGATTCAGTGCATCAAATTGGAATTCGGATTTAGTGCATTTGATTCGGTGGAGATGAAGGGATCTCGTCCCTTAGACATCACATTTAGTATTTTTGAGGCATGTCTACGATAAATTAAATTTACTGAAATAGTCATCAAAAGCTTACATAACATACTTTATTGTACTCGCAAACCAATACAAATTGGACGATTCGTTTGGAAATAATTCTATAACGCTAATTTTCTTTCACTACGCGAATGAATATCTCTTTCTAGCATAAAATATCATTGACGGAATCCCGTATGCAATTATGTCGCTTACCTCACAACTAATGTCACAGTTTCTATTTTCCGAAGGTGGATATAACCATACCCGTGCCATTAATTTCCGCTGAGGAAGTAAAATAAAACGGGCGGCAACCCACGATGCCGGCGACAACACAGACTCATCCAGGCTGATGTATGTTGACACCCAACGTGGTCGAGCAGCTGTTTCGCAAATGGCCCCTGTCCAAACCCATTTAACACATCATCGCACCTCATATGAGCTGCCATTAGTAGTCTAATTAAGTTTTCTTGCTTCTTATACTGTTACCAAATGTTTTGCCGGCCTAAGTTAGTGTTTACAGATCACGACGTTAAATTAGGGAGATCGAGAACTCCACCCACGCGTTATCTTCCTTGGGCGGAATACAAGATTCGTGTTAAATTTCAGTTAAAATGCAGTTCAGTATTCTTGGGGTGTGCCAGTTGGGTGATTAATTTACAGGGTTTTTATCTATATAATTCCATTTTGTTGCAATGAGAGTTTTATTTTAATTCTTAATAAGATTTAAATTAAAAGAAATCATGTTTTACTATTCTGCAATTACGAAATTACGATGCAATATCGATTTACTAGTAACGTACTAAAGTAAGCTTCTTGCTAAACTTACTGTATAAAAAATATATACAAATTCTTTGCATCCTATAGATGTTAGTACATTCAAAGAATTTCACTGTGATATACAGTGCCTACAAAAAGTATAGACTCAAGCTTATATATATTATCTAATATATTATATAATGGAACAGGCTACCAATAGATCGACAGCGTTATTGTTCTCGAACTATAACGTGCTTATGAGTTGTTACTGTCGATTTAGCAAAAACTCCTGTCGCGTATGTGTGAATAAATATAAACTCATACCACCCTGCACACCACAATTTTGAGTAACGATTTGTTGAGAGGCTGAGTTATTTTATTTTTTTTTATTATTATGTTGCGTGGTAGATAATTGAATGATTTAGAAAAACAACGATTAATCGATTCACGGAGTTGTGGAAAAACATTGTGACAGATCGTCGCAATTATTAATCGTTTACAAAATGTAAAAAATTGGAGTCGAAAATTATGGTAGAAGAAAGGCTGTCTAAATTTTCACCGACGACAAAGTGTGCTATTCTGAGGGAATTATCAACTACAGGAGCGTCATCTTTTCAGATTGTCCATCGTTTTAATTTAGACTGTGATCCCAGTCTCATAAGAAAACGGACGGCGAAGTCAGGACATTTTAAATACGAAACATATTTAAAGAAACCTGCACTTAAGCAGCATCACATAGAGGCCAGATTAAAATTTGCAGAGGAGTGTTGAAAACAAAAAATTTTGGGACCACGTAATCCTCAGCGACGAAAAAAAACTAATTTGGGTAGATCGGATGGGTTTAGCTATTATTGACATAATTATCGAAAGGAGAGAAAGATTATGTTAAGTAGACCTCAAATAGTTGGTTCTCTTATGACATGGACAGCTTTTGAAAAGGGTATGAAAATCCAACTGGCATTTGTAAATGGCAGAATCCGGCTGCTTATCAAAACCCGTTAGAAGATTACCTGTCACAATTCTGAATCCTTAATGAAGATGGTGGTGCAATATTTCAACAGGATAATGCACCTATCGATTCTGCAAGGTCCACAAGAAAACTGGTTTCAACAGTATCGAGTCGACCTTATATCATGGCCAGCATTAAGTCCTGATCTTAACCCATAGAAAATCTATGAGGGATTATGACAAGAGCAGCATACAAACCAACAAAGCCTTCAATCGAGAGTGTTGATGAACTGAAGCGTCTAATTGTAGCTGGCTGGGTCGAAATTCCAGAGGAAACTTTAAACAGTTTATAAACAGTTTAATAAACAGCATTGAACATTCGCTTGTTAAATGTAATAAAAAATAAGGATACCACCAATACACGAGATCCCAAAATCTCGTAATATAAAACACTAATTTAACGTAATATACCGCTCCAATAATACATAAAAAATTTCAATTTTGAGTTTTACTCATGTTTTTAATTCGGACTACAGTCCAAATTAAGGATGAGTCTATATTTTTTCAAAGCTCTGTATGTCTCACTATATGAAAATTTCTTGAAGTATAACGACGAATCAAAAGTGGTTAATTAATGTTACTGATATCAAAAATTATCTTAACCAAAGGTAGTCATGAAATTAAAAAAACATTCTCCTAGCTTGTATTATCCTTGTGAAATTATTCTATTAGTTTGTTAAACAACGTGTCGTACTAACGAGATCAATTAAGTGCAAATGTGTTATTAATTCTAGAGCTAGAATCACAGAGAATTACAAGATTGTAAATTAAAATGGAAGACAGCGTATGCTTACTTAATAATTGTGTCGAATGTATGTAGGGCTAATAAACGACAATTTTCTGACACCGAAAAGCTTATTTAGTAAATGAGAATCTATGAACGTAACTTATGACGGTACAAAAATAATATGTTTACTTTACGATACACCTTTGATGTTCTGGGACGAGAGACTATAGAAAACATGTAAACAGTGTACGGCATACATCTAATAAACTGACGAAAACAAAATATCCAATTTATATTTCATATAATTTTCATGCCAATTGCTTGTAATATAACATTTCATGTATTATATGGCGCATTTCGTTCGTTTTGGAATACATCACCGATTGGCAATTACTAAGTTGTGAAATGGGGCAATCGAAAACGGGATTAAATCTGAATTACGAAATAAAAATGTGGTTATGTGTGAACGAGACGATTGATTCTAAATAATATATATTGCTATTAGTATTCTAGTACGTACACTGGAACGTCTTAAAGCAATATGTTTATTAGCTAGTAAACGATTACGAAAATTACTTGTAAAGAAATTACGAGAGTGGTATTAAAAAAAGTTCAATTTTCGACAAATAAACTGTTATTTATGATGAATGTTTATGACCCAATGTAACGCAACTTTACTTTCCGTAGGCTAACGCAGTGGCTTAATGAAGAGTGTGGTAACTTCTTACATGTTACGTGTAAACTTCATGCATTACATCTTCTGGCAGAAAAAAATCGGTGATGTTAGCCAAATTTAAATGGATTACCACTACAGACAAAACCAGTGTTTCTCATATATCTTAAGGGTACTCGAGAATTTTACAAAGAGTGTATTGACGTTACCGAACCCCAGAACCGATTCTTACATACTGGGGAACATGGTTACAGGCGCATTTTATTATATTGAGCATTTCCAAAAAATAAAGTCTATAGTTTCATTATTTAATACTCAGGAGTCAACTATCGTCGAAGAGAAATTTCAAGATGCTCATATTGAAGCAAATTTGCAAACTGTTCATAACAATTACAATGGACAAGTCAAGACAATAGCCGAAAATTGCAATATCCTTCATTGTCGGTAGTGGAATCGTATTGAAAATAGTGGACGCTGTACACCCATTCAGCTGCATGCTTTAAATGGGGCATAAAGTAATGGTGTTGTAGCAAAATTTGATAGTGTTTTATAGAAAGATTTTAATTGATTAAGACATATTTGTAGTAATGGTACGTCTACAGATCTCTTACAGAATATGAAAAATTATCCTAATTATGCAAATATTACATCACTAGATGTCGAGCGGTCGTTCTCTTTATATAACAATTTTTTTCATTCCGGAGAACAAATTTCAATGAAACAACTTCGGAAATATACCTGAAGCTGCATATCTTTCCCAACCTCATCCAGCTTATCACAATCCTATCCAACAGAGTAAATATATCCGGATAGATTTGCCAGCTCTAGTTATTGCTGACCGCATAAAATATAGGAATATATTTCAAGCAAAACAAATGCAGGAATTAGGTAATTTTAGTTTGTCAGATTTTATATTTAAGTTTAGAAAAATTTTAAAACTTTATTTCAATATATGTACTTATTTATATAAAAAAATAGGAACATGTTCATGGCATATAAAAGTAGATAAAGTAGGCATTCAAGCAAGATTAGACAAGTGCTAATGATAATTTTGTTTTATCTCAACCTTAATGATAGCTGAGAAAATGATCTTTTACTATTATTTCACACACATATTTGTTTATTAATAAAATACATTTCTCAGGGGAAAATCGACATTCCTGAATATTTTATAAAATACAATAACCCACTTTTGCAGTAAAGCTCTTCAAATGCAAGTGGATTATAAAATGAACATTTCTGATCATCACTGAAATGATAATTCTAATTTAAATAGTTATTAATCGCATGTTACAATTATATTTGTTGCTCACATTTCATAAAAAAAAAATCCGAACATGGATTCTTAAACACATCCTAGCGAAATAACACCAGTTAATCCTTTTCCCTTTAGCCCGACACCATTGAATCAAATTACTGGATCTTCTACAAAATCCAATCCATTACCCCGGCTCTATCAAAACAGATAAAACGCGGATAAGGGTGCATATAATAGTGATGTCCTTTGAAGCGGGAATTACATCAATAATCCACGAGGATCCATCATTCCCCTAACGTTAACCCACAGTAAACGGAGCAAACATAAAGTTTTCTGTTACACACCTACAACTTTCGCGGCCCCTCCTTCATAGAATACGTGAAAATTCAATGGGGAACTCTCGCAGAATACACGCGTTCGGGATCACGTTCGCAGAAGGAACTGAGAGACATTAGAGGCTAAAGTGTGAATCAAAGCGATCTGTATTATGGAGATACTTTTGGGGATGAATATAAAGTTCCTTGATTTAAGAAAAAAGGTACTATTTGTTGGAAAGCTTATTCATACATTAAAATTTATGATACAACACTTGATAAATTTTATAAAATAATTAGAACTGAATTAGATAGCTGTGGTTCTAACTATAGGCATATCATCGCAGAGCATATGAACTATAAAGAAGTAATAATTCAAAACCAAACTATTTTGAACCTTTTTTAAATTAGTTAACAATTACCGTTTATCATAAATTAAGTATTAAAAGGATACCATCACTATAATTGGGATCACTGTTCCCTAGAGTTAATAATTGGATCGACTTATATCTCAGCTGTTGTATTGAGATTCCGCATGCGTTGTTCCTCTTTCTGTACATGCAAATTGTACGTGAACACGCGACTAATACATAATTTAGCAGTAATTTCACGTCTTCAAATTTAAAAGTAAACAGGGAAGAAATATTCTTTATTTCAAACAAATACCAGGTATGTAAATATGAAACCAGAATTTGCCCATAGATGGCCGAGCTGCTCATGTAGTTACCGTCATACCGCGTCATTGGCGCTATTTTCTTGTTTTGACATCTGATAAAGGTTTTTATCTCACAACAATACAAGTTTCATACAACAAGATCGTTTTTAATAGCGTTGAACATGTCAAATCTTGTGCCTGGAAACTACGATTTGCGGACAGCATTGATTTTCTATTATCATTTGAAGAAAACTGCTGCAGAATCACATCGAATGCTTGTCGAAGCCTATGGTGAGCATACTCTTGGTAAATCGCAGTGCTTTGGGTAGTTTAAAAAATTCAAAAGCAATTTTGACATGAAAAACGAAGAACGTGGAAAACCACCGAAAAAGATTGAAGATAGCGAATTGCAAGCATTGTTGGATGAGAATGACGCTCAAATGTAACAAGAACTAGTGGTTCAATTAAATGTGACACGAGAAGCCGTCTTCATACGTTTGAAAGCCATGGGAAAGATCGAGAAGATGGGAAAATGGGTTCCACATGAACTGAATGAAAGACAGAGGGAAAACCGAAAAACCATTTGCGAAATGCTGCTCGCCAGGTACAAAACGAAGTCATTTCTCTATCGAATTGTGACTGGTAATAAAAAGTGGATATATTTCGAGAATACTAAGCGTAAAAGATCATGGGTAACTCCAGGCGAACCATCGACATCGACTGCAAGGCCAAATCGCTATGGACGAAAGACAATGCTCTGTGTTTGGTGGGATCAGAAGGGTGTGATCTATTATAAGCTGCTAAAACCTGACCAAACCGTTAATACTGAAAGCTACCGACAGCAAATCATCGATTTCAATCAAGCTTTGCGTGAAAAACGACCAGAATTTAGAAATAGGCAACACAACGTGATTTTGATTCGTAATAATGCGACATCACACACAGCAAAACCTGTCAAGGAAAAGATTGAGGCGTTTAGTTGGGAAATACTTTCGCATGCGGCTTACTCACCAGACTTGGCTCCGTCCGATTATTACTTATTTGCATCGATGGGACACACACTTGCCGAGCAGGGCTTCACTTCTTACGAAAATGTACGAAAATGGCTCGATAACTGGTTTGCCTCAAAAGAGCAAGAATTTTTTTGGCATGGAATCCACAAATTGTGAGAGAGATGGTATAGCTAGCAATGGGCAATACTTCGAATAAAATATTTTCATACAATAAACGTGTATGTTCTATACAAAAAATTTCTGTTTCATATTTCCATACCTGGTATGTTCTACTTTAAAGAAGTCTTTTCATGCAATCAAAAATCAAACAAATGATTTGTATTAAGAGAATCAACTGGTTTCTTCGAAATATCAGCGAAATAATTATTTGAATTAATATAATTCTATATTAGTTCAAATATTTCTGTTTTATATTTAATAATATGTAAGACTAAAATGCTACAACAAATGCATAACATTACCACCTCTCATGTCCCGCAGACGTCCCTTTTTCTGTTGGTCGCAAAAATGTTAAAACAACGAGTTAATGCCTAATTTTGTGTTCATTATGCAAAAATTCTAGTGGAATTCTGGAAATACTAAGAACAGCTCATGATGAAGCTGCTACGTAGAAATCTGCAGTATTTGAATTGCATAAAAGGTTCAAATAAGGGCGGAAAGACGTAAAAGATGATGGAAGGCCTGGGTGGCCGAAAACTCCTCGAATATAAGAAAATATGGAGAAGGTATGACAACCAATGAGATCTGATAGAGGTTTAGTATACAAGTCATTGCAGAAAAGTTGAATTTAGACAGGGAAATAAAAGTTATAGATAAAAGTTTCTGGGAATATTTTCTTTCGGTATTTATGGAAAACTGGTCTCCTATTTTTTATTTATGACTGTGTGTGTGTACAAATATACAAATAGTGACTTCTGAGCACATTACAGCTTATATTTGAAATCTCAAATCAGAAACCAAAGCGATGTAAGTTTACATAACCAAATTTTTGTTTTACTTCAAATAGAGTTTGAACTAATTACGCTAATATGGCTAATTGAAAATCTAATATTTTATAACATACACTCTTCAGGAAAATGCCTTTTTATTTCAATAAGTTACGCCTACGTATGTTTTTGTGGAATTCATTTTATTATATTATGTTTTGGTTACATTACCCTGATTAAGAGATATACAATTTGCAGTATTTAAATGCGATTAAAACTTTACTAATTCAGATATTCCAAAGCGCCAAATTAAAATGTAATTAAATTGTTCGCTGGTTTGAATAATTCAATTAAAACTTTAATTAAACCGTTTTAGAATCATTGATGTACAAATGGAAATTGAAATAAATTAGGGTAGCAGTCGTTAGTGTGTTATTTTGCATTTTCCCGACAAACTCAGAAAGTGGAATATATGTAGCTCTATTATTTGATTATGTTATATTAATTTATAATCACTTTTTTATACTACTAATTTTTCCTAATATAAATGTATAAAACATCAATTATATAGAGTAGCAAAAAAATTATCAGCTAACCTATTGCCTTGCATTTTAAAATTTAGTTGAAAAGTTAAAAAAAATCAAAAAAATAAAAAATTGTATTTTATTCAGTCTTTGGGTATAGGAATATACCATATATTATACATATATTTGGTCAATTATACCAGTTTGTTATGAATATAGGAAAATATAATAGAATTATTTGTTCTTACTTAATAGTACTATTTAAATTAATTATGCAAAAATACTGTAAATAGAAACTTATTATTAAACTATATATTTTATTCATACTATTTAGTACAGGTACGCTGCTTAAAAAAGTAACGGTAACCATCGGTGGGTGTTATAGGAATAGAAAGCCTATGTAACGCTATATATATATACAGGGTAGACACAATTTGGTATACATGAAATATTTTGAAAAATAACTTAATATCCTTTAGAAATTGCTCGAATACGGTGATTTTTATGTAGAATATTCACTCTTCAATAGCTGAAATAGTTACACAAATAAGTTATTGTATTACACTCCTAAGCTGGAGTGGAAAAATAACATTTTTAAAATCGTTATTTCATTAATAATATAATAAGGGTAGAAAATAATATTTACTGATTTAAGTTATGAAATCGAATTGAATTGAAGAGATATTTATTATTGAACTGTGAGCTACTCGATTTCATAAACGAATTTTTGCTGAATTTCTTTAATTGCCTTAGATGCAATACCGATTATTTTTAGAAAAATCGTTTCGTTTGATATTCTATATTTTTTTGAAACGTTAATATAAAAAATCACACGTAGTAAAGTAGTGAAGTAGCCACTCTATTCATATAGAGCCACGTAGATCGTCGATAAGTAAAAATGTTATTCAAGTAAAGGCGAATAAAAGATGTATACTGCGTCTTTAGTGGTCCTTCTACCTGGGTACGATTAAACAGTGTCCTATTATGCATCTTAAAGAATCTTCAGAACTAACTGTCATACGAATTTCTCTACGATATCTTCTCGAGTTGCAGGGTTTGTGTAGATGATTTTCCATCTCTTGGATAGGATGTAAAATCGCAGGTCCCTTGTTTGTTACATGTTAGATAAGTAAAGAATCCCTACATTATAAGCGCGGGGATTCAGCAAAACTCTTCAGTTTTGCTGAATTCCCACTCGTTCAGTTATTAATGATATAACAAATATAAGAATGTCCATTTAACAAAAATAAAATTATTTTTCTAATTCAGCGATACGCCACTACATAAATTTCCTAATTAGTTCAGATTATATATGAAAAATATTATTTCGAAATGGAAACCGTCTTCTCTAAAACATACCACTTCGATATTTCATACACTCCAGATATTTTATCGAATTTGATTGCTCGATATCGAAATTGTTTGTTGATCGAATGCTGTAGTACACAATGCTCCAGATTTTCACGCCGACATACTGGGTTCAATGCCGAGCAATTAATGATCAGAAGAATTGACATGGGTGTTTACAAGTACTGCCAGATCTTCTGTGGTTAAATTATTCTATAATTATCTCGCAAAAGATCTCCAAGTTTCTTGAATAGACCTGGAGTAATAATCCCTATCGATTGGAGCTGGAATTAATTCAGTCAGTATCTCTCATTCCCGTACTTAATCTTATAAATATTATACATTTAAATCAATACATCGTTCATACTTCATTATATTCATTAACATTTAACTTCATTCAATGCATAAGAAATGCTATAACTATATTTTATACAGCGTACAGATTTTTTTTTATCTAACACCGAACAAGACCAGACCCTATTTTGGATATCTATTGGAAAATAACCCCCCATCAATACCTCCTAGAAGAGCATGGATCATAAACGCATGTTAATACTTGCGATATATTTGGACTGCGTTATATATTGACATGTGTATGTACAATGAGTTCGAAAATTTTACAGGAACGACATCTTCAATTGCTAAACTGATGTGGTGAAGAATTTAATAGAGAATATAACCATTACATTAAACATTAAAATTTTATTTCTATTGACTAGATTTCCAATTTAAAGCTTTCACAGGTCATTTTTGGACAATTCCGTTCCCTACAACAGAGATAGAGAGGAGAAGGAATCGTCCAATCGATGTTCTGACCTGGCCTGTTATAAGCTTTTTATTGTTATGTGTTATTGTCCCTATTCCCTGGTATTATGGGGTATTTTGTTTTCTTCTTAACATATGTTATTCTAATATTTTTATATACTCGATTGTTTTTTACTAGTGTGTTTATTTTCTTTTGTTGTTGCAGGAAAATTGATAAAAACCTGCTTTAAGTATTTGTTTTGTTTAATATCACCAACACTTTCCTTCTAATTTTTATTTTATGTTCGTCAAATGTTTATTGCGTTGCCTATTTTGAGCCTTATAACCTCGCTGTCGGCTTTATTTCTGTGCTAATAATTCTTTGGTTTAAACAATATAGCCGCTACTGTTGACATTTGGCTGTGTTTTATATTTAATTCTCTTATTTCCGCGTTTATCCATATTGTTAATACTGTTATCCCACATTCAAATTCTCATGTAAGTATTTATGTACATGTGGTTGATTTAGATCAATATCGGTAACATGCCTCGTTAGTTTTGCAGTTTGGATATTCATGGCGTAAAATTTGTTTGCTGCTTCCCTTATTACGCCTCTTATGTACTGTATTTTTGTAATGTCATGTAAGTATTGAATGTTAATGTATCTGTTAGAGTTTGTTAATAAGCGTAACGTTTTATTTTGTGTTATTTGAAGTCGTTGGTATTGCGTCTTTGTGATGTTATGCCACGCTGAACTAGCATATGTCAATATTGGTCTGAGTATTGTTTTATTTAGTAACAGTTTGTTTTTAGTCGATAGTTTACTACGTCTGTTGATCAGTGGATATAATTTATTAAGGCTAATATTATATTTTTGCAGTCTGTCAGTAACATGTGATTTAAATTTGAGCTGTCGCTCCAGTATTATACCTAAGTATTTAACCTTCCTACTTTCTCTGATTATATTATTTTTTATTTTTAGGTTGCTAGTTATACGTGTCTCTGTAAATCTCCTAGCCAAAGTAAGTTGTTGTGTTTTGTCGGCGTTTATTTTTATCTTCCACAAGTCAAAGTACGGTTCTAGTTTCGTTAAGTGTTTTATTTTTTGCAGTGAAGTCTGTAAGTGATGTGAGTTGCTGTAAATCATAGTATCGTATGCGTACTGTATGGTCGAGGTATTTGGGTGCATCGGAAGATCGGCCACATATATGGTGTATAAAACCGGAGACAAGACTGTGCCTTGAGGGACTCCTGCCATTATATGTCAAGAGAATATAACCGACGCGACGTCCTTCTCCATGTCATGCTAAGCCCCATAAAGCCCAAGTACTTTAATTTGTTCATCATTGAAAATATTCATTAAGTAGCAACCGGTTCTCCAGTGAATAGATCTCTGCGCCACATAAGTTCAAATTGAAGATGGAAAGGAGCAAAGGCTGTTTCAAGGGGTGCGCAAATTAGGAAATACGTGACAAGCTATCCCTTAGCAGTAGAGACAGTACTTATGATTATGCATCATTTTCATCATCGTAACGCGGTTGCTTTACGTAACATATCATTCTCTGCACGCGTTATTACATTTCCTCACTACGTGAAACTGCTGGAACCGGACCTGGCACGAATATAATAGCTATTACGAAACTATACAGCTCATACTCAACTTTATGAATGGCAAGTTTAACGACATGAAATCGTAAACATACATTTTAGCTGTTTGCAATTATATTGCATATAAACTATACCTCGTAATTATTAAGTATTAAATGTATTAATCATCATTTTCGTACGAGTATATTTGTTTCAGTAGTTTAATTACCTATGGAGTGAAAATTGATTAATAATTAATACAAAATACAATAATATTGAAATTGTATGCTTTTCTCTATAGGGGGTTACTGTTATTTTGGTTAGTAATAAATTATACTATTGTATAATTGATTACCAACTTTAGCAAATAAAGAATGCATTGTTTCAAAACTTGTTTCGAATATCACATGGAGGTATTTGTGTTTTCATCTTGAAATCAATTATATCAACTTTTTGTATCATTCTAATTAATATATTTTCAATATGATCCAGAAGCAAAATAAGAATCAAAGGAAGTGGAAGGTTCTTCCATCTTTTTAAATGGGCAAATCTGCAACGATTATGATTCAGTTTGGCAATTATACATTAGGTACAAAAATTGAGGGACGTAAAAAAATCCGACATTTTTAGGTGATTTTCAGAGGGCTATAACTTGGAGAAAAATAGTCACAAAGCAATTTTATGAAAAGCAAATTGAAGCTACAAGTTTCTAGTCTTTCGATCTTGAGTTCAAAATTTTTTAGCATCAGCAGATTTTCTGATTTCATATTTCATTTCTGATTTCATCATTCTGTTTTCTTATGATTACTCAAAAACTGCTGATGGTAAAAAGATTTGAGGAAAATCTCAAGATCTAAAAACTAGAAACTTTGAGTTTCAATTTAATTTTTTTTAAATTGATCTGCGACTATTTTTTTCCAAATTACAGCCCTCTGAAAGTCACCTAAAATTTGGAACTTTTTTACATCCCTTAATTTTTGTGCCTAGTATATTATAATAATGTAAATTGTGTGTAAAAAAAATAAGAAGAAAATCTATGCTGTAAAAATATTTAAGTTACTTTTGGACTTTGAATGAATTAGTCACCCATTAATACACATGTGTGACTCTATTAGGCTATCAGCTATTTTTAAAACTGAATACTGTGAGATTCAGATTAATTGAAGGTGATGTCTATACAGATAAATGGTTTTAAAACCTTAAAACGGACTTTTCCGCACGTAGGACATCTCCATCTCGAAATTGAGTGACCGAGAAAAAATAAACCAACACATAAATGCGGAATATCTGTTTTATGCGACAGTTTTACTTTTTTCAAATAGTCCACCCTCGTGCTTTCTCATGATCACTGAACAGGGTGGGGCGTGTCCTATCCACCTCAAAATCAATAGATGTCGTCTGGTAGGTGTGTCTAATCAGAATCAGTTGAAACCCGATCGATTCGACACGAATTAATTGAGTGATCGTGCTAACAAAAAAACTTCTCAAATAGTCCACCATTGTGCTTTCTCATGACCCATGCACATGGTAGAGTGTGTTCTGTCCACCTCAAAATCAATAGGTGTCGTCTGGGAGACGTCCCCGATCAGAATCAGTCAAAACCCGATCGATCCGACATGATTTAGTTGAGTTATCGTGTTAATAAAAAAAATTTCTCAAATAGTCCACCGTCGTGCTTTATCATGACCCACGGACAGGGTGGGGTGTGTCTTATCCACCTCAAAATCAATAGGTGTCGTCTGGGAGACGTTCCCGATCAGAATGTCAAAACCCGATCGATCCGACACGATTTAGTTGAGTTATCGTATTAACAAAGCAAATTTTTTAAATAGTCCACCATCGTGCTCTCATGACTCATGGACAGGGTGGGGTGTGTCCTATCCACCTCCAAATCAATAGGTGTCGTCTGGGAGACGTTCCCGACTAGAATCAGTCAAAACCCGATCGATCCGACACGATTTAGTTGAGTTATCGTGCTAACAAAAAAAATTTTTAAAATAGACCCAAGGGAAGGGGGTGGTGTGTGCTATCCACCTCAAAATCAATAGGTGTCATCTAGGAGACGTCCCCGATCAGGATCAGTTAAAACCCGATCGATACGACACGATTTAGTTGAGTTATCGTGCTAACAAAAAATATTAATGCCGACGACAACGACGACACACACAGCAACAATTTTTTAAAAACCTTTTTTTTTTTTGGTTTTTAGGTCGAAAAACGAAAAATAAACCAAAAAAAATGTTGTCTTTTCACTTTTTCTTTACATAACTTTTCCGCTAGTATAGTGGAGTGCGGAAAAGTAAAAATACACTAAATTTATTAAAATCAATTTTTCTATTAAAACAAATTTTAACGCCTTCATCAATAGGAATAGCCTTATGACTTTCTCCCTAGATTTCCATATAGAATAGATCCAAACAGACACGTTAATATTTCGAGACGACAGAAGTGCATACGTTTATTAAAAAGATAAATCTATAATACTTACTTTTTAAACTTAATTTTTCTGTCATTATCTAAAAAAAGTTTGAAGTAAACTGCGTTTTACTTAGGAATATTTGGTTTAATATGTTATACTTTTGTCTGTCACATTAGTTGGAAACCCTGATAATGTTAGTTCAATGGTTTTCAGTTGTGATGGCAATGTCTTGTATTCCATATTTTATTCAGTCTCCTTATAGAAAATAAATCAGTGCTTTTCAAGGTAATCAATTGACATACAGCTGTGCGGTGCAAGTCAATAAAGAAATTTTGTATGAATTCTATAATTGACAATGTTTAAGGTAAGAAAATACATTCTTTTTCAGAAGACGACACATCTACATTCAAGGTTTACTTATGTAAATAATCAACGAGATGAAACCGTTTGAAAATATTCTAGTCAGTCATGCTTCTTACAATTTCGAGAATATTCCAAATCGTCAGGAAATCGGCTACAGAATTTTTATACAAGTTCAACATTTGGTGCCAAGATCGAGATACTAATAGTATCTACAAGGGTAAATCACCTGGGAGAGAGAAGATATATAACGTTTGATTGCTACAACAAATATCCTTAAAACTAAAAAAAAACAGTATTTTTAATGGCATGTAATTATGTACATATAATAATAGAATAATTGAAACTAGATTCATATCCTCATAGTCTCTCTAGTGCATCAATATATTTAAACGGATTAATCATTCAGTATTTCACAGGTTTGATTATTTTGGACAACTATTTGAAGGAAAATGTATCATATGAATTTGACAGGTGATTACGTTGACTACAAAAAATGTTAGATTGATAAAGGACAGACGTCAATTCTGTATTAGGCTAAACAATTATTATCAATACACCTCGTGCTATCATTTTGTATTCAATAAGAACAAAAATATATACACCTACACGATATCAAAAATAGCACCCACAGATATAGTATTGTTAAATTAGGACACGAGTATAATCATGTAAACACCATTATGTTAAAGGTAACAGTCTTTCTATAGACCATATTTAATAAGAATTGCCCTACAATAGATTAGGCAATCTTTTATGTCTTCTAGAACTTCATGTAGACATTGCTATTAAAGCTGATAAATTTACTTCACCTTGACACTGGTTTGCTGATTATGTATGTAATTCTATTGGATTAAAAATGTATTATTTAGATTCTAGACCGCACAATGTGTTCAATTACGTCGATTTTATTGTGACTTAAAAACGTCGTTCTATCGATTTCCGTCACAATTGACAATGCAGATATGTTAGTTTTCGACGAAAATGTTAATTCTGTATAAAACCCCATTTAATGATTGATTTAAAGGAAACGATTCGATATTTTCAAGCTGCATGTTTTCATTTACGTAAGACTTCAGATCAGTGCTAAATAAAAAATTTCCTTCCACTGTCCCTGGTCCTCTGTCCTTTCATAAAATATACACTAACTGTCTCCTATGATACAAGTCTAATCCAATTTCCTTCTTAAGTTGTCGATATTTTAACATGTACTCGATTGAAAACAATACTCTGAGCAGAAAATCTAAGCTTGATTTACTGTCCAACGTAAATGTAAAATCGAATTCAGAGCACTGTCAATGTATACGAGAAAAAAATGATTTTTCTCTAAGATATATGCATAATATATTTTGTTTGCAATATATAGGGTGTCTCAGTTGGAACTATAGGATTTGAATTGCGCGCTATTTGTGTTCTGTCAAAGATAGTGCGTCAATATTCAACGACTATCGTCTACAAGCCATAGGACTCTTTGATTATGAAGAAAGTGAAAAGCTTAGGGTTTTCTTTTCGTTACTAATATCATGCTCATCACGAAATATATTTGTTGTGGTCACGCTTTAGATTATATCCTTGGTGAAAGGATCTAAAGGCCAGTATGGTGATCTTGGAGAGATATCAGCTAGATTAAGATTACCAGGTACATAAAACTTCTTTTCTACTGAGTTGACGTATTTTTGCTACTTTATTTCAAATTTAGAGGGTGTTCATTGCTGATCTTTCTTAATCCAAGATGAAACTCAAGTTCTCAAGTCGTGAAATAAATAGGTATAAGTATAAGAATTCAAATGTTCGATTAGTTTTCATACGTCTAAACCTTATCGTAGTTGCTAAAAGTCCCAAACGTGGAGCAGTCATTTCTGAACAGGGGTCAGTATACTCCTCGCTTGTACTGATTGAATATAAACACTATCTGAAGTTTGCCGAACGTAAAGAAATTGTAGTCGCATAATCATCCTGCGAATTTAACAACCATCTTCAGCAATACCACTTTTTAACGAGTTCTTTAACTCACGCCAAAAGAGGTTTATCATCAACATCTACGCCTCCACCAGTAACGACGAAATATTTGAGAGTAATAGTTTTGCTTGTTACGTTGGAAAAAGCCACCCTCCTAGTAGGCAAAATTATCTAAAGTTAATATTAGATAGTCTTAAGAATAGACGATTAATTTTAGTTACTAGATTGATCATGATGACCTTCTTGTTGAAATTTACGTTAGAAAACTGTGTAAATTGATTTGCAGTCTAAGGTGGAACACATCATAATTTACTTTATGATAAAATGAAATCCCAATTACGAAATTTAGGTAATATCATTAATAAAAGGCAGAATAAACTCGAATATGACTATAATAAAAAGCAGAGGCCTTAGTATAGAACCTTGTGGCATGCCGTATATTTGATAGAATGAATTAGATTTGTATTCGTGATACTGGACGAAGTGGACTTGGTAACTCCGATAAGATCTAAATAAATAAAAGATAAAAGTACTAAGGCTAAATGTTTCCAATCTACATAGTAGTATACAGTGGTCTTCTGTCAAATTCAGTGGAGGAATCGGTGGTACATAATGTCCGGTCGAAAATTTGAGGAATAGATTGAGTCCTACATATGAAGTTTGATACCGTGGACTTAAAATAATCATACCGCTAGTACGAAGGAACGTATATGAATACTTATATAATGGTATTTTAAATTATTTAGAAAAATTGCATAGAATGCACAAATTGGGGTATGTACCCACCAGAAATCAATAAAAGCTTAAGAAAGGTAAATGTATGAATGTATGAAAGCGCTGACTACAAGATCTTGCAGAGTTTCAAGAGTAGAATCGTTATATTTCCCGCAACCGTTAAAATTCCAGATTTTTGTAGTCATGTTTTATTGAAAACTGTACCTCTTCAAAATATATGGCATAGCTTCTTTCATGCAAGATTTCGAGGAGTTTCGTGAATGGTATTTACATGAGATGATCACCTTCCATATTGGACTGGTAGTCTCCCAAGCTTTTTTTTTATTTTAAAAGTTTAATGCTATCTGAACGAAAGCACGGTAGAGTAATAGTTTATTTAAAAAAGTTAAACGAGAGCATCTTTTAGGAACGGATTTTAATAAAACCGAATGAGAAAACTTTATCGTTTGAAAATCTGAACCATCGCTTTAACAGATATTTTGGTTGACAGCGACCGATCCATTGCTCCTAGTTCCTTGTACAGCTCAATTAATATGGCCTTAGTGATTTCCCTCTTGAAAATGCATACTAGGATTGTCTTTACTGTGTACTGGAAAATTATAAACTATCAAACAATAGGTAAACATTATTTGCGCAACATATGTGTTAATTATTTTAGACAATATTGTACACATATTGTATTTTTGCATTTATTTCTCTACTTGTGATTTTGCGTCAGCAATGGTCTAAAACATTCGACAGTTACCTCCTCATAATTATTTGACGACTAATTGTAAATCATATATTTAACGTATTATACATTAATAAATATACGATACATCGTGATTTATAATTACTTGTCACATTGTTAGAAAGGCCAAACAAGTCCTAGAATGTGGCACTAGCGTCATTAAAATGACTGTATATATACTTTATATAAAACGTTACATGATAGGTCCGTTGGACGAAACGTAAAACATACATTATTCTGAAAACATCATGTTCTAATTTCCTAAAACGTCCATACACCAACGTGGGCGTACCTAATAACATGGTATTGATCTTCTATTATTGATTCGGGGTGGTATTACGGTATAAGATTTTTTAATTAATGGATGTCTGCAAGGGGAACATAAAATTTACGTGTACATACCGTGTCGAATTGGGAATTGCAAATTGCACGAAAGGTCATAGTACTCGACTGAATATGTAGAAGTAACAAATCAACCGCCTTATAAGGTTGAAAATCGACATTTATATGTAAAAAAAACTGATGACTAAATTAATAATACTGTCGCTATCGAGAAAAAAAAGACTTTAAAAAAATTATTTAAAGCTAAAAAATATGCAAAACATATTCCTAGATTGTTCCTACCTTCATATATTTCTTTTTAATTATAAAGGCCATAGGATGATAAGCATAGTGAATCGAGCCCAGAGGGATATCTGGATCATCTTTTGAGAGTACATTGGTACTGAGATACGTTGATCCTGCGCAAGTTTCAGACCTCTATCTATTTTGGTTTGACATTTTTTAATTATGCTTATTCATTAGTTCATAGACAGAAATTTCAAGATATCAATGGTATTTTTCAACCCAATTAATCATATTAAGGGGGGGGGGTTCTATTAAGAAATATAATTTACTATTACAATAGATTTTGAATCCGTGAAAATATGTTTACAATTCCCTGTTATATCTGTTTTAAAGGCAATAGCCGATTTTTGTTTACTGTTTGCGAATTTTTGTGAATTCAAATGGAACTTACAACAAACCTCTACCTGCATTTGCATTGAACTCGATCTAGAAGTAGTTAAATTTAAAGAGTAGGTTCCTTTCGAAACATATGATATTGACAATTTGTTATATATTATTTTTGAAGTAAGAAAATCAATATAGATAAAGTATAAGAACCTCATCTTCATCAATACTAGTTGGTCTAACCGGACTTGCACATATATTAACATGAGTTAAGTAACGAGCACTAATGTCACCATTGGAATTGCCTATAATATTAAATTACCAGTTGTCTCATCTATAAATTGGTCTATAACTGTTGTAACGCCTAGCAGTTTGTATGTTAATGGACTCGCAAACACTACACAAACTCAGGCGAGGTTTATGTAGAAGACATTCCATCCCTCGGATAGGATGTAAAACCATAGGTCCTCAGTCTATTACATGTTAGGCAAGTAAAATATCTTTAACCATAGGAGCGAGGATAGTTAATAATCGTATAAGAAATATGTATACATGATTTCCGATAGTATAATAACACTAATTTATTAAAATTGACGATCAGTAGTGACATAAAAGGAGGCAGATGAAAAACTATTACGTCTATCCTTATCCGTAATAACACAGAAATACACGAGGCAGCAGAGGATTCAGAATAATGTTACACTCGCATGGATCGTTTCTATCTCATGATACCCCCTCCCCTCCCTTGAGATCATCTCATGGGGGTGATTAGATAGACAATATTTCAATTCCATTCTCCAAGGTCACATAAATAACCCTGACCACAGGGAATACGTTCGGTATTATACCCTGCTGTATCGCCGTGATTATTTATTAGTGTACTATAGAAACTGTTTACAAAACAAAATACGGGGTATCAAACTGCGAGAATAATAAGGGAATTCAATGGCGATACTCCGACCACGATAATTGCACAGATTTGTAAAGTAAGCGACACAAATGGAAATCAAGAAATTACTCCGAGAATTCGAGATGATTTCCATTGAAATTACCCACTTAGCATAATCGTAATTTGTGGGCTAGAAAGGGAGGTGTCTCACAGAAAAAAATGCCACGATGGGATGTCGCTGAAAAGTCAGTAAACGGAACGGTGGACGGCGGCAATAGAAATAAAGAAACGAATGTTAATAATTAACCGAGAACCATTATGAGAAAAATATTTAATGGCGATGATAATAATGATGCAAATAGATGATATAGATGATTGATAGAATAATATATACCTAGCAACAAAAATCGGTATTGAAATCTAAAATGTAGCTAATATTATATTTATACAATACGTAAAAAATTGATGCTGCACTCTTAATGTCTTTTTTAAGATAAATAAATGGTGAAATCTAAAGGTGCGTCTACACACATATGTAACAAAAGCCCGTCGCGAACACCGTCCCGAACATCGCTGCGTAACGTTTAAAACGTTACGCGACGATGTTCGCGACGGGATTTTGTTATATATGTAGACGCCCTTAACCTCGTCTATGTGGCTATGCGTATCACAACAACGAACATTTCTTTTGATGCGACGCAAGAAAACCGACAACCGATGGATCGCGGTGATATTACGCGACGGTGTTACATTACTACACTATAAATACCTTTCTTCTTCTTCTTCCTTTGATCTACCTCCTTTTATGTCACTACTGATTTGTTTTGCAAACTGTAGTTTTGCATATTTTTTAGCTTGAAATTATTTTTCAAGTATTTCTTTTACCTCGATGGCGACAGTATGATTAATTTAGTCATCAGTTTTTTCTTCATATAAATATGAACGCGATAAAGTTCGCGATGAAGTTCACGACGGAGATCGCCACGGGCTTTTATTACATATGTAGACGCACCTTAAATCTTACTATTGTTCTTTGTTTCCATGTTGTAAAACAAAGTTCTGTTTTTCTCCCATTTGATACATATCGATATTTTGTTTGCTTGAGAAGTAAGAAAAAACGTAACTGTTCTTGAGCCATTTTTTAAATAAGTTTTGTACATATACTCGTACAAGTGGCACATATTTTTTGAATAAAAATCATAGTTGACTACTATTCTGTTAAGATATTTGTTTTCATATATTTTCTAGTACATATCTACATATGTCATTTAGAACAGTGTTAAAGTATTACATATTCATTTTTATCTTCATATTTCGTTATTTAAATTAACAGCTGAAAATGTTCTAGGAAAATTACAAAAACTAGAACAGTTAGAATGCTTCCTCGAAAGTAATAACAAAACTATAATGTAATTTACCTAATAAAGTGTCCATGAGGTCGGACTCACTACAGACATTCTTTCACGTATCTATGTGTTAACAACGATTTTGAACATATTCGCCATTATTATATATTGTGTTATTATATCCGTATTTTCCACCATGTTAGTGTGATTTTAGTACGGCACGATATATACTAGGATCTTGGTGGAACACTTGAAAAATGCCCTCATCCCAGAGTCTAATCGTTGCACGCGTTCGACCACGCTCAAACAAATAATCGAGTATGCTACTTATGCTACTATCTCGCCAACGTTTTTTAACAAGCGCAGTCAATTTTACATATAACAAACAACCACTGCATATTATAGTTTAGGCCCAAAGGGTACATATTTAAAAACACTGTCGCGAACAAGTTCGAAACAGCTGTATGTCGTTCGGTTCCGATCCGGGACAAATGTCGAATCCTACCTGTGGCGGGTTTTATTTTTTGAAACCTTATCTGATCGTGCAGAAACACGAGAAAGGGGTCGAGGATCGCTTCTGGGTATAATTCAGTGCCTGGCGGGGCTTTAGCCCGAGGAGTAGTTGTTTCATAGAGCGATTATGTAATAGCTTTGCTATTCGGGAACTACTTTGATAACCGCTTGGCGGCTTGGCGGTTCCTTTCTCGATTTCAGACTTATATGTTACTCCTTTTTTAAACAATCGTGGATATACTCTTACTGAACAGACTGCATATAGGGTTATATGAATAAATAATTATTACAAGATGTCGTAAGGAGGCTTATAGTCCAACCATCTGTAAGTCCTTAAACATTAAGGATTAAACAAATTCAGCTAGAACAGCTATTCCCCGGCTATATGTCGTCGACGGGCGTTGAATTACTTTTGTGAGATGGCGCTTGGTTACGTTTTACAATCTACTACTGTAGAACGTAAACGGTGTCTACAAGATGTGAAGCCTCGTTTGTCAAAGGCATACTCGCTTACACTGTACTGACGAGATCCAGAATAAGGTCGAAACCGGTCTACAGTTAGCGGTATCCTGAGATAGAGGACGCTCCGCATCTTCCTTGTGGTTTTCGAGCAATCCAAATCACAGTATTTTATTTCTATGTTAAAATAAAGCACGGCAAATTTCGCCATATAATTCAGCGCCCGTCGACGGCATATAGCCGGGGGAATAGCTGTTTTGGATTAATTTGTTTAATCCTTAATGTTTAAGGACTTACAGATGATTGGAATATAAGCCTTTTTACGACATCTTGTAAAACTTACCATCTGAAAACTTTGCGTTTATAAATAATTATTATATATGTATATCATCATTAGGTCATCAGTCCTAAGACTGGTTGGACGCTAACCTCCAGCTTCTCCTATCTTGTGCTAACCTACGCATTTCGCTAATTGTGCTACAACCTACATCCCTTACTATTTGCGAGCAGTAGTCTAATCTAGGCCTACCTCTGCCTTTCTTCACTCCTATTTCTGCCTCCAAAATATCGCGGACTATTCCCCCATGTCTCAGCAAGTGGCCTACCATTCTATCTCTTCTCATCCTTATGTTTTTCCACATACTTCTTTTCTCGCCGACTTTCTCCAATACTTCTTCGTTTCTAACCCTATCAGTCCATGGTATTTTCATCATTCTTCGGTAACACCACATCTCAAAAGCTTCTAATTTATTCCTACTTGCTTCCCCTACCGTCCAGGTTTCGCAACCGTATAGTGCCGTGCTCCGTACATATGTTTTCAAAAATCTCTTCCTTGTTTCTAAGTTTATTATCCCCGAACATAAAAGTGCTTTCTTTTTGTTAAAAGCTACTCGACCCTGCGCTATTCTTTGTTTTATGTCTTTATCGCTTCTTCCATCCCAAATTATTTTACTTCCTAAATAAGTGAAGTCTTTAACTTCCTCCAATCTTTCATTATTAATTTGTACTTTCGTTTTTGCTCTGCTCTCGCGCCCTCTGCACACTAACACTTTAGTTTTGTTTTTATTCACCCTCATTCCGTATTCCTCTGTCAACACTGCCTCCATTTCGTTCAATGCCGATTCTAATTCCTCCTTACTAGATGATAATACTGCTATATCATCCGCGAATCTCAGCATTTTTAGTTTCTGTCCCTGTACTTTAATCCCGAAATCCACTCTATCTTTTACCACATTAATCGCCTCTTCGATGTACAGATTAAAAATTAGTGGTGATAGCGTACATCGTTGTCTTATTCCTTTCCTAATATCTACTTCCCTTTTTTCCCCTTCTACTTCTATAACAGCAGTTTGCTCTATATGCTCTATATATGTATATATAGTACTAATATATATTTAAATTCTTACGAAACCTCTACATTTATATAAAAGTTTCGATTCAGCAATAAGAAAATATAGTTAAGGCCTAATATAATAATATATCCCCAAATGCGCAGTGTACATATCCATTTATTTGTTTTTATCTCTATCGATGGAGCTTAGGAACAAAAAATGAGGGAACTCTAACTAATCATCTATAGCCTCGGAGAGCTTACAGCACATTATAAACAAAATGGTTTTAGTCGTTTACATTAAAATGGCATAGGGTTCGAGAGGGTTCAGAGAAATGTAGAACGGCGTACATTTATGAGAAATAGAGTGCGGCAACAAAATCAGTTAAAAAATATATTCATTATGTAAAATGGAACAATCTACAATGTATGTTATATAATGGTATTACCACCTACTCTTCCATACGTTTCATACATAAGAATACTTTTGAATTACATATATGTATATCGGTATAAACGTTTGTGATATTTATTACGATACTTATGCATTGTAATATTAGAAATCAAAACGAAAACAGTAGGAAATACGATTATTGCCCGGTATGAATTTCATAATACAGTGTGGTAATAAAATTCCACAGAATATTCATAATTTTATTTTGAAGTCAAATATGTACAGAATTTTCAATAAATTAATTTAAACATTATTTATTAACAAATGGTTGCCCTTTTTTGTCGAAAAGTTAACAATTTTAATTTAGATACTCGCTAATCAAACAAGAATCAATATTTTTGTATGATTACCAATATTTCACTAGCTATAAATATGTAGATAAGTGTAATTTTTTACACTGTGTGCCGCAGAGCACCTTTCATTCCACATGTCTCGCGAGAATGGATCTAGTGTCGGCATTTTTGAACATTTTTCATACAGGTTTCGAATATCCATTAATTAATTAAGTGTTTCACATTTAAGAACGGTTTGGCTAACAATGGCATATTATTTTTTTACTATATGAACGAATATATTCCTGCCAACGTTTTAAATGTTATTATATCATTATATATATTTTCAGTTGCACTATACTTTCACATATAACTGATATATTAATACTGCATGTAGTTTAGCGTTTTCTAGCTCACTCCATGTATGCAACACAAAAATAGAGCTCACCATAAAACCAAAAATTTAAGTGATCATAGTTCAAATATAAGAGTTAATAATAACGCACCGTCTATCTCGCGTTTCCCGGAAACCTGTTACAAAATTTTCTACTCCGATTCACAAGAATTGTTATTTGGGATATTAATATAAAAACAAGCCGTAGTATCCTTGGGACGAAAATAGAATTTTTATAAACGCATTATTTTCCCACGGCGAATAAAATTAATTCGTCTAGACGGAGAACTTGAAAGAAATAATAAAAAAACAAATGCGTTTTCCTCAGAAGCATTAATAACATATATTTTTTGATATTTATTTGGGACAATTCTCGTGAAATAGAGACACGCTTTAAGAGGCTACATCGACCTAGCAACATGAAAAAATAGTGTATTTTTGGAATGAATTTTTTTGGGAACTATTATTGATAAATAAACAATTTTTTTAAATTGAAGATAAACTTATTTTAAATATGGTGAAGTGAACACAATTTAAGTATATTTAAAACCGGAAGTGATATGCCCGCCAGAAGTGCATACGAAACATATTAACGATCGCCGTTTCCGAAAATTGTCCTTAAAAAAAAAACGGCACATGGAACTGAAGTACGAAAATTCGGTAAAAAAAAACTCAGTTATTATTATAATTTGTTTAAAAAATGTTGGTTGTTTTTGAAAAATGTGATCGTTAATTTATTAACAATGGCTTAAAGCGTGACTGCCAAATTTCAAATGAATGTGTCGATCACTTCTCGAGATATGACGGTCACCATTTCGGATTCAAAGGACGTTGCCTTTTTTTTAGAACGATGAAATCTCGTGCTTGTTTCATCTTTCTTAGCTCGAGAAATTTTGTGCGTATACATTATTACAATATAGTAGGAAAAAAAAATGCATGAAGAAATGATTTCTCAAGGTTGTGGCTGATTAGTTAAGTCGATCATTGTTCCGTACCCGACGAGGGCGCTCATTGAGGGGCACAGGTAGCAGCATTAGCTGCTCTCTACCCCGTGACTGAAAGCTTTATATCTCTGTAAATTTTAAAGATATCGACTTGGAACTTTCAGAATATATTCTTAAGCCTTCATACTATAATAATATACAAAAAAAATTATCGAAAATTTTGAAGATTTGTCGCCACAACATGAATCCATTTGGAAATGAAAGTTTTCGAGAAAATACCTTTTTTATGAAATAATTGTATTCCATCTGCTTCTATTTCATATAACACTATATTTAATAAATTTAAATAACCTTACTTAATTTTAATAAGTTTATTTTAAAAATATCGACATTTGAATTATATATATCTTCAGGAGGTTACACACCTTACATTTACTGTGCAGTTAACTGTCGTAAATTACTGTATGAAAATCTGTACATTTATCTGAACCGAAGGTATGTAGGCTACGTTTAGTTTTCGCCTCAGTTCCGTCCGATTTTTCTTCAGTTCTCTCCGCACTTTCGACATGTTTGGTTCAAAAATGGTTAAAAGTAAATAAAGTTCAATGGGTGACAGAAGAAGAAGAACCGCAGTTTGTTGTAGAATTGCAGCTGTGTTGCTAGAAGAAGGAAAAAACGCCATGAACGTTGGTGCAAAGATTTGTACAAACGCCAAAAGCGCATCTTGTTTTTAAACAGTGGTCATCGTACATATAAATAGGACGTCCACTGAACAAACCGTTCGATAAACTGCATAAACTGCGCAGATTATCGTTCAACAAAAGAGGGTTGAAATGCACAGATTTATCATCTGCGTAAATATCGGTCTAAACTGCACAGTTCACACTGTTTATCGCTCAGACATGTCAGAAGTCACACCTGATAAACTGCGTAGATAAACGGAAGATGTGGAACCTTCTTTATAATATCATGTCTATACCGATATCCATCTGTCTCATAAATGTATTTTCTTATGAGAAACAAATTGTTCTCCTAGTGTAGTAATTAACACACAGATTCTCAAAATATATACTAATTAATAATTCTACTTATGTTCGTGTTGCAGGAAAGACCTTTACCGTTCTGACCAGATGGTTTTGGCTGATATCGACAGTCATGTAAAGAAACAATATCAAATATTTTCGAAATCAACATTTGAATACATTACGTTGGCCCATAAAAGTCGCTGTTCCTTGCACATAAATTATGTCTGCCTTCCGTGATCGTTTTCCAGTGGGCCGCGTAAAGAAAACCAACGGATTCCCTTGAACCACGCCTGTGCGCCAATAAAATCCGATTTTAAATGTTGTATTTGCCCGTTATGATTTACGACTTACAATAAAACGCTTATTAAAAATTCTCAAGTAGGTATTAGCGTCATCCGGGTGATTTATCACCCTGTAAAATATAATAAGGGGCGCAAGAAACGGTGTAATAAAGGGTACACGTATGTACTATCAAAATAATAATGTCTCCGGCACAATGACTCGCCCCGGCTTTGAGCAAATAGGCAGGAAAGTATGTCAGGCAACACCTCGTGAAACGGGGAAAATTCGGCCGTAAAACAGACAAATGGCCTCCACTCGTAGTTGGCTGGGTATATTATTCAGCGCCGCTTGCCATTGTCTCGCTAGTCATTTATTATGGGAAAATTACTTAACTGGCAGCCGAGTCTGGGACGACGCAAATTGAATGAGGCTATGGTCCATTTAGAATTTAACAGACGATTAAGCGTTCTACCGATGCCCATTTTATGGCCACCGCCTTGATTTAGATCAAATTATAAATGATGGTGTAACACAAGGTTCCGAATTGAGGCCTATATTAATCGCAATATATTTCACAGGCAGCTTAGCATTTAAAAAATAGTTGTAATGCGATGTAATGTGGCTACAATCAAGCATGCTAAATGGATGATTTTGTCTATAAAAAGTTACATCTTATTTCCGTGATACTAAACACCAAAACCTAACGCTGAATATAGTTCCATGCATGCCAGAATAAAAAATCTGATCACAAATCCACCGCTGGAAATAAGATGTGATTACATACCAACCACGTTATCCTTTTACAAATGTTTCTATATACATATAAATTATGGGGAAAGGAGATGATGGAAAATGGGCAAGAAAAATTCAGATTAAGAAAAGGTCTCGTAACTCGGTAAAATAGAAATATTTTTTTAAAAATATTTAGTACTCTAGCCCACATTTTTCTACTGTATATAAATTAACAGTCGTAGCTAGGGATGCACGGCTTGACTTGACTTTCAAGCTACTTGACTTGACTTGAAATCAAGTCAAGTTCAAGTCAAGTAGTTATATTTCAAGTACTTGAAAAATCAAGTGTTTCTTGAGGACTACTTGATTTTTTCAAGACTACTTGATTTTTCATTAATCATTTAATTTTATCAAGAAATAATAATAAAAGAAACCTTGCAATAAAACCTTTTATTTCCAAAACTAAATCTTAAACTATAATCTATATAATAAATATATAAATATAAATGTAAAAAATACTAATAATAAACTATTTATTGGGCATATTAATAACATAAGAAATTATTCTAAAATACTAAACAAAATAATAAAACTGATAACAATAAAATGATTTTCCAATGTATGCCCTCTTTTTCTTCAGTAACATAGTAGTAATAGCGAAATTTAAAAGAAGTCTTTAATATCGTCGTTTGCCATCCACGATCACATAAGGCACATGAGGCTTCTACTAGAGTTATCGCCTAATCGGTTACGGGTTTTTGTAATAGTTAGAGCAGCCCTGGAAAACTGCCTTTCAACAAGAGCTGAAGATGCAGGTGTTGATAAAAAATTTTTGGCCATTATGGCCAAGTTTGGAAAAACGTTTTCGTGTCTTTTCCACTATTCTAAAATATCTTCATAACTGTCAGCTCGTG
Organism: Rosalia funebris; assembly: GCA_037954035.1. Lineage (NCBI taxonomy): Eukaryota > Metazoa > Arthropoda > Insecta > Coleoptera > Cerambycidae > Rosalia > Rosalia funebris. Next base: position 13,975,260 of record JAZFAV010000002.1, on the reverse strand, counting down.
AAACAGACATATATTTGTCTATTTCATAGCGCCAAGCCATTTCATCTTTTGGGTTGACAGGAGATTTCTTAAATAAACTTAGTAGAGCAATGTCAAATTCACCGCAATCACTATTTTCATCTGGTTTTGAAGATGAAGATGATATGAGCAATGAATTGGACCTAAAATATTTTGTTTTGAAAATTTCTTCAAAATGCTTGACTGCATCCATCTGCAAATCCTTTCACTATTTGTATTGGATAATGTTCCACCTTCTGTCGGGGATTTAAGATTAAAACAACAAAGTATTACTTCTCTCGAAATGCTTAATGATTTTGTCCCTTGCCACCTGAATGCTATATATTATTTTCTCATGAGTTTCATCTCTATCTGGGTTATTGTCGAGTTCTATAACTCATTTTTCAAGTTTATCCAGAAGCATATTTATACCCATTATCACCATCGGAAGTGTACAGTAGGCTTCGCCTTCTAATGATGTGGAAATCGCGCGTTCTCGAACATAATTGAATGGTTATTTGGTTATCAAGTAATATCAAGTAGCTTGAAATTACTTGATATCAAGTCAAGCAGTAACGATGAAAAATCAAGTCAAGTCAAGTAGTGAATTTTTGAAAAGCTTGGTTTCAATTCAAGTCAAGTAATTTATAAAAACATCAAGTTACTTGACTTGATGCATCTATAGTCGTAGCATACAAATATGTTAAACATCTAAAAATCGAATAAAAAATTCAATCTAAAAATAATTTTAAATGTAAAGTCTTCTTCCTTCCGCTAAGTCCTCAAACTGTAGAGGGGAAAGTAGAGATGGGGATTAATAATACATATGGTCAGGAGGAGATGCTAAGCTTCCCCTAAGTGAAATTCGAAGACAAGTATACAATGACACCCCCAAATCGGGACTCCGGTGCCGGGTCACAGTACGAATAACACTTTTGAAAACACCTCTGATGCGGAGCAAAGATATTTGTTACTACAACAACCTAAATACCCACAATCTTCTCTAATAAGAGAGAAATAGATTCTGAATGAATTTGATTGATTCATTAGCAACATTATCTTCCGATTATAATTTCATTTTTATTGTTGAGTATAAATGTATTAAGAATGAGTAAAGTTTTTTTATGAGTACCTTGTCCCCACTTATGTTACGTAAAATAATATTTAATCGATTACTATTATGTCTGTTAAATATATGGCATGGCCAGACACATAACTCAGGAAATCAGCAATGCTATCCACAGTAATGGAACAATTATTAACTCTTAGGAGGAAAAGTTTATGTCCGCATTCGACGTTATACCAAAAGCTTTTACAATAAAATATACACAGCCCATGGAATCATGAAATCAGAGCCGTAGCGTGCCAAGATAAAGAATAATGTCTGTAAATGTCGACAAAACGGGCAAGAAATCAATAGGGAGCCACCAGCCAACAACCGGCATCGAATATATAATTGCAAACTTTTGCTTCAAACTTTTTTAGAATGTGGCGCGATGCGTAACTTCGACTAACTCAGCATTTCAAGTAGTTATGCTATATATTGAATTACGCGAATAAACAATTACCTACTTGTGAATTAAAGTGTCGAATTTGCAACAAAAGGTCAATTTCAATCTTATTTTACGTAATATATTTAATTTGACGTAACACACGCATTTTTATATTCGTATGCTTACTGCTGTCGTTCATAAAAAGTACGCAGTTTAAAATAAAACTATCAAATAACAATTATAACAATAACGAGAAGATGGACTGTTTCGGTTCATTTCCATTATAAATCACAATGTGTTATGTTAAATCTACAGCATACATAAAAGTATTCATACATTTTGTGGAAAATTATTGACAATATGAATTTGAAAAGAATATTCATTGTTTGTATTTTTAAGGTTTATAAAACACTGAGGCTATGCAAAAAATATGCATTAATCTATACTTTCTTGATTCTTTGATGAAAACTGATTTTTAAACTGAGCGCAATAGAAATTCATTATTCTCCCTCGATATTAATTGTTAACAATTAATAGTCTACTACAGTGCCACATTATCTAATCTATAATCTGTAAATAGGGTGAAATTTTCATTAGTAACATCCGATCATTAGAAAAAAGTTTTGGCAGACATATTTTTGCTCCATGAGCACGAATTTGGAATCAAAATTGGCGGTCGTGTCTACTTGTTAAGGTATGGCGCTCTAAAATGCTATATAGTCACTTTTTAACAGTGCTGTTTTATGCATATTCCACATATTAATATATCTTGATATTAATTTTGCATATGTAAGCACTTCTCAATGATTTAACATATTTATACTACTTAAATTTACCGTAGAGAATATTGATGTAAATTTATAAAAAATTGTCTTGAATATAACAGCTAACCGATATATGTAATAAGGAAATACTAGGGAATAGTATTATTGGGATAAAATAAATAAATAATACTACTGGTTGCATTAATTTACACTGATTATTTCTCTTTAATATTTTACCCTTATACGATACCATTATACCGAAATAATTTCTGTCATACTATCGAAATCAGAACGTAGGTTTTGTGAAGGACTCCATAAGTCGATTAAGCTATCAAATACAATTTTAATTATGTACCATCGAGAAAGAAAGTAACAAGACACTTTCGATACGTTCCCTTGAAATAGAGCATAAAGGGAATTGATTTTAGAGTTGCTTTTATTATTTCGCAGGCTAGATAATATGGTCGTAAATATTAGCATTTTTGCGAAAGAACTCCGGTTCTTTCCGGTCCCAGAGAAGCTCAGTGAGTGATAAATCTTATCCTCTTAATGATACCTAAAAAAATATTATCCGCACACAGTATTTTTAACTAGAAACTTGGAGTTTCAATTTACTGTTTTTAAAATTGCTCTGCGAGTATTTTTTCCAAGTTACAGCCCATTGAAAATCACCTAAAAATTATTTTTTTATATTTCTTAATTTTTGTGCCTAGTGTATTATAATAATCTCCAGGTATATCAAAACCAGAATAATATATAATTAAGAGAATAAGTAAGCAATTTTTGGAGTTAATTATGTTAATTAGTTAGTCTGAAAACGATCACGCCCTCTATTAACCGAAATACAATTAACTTTATTTCCCATATTTCAGAGAAATTTACGAGGGTGTCGTATTACATTTATACCACATTGTATATATCTTGTTCTGATATTGATATTTTTATTTTGTTGAATATGTTTTGTTTTCTGTATTTTGTAATATCTACATATATACAATATATACATATATATATATATATATATATATATATATATATATATATATATATATATATATATATATATATACTTTTGATATTATGCCTTTTTAAGGTTTCTCCAGAAACTCACTTTTCTATAGAATTTCATCAAATTTGGGTACACATGAAGAATAAACTTCCCGAAGGAAATTGCTTAAATGAAAAATGTTTACCCATACAATAATGGAGATATTCACCATCAAATTTAGAACTTTTTGTATGGTTTGAATGTACCAGTTAACGAAAAGTTACACATTTTACATTATAACATAGAGTTGTATGTATACGTATACAGGCAGTGTCTGAGTATGGAGTATAGTTTATTTCATCGCTATTTGCCAAATAAAAAATTTCAAAACATACCGTGGCTTGTTTTTATAGCTAAGCTCAAGTAGACTGTTCCATTTGTCGGCAATATAAGAGTTTTTTATTTGGTAAATAGCGACGAAATGAATAGTATAGTCTCTGAGCAAAAATAATAAACACTAAACTACTGAAATTTCATATATTTTATGTTTTAATTGCATTTATTTTTGGACCAGACGGTACCGGAGAAAGTACCATAAATGTTGGTATTGATATTTCTATTTTATTTTACTATTGTATTGTAATTTTTTATTTTACGTATTTTGTTTATTCTTATGTTTTTTAAATATGATTTACTTTAATATTTCAAACTGTTTTGTTTTAAATTATACACTCCCTTGAAATATTCCTGCGGGCGCCCATGTACATGTGTTAATCAAGATTATATGAAACACATCTTTAATGTAATTACGAGAACAGTGTTAAAATAATGTATCAAATACTTATCCAATGTTAAAAACAATTAACAAATTATATTTAAACCAGATTAACTTCACGCGATTCAGTTAATTCGTATGTTCCTCATGTCCATGTGTATATACTTCAATTAACATTACTATTTTCTTTGCAAATAGCAAACAAATGTATTAATTATTTAAATCAGGCGTCATTTTAAAATTGCCTTCAATGACTCTGCTATAATAAAACTGATTGTCATTATTTTTAATAGATTTCTGCAATGCCCTCAGGACCACCCGCTTGAAATTCAAGAGAATTGCTATTTAATTATTTTTATACTAATTTAACGAGGTCCTAAAGTGAGCTGTTTATTTTTACGAAGTCGAGTAGTAAAAAAAGTTAATGGAATATGTGCCGCATGGTAAATCCTAATTCTGATGATTAACATGCAACAATCGCAATCTATTTCGCTATTATGCTATAACTATTTAGGAATAATGTCACTGTCTATAAATAAAATTGTTGTTATTCCAACTAATATATAGTGTTTCTGGGACGCTGTACAAGGCTTTGACTATTTCATTTTTTGCTATTATTGCATCAGACAAGAAAACTATTTCGCTTGGCTAAAAATGATTTAATTAGTTTTAATATTAGCTTCTGTGCTGCGCGATCGAGTTATTTCGGGTGTTATAATTAACTTTATAAAAACTACCACAGACTATATAAGATAAAATTATTTTTTAGAAGCAATGACCTAACAATTACTGCCCGAAAAATTCCCCGGTGGCCCGTTACTCAGGTTTTTCCGTTCATTGCTTGTAATTTTGCAATTTAATTTTTTGTTCGATACAGTGAAACAGCACATTTTTTCGAATACTGATATAACAATTTTATTAAATTGCATAAAGAACAATTCGATAAACGTGCAAATAACTACATACATTAGCTAATAATGTATTCAAACTGTTATTCATTAACTATTTCACAATGTCCTAGTCTTAAAATAAATTCATTCTTCTTTCTGTCAATTATTTCCAGCCCGATATTTCATATTTCTTATCGAATATATTCCTTTAAATCATCTACATTTCGGGGTTATTGACATAGACTTTAGTTCTTAAATGATCCTATAAGAAATAAACAGTTTTAAAACCTTAAAACGGACTTTTCCGCACGTAGACAGTTTTACTGTTTTCAAATAGTCCACCATAGTGTTTTCTCATGACCCATGGACAGGGTAGGATATGTCCTATCTACCTCAAAATCAATAGATGTCGTCTGGTAAACGTCCCTAATCAGAATCACTCGAAACCCGATCGATCCGACACGATTTAATGGAGTGATCGTGCTAACAAAAAAAATTTCTCAAACAGTCCACCATTGTACTTTCTCATGATCCATGTACATGGTAGAGTGTGTTCTATCCACCTCAAAATCAATAGATGTCGTCTGGGAGACGTCCCCAATCAGAATCAGTCAAAACCCGATCGATCCGATACGATTTAGTTGAGTTATCGTGCTAACGTCGGCATTTATTATGCCGACGACAATGACGACGACACACACAGCAAACAATTTTTAAAAACCATTTTTTTCTTTTTAGGCCGAAAAACGAAAAATACACCCAAAAAAAATTTTGTTTTTTCAAATTTTTCTTTACACGATTACATTACTTTTCCGCGTATGCTGGAGTGTGGAAATGTAAAAATCAAGGGATGTAAAATCTAGAAGGTGGCTATTCTATATATAACTCCACGTCAAAAGTTTTGTAAGTAGTGACTACTTTGGTTGACATTGAAGTTGTATTTTAAATATAAAATGAAGGGGATGGTGAAGATCCCCAAGTATATAGAAAAATAATTTCAATGTAATGACGCAATAGTTTATAAAATACTACGTTAAGTGACGGCTTAACGTAGGGGATGGTAAAGATCCCCAAGTATATAGAAAAGTAATTTCAATATAATGTTGCAATATTTTATAAAATACTACGTTAACAAACATATTCCTTTAGAAGATCTCTAGAAGAAAAAAGTTTAGACCGATATCTTCGCTGATAGCGTTTATCTGATACATGCTCTAAAATCAATATCTCTCTCCAATGCCACTCGTCCAACCTCGTTAGAATTCACAAACGCTCGTTTCTTACTATTGAGGCTAGATGTACTAACATCAATAAATAAGTAAGCAAAAGAACTATATTATATAAAAATTATTGTTAACTGTTAACAATTTATGTTATCTTTTATGGAATTTAGTCCAAGAATATTCCATAATAAATTGATATATTATCCGAAAGACCATGAATCCATCCCCTAAAGCTTAATGAAAATCATTTATGTAGATATTAACTACAGGGCCAAAGACAATCCCTTGCAGTGCTTTATAATTCACAAGTCCTCATTAGTTTAGTTTATTTTCCACTCTCCCGCTGTGATGTTTCTTATATAATCACTTGCAAAGTTTTAAACTAGTTTCTCTAATATCAATGTCTTCCAGAGATTAGAATAGTAGAGAGCTTCAATAGAGAATTCAAGAGCTTTGAATAAGACAACAGATAGGCGTAAATCAGATTTGCTTTTATTTACCACAAAACAGGTTTTTTGTAGGCATGGTGATTTTTCTATTAGATCTAGTATCTATAGCACACATTTTAGACTTTTCATCCAAACTAGTGGTTCTGAAATTAATAACATTTGTTCCCATTTGACGTCAACCAGTTTTATAAACTTTATAAACTAATTGGAAACAAAATAACCAATTTAAAGTGTTTACATTTTATAAAAAGACGGAATGCTATCAAAATTATTTACTTCTGGATTCAAGATGTAGGCGATGAAAAAAACAATGTGAGAAACTAAGAATAGCAGTACTCAGTACTTCTTTTTTTCTGATATAAACCCACTATGATTTCGTAGTAGAATGTAAAGTCAAGATAAAGTGGAATTCCTGTGAGCTTTGGTGAGTATTTGCTTATTTTCTATTATTTGCTTTCTATTGATTGATTTGATCTTCTGTTGTTGTGTGTTCTCTAACCCAATGGCATTAAACAAGTGAATTAAGCAAATAATTAGGTTTAATTACATAAATTACACTGAAAATTAAATAAAACACAAAATCCTAGCTTTAATTAACGAATTCATCAATTTTAATGAACTGGCTGTATGTTTCTCAAATTATTTAATTAATTTACGAACCATGCTTTTTTTTAATAAACTTCGAAGCCTTCATAGTATTTGAGGGAACGGAATAGATGAAACAATTCCCTTGTAGAATTCTCGAATGAATTGTAGCTAAAATGCATTGTAGGACGTAGAGAATGCTTAATTTCATTTATTCACACAGACGTGACAGTAAGGAAAATGTTATAAACGATTACAATTTTAGAGATTTGTAAAACCTCATGTATAGATCATAGAACTTATCTTTGAGTAAAAATATGTTAATCGTTGTTGATTTTTCGTATTGAGCCCACATATATTTTGTCCGATATAAAATCATTGTATACAGGGTGGCCCACAAAGTTTTAGCCAGTCGATATCTCGAAATCTAATTGAACAATAATTTTTAAAATTGGCGATGTAAAACAGCCGAAACCATTGCCCATTTTTGGCATAAAAGGACTTTATTTCACCGACACATTTCCGGTCACGTGACATCAACTTCAAATTTTTAAATGAGACGCCCTGTATGTTATTACAATTTTGTGATGGTTTGTCTAATACCAATGATACCATATTTGTCAAGTTTTTACAGCACTACAGTAATGATAAACCACTGTTTATGAACGTTTCCTTATCTTTATTAAAAAAACAGAAAGGCATCACTATTTGTCAAGAGCTGTCCAGCAGTATTAGTAGATTTTGTGTTTGTAAAAATAATAATAAGATTATTATTCCTTTACATTTTACTCTACATACTCTAGAGATTTGTATAGTTATCGTTTTGCCGACCGAACAGCTCCAAGTAAAAATAATTTTACTTACGTAGACCAAACATTAAGACGTGATTCTTTTTCTAGTGGAAAACGGAAAACTCCTCGAAGAAAGCCTATTCAAACAGAGGATACCAGAATTAATATTCTGGCGTATCTTCAAGTAAATCCCCATATCTCAACACGGTGTCTTCAGCAAGAATTAGGAGTAAGTAGAACTACAATTCAGAGAGTAATAAAAGATCATAAATATCATCTTTTCAAAATACATTTAACGCAAGATTTAACTGCCGAAGATCCTGAAAGAAGACTTAATTGTATTGCTGAAATGTCAGTGAAAGTCGCAGATGACTTTTATTCTTAAATAAAATATTGTGGAGTGATGAAAGTCGTTTTCACAACAACGGTAGCGTTAATATATACACAATTATCACTACTGATCGGCTGAAAATCCAAAATGGATGCGAGAAACCAATTTCCAGACAACATGGGGGGTAAATGTTTGGTGCGATTTATTCAATGGCCGTTTAATTGGGCCACATATCTATCAAGAAACGTTGAACGGAGAAAGATATTTAGATTTTCTTCAGCATATGCTTCCCCATTTACTTGAAGGTATTCCCTTAAACGAAAAAAGGCCGATGTGGTGGCATCAGGACGGAGCACCCCCTCACTTTGCCCAGCAAGTTAGGACATATATTGATGCTACTTTCCCTGAAAGATGGATTGGGCGCAATGGTACACTATCTTGGCCGGCTCCCCAGATATAACAGATTTCTTTCTATGGGGATACTTAAAATGTTTGATTTACAATACACAGCCTAGAAATTTAGACGATTTGGGAAACAAAATCAGAGCAGCGTGCAAACTGTTACACTAGAAATTAATAGAACAGCATGCATGCCATACAAATGTTTTAAAAATATTTGAATATTGCGTTAATGAAGGTGGACATCAATTTGAGCATCAGCTGCAATGATTTTTCTAATTATTGTATTTTGCTGTGTAATTATTTATCTTCTTTAATAAAAGTTTTGTCCCTGTACAGGGACAGAAACTAAAAATGCTGAGATTCGCGGATGATATAGTAGTATTAGCATCTAGTAAGGAGGAATTAGAATCAGCATTGAACGAAATGGAGGCAGTGTTGACAGAGGAATACGGAATGAGGGTGAATAAAAACAAAACTAAAGTGTTAGTGTGCAGAGGGCGCGAGAGCAGAGCAAAAACGAAAGTACAAATTAATAATGAAAGATTGGAGGAAGTTAAAGACTTCATTTATTTAGGAAGTAAAATAAATTGGGATGGAAGAAGCGATAAAGACATAAAACAAAGAATGGCGCGGGGTCGAGTAGCTTTTAACAAAAAGAAATCACTTTTATGCTCGGGGGTAACAAACTTAGAAACAAGGAAGAGATTTTTGAAAACATATGTATGGAGTACGGCACTATACGGTTGCGAAACCTGGACGGTAGGGGAAGCAAGTAAGAAGAAATTAGAAGCTTTTGAGATGTGGTGTTACCAAAGAATGATGAAAATACCATGGACTGATAGGGTTAGAAACGAAGAAGTATTGGAGAAAGTCGGCGAGAAAAGAAGTATGTGAAAAAACATAAAGAAGAGAAGAGATAGAATGGTAGGCCACTTGCTGAAACATGGGGGAATAGTCCGCGATATTTTGGAGGCAGAAATAGGAGTGAAGAAAGGAGAGGTAGGCCTAGATTAGACTACTGCTCGCAAATAATAAGGGATGTAGGTTGTAGCACAATTAGCGAAATGCGTAGGTTAGCACAAGATAGGAGAAGCTGGAGGTTAGCGTCCAACCAGTCTTAGGACTGATGACCCCATGATGATGATGATGAATAAAAGTTTTAAAAAATCAATCCATTCATTTAACAGCTCAGATTACCACTGTTTTACATAAACGTGCTAATGAATATGGTATCGTTGGATTGGTATTAGACAGACCATCACAAAATTGTAATAACGTACAGGGTGTCTCATTTAAAATTTTGAAGTTGATGTCAGGTGACCGAAAATGTGCAGGTGAAATAAAGTTCTTTTATGCCAAAAATGGGCAGGGCTTTCGACTGTCTAACATCGCCAACTTTCAAAATTATTGTTCAAATAGGTTTCGAGATATCGACTGGCCAAAACTTCGTGGGCCACCCGGTATATGATACCAACATTTTTCACCTATTGCTGCGAAGTCTAGTCAATAATTTTTCACGTATAATTTCAATTTAATTTAGCTGAACAACTAAATTTACGCCAAGTTCGGCGCCAAAGTTTTCTACGTATCGCCAACCAATCTAACGAATAGAGTCCTGGGGGTTGAGAAAGACCTCTGATGATCCCTCACATTCAAGGCCAAGTAAATAATCCTGACCATTCAAATACGTTCGACATTATACCCTGCTATGTACCGCAGCAATTACTTATCAGTGTAGTATAGAAACTGTTTACAAAACAAAATTCTATGCCCCGTGCGGGGAACGTAATAAGTAAATTTCGTAGTAACGCTCCAATCCCCGTGATTGCGCGAACATAAATGTTCACGGCTATAGAACCCTCAATCGGGACTGATTGTCGAACAATGTAGAAATCAAGAAATTACTCTGACAGTTGCTACGTGATTAGAGCGCTTAATTGCAATTTTTGTTTCACATGGGGGTAAAATCACTGGGGAATTATAAAGGCCACAAAACCAGAAAGATCCAGAAAATACGTTTATCCAGATAACGCAGATACTTTTTAATGAGTTACTCTATGTCGATCTCTGCTACCAAGGCCAATTACAGACGCCAAAGGATTTGACACACTAAGATCTTGTGCTTACCTAATAACTAAATAGTCAGAATACCTCTAGTTTTACATCCTATCTTATGGTATTTATAAGGATATTATTTTTTACATTTATTGTAGTCCTAAAAATTAAGGTGCCCTAAAATTGTAAGTAACGTCTTTCTCTGAACAGAGCAACCATCTATAACCACCATAGATACTATTGCTTGACTTTACCTGTTGATTGCATGTGAGAATAGTGTGAAATCTCACTATTTATGGTATAAAAGATTTTGCACCCTTTAATGTAAAATTTTATATATTTCAGGTATAAAACCAATAAAAAACACCACAATATAGTACACTTTACTCTGCGTGGAGTCATTATCATATTATAATCCCTATTATTATTATTCTTCCGCACTCAACTATACTAGCGGAAAAGTAATGTAATCGTGTAAGGAAAAATGTAAAAAAAAAATTTCGTTTTTCGGCCTAGAAACCAAAAAAAATGGATTTTAAAAAATTTTGTCTGTGTGTGTGTCGTTGTCGTCGGCATTAAAATTTCTTATTAGCACGATAACTCAACTAAATCGTGTCGGATCGATCGGCTTTTGCTGATTCTGATCGGGGACGTCTCCCAGAATGCACCTATTGATTTTGAGGTGGATAGGACACACCCCACCCTCTCCATGAGTCATGAGAAAGCACAATGGTGGACTATTTGAGAATTTTTTTTTGTTAGCACGATAACTCAACTAAATCATGTCGGATCGATCGGGTTTTGACTGATTCTGATCGGTGACGTCTCCCAAACGACACCTATTGATTTTGAGATAGATAGGACACACCGTACCCTCTCCATGGGTAATGAGAAAGCACGATGGTGGACTATTTGAGATATTTTTCTTGTTAACACGATAACTCAACTAAAGCGTGTTGGATCGATCGCGTTTTGACTGATTCTGATTGGGGATGTCTCCCAGACGACACCTATTTATTTTGAGGTGAATAGAACCCACTCTATCAAGTTCATGGGTCATGAGAAAGCACAATGGTGGACTATTTGAGAAATTGTTTTTGTTAGCACGATCACTCAATTAAATCGTGTCGGATCGATCGGGTTTCGACTTATTCTGATTGGGACGTCTACCAGACAACATCTATTGATTTTGAGGTGGATAGGACACACCCCACCCTGTCCATGGGTCATGAGAAAGCACGATGGTGGACTATTTGAAAAAAATTGAAAAAAGTAAAACTGCCGCATAAAACACATATTCTGCCATTTATGTGTTGGTTTATTTTTTCTCGGCCACTCAATTTCGAGATACAGATGTTCTACGTGCTGAAAAGTCCGTGTTAAGGTTTTAAAACTGTTTATTATACGAGTATCATAATTCTTGCGTTGTAACTATTCCAGAGATTCCAGAGTATGCATCTATTTAGTCTTCATGATGACATTGTTAGAACGTGAAGCAACATGACTATTCGTTATTTCTGATTAAGTTATGTACGTCCAAATATAGTCATGTGTAAGTTCATTAGCATTTGTTACCAAGATGATTGAATGTGTTGAATTTTGAGTCGCTGAATGATTTCACCGAACAGATACTATATCATACTATATCATATATATGTACCTAACTTATTTGCATTTAACGATAATGAGCAAACAAGGTAACATGAATGCAGATTTTATGTTTGTCATTTCTCGTTTATTGTCTGCTTATTATTTAATAGTAATATATGAATTTTATAAATAATGTTACCAAACATGATGTTTTATTTTCAGTAAGAACTGAATTATAAGAATTTATTAACCATTGTTAAAACTTGAAGCAATACACTTATTACACCAAAAAGTGATAAATTTGCGCCAAACGTCGCGTCCGTCGTGTTGATTTTACTCCATTACTGGTGTGAAAATTCACACCAATGAATGATAGAATTGTATCATGGCCTTGAGATGTTCATTTAACACTAAACTGGTGTGCCCCTATATGTGACCCGTTTGGTGTGAAATTGGTGTCAAATTTTACACCACATTTGTACACCAGTATACAATTATTTGTACACCTCCCGGCATATAATATAAGCGGCACTGTACCCCCTCCCCCTACTTTGTGTCAGGGATGAAGTACAGCTTAAAGAAGGTGCAACTAGGCTCGTACATACGTTATCGTATGTAAAGGTTATTTCAATTTTCAAAGGCACGCTCGATTTTTAAATGTAAATAGAACAAGTTATGTGTGAGATATCCACTTTTTTTTATTTGAAAGAATATTTTATGGCATGAAGTATGGAATATAACGTCGTTCAAATGTCCGCTGCGGCTTTACTTTGTGGTACGTATTCGGAAGGTCCATTTTCGATGATTTTCTCGCATAAACCTGGCTGAATTTGCTGGATGGCGTTCGTTATGTTGACTTTGAGGGCTTCAATTGATTGCGGTTTATTCGCATAGATATACGATTTAAGATAGCCCTAAAGGCCAGTTTATGTCGCCGTTGCGTGAAATAACTATGCCCTCAAATCGTTCGTGCAGAATTTCCATCGTGGCATGCGCTGTGTAGCATGTAGCGCCGTCCTGTTGGAACCACATGTCGTCGGTATCCATATCATCCAGTTTAGCCCACAATAAGTTGCTTATCATCGATCTGTAGCACTCGTCGCTGACGGTTATGGCAATGCCAGTTTCATTTTGAAAGAAGTACGGACCGATGATTCCGCCAGACCAAAATCCGCACCAAACAATGACTTTCAGGGTGCATTTGGTGCCGGTGTATCTCGTGTGGATTGGTATCTTCCCAAATCCGACAATTTTGCTTGTTCACATAGCCATTCATCCAAAAATGGACCTCGTCGTTAAAGATGATTTTTTTTGGCGAAATTTTAATAACATTACAACTGTTCCAGAGCACAATCAGCGAACACACGGCATTGTTTCTAGTTGTTTACCTTAAGTTCCTGGGTCAGTTGGATTGTATATGGGTGCAGACCCAAGTCCCGACGAAAACTTCGCCAAGTTGAAGCCGCAGACAGGCCAAAATCTTGTGAACGACGAGAAATTGACAGCCTCGAAATTTCCCATACACTCTCACGCACAGAAACGATGTTTTCAACAGACCTTGCGTTTCGGTGACGTATGGGTGTTGGCTGATTATTTATCAAACTGGTTGGCTCGAATTTGGCCACCAAACGTCGAATAGTCGACTTAGCGGGACGGTTGTGGCGAGGATAAAAATCACGTAATGCGCGCAACGTTTCTCGAACCAAGCATTGATTTTGAAAATAAAATTTGAAAATAAAATGATTTTCACACGTTTTTGAACCTTCCATGGTTATTTGCCATACACTACTAAACAATTCACAACAACCTTTGACATATGCGTCTCTATTGAAGAGCCCTTACGAGTCAAAATTGTGATACACTATACATAAAATAGCTAAGCATTGTCATATAATAACCTTTAAAGTCAGCAGAATAAATATGTTTTAAAATGAAAAATGGCATTATCCAGATATGATCTTATAATATTAATTTCTCATCCAGGTTTTAATATAAATAAACCATAAAGCTATTACTCCGATTATTTTCACAACGGCGTAATGTTTTGGTAAAGTTAACATGTTTATGGCCGGTAATAAACGTTAAAAAAAAACGCAGGGCGAACTTCAATGCGATAATGTAGCGAATAAAATAGAGAACCGATGTAAATTACGGCCCATCAATGTTTCCCATCTGTTCGCTATACCTATCTTAATTTCGCGTTGTTTATTTCTTAATCTATTTAAGAGTATCTCTACAGCGCGAATCACTGCGGTAGACGGCATCAAGGTGTGTTTATTTAAAGTCGGCTTATTTATGCATCGGGATTCAATGCCAATTTTTTTCTAGTTACCACCTGTGTTGGAGAAAAGTTCAGCGTTTTATTTAATACAATAAAGTTGCATAATGGTACGGGTAGACATAAAAAGATTGTTAATACAGACTAGGGGTACATCACAGACATACATTTTTATGCAAAAATTTAAACTACGGGTATATTTCAATCTTCCTTTTTATTTTTCTTATTTTCCTATCCCTTGCGTCTATAAACTTATACATCACAGGTTTTAATCCAAATTAAAAATGTAATTTTTTTTAACCCTTTGTCTCAAAACTATCATTATCAATAAGGCTGTGGGCGAGCGCTGCATATTATTCATGTGGGGGCCTGAATATTTTTACTGCAACGAACGTTTTGTTTATCAAATCCACAAATCTTAGCTATTCTAAAATAATAATATTCGTAAATTTCATTATAAAATTTCGTCATAAAATTTCTATTAGATTGTAAACGATGTATGATAATTCAGCGAGATAATTGTCTTTTATTTCTAAACAGTTTTAACGTAACAATGCAATGATAAGCATGAAGTGACATAAGTGGTCGACGAACCGTAGTGAAGGGGGATCAGCAATGCACTTTCCACGGCCATAGGGTCATAGTTGATCTTGATTTATCAATCGATTTGTACGAATGGTCTCCGCTGTGTTAGTTGAAACATTTCAATTAAATAATAAAGTATGTCTCGCATGTGCGAAAGCGTATAAAATGTTTATATGTTCACCAAGTGAAAAATTGTATTGGTTAATTTGATGATTTATCCTTTACTACTTTACACATCGCTACGATGGAGCGATGTGTATGCGGTAAACCTTTAACGGATTGGTCCAAATCCGACTGTACACGTCACATGAATTATGTACAACTTCTGTGCAACATAGAAAATAGGGCGTCCCCTTGGAAACTCAATTTAAGTTTGATTTATTCTTGATGTTAATAATTCTGCTTCATATACTAGATAAAGAACCATTTCGAAAGTTGTGGTACAAATACAATACACAGTTCCAGCTATCAAGTCGCAAAACATATATCAATTTTATGTTAGTTTCACATTATAAAAACGCATAGAAACGAAAGCCAAAATTTATGTTATTTTTCCTTGGATACAGAATTGTTGAATAAGTTAGCCCCACGTTGGGCGCCATTCTATCTAATAACTATTATCACTAGATTGTATAACAATTCTAACACATCTGACATGGATCACATTCTTCAAGATGTTTTATAACATTTAAATTGACTTCTAACAAAACAAAATAACGTATGCATTTATATACTACATTTTGTTCCAGGAAGACGATTTAAACCCAGTAGAATAAATCGGTGTTTTCCGATGTTTTCTACGAAACAATGTGTTCTGCGCTCGAAAAAGTACTTTTAGATTTCTGTATGCAATTATTCCTAACCGTGTCTATCAGTAAATACTTTTTTGTTCAAAGCACTTGGTATTGTTACTTATGCTATGTTCTGGGTAGAGATGATACAGAAAGCTTTTTACACCCTTATACTAAATATTTGATCACAGAAGTAAGACCAAAAGAAGTTGAATACTTAACAACAATAATCTGATCAATAACACAAACCAAATGGATTTATTGTTACGGGTACTTCCAGAAGTGATAATCTGATCATTTTCGATGAGAAAACTTGATAATAAACTTAAATAAGTAATACACAAAACTATTTCAATTTGAGTTAATACTTAAACCTATTGAGATTGATCAAAATAATACGAGGGGGTACCTAAAAGCAACCGAACTGATGTGGCTAGCGGAGTTTTTGTACTACCGCGTTCTGCCGCTAGAAGCATATAGAGCTATCATTTCCGAGTCAGTAATCCAAGCGTCTTCGCTAAACAAAGTTCCGTTCGGCTTGTGTGATTTTTTTAGTGACGGTTGTTTTGTGTGCTCGTTGCTTTTTTGTTTTTTCGATGTGAGAGAAGTTGTCCATTCAGAGTTTGTTCCATATGGTCAGACAGTTAACCAGGCTTTCTACCTAAAAGTATTGAAAAGATTGCGCAACAATTTGCGGTGGAAGAGGCCTGATTTGTGGTAGTCGGTCGACTAGTTTTTCCATCACGATAACGCTCCTGTTCACACAGCCCTATCTATGCCCCAATTTTTGACCAAAAATCTTCACAGCTTCGTCAATGGTCCGTCGTTGATCTTCCAGGATGATTTCGCGAATTTTTTCAACGTTTTCAACAGTTCGAGCTGTGAAAGGACGACCAGAGTCGTCCAAGAAAAGGACAAAATGTCAATTGATGACAAACCTCGTCATCAATGTTATAAAATTACAGGTTAGTGAATGAGAGAAATACCAGTAACAGTTCATCATCTAAAATGATGAACAGGTGGAAACTATAGAAACGGTAAAAATATGTATTACAACTTACAAATAATAAACTTACAAATAATAAACCGCTCGATTAAATCGCAAAAATATTGCACTGTCGTTCGAATTTCTGAACTCTACCGCAAAAAAAGGGTTAAATAACTATATCGTTAAATATGGTGAAGTTGCCAGTTATAAATCAGTCTCTCCGAGGACGCATCCACCAATGGTTCGTATAATTCTCGAAAACGACTACACTCCAGCTGCCGTTCAACATCAGCTAAAAATCATAAGTAAAATCTGTTATCTCAAGTAAGAAACCGAGCACAATGCATTAGCATTATAGGCACAGGGAATTGTATGCAAACCACTTCGGGGGGAGGGCAAGTTACTGCGGGAACAGAATTTAGTAGCCGGTCATGACAGCTACAAAGGGTTGCTGTCTAGCATTCATATTTTGATCAAAGCTCGATTAAAGTAGACTGCAAATTATTAGGGTGAATTATCGTTTGGTAACCGTCAGTGGCCCGCAATATTTAGTCAAGAATCTAGTCAACTTGTTAGCAATTTGTAAGACTCATTTTACGCTAGTTTAAGCTGAGTTTATAATTCTTAAAATTATTGTATTTACTAAAGTTTTTATACTACAGAATAACGAATTTAAAAAGAAGTTAATAATAACCCATGAATTTAGAGCCGGAATTTTCTGACTGATCTGAATTTTGCTTGGAATTATATAGACAAGATTTTCTTGAATACTTATAGCCTATTATATATTTTTTAATAAAGGTTCATGTTATATAATTATAAAAATGTAACGGATAATTTAGCTTGATTTAAAATAAGTATTTGTGATTTAAAGATAGGCAAACGTAGTTTTTCCGTGATATACATTTAGTGCCAACAATAATTTACTAATAGAATTATTTTTCGTTATACATATTAGGTCTATAGTCATTTTATCACAACTATTCTATTCTACAGTTATATTCTCTTTCTGTTTTTTAATCTCTGTAATTATAAAATCATAAATTTTGATTCTTTCATCTTTTTGTAAATATATTCTTTACATACAATATACCGCATATCTATTACATACATTGGACTATTATTTATCATATTTGAATTATATATTATACAGGGAGTAAGAAATAGGGCATACATATGGGATATCTTTTATGTAAAACATATTACACAATTATGTGTAACATATTCAAAAATATATTTAAATTAAAAACTAAAGTGGATTACAATATATTCCGTTTATAAGTAAAAAAACAAAATATTTAAAGTTTAGAAGTCAGATTTTTTTAATTTCTCAAACAGTTGCATACTGTTTTAATAATTTATATAAAAATTGTAAAATAAATATTAATTAAAAGACAACAGAATGATAATAATAGTTACGTATTTTGTATAACTATCTAGAACATCTTATCTCATACCGTAGCTTGTTTTATAGCTAAGCTCAGGTAGGCTGTTCTGTTTATCGACAAGATAAAAGAGCTTTTTATTTGGCAAATGGCGATGAAATGAATACTAAATATGTATGTATTTGTTGTTTTTTTTTTTAATAACAATTATCATTTTAAAAGTCGTTTTATTACACTGCACAAAAAATACAGGGTGTCTCACTTAAAATTCGAAAGTTAATACCATTTCCATGCAAGTGATGTTAAATCTTTGTTTGTCTTCCAGTAGGTTATAAATAATATGTAAGAAGAATATCATGTGCAGCACAGTACACGTGATAGAAGTGAATACTTCTTTAGAATAGAGAATGAGAGAGATTAAGAGTGAGAGATTGAAAAAGAGAGAGAGAGAGAGAAAAGGGAGAGGGATAATTTCAAAAGAAATATAACAATATAAAATTTGTGTAAAAAATATTCGGTTTATTCATTATCTACACTATCATCGGATGGTGGTTCAATTGGTAATACGGATATGATTGGTTTGTGATAACTAAAATATGAAATATATGTTCGTGATTCGATATTTTCTAGATAACGTGTAAAAATTGCATCTATTGTTGTTCCGGATTTTGCTGTTGATTCTTTGGGATTGTTTTTTATAAGTAGACCAAATGTTTCTCGAAGAAAGTTAATCAACGTCAAAGGATCATTGGATCCGAAATTTACATTGAAATCTCCCCCGGGAATCAAAGGGATTTTGTCTTCGCCTCTTCCAAGTGCATTTGCACCTGTGTGGCTGTAAACCAGTAGGGAGCGGTGAATGAAATATATTATATCTTCTAGATTTTAACAAGTTAAACAGTTCAAGGATATTATCAAATAATCACAGAACACAGATGTAAATAACATAAATAATTACAAAACACAATGATAAATATTCGGTACACACGCGTGCTGCTTCAGATGTTAATATATAGCGTCTGGACGCGTACATCTATAACAAACGCATGCGCGACAATAGGGAGACGCGGATAACCTAAACTGATATATATGATATATAGCTCTCTTTTTCTTTCTCTCTATGTTATATATCTGTGTACTCTGTCTTGTAACGAAGCCCGTATTTTAGGTATACCAAATGTATAGCTCTCTTTCTCCTTCTCTCTACGTTATATCTTTTTTCTCTCTCGTGTAATGAAATCTGGAAGCGTTACATTTTTTCCAATTTACTCTCCATTCTCGTCAAATATCAGAACACCGCCAAAGAAGTATTCACTTCAAAAGTTCTAAAGAACCTACATCGTAAACTCACTATTAACAGAGCTACAGAGATTTTTTCCTTTAAAAAAATCTTTACCTATATCGTTCCCGCATTGTCGTAGCTATCCCGACATGAGACTGCTTCATGCCATCGCAATATAAAACGCCATCTGTCATAACATATTTCAATTATCTGATAAATTCTCAATGAGTAAATCAAACAATGAGTAAGGTAAGTAAACCAATTTAGGATCAAACTGATTTGTTAATTATAAAATTATATTTTGTGTTTTTAAAGAATGATCTATTCATAGGGATAAATGATATTGTGACTATATAAAAAAACAATAGTTTTAATTATGGCAACTGGCTAACTTTGCGATCACTTTAAAGTAAAATGCTTAATTACATTACATTACACCACTTACATAATATACTACTAATATTACATTAAATTACATTACATTTCGCTATAATTTAGCATATTTACGGAGAAGAAATGAAGGCCAAATAAGCACATACATTTTTAAATAAACTATACTCTTGCTATAGAAAATAAAATAACAACGGTAGGGGGATTTTCATACTTAAGGAAAATAGTAGTGGTCTAAACAGGTATCATTTAGCTCACAATAGTTATTTAGTTAATGAATTCTAAGTTATGTTTTGTTTTTAAGATTTAATAGCTTCTAGTTCTATACCTGTACTTCTTTGTCAAACAAAATTTTTACATCGTTTTCCAGATAATTTTTGTAATCAGCAGGATCGAGTTAGTAATTGTATTACTAAGGCCCATTCAAAAATTCTGAAAATGCAATATTACTGTCAATGCATTGACATTAGTGCTTTGTATTACCATTAACATTAACCGTCTAACATACAGAACATTATAGTTCACGTTTAAATTCTATTCCAATGTAGTCAATCAAGAAATACTGGTTACGTGATCAAAATTCAAAATATTTTTTAGAATCTGAAGACTTATTGTCGATTCTATACAACACTTGATATTATACGGGTACGAATTGATAAAACCGCTTCCACAGTTATTCAACTCCATTCAAAAAACTACGTAGACAAAGCAAGCCGCCCGTTGTAATCGGGATCCCGAATAGCAGAAGATAGAAGAATCAAATTTATTATAGCTAGATACCGAGAAACGAGATCAACTTGGAATAGTTTCTACCTGATCAGGAGAACCAAGATAACATTCATACCATCGCTATTCTAACCCGGCTTATTTTATTCCAAATCTGACGCGACCATTTCGGCGGCATTTGAAACGTCGCGCAAAAAAAACAAATGTTTGCCCAACAATTTCTAAGAATCAATCTCGATCGAGTTCAAGAGCGCCAATAAATTTTCAATCGGATTACATCATCCAGGACCAGAAGACAATTCCTTATAGGTCGACGTGAGTAAAAAAGCGGACCCGCGGTATCAGGCCACCTCTACTAGGGCCAATAAAAATTCACCGCGATCAGACGTACCGCAGACATGCCGCAAAAAGTGGCGGTGATCCACTAAACTCGGTGTCAATATTGATTGGAATTTCATCATTCATGGGCGAGGTACCAGAGAACGGTAGCGGTACGTAGTGGAAGAAATACAGTCCCCAAAATGAAGTCTCAACAGTAACTACACAGTCTTGAAATTACTCTCATAAAGTCGTCTACTTAAGCCAATTTGTTAAAGAATTATCGATCAACCTAAACCGATGTCCACTTAGCCAATAAGTGTGAATATTAGTAATTATAATAATAAGAAGTTGGACTATTTGTAAATACTTGACATAAAATTAAGAATTAATTAACAAGGTGGCACTAGAACAAGCAATGCACGTAGCGGAGTATCTTGTTCGTTATGCAATCAACACATCTTACATTAACTGATGTAGTGGGAATATCGGCACTGTCGACATCGGTAACGGATTTGTCCCCAGTTGACTCACTCATTAGCTCTTAATGTACATTTACTTATAGTGGATAGAATCACACACTTTTAACAGAAATTTACATTACATTAGCACTGTATGTTTCGAAGCTAATTTCATTTAATTAATTTATGTATATCCAGAGGTAAAGCTAAACAATTTGTGGTATATATTCATCAAAAATTTAAAATAATTATCCCTATGTGGTATATTCTTCTTCACAACGTGAGGATTTAAGGAAAGGACTTTAAGGAAGGTTTTAAATTGAGTGTTTAAAGTGAAAAGATACTGAAGAAAAGTTTACGGAATTGTAAGAAATTAAAAACTGTTTACGGCAAACTGGACGGAAATATACTAAATTCATATACAAGAGCTTAAAGGGAATCACAGAATTTATAGTATTATTTAGAAAAGAAACTATAATTATGGAACTATAGTTATGGAAAGTTTTTGCTTTACATGACATTTATGAGGGCTTCGTCTGACACTCAGTAACTTCTGTAAAATGAGTGTAAGTTCAACATGAACTATTCATTTCATCGGTATTTGCCAAATAAAAAACTCTTATCTTGCCGATAAACGGAAGAGTTAGAATTGCTACCTGAGCTTAGCCATAAAAACAAGCCAAGGTTATGTTTTTAAATTTTGTATTTGGCAAATAGCGATGAAATAAACTATACATCTAGAATCTAGACTATAAAAACTACTGAAGTAAGGAGTAACATAGAAGTCGGAAATCGAGAAAGAAACCACCAAACCGCAAGCGGTTATCAAAGTAGTTCCCGAATAGCAAAGCTATTACATAATCGCTCTAGGAAACAACTACTCCTCGGGCTAAAGCCCCGCCAGGCATTGAATTATACCTAGAAGCGATCCTCGACCCCTTTCTCGTGTTTCTACACGATCAGATAAGGTTTCAGAAAATAAAACCCGCAACAGGTAGGATTCGACATCTGGTCCGGATCAGAACCGAACGACATACAGCTGTTTCGAACTTATTAGTTCTCATCAGTGCCGTACACGGTACGCCGATCCAGGACGAATGCCGAATGAACTCTACGGGGTATACATCTTTATCGATACGATCTCTGTCAGTAACATATAAGTCGGAAATCGAGAAAGGAACCACCAAAAAGCCAAGCGGTTATCAAAGTAGTTCCCGAATAGCAAAGCTATTACATAATCGCTCTAGGAAACAACTACTCCTCGGGCTAAAGCCCCGCCAGGCATTGAATTATACCTAGAAGCAATCCTCGACCTCTTTCTTGTGTTTCTGCACGATCAGATAAGGTTTCAAAAAATAAAACCCGCCACAGGTAGGATTCGACATCTGTCCCGGATGGAAACCGAACGACATACAGCTGTTTCGAACTTATTGGTTCTCATCAGTGCCGTACACGGTACGCCGATCTAGGTCAAATGCCGAATGAACTCTATGGGGTATACATCTTTATCGATACAATCTCTGTCAGTAACATATAAGTCGGAAATCGAGAAAGGAACCACCAAACCGCCAAGCGGTTATCAAAGTAATTCCCGAATAGCAAAGCTATTACATAATCGCTCTAGGAAACAACTAATCCTCAGGCTAAAGCCCCGCCAGGCATTGAATTATATCTAGAAGCGATCCTCGACCCCTTTCTCGTGTTTGTGCACGATCAGATAAGGTTTCAAAAAATAAAACCCGCAACAGGTAGGATTCGACATCTGTCCCGGATCGGAACCGAACGACATACACCTGTTTAGAACTTATTAGTTCTCATCAGTGCCGTACACGGTACGCCGATCCAAGACAAATGCCGAATGAACTTTATGGGGTATACATCTTTATCGATACGATCTCTGTCAGTAACATATAAGTCTGAAATCGAGAAAGGAACCATCAAACCGCCAAGCGGTTTGATGGTTCTCACTGATGAGAACTAATAAGTTCGAAACAGCTGTATGTCGTTCGGTTCCGATCCGGGACAGATGTCGAATCCTACCTGTGGCGGGTTTTATTTTTTGGAATGTTGAAGTAAGGAGATTATTATACTCCACCCTATCTTCAAATGCCTTATATAATAAGGACTAAACAAATGAGGCCAAAACAGCTATTTTCCTGACTACATGTCCACGACGAGCGCTGGATTATAATTACCTTCATTTTTTGCAGTTTTTAAAATGGAAGAGATAAACCATTACTGTAGTTTTTTTTTCTACTAAGAGACTTTGATATCTTCTCTTTCTATAAAACTTCCAACGAATTGCCAAACTCTTATAGTTTAATGACATTCAGATGACAAATACAGATTGTAATTTATAATCTCGATCTTGTGTCTTACAGTACTAATAGCGATTTTAATATCATAGAAAAATGATATGTATAAGTATGTAAGCTTGATTATTAAATTAACCTATTATAAACCCAATGGAATCTTGCAAATGACTTTTTACAATGAGATTGCTCTGAATATTTGAATATTTACTTTTTTCGAATTTTTGAAAAAAAAATGTTTCATTAACCTTAATTCACCTTAATGTCTGCGTCACTTTAGAAGTAGCAGCATCATTTTCTCACCTTGTCTGGCATTGCGCCAGACAAATGACGAATTGACATCCCTCTATATAATTATCATACGATAACTATTTATTTTAATAAAAAAATACAAACAGTCGATAACGCATTCAAATTCAAAAGGATTTTCAAATTGAAAAATGCTGAATTCACAGCACAAATCTGATCAATAACCATAGTTAAATCTCTTGAGGATTTGCCGATTTCCGAGAATTTATGGGGGAGGGAATATAGATTTTTCATAATACCTTCAAAACAATAAATCACCTGAAATTCACGGACATATTACTAGTCTATTACATTCTATACAGTTTTATAACTCAGAATATTAAACAGACAAACATACCGTGGATAAATTGTCTTGCTTTTACCAGTCCTGCTAGTTCAGGATTTCCCATTATCGTTGGCCATTCCCTGATAAATGTAACGAGGTTCAGTGCAAGAAATACTGAAAAAGTAAATTGAGTTGAAGTTATAACCTTCTCGGCACCAACGGAGTAAGTGTATTACTTTATGTTTTCGATGAAATAAACTTCATTTTGTTGGAAATTGCATTACTTTTTCGGACCTCCTTGTCAGATTCAGCAGGATAGAGTTGATAACTACGGTAAAGACTGTGTCGTTTTCTTATATTGCACAATATACAAGTTTGTTTCGCCCAAACATACATACAAATACATTGTTCCATTAAATGAAGCATTTCAGTTAGTTTTTTTTTATTTGTGTCTATATCATCAGTGGTATAATTCTTTGATATTAGTTTCTAAAGTAATGCTGGATTATATTGAATTATTGTAATATAACTGAAAAAATATTATCTTCTATCAGAATGGTGTGAATGAACTACTTATTTTTCGATGTACTAGAGTTTAATTTTTCATGAACTTTATAAATTATATTGTACTTCTTAGAAAAAATTCGAGTTGGTTGTAAATTTAAAACGATCTAACTGAACATGAAAATACAAAATCATAAATGATTTCATCATTCATTAGTTTATCTGCTTCAAAAGTGTGTTTGAAAACTATGTAGAAAAACTAAAAGATATGTACTAAGAGATACACGTACATAAAATTAAGAGATATACATTAATTTTTCTACAAGATTTCATGTTTTAGTGTCATTATGTTTTAACCGTTCGAAAAATTAACTCAATATAATGAATTAATTAAAATGATCTAATATAGAAGGACTTTATACTTTGAAGAAGTAATAACTCTAATTAACCTTTTTCTTAATCTTTTCAGGGGGATTATGTATAATAAAAAGCAAAAAAAAAAGAGTGGACAACACCTAAAAAATCTTGGATTAATTCTCAGAACTCATGAAAGACGATTTTTTGACGAAATTTGCAAGATTTTCTAGTATGTAGTATAATACATAAAAATGAAATACTTCTTAGATTTATATTTTTATGTTTGTTTAATATATATGATAGGATAACGATTTAAATATTTACACCCAGTTGTTCTATAACTTAATACATTTGACCTATATCCTTTCGCACAAACATAACAGAGATAACAAATTTAAGAAAAAATATACATCGATTTGGAAATGGGTTCTTTTCAAATGAATCAAGTCAAATGAGCGATTCATCAGCCATCCGAAAACATTATTCTTCTGAATGTGACTTAAGTTCAAGTCATATCACGGATTCAACAAATTCAAAATATATAAATTGATGTTAAAAGTGTTTCCCTTGATTGCATATTTTTCACGAATAAATCGACGTAATGAGTAGAACCTGTATCTTGATGTTCTTACCATAGAAACGTTTTATGTCTTAGCATTAAATTCAGTTTTTTTTACAATTTTCCTGCATTTATCAGTTATTCAAATCAATTTCGACCACATAAGCCGAACAACTTTATAATTTTCGTGAAATTAATTGCAACTACCCTGAAACAGAAATGGTAAAAGAGCTTTCTAAATTCTTTAATATTAGTCTTTGACTTAAAGTATCACCTACTATTACATGTAAGCAAGGTTTCAAACTGTTCAATATTACTGAATGCTTAAAAAGTAAGCAATCTACACAAATCGGGCATACATAACGTATACTTCAATTTTAGGACAGAAATTGAATTCCGAAATACTCATATCGGATAGGTTCGAGAATATATCTGAATTATTACAAAAATTGAATATACCTATATGATCATTATATAAGGTAACTCTTTGGTACCCATTATTATAGTTATTATATCAATGTTAGCCATCAAGAAAAGGCATAGGTATAAACTATGTGAGTACGATCTATGGAGTGACCTGTAAGGTTTCCAGACTTAACACCAATTGATGTTTTTGTAGAGTTACTTTAAATCAAACATATTTTCGTAATTCAACTCAAATAATTACCAAATAATTGATTAGAGCTTTATATGGAGATAAAAGAATTCAATTCAGTCACGGAGATGATCTGAAAACATGATGATACACCATAATTTCATCAGTCATACCTACATCAAAATATGCGATTCTGATGTATGACTGATTAATTTTTTCTTAGCATATAATACCAAAGTTATAGTTAAGTTGTTTAGTAGCATTATGATTATTACTGTCTTAACGTTAGGTATCAAAAAAGTTCTATAAGATGTGTAAGCAGGATCTGCAAAGAATCTTGTGTTTCGAGGACTTGTCATTTTTGTAGAATTACCTTACGTCAAAACCATTTACATAAATCAATCCTACAGCAACTCAATATCGGTTGCGATGGAGATTTGCGAAGGTATATAAGTCATTGATTAGGATTTTATTTTTGCCAAGACCAAGAATTCAATTGAACAAATAATCTGAAAATATGGTGATATAAAAACGCTGAATATGATACAACTATTTACGTTTTTCTTTGGTATGTTTTTCAAACTTACACATTTTGTTAAGCGGAAAATTCATATCACTCTTATACTGCCGTCATTTTTAATTCCTTACGAAAAAAAATAGTTTTCTGATTACGGAGAAAAAAATAGAGAGACAAATTATATTAGAGATAAATTAGAGTTTTTAACAAGTGTTAAAAAATTTATATACAATAAAAAAGCAAATAACCGGTCTCTTTAATTTAATTAATCCTATATATGTACAAAAATATATAAAAATCCTGGTTTAACTACGTTTAAACGATATCGATAAAACCACTGTATGTTGGTACAAACGTCTCAAGTTAGCAATTAAATAGATATCGACGTATCCCAGATATGCTGTTTGCTGATATAGTATACTTATTTTGGAAATCATGGAACCAAAATCAAACACCAATTTTTCTCTGAAAATTATGTGTCTATAGTTTTTCACAGATACATTGTTATATCACAAATGATTGATACTTTTGAGGAATTCATTCACATGACACTAAAAAAAAACATTTCTTCTATTTTGCTTATCTCCTTTTTCCC
The DNA here is from genome assembly GCA_037954035.1 of Rosalia funebris. Classification (NCBI taxonomy): domain Eukaryota; kingdom Metazoa; phylum Arthropoda; class Insecta; order Coleoptera; family Cerambycidae; genus Rosalia; species Rosalia funebris. The sequence continues at coordinate 13,947,710 of JAZFAV010000002.1, read as the reverse complement.
CAGAATGAATATATATCTGCATAAAAAACGTATTGGCACAATGTCGTTGACTTGAATAATAAAAAGAGGAAATTTTCCACGTTGAATTTAGACATGATTTTCCTGTGCCCGTTTTGACATTTATTTTGTATATTTCTGGGGAGGAAATTCAGGTTGTGTTCAAGATTGCGTGCTGCGAGGATTTATTAGAAACACACGATTTCCATCGGCATTCGACGGGGAAGAATCGGATCGTCCTGGAAATCAGGAATGAGGACTTACCTGAGGCGAGCCACAGCAGGGTGCTCCAAGCGGTAACCAAAAAGGCCATGGCCTATTTCACCGGCCCACTAGAGAGATTGGTTAGCCCGAGGGAGAACCCCCGGTGTTACGGCCCATTTTTTCCGAGCCGTATCTGACACACACGCGCGGAATCACTGAACGTCTATCGGTTTCGGTTGGTGACACACATGGTGAAGAGAAGAAGGCCAACTTGATGAAGAGGCACGCGCGCACTTCTACTGCCTGGTAGACACTGAACGGCGTGAAGTGGCCGACGTCGGTAGTCGAAGGATATGCCAGGTTGGGTGCGCAGACGCTCGCGGCGCTAGGAACCTTCCGCCGTCGAGACGTCGCTGTCGCTGTACTGCAGATATACAGGACCGCCGCGCGAGCGAACGCGAGTGCTGTCCTGCCGGGTCTCGGCACGCTTGACCCCTCGCTTTAAGATCGAATATGCAATTAATGGTATTAAGATAATTGTTAAACTATACGGAAGAGAATTAGCTGGGTGGTGGGTACCTTCTCCATCCTGTCATCATCTCGCCCAAGGTGGCAGCAAGCAGTGGTTAACGGAGACTCATCAGAATATACCCAGAGAACAGCTTATTTTTGATAAGAAAACGCATTTATTTAACCTTCATTACTAAGACAGTGGGCGAGCGCTGCATACCAGTGGCACTTCATGTGGGGGACATGAATATTTTTACTGTAACGAACGTTTCGTTTATCGAACCCACAAATCTAAAATAATCATAAAATGTATAAAATTTCGTCATAAAATTTCTATTAGATTGTAAATAGTATATGGTAATTCACTGAGATAACTGCCTAATTAATTTCTAAATAGTTTTAACCTAACGGTGAAATTATAACACTTTTTGTTAGTGGTCGACGAACCGCAGTGGAGGGGGATCGCCACTCTTCATGACCATAGAGCCGTTGCTGATCTTAATTTATCGATCGAGGTGTATGTACGGTGTCCCGTGTGTTAGTTGAAACGTTTAATAATAAAGTATGTCGCACGTGCGAAAGCCCAGAAAACATTTATATGTTCACTGAGTGAAAAATTTCACTGGCGAATTTGATGATTTACTCTACGATGGAGCGAAAGTTAAGATGGGAAAAAATGTTCGAGATACTACAGAGCGCGGAAATAAAGTATAGTGATAGGAGAGTAGTACACAATCTATACAAAGAGCAAACTGCTGTTATAGAAGTAGAAGGGGAAAGAAGGGAAGTAGGTATCAGGAAAGGAGTAAGACAAGGATGTACGCTATCACCACTAATTTTTAATCTGTACATCGAAGAGGCGATTAATGTGGTAAAAGATAGAGTGGATTTCGGGATTAAAGTACAGGGACAGAAACTAAAAATGCTGAGATTCGCGGATGATATAGCAGTATTAGCATCTAGTAAAGAGGAATTAGCGTTGAACGAAATGGAGGCAGTGTTGACAGAGGAATACGGAATGAGGGTGAATAAAAACAAAACTAAAGTGTTAGTGTGCAGAGGGCGCGAGAGCAGAGCAAAAACGAAAATACAAATTAATAATGAAAGATTGGAGGAAGTTAAAGACTTCACTTATTTAGGAAGTAAAATACATTGGGATGAAAGAAGCATTAAAGATATAAAACAAAGAATAGCGCAGGGTCGAGTAGCTTTTAACAAAATGAAAGCACTTTTATGCTCAGGGGTAATAACTTAGAAACAAGAAAGAGATTTTTGAAAACGTATGTATGGAGCACGGCGTTATACGGTTGCGAAACCTGGACGGTAGGGGAAGCAAATAGGAAGAAATTAAAAGCTTTTGAGATGTGGTGTTACAGAAGAATGATGAAAATACCGTGGACTGATAGGGTTAGAAGCGAAGAAGTATTAGAGAAAGTCGGCGAGAAAAGAAGTATGTGGAAAAACATAAAGAAGAGAAGAGATAGAATGGTAGGCCACTTGCTGAGACATGGGGGAATAGTCCGCGATATTTTGGAGGCAGAAATAGGAGTGAAGAAAGGCAGAGGTAGGCCTAGATTATGCTACTGCTCACAAATAGTAAGGGATGTAGGTTGTAGCACAATTAGCGAAATGCGTAGGTTAGCACAAAATAGGAGAAGCTGGAGGTTAGCGTCCAACCAGTCTTAGGACTGATGACCTCATGATGATGGAGCGAAAGTAATGTGCAAAGTATGCTACAAACCCTTAATGTGCTGGTCTAAATCCGACTGTACACGTCACGTGAATTCTGTGCAACATCAACTTAGAAAACAGGGTATGCCTTTGCAAACTCAATTTAGGTTTGATTTATCGTTGATGTTGATAGCCTGTAATATTCCGCATCACATACTAGATAAAGAACCATTTCGATAATTTTGGCACAAATACAATGCACAGTTCCAGATACCGAGTCGCAGAACATTATGGAGATCACAGAAAGTGTCCTGGGATACCCTACGTATATATGCTAAATTATAATTAATGTATATAATGCTTTTTACCCCAAAATAATCGCAAACTAAGCTAGCTATATTTGGCGTTAGGATATTCTTTATTTCGGCCAATTTATTATTTATTAGAAATATCATTGATTATTGTAAAGTTATGGCTTACCATGATTAGAAAATTATTATTCTATTTGTATACTCCACTATTCAAATACCAGATATTTACTTTGAAACACAAAATACAATTTTAAATTTAATACTAATTTAGTTTTACTAGATTTATTAAAACTGAGTTTTAATCATCTAGTTTTAATCATTTCCCCATTATTCCAACTTGATTGGTGAGACGCGCGTCGAGAAACGTGTAACCTTTCGATGTTCGCAAAAAACTGTTTTTGGTTTGCAAACATTAATGAAGGCACTATACAACAAGTTTAAATTATTTAATACTATCGTATTTATACTAATTTTGTTACTATTTTGTTTATCATTATTATGTTTAGTATTAGTATAAAATAGTATACTATTTTATACTAATATCGCATAATTATTTTTGATATGTTGCATGACTTACTAATGATGGATGCACTTATAATGGTATTATATTCATATTTATGTACTTCATAAGACAGAAAGTTAATGATGTCTTCTAACTACCCAAAAATTAGGTACGTACGTATGTACATTAATCCTCTTTAATAGGACATATTCAGCTTAGGTAACATTCACATAAATCATTTTAATTATATGAAGTAAAAATAGTTCTGGTAATAAATTGCCTTATTTATTATTACTCGTGTTCACAAAGTACTGAAACGCCGATTGGAAAGGATACCACCTAAATAAATGAAGTAAACAAAAATACATAAAATACGTGTAATAACGGACGAATGTTTCTGTAGCAGCCGCGATTAAAAAGTAATTAGAGACTTACGGGGAATTAATTATTTTTCCATTTTGTACGCTACTGTTATTTACATTACCATCGCTCTACGTAAATAACCAGGGTTTGTGGATGCCGAAAGGGTTAAGTTTGTAGTAAATATGACGTTTTATTAACAATAGAGACAATAATTTCGTCGTTTCCACTGTTAATTCCAACTTAACGCCACCATAATAACATCGATACTTCCGGGTATCATCTTCAAGGAGATTTAAGCTAGGGAATGAATCTCGTTGAGATGATACGCTGAAGTGTGACAATTTAATTAGCAGTAAGTTGTAATGGAAATAGTGGTAATAACGTAATTATGATAATAGTGGTAATTAATGCGTATTATTTTCTTTTTATGATAACTATTACAGTGTTAATTTATCATTTTTGCCTAGTAATTTCTCATACAAAGTGGAATAAAGTTACTGTATTAAAAGTTATTTTGGAGATTTATGAAACATTCAGATAGGAAGTAGATTTTAACTCTAAAAGCTACGTCTTTCAAGTTAAATTTTAAATATATAGGATGATTCATGAGAGACACTTTAGTTGTGCAATATATATATACCTATTTACGTACATAGGATTCGATGAAAAATAGTAAGTAAATTTATTTGCATTTTATTTATTTTTCTTTATTATTTTGATATTATTCCTAAAAATAAAAATAAATAATAAATGATAAAAATATTAATTATGTATGATCAAACTGGAAATTTTCGTAGAATTAATAATGATGAAAATGGGAAATGAGCTCTTACTAAACAGGATATGGTATATAACTTATGGAAAAATTCCTTCTTCTTCCTCTTCAATTCTCACTTTTAAATTTGTAGTGTTATCCATATCTACTTTTATACGCCGTATTCTTAAATGATCCCATATATAGATATGTAGTAGAGTAAAATCTGAAGACATTGGCGGTCATTCTGTGGTTCCACGCTCATCGATCAACCTTTTCACATATACTTAATTAAAATGTATCCTTAGAAGTATGTCATAAATTAAACACTGTCTTAAAAACCGCATTATAAAAGTCATCACATTTTACAGATATCTTGCTCGAGTTGAAAAGAATTTCGATCGTAATATAATTAGGAATGCCCTTCTTTGAATATTAAATAAATAAAACAAATTGAAAGAGGTAACATTATTTTACTAATACTTAGGATATTAATAACAAATTAAAAATATTAATAATAACACCAACAAGGCAAGAAATTATTCTTGCCTTGTTGGTGATTTATTATCAAATAACCCACAAATTATTCATAATTATGATTTGTTCATAATTCCCCTATGATTCTTTGTGTGCTCTACTTATGTAGATATAAAGATGTAAGGTTATATGAGACTATGTTGATTTCAGATTTTATTATATATGTCAAAAAATGGCAATTCATCATAATCATAGTAATTTACTTGCTTTCCAAGTAATTGACGACAATCGACTTATTTTCCAAAATAATAAACTTTTTCAACACAATTAATTTATTTCTTGCCTTAATTACACCATGTGGACGTGCATATTGGCCATAAGTTTCGTAAATAATATGTTTCATACGAGGGGTATTCAAATATAAACGAGCCTTTTACTTCTGAGGACATAGAGAGCATGTCGGAGGTAAGCGGAGCCTTGGGAAGGTTAGGGGGGATCCCCTCTAGGTGACTCAAGGCCAAGCCGACTCCCCGATCGTTTTGTTGAGTCGTCTTCATAATGAGCGAAAGAGAGGTTCATCCTTCGGTTGCGCAACAAATCAGAATAAAGTTCTTAATGAACAGAGGCGTTAAACCATCCAAAATTCGGGACCGAGTGCGTGCAAAGTTCGTGGAGAATGCACTTTCATGGCCGCGAGTGAAAGCCTAGTGTGCCGAGCTTAAAGAAGGGCGTGAAAAAGTAGAAAATGTGAGTCACCGAAGACGCCCCCGCTTCAGCTTTATGCGTGACAATGTTGTAGCTGTTCGCGAGTTCATTTAAAGAGATCGTTGCTTAACTGTAGCAGAAATCAGTAAGGAAACGGGAATCAGTGTTGGAAGTGTACACACCATCACCCGAGATCACCTTGAATTCCGAAAAATCTCGGCGAGGTGGGTTCCACGTCTTGTTACCTAAGAAAACAAAAATGCAAGAGTTGCAAGTTTGTCAGCAGCTTCTTACTCAGTTTCAAAATGATGGGCAGGCTCTCTTGCAACACATTGTGACGTGCGATGAGACTTGGGTTCACCACTACACTCCCGAGTCGAAAACGGCCATTATGGAGTGGAGAGAAAAGGGGGAGCCAGGACCATTCAAAGCCAAAACTCACTTGTCAGCCGGGAAGGTGATTTCAACGATTTTTTGCGACTCTCAAGGAGTTTTACTCGTTGATTTTCTTCCTCGATCGTCGCACAATAAACGCTGCCTACTACTGTGACCTCTTTGATCAGGTTCGAGCTGCATATCGGTCAAAAAGACGCCGTCAGCCCATCCGAGACGTTCTGCTAATGCATGACAATGCAAGACCCCACACTGTAGCCCTAACAACCCAAAAATTGGCTGAAATACATTGGACTACACTTGACCACCCTCCCTACAGCTCTGACCGTTCACCATGTGATTTCCATATGTTTGGGCCTCTTAAGGAAGCACTTGGAGGAGAGCATTTTGCGAACAATCAACAGGTTGAACAGTTTGTGCGCAATTGGTTGGATACGCGCCTGAAGTCATTATTTGAAAACGGCATGAAAAAACTACCCGTTCGATGGGAAAAATGCATTAATAAAGAGGGCAACTATGCAGAAAAATAACTATAAACTGTATTTTCTTCTTAAAATGTGAAATAGTTTTTTTTGCAAAAGGCTCGTTTATATTTGAATGACCCTCGTATTTATCTAAATATTAGTAAAGATGAGTTGAAAACAAGAAGTCAAGGTGTAAAAGTGGCATACTCTTAAATAGAGTATTCCATAAAATTCCTGCATAATTTTTACAAATATTAGTAGGTGAGAATTCTGTCAATAATAATATGCAACAGTTTCCAACTGTTAACAAATAGTAAAAGTATAATTATGAGAGAAAATTTAGAGAGAATCGCCAAAACACATCCTGGTGTTATTGGAGGCAATAATTTCAAATTGTTAGTTAGTTAGGACTAGTGGAATTATTGTACCTCTAAAAGTCTCTCCTGAACAGTTGTACATCTCTGCACACCAGAGGACTATTCATCAATAATTAGTTCATGGTTTTTATAACAGCAGGTGTTCAACCGCGACATAAATGCAATGCGAATGCAAAAACATCAACTTACAAACTTAAAACCCAAAATTTAAAATAGAACAACCTCAATATTTGTAATAAGATGCATAGTGTTTAATCATAGTGTTGATATATGTTGATATAGTTATCTCAAAATGGGCTAATTCTAGATGTTCTTATTACCTTTAATTTTTTTTCATCGTGTCTAAATAAGAAACCTCAGTTCGTTATTTAAAATGGTTTTAAGTCAAAAAACTATATAACTTCAGGTGTCCCTCTAGAGTCTAATTTGGGTCCACTCATATTCTTGTTATTTACTGATGATCGTACTAAAATTATTGGATGTAAGAAACTTTTAATTGCAAGTGACATGGAAAGTTTTTGTTGATTGTTTATTCTTACAGTCGCAAATTGATAGGATCGAGGAGTGGTGTTCCAGTTGTAGACTGAACTTAAATATTTCTAAATTCAAGGCAATTAGCTATTCCCGTAAACAAGAATCAAGTATTTTTGTATTATCTATTGAATAATACTCAGTCAAGTAGATAACCACAGAACCATAAGAGATTTAGGTATTGCATTGCTATACCTAATTTAGGTATTCACTGCAAATTATACTTTAATGGACGTATTAAAACTACATAAATATTACTATAAATATATTATTGTTTTAATACTTTATGTGTAATTTTTTTTCTCTTGTAATTGGGTTTCTGTTGGGCAAAGAAATAAATAAATACAATGAATAAATAAATATTCATAAAATCTGTGTCATTTTAGTTTTTATTTTTAATCACATATGGCTATGCCTTCATGAAAATTACAAAAATCGGCATAAGGATAATAGTAAAGTATTCCCTTTAAAGTATGGGATTAAAGACATTTTAATTTTCTTTAAACTTTCATTAAACCATTTTAATATATAACACTATATTTAGAAATCACATCTAATATTTAAATAAACTCGAATGAACTGAATATGAATTTATAATTATATGTTTAAAAAAATGATTATTCCTTAAATTATACCAATGCTGGCAAGTCGATAACTTTAGCCCTTTATCTTGTAGTGGTTTAAATTAAAATATGATTGTGGAAAAAGGCCGTACGTATATCCACAAATTCACGCATCGTTATGGGTGGATGCCTTCAATGTACCACCTGTATCCAACCACCAATATATGCTCATAACGTAGCGTATAGTCCTACGGCACCTTACCGTTACCTTCGCCAGCTGTTGTTCTAAAAGGGTTCTTATTGTTTAGGCAAAATAGACTGGGGTATGAAAATGTTAATGTGGTTGAACTCAGATCGATTCAACAAGGTATAAACAAGTGGCAAACTAAGCAAAAATAATGCAATATAATTTTCCAAACAACATTTTTTTACAGTATTCCCAGTATGAACTTATGCACCTAAAGTTGTCCCAAAGGTTTAGACTGACAGATTGACATTCCATTGTTTATCTGCGTCGTTCGTCTGATCGAGGTAATATAGATAAATGATCAATATTTTCTATAAACAGCGTTCATATTGATATCACATATGAGAAGTAATGTTTAAAGCTGATTTCTAGTGTTCTTATCCATCTTTATCATTAAAATGTTTTTTTTTACCGCATGTTCTACACATTACGCCTCCCTCAGATTATATTTATTGAAAACGTAGATTAAATGTATTAGTTACTTAGATGATTATTCCTTTTTGAAAATTTTAGCATAAATATTATATTGACTTATGCTCAATGTTATTTATTTCTACCTCATTTTTTATACAAAATTAAAACCTTTGCTGGTTAGATTTTCACTTTTTATTTGTTAAACATAACAATTGTTTCGCCAACACAGTGGCTTCTTCAGATGTTGAGTACATAGACTAGGTACTCAATATCTGAAGAAGCCACGAAAAGTTGCCAACACGAAGCCAGTGTTGGCGAAACAGTTGTTATGATTAACAAGCAAAAAGTGAAAATCTAACCAGAAAAAGTTTTAATTTTGTATAAATATGGATTTTCATCAAGTAACGGCCCAATCAATTCAGAACCTCATTTTTTCCTTCATTTTCTTATCATAAATCCTAAACAACTAAAACTTTCGGTCTGTTATATATTTTCATTATTTAACTGTATCATAGCTTGTACATTATTTTTATTCCCAAACACCATTACTTTTGTTTTGTCTACATTTATTTTTAGATTGCTCTTCTTAAGTGCCGTATTAAAAAATATGTTTGGTTTTTAGCGCATATCATCACATAGTCATGTAAGGCGCATTTAGTTAAATATATCGCCTCCAAATGTTTAGATCACTAGCAGTTTCCTGGAATTTGTTTTAACTTCCTTCATTACATCATCTAGTATTATATTGAAAGGGGCATTGATACTTTTAATCTTAAACCACCGTCAGTCACAAATACTTCGGCTCCTAAGCTATTTGTTCTGATATAATTTCTGATATGTTCGTATACTAGCAATATTTTCTTTCAATTTGTTGTTAACTCCTCTTCTTTATAGACTATTTCCTATCGCTTCCCTTTGTATATTATTGATTGCTTTTTATAAGTCAATGAATGTTATGTAAACGGTATCTCATTTGGAACTACACAATGTAATTTGTGAATAAGACTAATAATATTTCACAAACTGAGGTTTTTTTATTCCTGGACATAAAATGGAGAGGATACGGCTACAAATGGAGAAGAATATCGTCCATATGGTCACCTCGACTCATCTGACATGCCATTCATTTAGCTTAACACGGGCACATAAGACAGGCTCTATTTCACTAAAAACACGTTGAATGCTTGCTTTGAGAGCATTGATTGTTGCTGACTGGATGGAGAACGGTTTTCCCTTAGTATTCCCCAAAGAAGAAAGTCCAGTGGTGTCAAATCACATGATCTTGTAGGTCAATTGATGTCAGCATTCCGCAAGATAACATGATCAGGAAATTTGGTATGCAACAGAGTTCTATTTGAACATGCTGTATAACACGTTGCACCGTCTTGCTGAAACCACATCTTCAAATCATCAATTGGTGAAGAAAGACATTATTTAACATGTCTCGATAGCGTTCCCCATTTACTATGATAGCATTATCAGCTTCATTTTCAAAGAAATATTGTTCAGTTTCTCCATCACTTCAAAATGCGCATGAAATCGTGCATCTCTGTGGATGCATTTCTTTTTCATGAACAGCATGTGAATTTTCAGCGCCTAAATTCGACAATTTTGTTTACTGACGTATCCGTCAAAATGTGAAAGTGTGCTTCATTGCTGAACAAAATTTTGTTACAGAAATCAGCTTCACCTTTTTTTTTTCAAATACCTACCCAATTAACAAATGTACGACGTTGTAAATGATCTGTGACTTTTAATAATTGTGTCAACTGAATTTTGTATGCCAACAGATGCAAATCTTCTTTTAAAATCCGATGGGTGGTGGCTTCTGACAGATTCAATTTTTATTCACTACGTCGAATTTCTATGTTTGTATACTTCCGTGTACTTTATCTCACTTCAGCGATATTTTCGTCTGACCGACCACGACGAGGGCGTATTGGGGTTAACTTATCAATAACAGAACATGTCGTTTCAAATTTCTTGATTAAATTACGAACTGTTAACTCTGTAGGCGCTTCATTTTGTCTTAATTTTGTGCGAATTTTTCTTAATGCAGCTGTAAATGATTGCTCACTCTCATAAAATAGTTGTACATGAACTATTCATTATTCAACTGTTAATCGCAGCATGTTGATGGCATATAGTTTGTAGATGACAGTCGTTAAGTTTTGACGCCCTATCTTTGACAGGACACAAATGGCACACAATTCAATCCTATAGTTCCAACTTAGACGCCCTATATATATATTGTTATTGTAGTTTTTCTCCATCATTTGTTTGATAGTGAATATATGATCTTGTATTTATATCAGTTGAGAAGGAATAGCTTGATCTGATCAAAGGGGCTTTAAACCATACAAATTTACACTTATTTTTAGCTTACATGTTTTTAGCAGTATAATTATACTATTAATAAATATAATCAAGATACAACCTTTAAGTGTTTTGGTGTAGGTATATCTATTGTAACACAAAAAACAATGAATATGATTTTGCTAGTAATTGTCAATAAATACGTGAAGAAAATTTACAAACAATCACGTTAAAACCATATGCATAATTCATTTTTTAAATTGCATAAGGATTTAGTCTTAGAAGTGCCTTAAAGAATCATCCGTTTTCTTGCGAAAAATACGGGCTGAAAAATCCAATAAAGATATTTTTCTCCTCTTTCGTGCCTGATCCAATATCTTACTGTTTGAACTACTGCTCGATGCCATGTTTGAAATTGGGTTCCACCGCAATATCTCCACGAGTTTTCAAAGCGTTGTGCGGAGGTCGCGATCGATTGAGAAAACTAGAATATTTTATATGCCAAAAGCTTTCGTACGCTAATAGCTCGTTACTTTGCTTGTTTGGAGAATAAATACGTTTCCTCTAATGAACCATTTTATCGGTACGTAATATCAATATCTTTGGGGAATAGGTAATAGTCGGGCGGGAAATGAGGTAGTATAAGGTACTCCAACTGCCCTCGGCGATGATGGAGCGATCGCCGGCGAATTTTTAATTAAAACAGTTGTCAGATCAGGACACCACAATTACAGTAATTAGGGCTCATAAGATAGCGTATTTCCTATAAAACATCCGAGGTAGTTTAAGAATATATATATGATGTACTGTCTAAAATATACAGTGTTAAACTTTATACCAAATTTACGAGGTATACAGCATGCGGCAAGTTACTAGGCGAATCCTTAGATATTTATGCTGTATCCTTAGTGCACTTTCAGACCAAAGAAGCATGCCACGTGCGACTTGCTACTTGGAAGCAGGAAGCGTGCTACTTGTTTTAAGACGTATAGTAACAAACGAATACTTTCATACCAAAGTCGTGTGGCATGGATGCGACTTGCTACTCGACTGATAGAGCATGTCGTATATTTTGCAATTCTGCCACACGTGTTGATGCCGTATACATTGTTGTGGAGCAGTTTAGTATCATAATGTCTACCAATAAGTGTCTACCAGATGATGAACAATTTAACATTTCGTTTGTGCAAGCTGTCAAAAAGTACCCGTGCCTTTATGGCCACACCCCGAAGGCATACAATACCAGAAGTGAATATTTCCTGACGTCAGTCAGAACATTTGCCTAGCACCGAAGATGAAATGATTGAAAACGATTACTCCAGTGTGGATTAGCATGGAAAGGACTCCAGGCCTGCTGATTATGGGGGGCACACACCTGGCCATCCGCCTCAGGCAGATTTAGATCATATTAATTCTTCACGTACGCCATCTTTATCGAATAGATCTTCAACAAAAATAAAGGCAAAACCTCCAGTCGATGAAATGGAAAGTTCTGTCGTCAGTTACCTTTCTCAACGAAATGCGCGAACACCTGAAAACCCGGACTTGAGTTTTTTCAGAACATTCTGCCTGACGTCACAGAACGTGAAAATTCTGTCACAGACACGACAATTTAAAGTAGTGATACTGCAGACGCTAGAAAGTATGATGCAATGAAGTATGAACCAATATATCAGCGGGTTCTTCTTATGTGTTCAATGACAGGCCAGCCAATAGTTTTTCGACCCATTCTACTGACACTGCAGCATCAACCACAGAGCATGCATATTGTACTCACACTGGCAGCTTTATGCTAGATCCAATGAAATGCTCACCAGCGACAGTACTTATAACTCATTATTAGTCTAATTATATGCCCATTTGCAAAAATTAAACGATTTCTTTTTTAAACACCTAAGTAAACCAGTATTTGACTACCTTTTTTATTTTCTTTTTTATTTTTATGTATTTACTTACCTCAAAAATATTAGCAGCCTTTCCTTCACAGTAACAGCTCTACGATAATTTGTATCCTGTAACTGCATTGATGGTTTCATTAATTCAACAGGCTTGTTGAGTGTTTCTCTTTCCATCCTATAGAAGTTCTAGATTTCTGAGGATGTATCTGTAGCTACCGGGAGACAACAAACGCACTATGTGTATCAGCATTGTCTTGTAAGTATGGATGAACCCATAACCTCCTTCTTATCTTCTTTCTCCTCTTTACAATAGCCGCAGCAATAGTTCTTCCGACGACGTTTTAAGAATACAACTTTAACTGAGCCCAAACGATTGCTAGGATTTTCGTGTAGCAGTATGCTGTGCGACTTTGGTGTGAAAGTACCATGGGAAGACGCGTGATGCGACGTGCTTCCAGCTTCCAGGTAGCAAATCGCACGTGGCATGCATTTTTGGTCTGAAAGCCCACTTATGTTAAAAGACGTACGAGACGTACGAGATTGACATTGTACAGGGTCAGCCAGGGAGGTATGGTGTTTTTGAGATGAATTTTATGCGCACCTGCGTGGAGCGAATGTTTTTAGGATAGTTGATATCTACTCGTTACAGAATGTCATTCCAGTAGCCATTGAGGCGTAGTCTGTGACACATCGTGTATTTATTTACAACACTTTCATTGAAACTGGTCTTTCTGTGGTGCTCACACAGACTATTTCGATACCATTTTAATGTTGGTCGGCATGGTCGCTTCCCAAAACGGGATACCATTATGAAGTGGGTGAACTAATTTCAAACAACATAATCCCTGAAACCTGGAAGTGCACGGGAATGAGGTCGAACTGTACGAACCCTGGAAAACATTGAAAAGGTGCGACAAGCGGTGCAAAACAGCCTTCGTCGTTCAGCTGTATAGCATGCTCGCGCTCTTGCAAGTTCAGACAGTTCAATTCGTAGAATTTTACACCTGGACCTTCGTATTCATCCGTTTAAAATTATGGTTGTCCAAAAATTGCATCAAAATGACTTTGTGAGGCGACATAGGTTTGCAGAAAGGATGTTGGAATTGTTGGCCGACAACATCGTTTTGTTCGTGAGTGACGAGGCCCATTTTCATTTATCGGGGATGGTAAACAAACAGAATTTTCGATACTAGGCATCCAAAAACCCTCCAGAACTGCACGAACAACCTCTACACTAAAAAAAGTAAGTGTTTGGTATGGCGTATCTTGAACTTGCATTATTGGGCCGTATTTTGTTCGCGAAAATGGACGAACAGCATCTGTTAACACAGATCGCCATCTCGCCATGTTGCGTGATTATTTCCTGTTAGAACTAAGAAGACGACGTATTTACCTCAACACAGTTTGGTTCCAATAAGATAGGGCGACTTGCCATGCGTCAAGAAGAACAATGGACTTTTTAAAGTAACGTTTCCCTGAGCGCCTGATCTAGTTGCGTGGGGGTGTAGAATGGCCTCCTCGATCACCAGACCTGTCACCTTGTGACTACTTTTTATGGGGCTACTTAAAAGCTAAAGTTTACATAGACAAACCGCGAACTCTTGAAGCTCTTTCCGAAATCATAACGTGCGAAATTGAAAGGATTCCTTGTGTCATGCTCGAAAAGAGTATGGATGATTTTTCCATCTATTTACAAGTATGCCTCAACAAAAATGGACGACACCTAACTGATATGATTTTTCGCAGCTGAGTTATGTTATGTATTCTTCAATGGCAATACACGACTAATGTATAAAAACAATAAATTTTAAAATTCGTTCAAAAGTAAGCTTGTGTCATTTTTTTTCAAAAACATCATATCTCCCTGATGGACCCTGTACATTGAGCAATGTTGCTAGATCAAGTATTTATTATTACCAGCAATAGAGTGCCTCTATTAGTAACTAATAAGAAGACTAAGAGCACAAATGGCATCAATCGTAATACAAGCTACAAGGTGTCTGCCAAACACGACATCTTTAATTAATGAGCATAAAAAGGGAACTTATTGATCTTTAGAATTTGTGACTAAAGCATCAAGAGCTATTAAAGCAAAAGACGACATTTATTGACTTCTCCATCTATCCACACTCTATATGCAATAATTAACTTTAAAATATGAATACTTTAAAATAGTTGCTACAATTACTTGTAAAATACTAATTTGACAACAATAATCCGACTCCGAAGCGTCGACTACAGCATTTAAATTTAAGCAGTTTTCTGTTCTATAATGTTGACGACTAAGAAAAATAAAATACGTACAGCTTGTCAAGAATAGAAAAAACTGTGAAAATATCTAGGTATACGTAGAAGAAAGGGTTTGGCAGCATTTGGAGGGAAAAGGATGCACTGCCAGGTCGAACTCTGTGTGCATTCATATTCATACATACTCGATATTCACTCTGCAAAGGACTGAGTAAAAACCAGGCTATTGACTGCGCACCTCGTTGGCGGCCCGATATCGCATTTTTGAGACTTGTTCCTATTCTTAACAAGCTGTACTCCGTAATCTAATCACAAATTTAATTCTTTGATCTCTGAATGTGATTGGTTACTGATGACTACCCATACAAGGCACTGCCATCTACTAATCAGTAACACAACTTTAATACATTTGTGGTTTGATGATAAACTATTTTTCAATTTACAATTTGCATTTCTGGGATTTACATACTTAAGAGAACATAACTATGTTAATCCCTGATTACCGATGTATTTTTATATTAATAGAATTGTATACATTTACATATTAAAATGTAGGTCGTGACACAAATCCAAAGATTTGTGTGCATATACACAAATCTTTAGATATCCACTAATGAATGACTCTTTTAAATAAGGGGGGGAAATATTTCTTTCTGAAAATAAAAACTCGACAAGTAAACAGTTTTATTCAAAAACTTTGTTTTGCTTCTGATATGGTTTTCATTGTAACTTAATGCCACTATACTTTCGAAACTTCAAAGCGCTTTAAGTTAAGGGATGAATAAAGACAACAAACTCCAAGGAATTAAGTCATTAAACCTATTTTTTCCGACAAGTAATACCCGAAAATCGTATTTTATTTGAAAATTTCTATTAATCTTAATAAAATAATATACCCAGACATGAAGACTATGTTCACTTTTTTTTTTATTATATTCCACGTATAGACCTGACAACGACAAATCTTGAATGTACATAATACGAGCCGATTATACAACAATGACCAAGTCTATTGTATTTTTTATGACTTTATGAAGATAAATATCATATATCTAAAAGCAGTATATGTTATGAATTAAATTTATAATGTAGAAAAACTAGATAATGTTGAGTGTGTGTAAAACTAGATGTATGTTTGAGTTTAGTAGGTATGCTTGTTCACTGATTTGGGGAATATGCCTACCGTATTTTGTAATTGGACCAGGACTAACCTATCCTACGAAATAGTCTTATTATCAGTAACTGTCCCACAGAATATTTAAAGTACTTGTGGAATATAATATTATTTTTGCTTAGAGCAAATAAGTTATTTCAAAATTCACTTGGAATAAGTTATTTGATCCGTTTCTTATAAATGCTTAACTAAAAACAACCACGCGTGATATCAGTTAGCCTTTTGCACGAAATTAAAGTGGTGTGGATAAGTATATCAAATAACGTAAATAAATGAAACAAAATATTCTAATAAGGAAAAGATGTAAATATACAATCATTTAAATAAAATTAAACATTTAAACAAACTTCAATAACTACAAATTGCAAACTCTTTTAAAACGTTATTTTATAAAGGCTAAAAAGTATCCCCTTTTGCCGCCAGATAATACCCTAAAGATCAAAGAATTGTTTTTTAACGTTTGGGAGTATCCCTGGCGTCACACATTCTAGAGCAGCTACTATTTTAGCATGTAATTCATCAAGGTTACGAGATCTTTGATGTTCGTGCCCATAAATTTTCGTTTTCGTATATCTCCATAAATATAAATCATTTGGAGCTAAGTCGAGAGATCTTGAAGGCCATTTAATTGTGCCTCTTCTACTTATAATGCAATCGTGAAATATGTTCTCTAAAAACAGTTATATTCCTCTCGAATTATAAACATGTTTCCCATTCCTCTTCCTTTTTACAACACATAAGACTCCATTCAGGATTTGTCGTTGCCAGCTCTGTATGTTGTTAATTTCACATTTTCGAATGTTCACTTCCTCAGTGTTTCGTTAGACGTAGTAAATATAAATACATCAGATTTTGTGTTATATTATCTGTTCCAAAAACGGTTATATTATTTGTTTATTATATTATTCTTCCTAACTGTCTTTGTAATTGCATAAGACTCTTTCGTAACAATCAATTTGAAATCCTAATAACTTGAAAGATGAGACAAATTATCTATTTCATGGTATCTAGAAAACATTCCCTACCTCGCAATTTTCCCCTACAAGTAGTCATAGTCTCGGTCCAGCAGTCGTCCAGAACCTGACCTAAGGAATCACCTGGAATGGTTGACTGACGAAAGCTCTAGTTTATCATGAGATCTATCCAGAACTCAAGACTTAAAAAAATCGTCCCTGCTTCCAAAAAATTCTATATGTTTTGAATTTGCATTGCAATGTGGAGTTTTTATTTACACTTAAATTGCTTACAAAATCTTTTTACATTTCGTTCACCTCAAACTAATACGTTATACTGATTGTAAGACGAACGTTGAGTTAAATATCTATTCGATCAATATCGGAATTTCCAAATCTCAGAAATATGTGCCACAATAATATGTTATAGTCGAGAGCACTAACAGACGTTTAAATTACAAATTTCTAACAAGATTTCAATAACAATACAATACACTGTGTAACCAGCGAAACTAAAGCATAATGCATTCCCGGATATTATTCGTGCATTGTCTGACACAAATTGATTCAAGTGGATGAGATAGGATTGTCTGTATGGAACTGGATGGCGCTGTTCCAAATTATTGTCATAGAGAATGAGGCTTTAATGGTAAATCATAGCGGAATGTTTCGATGGCAATCCAACTATTGTCTGCGGCAGTCAAATAGACGTAATTAAAATTACTCCCAATGTAACATTCATAGGCGGGTGATAGAATTGCACTAGGGTCATTCAATAAAATATCGGTTTTATTTACTGTAGCCATAATTTACTAAGATCTAGTTCTCATATTAGTGTTATTCATTGCTAAATGCGATTTAGTTCTAGTCAATTTCCATTCATTAAAATTTTGTATGTGCTAAATAATTGTAAATTATTCGAGATTGTAGTTATAAATAGTCTTCAATAAAGAACCACGCCAAATTGGGACGACCAACAAGGGAAATTGAAGTTTACATAAGACAACTTCAATCGGGCATTGTATCGGGCGAGTTATGAGACAGTGTGCCCACTGAAGGAGTCTGTGGTGGATTTGGTGGTTTGATGAACATATTCGAATGTGAACAATGGTCAGCAAACTTTACAGTCAGGCGAGGAAAGCTAAAAATGTTAACTGGATGGCATATCAAGGGCAAAGAAAATCATAAAAAAAATTGATTCGCTACTGATCAATAGAATCATGAATCTTCTTTGACGGAATAATATTCCTACACGTGGCTGCCCATCTAAAGAAGATTTTGTCAAAGAACACTCACTATCAGATAGGTATTCTGAGATGGAAAAATGGAACCTGTTTTGTACAAGCAACAATTACGCAATAATAATATTGTGTTAAAAAGTGGGTTAAACAAATCCCTGAATGGAAAAAGTTCAGATTGCTGTGGGTGATGAGAATTTGAAACAGATAGTCACAAGAGGTTGTCCTCAAGGTGATGTACCATCACCTTTATTCTGGAACATAAGAGTAGATAGCCTTTTGAAACTCCTAAATGGAGTTACTTAGATACAATAGGCTACTGTCTGCGAAGTAAATCTAAATAAGATGGAGCTTTTTATATTCACCAAAAGAATGAAGTTGGACAATATAAAGATGCCACCGCTACAAGATACAACGGCCAAACTACCAAATGACGTCACGTATCACTACTTGAATTGGTGAGTGCATATAGAGAACAAGACAAAGAAAGCTTGTGAGGCACTGCTGCAGTACCATTGTTCAATTTCGGAGAGATCATGAAGATTAATTCCAGGACCATATTTTGGTCATACACGGCCGTTGTAAGGCCAATGTTAACATGTAGAGTAATTTCCCCATGATCTACAGTAAAATAAAATAAACCATAACTCTAAGATTACAGCACGTATAGACCACGTTACATTGGCTTGTTTAACCAGTACTAAATGTGATGACGATAACACCCACGGAGTCTTTAGAAACTAACTTGGACTTGACTTCTTGAATTTCATACAGTAGAGGACGTTTTGAGGGCGGTTTTAAGACTGCATTCAGTCTATGGATAATGGGCAGGTAGTTTGCGAGACAATATAGAAATAAACAACTTTCTTCTAAAGATAGCCAAAGATAGAACCTCCCACATTTCTCTGCTTGAAAATACGTATCAAGCTATACTGAATGACTTCCTGATACTTATCATCTCAGACTACGCTGACGACTCAAGAATGTTGGGAAGGTTTAAATATGGAATATTCTCTAACCAAGAAGATCTAAATCAATGAATCAGTGGGTCACTAGTGGCCAGGGGTATGCTACTACGGAGAGAAGGGTGGCAAAAAAAATGTATATCATAGTGGCAGCGCTGCCATAGGGATTGTATTGCTTTCTCTTTTCAACTGCGTGTCCTTTTCTGTCAGTCTACAAATGGACGAGGAGAGGTATAGAGATTGAAAAGAGAGTGCTAGATAATCCCGATGCCAGCGCCTCGAGTGGCCGTTTACGTCCCTTGGTACTGTTTGCTATTGCGGTATATAGAAAGTAGCATACCCCTGCTGGTAGCCTATGTCATAGCTGAGGTTATGGGGCTATTTCAGACTATCAAAGTAATTACTAATCAAGGTTGTAATCAAATTACAACCTACTAAAAATATCAATGGAATATTCACAGACAATACGACCACATTAATAGTTTAAATAACTGAAGGATTAATTCCGGCCTGACCCTACAATACAGAGAGTCATGGAATGTGCGAAGGTAAACAAACGACACAACTCTATTTTGGGCGAAGGAATATGTCAGGAATCATGAAAGTAAGGAGCCAGATACCTTGCCCAGCTTCTAAGGGCTTTTTGCTAGATCTAAAACCAGCAATAGCGCTAATAGAGCCAGCTGAATTTCGGTCACAAAATACTACACGCTTAAGCGCCATAAATATATGCAAAGTCAACTGCCGGAGGCTTTAATTCAGGAAATAATTTTCTGAAATGAGCAAGAGCAGTTATACCAGAACTGCAGCAAAATACTTACATGTTTACAAGGCAGCTAATGTTGCCCCCTCTTTAGATAGTTTTATTCTATACCTGGCCATTATTTTATCGTACATATTGATTCCAATTCAGTACATTTTTTTATTCTGTGATATTATTTTAGATCACCAAAAGATAAATAACATTTTCTTTCATAATTGTGGTTGAGAAACTGATATGGTATAAAGGGAAATTTGTTCTCATAATCTCATAATACTGGAAAATACCAAATCATTTAGACTTTTAGATTACTTACGTAAAAACACCTACATGTCAAACCCAAGAATCCGTGGATATGTTCAATGAAAGGTTTACTTTTAAACTCCAAAGGTTGCAAACTGGTGGGTATAACAGGTATACGAAACGTAAGAATATTGACTTGAAGTTTAATTAAGTAGAAATCAGATGATATTATTATACCAAATTTATCAGTGATTAACTGACTATTTAACCTCACGCCCATATTCGTTATCTCACTCGGTCGTTTTCCGTTTTTCCATGCTGTACTCTTCCCTTTGTAAAATTACTGTATATCACTTAGTGACTAAACTATTCAGAAATATGGTAACAAATATAACGTATTAACTCTTTCTTCATTCTGTTTATCCACTTCATTCGTATAGTTATTCATAATGGCTACGTCGTGTGGATTCGAGTTCTACAACCAACCAGTTTCAATAAGAAAAGAGTGGTGTTACAATTAGTTAAATCATACTATGTATGTGCCCTATTTACAGGATAAGTATTTTGGGCCGCTTTATACTTGGAACACCAGTTATTATTTGGTTATATTTCTAATAATTTATTAGAAATGTAACTAAAATATACAAGGAGGATAGAATGAAATTAAAATTCCATGGAGTGGAAATGGTCACGATATTACCATGAGTTTCTACTGTTTCAGATTTGATAAAATCTCTGGAATGGTGTAAAGACCACGTCCAAGTAGACCAAGTATGTAGGTTATGTTGAATAAGGGAAATTTGAGACGAGAGAATGTGAATTTGTAATTTGTTTTGAAGTGTAATAAACGCATATGTTTATATTTACATTTTAAGTATGTATGTAAGTACTAGATTCCGTTCCATTGAAAAATAAACTGTTTTAAAACACCTTGTTGTATATTTTGGTATCATTCTTATATAAAAAACTTTCCACTGTCAGCATCTCAAAGAACTATCTTATTCATTATTATCTTCACTATAGTTGTCTCCCAATTTCCATCTATCAATTCTATTTTGTTTAAGATGTTTTAATTCAACTTTATCTAGATTGAAGAAATATCGTTAATAGTCTGTCGAACTTCTAGACTGTTATAATTCCGACCATATTGTCTGTGGTCATCCGAAGCTAAAGGAAAGCACGTGCAGATACGTGTGATAAAATATGAAAATGAAACTGTTGTCGGCAGATCCTACAGATGGTACGGTATTATATACGTTTTCGATCATCACATAATCGTATCGTTGAACGCCTAGACGGTCCCAAATTTCACAGACATATGGCACGTGCCATTGGCTATACTATATCTTACGAACATAAAAGTGTCAAGATACGACCAGGAAATTTTATACGTATTAGACTGGTATCGGTTTTACATGCACCTATATTAATTTCCGATCCAGGAATATAATTCGAAACATAAGTCAAGTTTACTTAGATAAGTACCTAATTGCTCAAAAAATTCTACCAAAAGAATAAAGAAATAAGTACCTTTTATTTTGCTTCACTAAACTTATATTCCCACATAATTTCATTGTGTTCCATCATTAAAATTATTGCTAGTTAATAAATTTTATACAATCCGTAAATTAAATTTAAGTGCAATCGTTTTCTAGAATAATATTATTTAACAATACATCCATCCACTAGGTCATTCAAACATGCGCATGCATACAGGTCATCTTTTAAATACAATTAGTAACATCCCAATTATGTAAAATTGTGTATTACTTCTGTGTGTTATCTCTGCTTGCAGTTCTGCTGGGTGGATTGAGTAGCCTAGTAGTACTATTGCCGGTCCCAAGCCCGGAAGAGAGAGGAAGGTTAGAGGGCCAGGTTAGCAGCCTAATCTCTGTAAAACAGGTAACCAGCTCAAAACACCGATAAAAAGCCTCGGATCTGAAAAAACTGATCCAACGTCGATGAACCACGCAGTGAAAACATCAGACAATCATACAACATAGACAAAATTAATGAATGGGTCCTGCAACGAAAGAGACAATGGAACCAATACATAAGCCGAATGACAAAAGATAGACTGATAGAAATCGGAAAAGACAAATCTCCTAGTGGTATACACTGCAGAGGTCGACCACGGAAAAAGATGGAGTGACAATTTATATTCAAGATGAGGACTAAATCGAAGAAGGAACAGGTCATAGACCTATTATAGAAGGAATAAGTGTGTTACTTGATAAAGTTATATCCGAGTGGCAAAGAAATAGTGAAAGCGTTAAACAACTCTCCATATTCCTTAATAACAGTGAAAGATTGGTGAAAAAAGTTCGTGAAAGCAATAGGACATTAGTGAGGATCGAAGTGGTCCACACAATATAGTGGTGAAAAATAAACAAATCCATTACTACAGTGGAAGGTCTTCTAGAGTAATGACAGACTCAAATTTCTTTCCAAATAGAAACTTCTACCGCCACCCTACAGCGCACTTTAACGGAGCAATTTGACTTGAAATCAATTCCCTTATTCTCCAGATATTAATTCCTTATCGCTGTTTCAATGCTTTAAAACGTTCATTAAATGACATTCATTTCTCAAAATTGTTGATTTTCTCGTTATATTAGAACTTGAAAGTCAAAATGGAAATAGCCAAGGAACAGTTCACAAGGCACAAAAATTGGGAAATAAAAATTTTAATTAATTTCTAACATCGTCCTTTAATAGGTTGTTCAACATCTAATTTTATTAAATAATTTTTCAACTTCTTGTTTCTTAAAACACTATATTTATTCGAGTGTTTCTCTCATGACTTTCATTTCATAAGGGCTTTAAAAAACTTTATAAAAGAGTATTTTAACCAAAGCTTTCTTTGCACTAAATGTTATTTGAATGTATTGATTAAATGCTCCATAAAGTGTACCTATTCTAGACTCCAGTTTAATTTTTTTTTTTTTTTTGTAATATGTATGTTAATAACTGTTGAAGTAATTACGGTCAATAAACTGTCGAAGAGTATTTCCATATAAAATATATTTTCTTATTTAATCTTTAGTAATGAATCCACAGCAAACGCATTGACGTAGGTAACTGATTCTTTTATTATAAGAAGATTATTTTATTCATCAGATTTTTTTCATTACTTTCTAGACCAATTTTTTACGTTAACATATTGACAAATTTTATATTTATCCGATTCTAAATCTTCCTAATAATGACAGCAACTTATTATTCCAATATTCTAATTTAATACTGTATAAAATTAAAAGCTAATAATTAATTAACAAATTAAAAATTATTAATTTAATGTTTTAATTAAGCAGTAGTAGTAGTGAAATATTGATATCTAAACAGTAGTAGTTGGTAAACTATGCGTGTTCTTTTCTCAAAACGACAGATATCTATAGATCAAAAAGAACCTGTAGCCATTATGAATTTCTAAACCTTCATAAATTTTATCATTTGTTATATTTATTTGTTTAAATATTTATTTAGAATATTTTTTTTTAGTTTTCAGTCTGTTACATTTAGCCACCCTGTTGAATATGTTTAAATGTACAAGGTGAATCGCAGAAAGTACCAAGATGATTATATCAAGAATTAACAAACCTTTCAAATAATGTTTAGAGCCCATATTATCATGTAAAAATATTATGGATGACGTCACTAAACAGACTACATAAATACGATAGACATTTTAAGACATACACAATAAAAATAGATATCGATCATTTTGAATATTTTTTTCTAAGTACCATCAAAAAAGAAAGTAATGATACACTTTCGATACAATTTCCTGAAATATAAACAATATTGAATTAATTCTTCAGTTAATTATGCTGTTGGTCAATAGAGGACGTGACCGCTTCGAAACATTCACTCATTATTACTTATACTTCAGGAGAAGGCATCGAAAGTGTGTCTTTACATTCTTTCTTGATGGTACCTACTTATTAAATAATATTTTTGCGCAACTCTGTATAAGAACTAATTGCCTTTATAAATGACCATACGCCACGTTATTTATAAATATAATATTTATTTTTTGTGTATAACATTTTCAGTTGTCTAGTTCAGATAAGCAGGTTAAGTTAGGATATAGGGCATTAATTAATAATTAAAAATAATTAATAATGAGAATACGAAATTTATAAACCATATAAATATAGATCATTTAAGAAGAAAGATGTTATTACATAATTTGTCAATTGTAATTACTATTACAATATTAAGTGCGTTTTTTTAACTGAGATCTCATCTCATTTTAGTTATTATTTACAATGATTGATCATTGCAATCAAACTAACCAGTCAGTACATATAAGAACTCGCATTAAATAACAGATAAAATAATAGCTATTGTTGTTTTTCCAGCAACTGTTGTTGCTGGAACATATGAGTAATATAGTGCGTATAAGTTTAGAGAAAGTAGAACAGTTCTCTGCAAAATAATAGTTCAGAAACAACTAAATATACTTACATACTTTAAGAAATACATATATACGAAATTAAAATTTGTTTAATGTCGAAATCGTCTAATACCTAAATTAAAATACGTTTTATAGTAGGTATCTGTAAATATAAATTTTTATATTTATATTTTCGTTAAATACAAATATACGAGTAAGTTTTAAGTAGCGATTCAAAACGTTTTATTACATTCCATAAGTGATGTGATAAGCCATGAGAAACAAATATAGCACATTTTATAGAAGGAAGTATAAGAACAATATGGTGCGATCCACATCAGCAACCCCCGACCATCTGGCCAACCCTCGGTGTGTGCCACCTGTCTGAAAATGATCGCTCAACTATGCAAAAGATACCTTCCTTTTCTTGTAATTGATAACGGTTTCTTCAGGGCAGACACGTGCCCCAAATGTGCCATATGTGACCGGCTTGTGATATTTGTACTATAATCTCCACCAAATTTTAGAGCTTTAACTTTAAAATGTGCGAAATAGACAAGAACATAGGCACCAGCCAGCACGAGAAACGACAATGAGAATAGATATTTTGTCGGCAGAGCTTGCGATTTTTCATTTACATTTTATATTTTTAACCCACAATTCTGGAACGAATAGCTTAAATATTAATAATATTCCATCGACATAACGAACGTAATGAGGCATTTCCGATACGTGCCGTTGAATTACAGGTAATGCTTAACGATAGAATTAATTACGCTCTTGATCAATAGAGCAAGTCAATCAATAAGAGCTAGTTGAGACCAAAAACTAATAAGAGCTAGCGTTCGAGCTAGTTAACTATAAAATTAATTCACTACTGCCTACAACAGTGAAACATATTGAAAGTGCCTCATAGCATTCTTTTTTATTACATCAAAATATACATTTATTGCATTACAAGTGTAAAGAGGAAGTGCGCATTTCTCCAAAAATTGCCAATTCAGTTAGTATTTGAACAAATTGTTGCGTAAACATATCTATTGTAAAAAAAAAGTAAAGATTAAGACAGGTGTACCAACCTCGGAGTAATTATGACGTCATGGGTTACGAACACTATATATTATAATTCCAAAAGAGTTAATCTGTAAAGTATAACACAAGGAACACAGGTTCTTCCCCAAGATTCCTTGTGATTGGTTGGATTCAAATCGGGAATTCTCCTGGAAAGTAATGATATTGTCCCAGTACAATGATAATCTGATATATCAATTTCAATTAAATGAAATCAGATTTAATATTTGATTATTTCATCTTTGTTTTAAGAAACATAGAATATTACACAATTTTTATGACGTGATGATGTTGACAAAATATTAATTGATTCTTCCATTAAATATTAATTATTCAAATATAATTTCTATTATGTATAAGTATCATCAGGAAACAATGCAATAAGAATGAAACACATTTAATACATTCTCTTGAAATATAGACAATAATTAATTAACGAGTCCGAGTCCTTTGACTCAAAATATTCACATCCGATATAGATAAGACCATAACAATTAAGTCAAAAAATAATGCAGTATTACCTGTATTTCAGGAAGATGTATCTAAGATGACCCGTCTCATCAAACTCTTGACCGACCATTCTGATCTCTCATTTTCATTAGTTATGTATGTAATGAATGGAGGAAGACTTGCTTTAGTTGCAAGCATATTTTTTTATTTTATTGTTTGGAAATTATTGGAAAAATAAACTATATTATAATATGCACTTATCTTAAATCTGCACCTTATACACTGCAAAGTACCTTCCTAATTAGTAAGTCCTAATTCTTTAGTTCCTAAACATCATTTGCCTTTATACCAAAGATTTTAGGATGATATGTTATTGTAATTTTATTTCCTGAAAACTTTTAGAACATAAACAAAATATAAATCTATTGGATATTCATTAGGAAAATGTGGCTTAATATTTGAATAAATATAATAATACACAAACTGTTACAACCATTCTGCATCACTCGAAAAGCCCTTATATGTGTAAGTGCAATATCTCCGAACACAGTTATGCTACAGAGTTGAGAACGTGATGAACAAACTTTTCCATAGCTTATATCTTTATCTTCAGTGGATGTCAGGCCAACAAATAAATCACGTTCTGTGAAATAAATTGCTAAAAGGAAGTTGTGTATGATGATGTGTTTAGCTCAGGACGTTGAGGAAAATTAATATAAATATTTATTCAAGAAATTAATATTCATAGTCTACAGTGTGTATATTTATTTTGCTTTATACAGAAACGAATGTTCTAACCTAACTTTGATTAACAATTTAATGGGATTTATAGAAGATGAGCTCTCTGAAGTTAAAAAACTGTGTGAGCATGTCGTCCCAGGAACAAAACTTGTCTCGTGTGTCAAAACAATGGTTCGAACAGAAATAAAAAGGACAGAATTCAAAAAACTTGTAGTGTGTATTCAATTCCCTGATAATTACCCTAGAACGCCGTTGTTAATTGAATTGAAGAGCAAAACTTTATCAGAGAAATTACTTCAGGGCCTGACAAATGTTTGTGAACAAGAAATAAAAAAAAATCTTGGGAAACCCCAAGTCCTTAATACTATAAAATTTTTAAGAAATTTCATTGATGAGAATCCTTTGTCTTGCTGCTACAATGAAATAACTTTACTGAAAAAAACCCTTAGCGGTGAAGATGAGCTTAAGTTAAAACAAAAAACTTCCAGTATAATTTTGAAAGTATTTAATGCAAAATATTATTTGAACTGCAAAATTTTAGTTCCAGATAATTACCCTTTAACTGCAGTAGAGTAAGTTACGATGATAGACTTCCAATGCTTAATAACAACGTTTCTTATAGAATCCAAGATGTCAATACAAACTTTTCACCTGCTTTTCACCGGCACATGATATGTCAAGCCAAAGAAATAGCCAGAAAATGCGTTGAACCGCCTTTAAAGAGAAAACCGAATGATCCACCGTTCCAGCCAAGCCCCTCATTAAAGAAGCCTGTGGAGTTCTTGATTGATTGTGTGAAAAGAATACCTAACGAAAATTGCCAGTTTTGCAAGAAAAGTTGTTTTCCTGATAACCCTAATGTAATATTGATTTTCAAAAAATAACATTTACATAATTACAAGTACTGAAAGAATTTATAATATAAAAATAATTATATTTAATATTTTTTTAAGAAAATTGAGGAATAGAAAATAAATTATTCTCTTATGACCTAATAAATTTAATAGTAAATAGTTCATTGTAGACAGTTCTGTATTTTTTATTATAAAAATGGCCATAAGTTTTCTTGAATTCTTTCTTTTTTTTTTTGTAGGAACTGGAAAAGGATGAAAATTCCCTTAAGCATATCGAGCGAGTCTATTGTGGACATCTATTCCATCAGGAATGCTTCTTTAATTATATGAAGCTCCCACCTTTTGGTAATAAGACTTGTCCTGGTTGTGGGAAGAAGATTTATCATTTCAAGTGGTCTTTATCGGATAAATTGGCAGAAGATCGATGGGCCCATGAACAGGCCAGGGAGCGTGAATTACAAGAAGTAACAGAGTTTTTTGCATAATCATTAATTTATGTTCAATAGATTGTTAATTATCCACATAATAAAGATGCGTATGGTATGGGTACACTTCGTCATTATCCTTTTAATTAAATTAAACCTTTGTTTCAACAGTAATAAAGTTTAAAATAATTCTTAAGTTGGGATATTGCTAGTGTGATTTACTGGAATTTGTTTCAGTCTTTACTCTAGAAAGTTTAATTGAAATATTTGTTCAGCAATAAAACCTTTTATCATCAAAATATAAGCTATGCTCTGTATGGAATTGTTTCGATAGTGAACTATTCCGTAATTTGGTGAAAGGGTCTGTACATGCCATAAAGAGTGCTATATATCAATATTTCACAAAGTAGTAATTCTATTGGAAAAAAGATGGCGCTGTAAGAGTTTATCTTTAATTTGAAAAGTATATGTAATAGCACTTCCAAAAAAGGCACAAAATAGAATTATTTTGTTACTGATTGTGATACAAAATTTATGCAGACGAGTATGTTAATATGTTATGGATCTATGGACAATATAGAAGGAATTGTCTCGGTTATACCACACGTTTTCTGATAATCATGCTTCGCAGATACATTTTCTTAAATGTAGAATAAAAAATGCATACTCAGTCCTTTTCTACTATAAAAAATATACTGCAGATATGAACCGCCAATTTCTATTTCAATGGCAGCTGAAGAGATCAGAGTATCAATCTTTTAAATTCAATTTAAAAGATTGTACACACTAGTATACCATGATGGTATACACTGATTTGAACCGCCAGCTACAGTCTATCCGTCTAATAACATGCAGAAAAATCCAGGTACTTTTGATAAAATTGGAGTATCCCTTTCATAATAATGGTCATAAATAGCATAACCCCCGTTACAGGTCAAATGAAAACCCCTATTGGAATCAGCAAACGCATTTTCAAACAATTTGGCTTATAAATGTTTGGTACACATTATTTAATGGTCATTTAATTGGGTCACATTTTTATGAATGTTTTTTAACAGGAAAAATATTCCTGGATTTTCCTATAAATACATTGCCGGAACTTATGGAAGATATTCCATATGATACGCCATAACAAAATATGGAATACCCCAATATTATTTATAATGAAATTAATATTCAGGGAAACCAAAGATGGGTTAAGATTCTTTTAAAATAACATTGTGCAACAAAACAATACTACTGTTTATTTAATAACAATCTTTCTATGGAGAACTGTAACAAAAGATGTCATAATGTGGGGATTTATTTTTAGTACAAAAAGTAGGCATGCAGTTTGAAAAAAGAAGTTGGGCATGGTTTCATTAGGGTTAAAGAAAAGCAAGAAGGTTTTAAGGTTGTAATCAACTAGGTTTTTTGAAACAATTTAATTAGTTCTTGGTTAATCTTTTTATGTTTTCAAATAATAGCGATTTTGACTGTAAAATACATCCTGGGACTTATATATAATCTAATCTACCTAACTATGTACATTCTACCACCACCTACATCCAATAATATAGGTATCAGGATATTACACCTATTTTGTGTAACTTGCCAGTGAATCGTATAGAAATTGTGACACGCATAGTAACTTTGAATGAAGGGAGCAAGGCAACTGCTCTTTAGATGCTCGTCTACCAACCAATATTGATAATGTCCCAATTAAAAGAT
This sequence comes from Rosalia funebris, assembly GCA_037954035.1. NCBI lineage: Eukaryota > Metazoa > Arthropoda > Insecta > Coleoptera > Cerambycidae > Rosalia > Rosalia funebris. The sequence continues at coordinate 13,917,783 of JAZFAV010000002.1, read as the reverse complement.
AAAAATGGTAAGTATCATAAAAAACATTCTTATAAAATAGTCCATGTAGTAGCTAAGATCTCTGTTACTGTCGATTTAAATAATATCTAATAGTGTACCACTATTAAGTCCCTCTCATTTTTTAAAATTACTTATATCCTTAGATCATAGACTTCAGTATAACGAGTAACATGTAAATACGAGAATATTAAATTATATCAATCATTGGTTAAATCAAATACATATATGCCATAATTGTATTACCAGTTGTAATATAATTAGCTATGTACATAGTCACAGAAGCCTCTCTCTAACAATCTACAAAATGAAGCATTCCTTATTTGTATTTTTACAAATTATACATCTGTAGTTTAGTAATTGTGTCTCCCCCTAGGGGCTGTAAGACCTTGCAGTTGGTGGGGGGGCCTTGTGGGCTGGGGGGCGCTCTAAGGGTCCATACCTGTATGAATGATAGCACCCCTTTAAGTAGGGGTTGCCCAAGCGAATGGGAGTATGAATGAGGCGGCCCTGGTAAAGGGCCCGTCCATGCGAATGAAGGGATGTGGCTTGGCAGCATCCCGGGTATGAACCCTTCTTGAGTTTACTCAAGGGGGGGCGACAAACCCGGTTCACAACTAAGAAACAGCCCCCCATTCAGCCTGGTGAAACTGGATGGGTGTGACACACCCTCCTAATCCGATGGTGTGAGATACCGAGCCTATCGGACTGGTTGGCTCTCAGGGGATACCGACAGTCGCTATCGGTGCCTCAGGAGCATCTGGTGCAACTCCTGAGTATTTAAATCGCCTTACCCCCGCATGCGGGGCTCTGCGGGGGTAGACCTTTATTTCCCTAGCCACTCGTGGGACCAAAAATGGAACCAGTCCATAAAGAAAAAAGCTTGGAGGATAAGGAGGTCGAAAGCGGGCCTGTACCGCGGACGCCTCCATCCTCCCTGCCAAGCAGTTGCTCCATCGCCGACACCCAGGTCACACTTGGGACCTTGCCTTTGATCTTTATTGAGGGAAGGGGCGAGGGAAATCTTAGTAAACCGGGGGACGAAAGTGGGGCAAGTGCTAAAAAACGAATGAGCGGAAGCCAGCGAAGGAAGCTGGCTAAAGCTAGACGCGAGGGAGCAACTCCTAGGAGTGTTGGCGACCTCAATGATGATGATGTTCCTAGTCCGTCTAAAATGGGACCAAAAATGGAACCATCAATCCATGAAAGAATCTTGGAGGATAAGGAGGTCGAAGCGAGCCTGTATCGTGGACGCCTCCATCCTCCCGGACAAGCAGTTGCTCCACCGCCGATACCCAGGCCACACTCGGGACCTTGACCTTGGCCTCTATTGAGGAAGAGGGCGAGGAGAATCTGAGCAAACCAGGGGACGAAAGTGGTGCAAGTGCTAAAAAAAGAATGATTCAAATTATTCAGGTTAACTTGCATCGAAGCAAAGATGCCTCTTCTAGTCTGCAGAGGTGTCTTCCTAAGATGCACACAGGGATAGCACTCATCCAAGAACCTTGGGTGGTGCAGGGATGTATAAAGGGACTGGGAAATTTTCTCTGTTACAGGAGTAGTAGTACCAACAGACCCAGAGCCGGCATCGTAGTGAAGAACATTAGCGTCACACCCCTGTGGAAATGGTCCACAGGGGACCTAATGGCGGTAACTACGATGCTTGAAAATGTAGGTAGGGTGGTTATAGCGTCAGCCTATCTACCATATGACAGCAGGGACAATCCGACACCAGAGGTGAAGGAACTTGTGGCCTTCTGTCAAAAATCCGACCTGCCTTTGCTGATGGGATGTGATGCGAACTCACACCATATGGTCTGGGGTAGCACGAACACCAATAGCAGAGGTATGGAGCTCATGGAATATCTGGTAAGTACAGAGCTAGATATTTTAAATGTGGGAAACACACCCACTTTTCATAACGCTATAAGGGAGGAGGTAATTGATATTACCTTGGGCTCCAGACACCTGGCGAGATACGTGCGGAACTGGAGAGTCTCGGATGAACCCACACTCCCGGATCACTCTGCCATTAAGTTTGATTTGGGAGTGGGGGAGCATGAGGAGACGAAATGGGTCCGCAACCCCAGATTCACAAACTGGGAACAGTCCCCTCCAGAATTAGTGAGAGGGAAGTACTGGAGGCAGCAGCTTCCCGACTGAGTAGAGGATTGATAGAAGCCTATGAAGGGAACTGTACACCTAAACGAGCTAGGCCAAAAGGTCAGGTAAGATGGTGGAACAATAAGCTGGAAAACCTTAGATGTAAGGTAAGGAACCTTCTCAAGGGAGCCAGAAAACGTAACAGCCGTACAACCTGGGAGGACTATAGGACTGCCAGGGATCAGTATAGGGCTGAAGTTAGGGAAGCCCAAAGACGTAGTTGGGTTTCTTTCTGTAATGAGATAAATAAGGGAGCTGAGGCAGCACGGCTGAACAAGATCCTAGCCCGCAGCCCGGAAGCGATACTGGGATCGCTCAAGCTCCCTAATGGTAAATTCTCGGAATCGGATGAGGAAACCTTAGACCATCTCATCAAAGCACATTTTCCGGGCTTCTATAGACCGGAGAGGGGAGACATTTCCGACCTGCTAATAGGGGCACATAGGACCTGGGCGGTAAACCGAGAGGGGGACGACAGGGAACTTGTGAAGGAGATAGTCTCACCGGCTAAGATGAGGTGGGCCTTGAGGTCCTTTGATCCATATAAATCGCCGGAACCGGACGGCATTTATCCGGTACTTCTGCAGGAAGCAGAAGAGATAATCCTCGGTCCACTCATAAGGATCACCAGGGCCAGCTTGGCACTGAAGATGGTCCCGAACGTGTGGCTAGACACAAGGGTTGTTTTTATACCTAAACCGGGCAAAGTCGGATACACCTCCCCTAAGGACTTTCGGCCGATTAGCCTTACTTCATTTTTACTAAAGACGGCGGAACGATTAGTTGACAGGTACCTTCGGGATACTGTCCTAATAGAGAGACCGCTTCAAGGGAGCCAGCATGCTTATCAAGCTGGTAAATCAACAGAAACAGCTCTGGATAAGGTTGTGTCATCGATACGGTCACAACTGGACTCCGGAGGATACGTTGTCGGCACCTTCCTTGATATTGAAGGAGCCTTCAACTTTACATCCAGGGAAGTGATTAGCGGAGCACTAGGCAGATGCTACAGCCCCAGAATAATCGCTGAATGGATAGACCATATGTTGGGATACAGACAGCTTACTACCAATAAAGGCAAGACTACCATCGAGGGCCGGGTCGACTCGGGATGTCCACAGGGCGGGGTATTGTCCCCCCTTCTATGATGCCTAGTAGTAGATGAGCTGCTTGAAAGGTTAAAGAACTACCAAGTAATTGGCTATGCCGATGACTTAGTAATAATAACGAAGGGCCCTTTTCTGGAGCCGATTCTCGATATAATGCAGGGAGCTTTAAATAAGGTTGGGAATTGGTGCAGGGAGAGGGGACTCTAGGTCAATCCCTCTAAAACTGAGGTGATGGTGTTCACCAAGAAATATAAGTGGAACAAAACATGTCCGCTGAAACTTGGTGGCCAAGAACTAAGCTGTAATAGCGAAGTGAAATACTTAGGAGTAATCCTGGACGGTAAACTGTCATGGGGAAAACATCTAAGTCACATATGTTCCAAGATCACAGCAACACTTTGGCAACTGAGAAGAGCCATTGGTAGTAGCTGGGGCTTGAAAGCGGAAACCATGAAATGGATGTATGAGGCAATTCTCAAACCCAGACTGACGTATGCAGCACTAGTCTGGTGGGAGAGAGCCTGTTTAAAGTCGAAAGCCAGCCAACTTAACAAGTTAAGAGGATTGATTCTTAGAAGTATAACCGGAGCCCCAAGATCAACACCGATCGAGGCGATGGGGATACTGACGGGGATACCACCTCTTGATGTCATCCTGAAAGCGGAAGCTGCAAAGGCAATGCACAGGGTGGGAAACATGAATAGGAAGGTAAGGGACCTGAATAGACTCTCAAGAGAGCTAGCTGAGGAGGGACTCCTATGGATGCCCTCTGACAGTACAGGTGTCCACTTCCTGTTTGACAAGAAATATAAGATCACCCTCACCAGTAAGACCGACTGGATGGAGGGTCGAGCTGGATTGCCGCTCAATGGAGACATCTGGTACACGGATGGAGCCAAGAGTGGGAACAAAGCGGGTGCGGGGGTGTATAGACGACGCGACGGGATAGGTAAAACCTTCCCCTTGGGCAAATACACTACCGCACTCCAGGCCGAGCTAGTTGGAATTACATACGATGTTCTGGGGGCGGACCAAAATCGGACCCAGGAGAAGGTATGTATCTGCTCGGATAGCAGGGCGGCGTTGGCAGCCCTGAATTCAGCAACGACAAAGTCGAAGCTGGTCTATAATTGCTATGAAGCATTGAACCACTTGGCAGGGAAGGGACCGGTGGAACTCTTATGGATACCTGGGCATAATGGCATTAAGGGAAATCTAATTGCAGATGACCTTGCCAGACTAGGGACCAGGGAAAACCTCTATGGACCAGAACCTGCAGTGGGAATAAGTCGGAATCTGATCAGAGACCGCATCAATGGCTGGGCAAGAGACCAGCACAATAAAAGATGGAGAGGAGTAATGGGTTGTCGAATAACCAAACTCTTCATCGAATACTCAGAGATTGAGAAATGGGCCCAAGAATTCATTAAATTGCACAGGCACAAAGCCAGAACTCTGGTAGGATTCATAACGGGCCACCATAGTAGCCTGAATGCATATAAGCACAAGCTGAGGCTGACTGATAGCCCGGCCTGCAGATACTGTAAAGAAGACGAGGAAACCTCGATTTATCTTCTGTACACCTGCCCCGCACTGGAGGAGAAGAGGTATCTTATATTAGGGACCCCTGTTATCCTAGAGGAGGCGAGGCTTAAGGCGGGGGACGTGCCTAAATTGCTCCTTTTATGGGATAGCATTTTTGGATAATGACCCGGATAAGAGGGGATCGCCAAGGGACTACCCATGCGATCAGTGGCTGATGAGGCCCAAACCTATATAATATAATAATAATAATAATTAGTAATTGTAATTGTACCATTGAGAAAAAACGTAATGAAACACTATCGATACACATTCCTATAATATATGCAATAATGAATTAATTTTAGAGTTAATTACGTCCTTGAATAACAGAGGGCGTGAGTGTTCTGTTAAAATTAATTCATTTTTAACGAGCGTATTCAAAATGTCTCAATAATACGACAAATGTAAAACTTATGACATGACGTCTGACGCTATAATAATGGAATGTCAGTCTTCAAATTCTTATGTACCTACTAAAAATATTTAAATTTTTGCCAAAAGGTAGGTAATGATTTTTTTCTTAATTTGGGTCAAACTCATAATTGATAATTACACATAACATTAGGTATGTTTGAACATGATTTTGTGTAACTTTAATTTAGTTGAGCAACAAAAATTTGGGTGAATATTTATTATCCTTATCAAATCACAAATAATTTTATCGGAGCGATTACGGCATTATACATACTTACCACATTAATATGATACTATATAAGATAGGTAGTTTTATGAAAAATTCCACATGTATTTATACAAGAAGCTGCAAAACATATATACACCAATATTTTTCTTCAAAAAAGTAAGTCTTGATAAAAAGTATCTGAGTGAACAGAAATAAACTTAAAAACAAATAAAATGGAAAACAAATTTTCAAATACCAATAAACTAAACTAAAATGTTTGTTAATATAATACTATATATATATATATATATATATATATATATATATATATATATATATATATATATATATATATATATATATATATATATAGTATTCACACATCCGAATGGGCATTTGTATGAGTATAAGGGTTTTGGAGCAGCAACACATATTCTAAAAATCTTGCTTGATAATTGATAATTTATCTCTTATTATAGTATATAAATGAATTTAATATTTTGGTAGTCATTACACAAAAATATAATATAAGATACATAAGAACAAGCTAACTATTGTAAAACTGGAATTGCAATTAAAGTAATTAAATTAATATACTTGATTGTAACTAGCTAATAGTTCGTATTATAATACGAGGGGCGTTAAAATATAAACAAGACTTTATATATTTATTGACGTCCAAAAAATTAATTAAAAACACTTTATTTTTCTACATACTCTGTGTAGCAAATTTTTCTACACAGTCTCTTCTACATTCTTAATTTTTCTAGTCTCTATAGTCTGGAGCCAATTGCGTACGAACGCCTCCACCCCGGTATTACCGTTGTAATGTCGTCCGCCTAAAGCCTCTTCTACTGGTCAAAATATGTGAAAATCGCAAGACGATAGGTCCGGATTGTATGGTGGGTTTTCAAGGGTATCCCAGAAGATTTCTTCAATTTATGACGTGTTTCGTTTGCTGTATGGAGGTTGGTGTTGTAAAGCAAAATGACGTCCCTGATGGATTATCGTCGTCTTTTGCTCCGATAAGCGGCTTTCAATTGGTCTAAGAGAGTTCAGTAATAAGGAGCATTAATTGTTCTCTTATTATGAAGAAAATCCCACAAAAAGAACGCCTTTGAAATTCCAGAAATCCGGCATGACAATTTTCAACGCTAACAAACGTGTTTTACATTCTTTGCTCGCTTGATTGCTCTCGAGAGTGTAATGCTAAACCCAATTCTCGTAACAGGACACGTGCTATCCAGAAAAGAATCACCCTTAATCCGATAACGAGCGAGAAGCCGGAAACAGATGTCAAGACAAACGTTTTTTTTTGTTCCTCTGAAAGAAGGCATGGCACCCAACTAGCCGAAGTCTTGGTAAACTGACTTCATCGTGGATGATCAAATGATCCCAATGCTGGTGTCTACCTCAGAAGTGATTCCAGTGACGGCGAGACAGCGGCCGTTTTCAATAAGGCCGCGAACCGCTTGAATGTGTTCTTCAGTAAAATTTTTCCTGGCTATATTGTACCCATAAAATACTACGTGGCTATGAAAGGCTGTCTTCACCAAACTTCTCTCTAAATCTTTGCAAAATTTCAACTGGATCCACCCCCCTCTCATGACAAGAAGTTATTGATGATGCGTTGTGCAACAGACGGGTATACATTTCTCTCGCTCATTCTTGCTACTGTCGCACTAATGTTCTCAGGGCTGTATCAGCGACATTTCCCTTACCCCTCCTACAGTCACCAGTACCTAATCCAACCCTGCTTATTCCAAGATCGTCAGCCTGAAATTCTCGATTATATTTGAATACCTCTCGTATAATAACGAGGATCCATGATATTTCCTTAAAATCTAAACAATAGTGTTTTGTATTGTTCCAGTAATAACTTCAGTAATTATTGTTCCAGTAATTACTTGAGGGTTCGAATTATTGATAGCAGTTTTTATGTAGTAAGTAGCATCTGGAATATAATGATCTTGGTAAGGAATAATTACATTCAATAATATGTTGATACTATTGTTTTATTTATCATCATGAATGACATATTATCACCTTTTTTATTTTGAATATCAGTTTAATTCAGTTTTTTTATTTTTCCCAGTGTTGCCATAAGAAATATTTGATTTGCTTCTTAATATCATCTAAAGTAAAACTCAAGTCAGTATTGCACCTGGGAAATGATATTTTATATATAGATGAATTAAGTTTAAGAGACATCTGAACGATTAATCCTTGGGATTAGGAAGGAAGGAGGTATTAAATAGATTGACAGTACGATTTGACAAATTCCTTATATACAGAAGAACTATTCTTATAGAAAACTTCAGACATCTATGGACGTAGGTCATATTTTTTTGGAGTTTTATAGGGTCAATTCCAAGAATCATGTTTGTTTATATTTTAATTTAAACAAAACCTAGATTTTTTCGAAAAATAATGTTAACTTTAGAGTAACGTTAATGTTAACATGTTATTCTTTATTGCAAAAAAATGACTTTGTAAGGGTGCGACTTTTCCATTTTTAATGTACAAAATATTAAGTGTACATTTATAACATGACTTAAATTTAGTTGACAACTCGAATGGTGTGAATTTTAGATTATTTATAACGTCGCTCCTTTAATTTTTCTCTGTTCTTTGTCACACTTTCTGATGCACCAGACTTGGATGGCATGGTCTATATCCATTAACCGCTGCAAAATGCTTTTTGCATACGGTCTCCGTAACACTTAACCATCATTATCTCTATTTTAAAAAAAAATATTAATAATAAAGAAATATACCTTATTAAACCTTTGTAAAAGTAAAACAAGAGCTCTTAAATTTAGTGAAGTAAAACCAAAATTGTACATGTAAAAAAGTACCATAAAGTATTTATTCACAAGTGAATAAAAAAGATAATGTATATTAATAATATGCGCAACATTTCCCAAACATTTATTTAAACTGCTCTCTTTGATTTGTATGACTATACTAATCATTTTATACTTTTGGGGCACCCCATAGGCATTTAACGCAATTTGCAAAATTATCTACACGATACAAGTAATAAAAAATTGTATTACAGTACACTATTAGTCATCCTATTTTGTTTCACCTGATAATTTCATCATAAATATTATCTCGGATAGTCGTATTTACTTTTGAAATATTTACCAACCTTTTCTACTCTAAGATAAATATATACTTATCTTATACTACAAACGGTAAAAGGATAAAGCAGCGTGAAAATAATTTGCCAAGTCTTAAAATACTACTCGCACCTGTAGATCAATAGATCTAAAGCTAACACAGGGGATATTATGTATTACATATTTGTAATAATATATAATCCTACGAATATATCACTAAATAATAATAATATGTATATATACTCACCAATGTTTCTTTCGGAGAATAATATTTTGTTTATTAAGTTAGAAAAAGGCGATTTATTATGCATAATAGGAAAACATGAGTAAAGTATTTAATGGGGGAGAGGGTGAAAATCTTCGACGCAGCAACAAAAATAGGTAACCGGTTTTAGATAAACACTGAAAGATCAAACGCGCGTTTCGACAACTAAGTTGATATCGGCAGATTATTGATTCACCAATTAAATTTTCTTCAATGAAAATTACAGTTAATTAAAATACTTATTAATTACTTAGTGAAAATAAGCACTCTCTTATCTCACTTTGAATATCAGCAAAAGAAAAGTGATATTTGTAAACAAATTAAAACAAATATGAAACTTATCACTATTGAGTCCGCGACCATGTGAAAGTAACGGCAAGAAAATATGCTTACACCAATCAATATGAGTATTTAATTACATTTTGAATTTCATCAAAAATAAATCTGTTTCATCTAAATGTCTCTTTCATTTTCTATCTTTTAATTAAACTGTTGTTGACAAAATAACAATTTTACTGTGAAAGCGAAAAATAAAGATTTACTTTTAGAATTAATATAATTCTAAGATTGCCTATTCTATTAGACTTCAATTTGTAATTCATCTCCCAGGAAAACTGTATTTAGATGTTCAGGCATCGGGAAAGTATAACGGATTGGTGTTCCATCTTGCTGATACCACAATATATCATTGGGTATGTAAGAATCTTCAAAATTTGGATACAGTATAGTGAGCTCCGATATTAATTCGTTCTATAAAAATTCCAAATATTCTTCCTCAGTCAAATATCCATCCAAAACGTGGCCTTATGTGAAAACAAAAAATTGTTGAAAGAGCTAAGGATCATTGTTACACCTGTTCATCATTGTGTTGCAAAATTTTGATTGCCTATCCAGGTGGCCCACGTTAAGTTCATAAACAAAGTAAGTTTGAACACATAGAAATCGGATTCCTTCCCCTAGAACATCATATTGCGGAGAGAAAAATTAGACAAACAGACGAGGACGAACACGTCCATTTTTGTCTCAGGAAAAGAAACTTAAGGAAAGTTATCAAACATTCCCAGTGATTTGAATCCAAATGACATACAATGATATCCCCAATATTGATCCCAAAATTGACCGGCAGATATTTCCTAGGAAGGAGCTGGAACCTCCGATACAGCGACAAAAACAGGAGACCAGTTTTCCATGAACATTGAAAGATTACGCGTTTCTCGACGCGCGATTCACTAACCAAGTTCACTTCTTCGGAAGATGCTTAAACCTTTTAAAATCTTTATTTTTGACAGATGTTTGATAAATTTAAATCTCTTGAGCAAAACTGCGACTCACCTTACCTTTGTCCTCATCCACATACAGTATATTTAACTGCACATCTTCTGAGACTCTAAGCCCTTTGAGTAATTGTCTCTCACATGAACCGAATTCATAAATATTTTCTGTTTTGCTGATCATAGCTTGAGATATCGCTCTGTTGGGATATTTATTAACAAAAGTTCACAAAGCTCGATTTAGTTATTCAATTTTAAAACCCAATTATGAGAATTTTTGTAGGTTCTCACTTAAACATACTATTTCTTTTGGACACATGATCATATCCAAGCAAGTTGTAATATAATATTTAAGCAAACAGTTAAATTAACTTTTACGGTTGAGTTGATATTACTGTTAATATAATTTAATGCAGGTAATCGTATAAAAGAAATGTGATTATAATTTTACATACAATTCTAGAATTAAATAAAAAATGGAGATAAATATTTAAAAAAAAATAAGTTTGAGCGATATCGTATTTTTAGGTTAACTTTTATACATACAAGTTAGTTTAAAAAATGCAGAAAATAGCATACTAAAATAAATCCAGCAAGAAATACTATAAGAATAAGAAATACTAAATTCAGTATCATTTGCGTTGATGATTAAATAAACCTTATCCACAGAAAATCCGTGCCTAATTTCCATTTTGTATCTTAAGTGTTATTTAAATATGTCATTAAAGAAACTTAATATAAGTATTAATTTATCATGTTGCTCAAATATAATAGGAAAGAAAAGATATTATTATGTATTTATGTAAGCAGTTGAATTTTCGAGTTCAAGAAGTATTATTTAAGAACAAACGAATATAAACACAAGTAATATATAGAAATAAAATGATGTCGTTCTTAATACTGAATTTAGTGGTAATTCTATTATAGGCATTTATATTAAAAAAATAACTTAATTGGAAAGAATCATCATCGTTTTTAATTAAGTTGTTATAATATAGTGAAATTTAAACCGATGTTCATTATCATTAGCATTATATAAATGAATAAATAACAAAAATAAAACGTTATATTTTTTAATATTAATTTTAGTAGCATTTCCGTTGATGATTTGTTAAAAATAAACCCTATTCAGAGAAAATTCATGACCAATTTTTACGTTGTACCTGTTGATTTCATTAAATGTGTCATTAAAGTAGACTTACAGATAACGAATTTTATCTCACGATAACACCTATCAAGTGTGCAAACGAATATTACTTCTCGATGAACTAACAACGTAGTGCGTATGGTGTTTTTTAATTGATAAAGACAAAGGGCTGGTCGGCCATTATTTCGTTACAAAATGACTTCTAAATGGATTTTTTTAACCCTATTGTTAAGTGCTAGTGTATTTGCTCAAGATTCCACCCTTAATTTCGACGGTGACGTCGAAGCAGTGCCTATAGAAGATGGAGATTTAGCTACAGGACCCCCGATAGAAGAACAAAATGTCCCCGGTAACGAAACGGGGGGCGGGGGTGGAGAAATACCCGGAGTTCCCGGATCATACGGTAAAATACTGCAATCGGTGGTTGGTAGAAATGAGGCGTGTTTCTTAATGTTGGAGCGTAGTACCTAGTACCTAAAACAAACGTTGAAGCTGATAAGGTTTGATAAAATAAAAGTTAGGATTTGAAATTACAAAAATTATTTTTCGACTGAAATTTTTATTAGAGCAATACATGTCATATCAGTAAATAGTTCAACATTTCGCACAGGGTTTAATACTACATTATGTACCCATTTCATCAGTTTTGAGTCACTTTCAATTATCCTGACCTGACTTACTTTTAGTCATGTCACTACTTAAAACACTTCATCGTCATTTCATCGTTCAATATTTTGGTGTGGGTCCCATGCTCCAATAACTTTCATCGATCTCTGCTATCCACCACTGCTTGTAGGCTTATAACTTATTAACATTGCTAATATATTGTCGAGTAAAAACCAGAAATTATTGAAGATGAAATCGGGAATGGTTTGTACTCGAAATTGCACAAAGATACCACTTATTTGATTAATTTTTTCAGATAAATAATTTTACTTTAACTTAGAATAGCACTTTAAATTAAACCACTGTGTTAGAGGACCAATTTATTAATGTTTTTTTCAAAAGGTGTCCAAAGAGTCGATCTATTTATATCTCATTTGCAACTAGGGTGGATCTACTCAGCTACTTTTTTTCAACAAATGTTGCACCATAGTTGTGACATGAAAGTAAATATTCTATCTACTAAGTATCCGATAAAACCCAATTGTTTAACCAATGAATAAATTGATCCCAAATTTCATAGAGGGTTCTTATTAATGTGACCTAAAACATCTTAGGTAACAGTAAGTGTTGTCTTCTCTCTAATTAAATGCTCAATATCAGTCCATGAATGAAGACAAGATATCCATAGAACATAATATATTCTTCAATATAATTGTTTTGGTTATTTCTTATAACATGATCTCGTTCCCCCTTCTCTCCCTGATATATTATTGTTTTGAGATATCCTTGAGATATATTTTAAGTTTAAAAAGTTTCATGAAATAAACGAAAGCCCAACCAAAACTATTAGAGCAACCGGCATAGCCTTTATATTTTACTGTTCTTAATATTTTACAAAAAAAATATCAACGACATTCCTTGAACAATCTTGTTCTTCGTGTACAAGAAAATGAATATATCATTTGAATATTGAATTAACTTAATTGTAAAAATTCATACTTTACAAAAAAACAATGAAAAAGAACACTTTACAAAAGAATTCATTTTCATTCATTCTTTGAAATTTTTGGATAATAGCTTTACTGCCTTACATAATTTAACATTATAAACTACGTTATTCAATATTGCGAAACCAAATATTTATTAACACAAAATAAAAAAACAGATCTTTAGACTAAAATCAGTGTGTTGAACCTATCAAATGTATTTTCTCTCAAACCAGAATACAATTCTCCCAAATAAGTGGTAATTCTTTATGTAAGTGTGCTAGTAAACGCTTTTTTAATTTTTATAGACGTAGTAGAGCCCCCTGTAGAACCCAGTCCTTCTCCAGATTTAACACCCGTTGAACCAGATACAAACTACACTAACAACGGCGAGGTCGATATTAACCCCTCGTGGACGTTTCAGAAAAGTGGACGTTCTGGAAAATACATTACGTCTTACGGGGCCGATTACGGTTAGTTTCTGTTCAGTACTTATATCCTTATCTAGTGTGCCTTATTAATTGCTTATCGGTGACGATTTACAGGTGTAAAACGCCATTTTTGGGCGCGGCAATGATGTACTTGAAAATTAGCACAGTGTAACATTATTTGCTTGCATGCTCCCACGAGAATTCCTGCCTCTCATTGCAGGAACTTTGATTTCTTGCATTCATGCTTTCCATACATTTTGTATCTAGCAAAATTCTTGCTTTCCACGCAAGTTAGTTATTTTATTCATGCCTACTGCATTAATGTTTCGTGATTGTATTGTATTATCATTTGTGGAATGTAATCAAATCTATATTTACTTTCGTAATACATTTTTCTCGAAAATATGAGTCACGACTACGATAACTGAAATTAAACTGAAAACAAATGTAGAAATTAACGCAAATCAATCATGTTAATAAAGTAAAAAAGTTTTGATTCAACTTTTTTTATCATATATCTACATTTTATGTAACTCTAGAGGATTATAGTCTCAATATAAAAGACATTGTGGCTGTATTTGAAACCCCTTGGTTAAAAATCTGTTTTTCCTATTAGTCATAGACATTTAAGAGTTACCAGGAAACGGTTATTACAATGTTATAAAAACAATATCTATTTCTGAAATAGATCGCTAGGTACAATAAATATTATCGAAAATTATCTCAATAATATTCTAGGAAAATAATATCGATAAAGGTTATAATTGCTTTGTAAGCTTGAGATAAAATATACAGGTACCTATCTTCTTTGTTTGGCGACGTACATATACACTGGTTCATATACTTTCGTTATCTATATATTTTTTATGTATGGCTGTTGATGTATATTGTATTTTCTCTGATGATATATTGCATTGCTGATACATTTAACCCTTATAATACCGTAACTTTTAAGACATGTAATACCATTGGGGTCACTATTGACCCCAAACCTGTTTCTATATAAAATTATGATTAATATGTAAAACCTTTATTCTAAGCTTAGTATACATTGTTTAAACAACTTATGGTAATATAGTATACTCAAAAATATTTATATGTAATTTATTTTAAATAATAATATCGATAAAAAATATAAATATTTTACTTATGCTTTACATGCTGAACAAGTGATTGTCTGGTCATCGTTGCACAAGAAACGACTGCAATGGCTGCATCGATTTGAATGCTTTCTATCTTCTTTATAAGTTTCGTGGACACTCCCAACATCTACCACGTTTTAGCTTTTGTAACTCTTGTAATTGTCTCTGTAAATGTAATGGTTTTTATCTCTGTTTCGGTAGCCACTAGTTCCTTGCTCAATTGCAGAAGGAACTGTCGCCGTTTGTAGCCTTTTTTTGTTTGCCAGTCTTTATTCAGGTGACACCATATTATGTAGGCATTAACCGCACTGATGTTTATAATATTGTAAAAGATTGCAGACCATCTTATTGTCTGTCTCTTTACGGTGTACGTTCGAATAAGATTGTCCATGGTATCTACACCGGATTTAGTTCTGTTGTAGTCGATTATTATCAGTGGTTTATTCTTGTCATCTTTAGAAACTTCACCTATTTCGTGTACAGTTGAGAGTAACGTAACAGTTTTTCCTTTTTTTTTGGGCAGTAAGACACTATAATAGCGTCTTGATAGCCGAACATAGTTGAATAGCGTTCTCTTCTATGCAAATCTACTATTTCCTTAGGAAGCTTTGGTTTACTTTTTCGTAACGTACCAAGCAATGTTAGATTTCTTTCAACTTTCTTGCGAGTTCGAGACTTGTAAAAAAATTATCGGTAGTCACATTTCTCCCTGATTTTTCTAATCCCTTTATCATTTCTAAAACAACTCGCTTGCCTTGATTGCGTTCACGCTGATCAGCTGTTTTACCAGCGTATATCTGGCAATTGTAAACGTAGGAAGTTTGACTATCGCAGGCTGCCCAAATATTTATGCCAAATTTTCCTGGCTTAGATGGTATGTATTGTTTGAAGGGACATCTACCTCGAAATGTTAGCAGCTGCTCGTCAACCGTTATGTTTCCAAGATGTATATCTTGGAGTGTAGGTAGCCATAATTCAAAAAGCGCCCGAATCGGTGTTAGTTTATCTGGATTTCGATTTTTTC
This sequence comes from Rosalia funebris, assembly GCA_037954035.1. Taxonomy (NCBI): domain Eukaryota; kingdom Metazoa; phylum Arthropoda; class Insecta; order Coleoptera; family Cerambycidae; genus Rosalia; species Rosalia funebris. The sequence continues at coordinate 13,902,311 of JAZFAV010000002.1, read as the reverse complement.
TTCTGGCGGCAGCATTATCAAAACGCAAGCATTGAAAAATTTTGATAAACCTATTTCTACTCATAGTTTTGTTGAATATAGGATGTTCATCTTCAACATTCCACAAATTTGTAATCCCTTCGTTATGAGATTTATAAACTCCTGCAAGTATTAGTAGACCAATAAAGCGTAGAAAGTCCTTGGCAGTAATATCTGTCCACAAGTTTCCATGGTGAGCCTGCCTTCTGCATTGGTCCACTGAACAACGTAGTTTATAATATTATCTCTAAAAAAGAGACGAAAACGACTGCAGGTTGTCTCTACGTTTCGGTTTGCATATCTAGTAGGCCCTTTCCCTTGATGCATAACATTTCGTCGTGGCTGTCGTCCAGTTGTTTGTTTCTGTGGCTCTATATACCACTTCTCAAGTTTATTCTTTGACCTGCGGTAAAAATAAGTGTTCTATATTTGCTGTATAACATACAAATTAGCTACTTACACGTAATAGCTGCTTTGCTGATTGTCGTTTTCAGCGATGTCAGGCTCTGCATCGGAAACGTTTTCAGAGTCATATTCCGACTGCACTTCAGTAACATCTTTTTCACCATCATCATCTGACTTGTCAATAGTATTTTCGAAATCCTCATCATCACTGTCACATTATTCAAGCCACTTTAGCAACGTTTCTTCCCCACCCACATGAATGAATTTGCAATAATACGAGCAGGTAAAGTAATAGGCACGAAAATGTCGGTAATTGATACTTCTCATAAACCCAGCAGGTAGCAAATGACCGAAGTACTTGTTATTCCAGAAACTTTTATGAATGTAAACAGTTGTAAAATGCCTTATGTAACGGGGGTCGCTGACGACCCCAGTGGTATTACGTGTAAGTTATTTAATTTTTCAAAAAACGAATAAGGGTGTACGAATGAATCACACTTTACTAAAATATAAAACACGCTGTTTTGTGTAAAGTCAATTTTTTGTAGAATTTTAGGAAAAACGGTTTCAAAGATATACAATATCAAAGAGCACGTGGGGTCTCCAGTGACCCCATGATATTATAAGGGTTAAAAGGAGCCCGCAAAGTAAAAATAACGCACTTCAATACATTTTAAAAATATAAACCTATACTCACCATAAAGAACAGGCAAGAAAATTTCAAACGATAAAGATGGTTTTAACAGAGTTAATATAAGATCTTTAGATATCTAAAATCATCCCGATACAGTCAAAAAAAATAGCAAACAAAAATATAAAAAACACAAGTACATTTAAACTTTCACAGTCATTCATATATCTCGATTAGTGTTTACATCGTTGGCGCTTGACATGGGGCAATCAATTTTAGGCAATAACATGATTACATTAATTCAATGATTCTAATATATCATAATAACTTTTAGTTTATATGATCTTGCAATTATTTTATATTCAAATATTGTACTTCAAGTCAAGTATGAGCCGATAAGGTTACAATAAGGGCGAATTCATAATTGAAAACTCTTGATCATTGCGACTATATATCGTTAAGATGTGTTTTCGTTTACTATAAAATCATAAATATTAACAACACATGCTGTTTGGCGCGAGAGAAAATATGAACATGAATTTACAGAGTATAGGCCATTTTAATGGTGAATTGATTCAGAACAGTGATTCAAACATAATTATACAAATGAATGCCCAATTAATTCATCGTCTTTCAGTAATTTTAACTTATCTGGTCGTGTAATAAAATTTGCAGTAAAATTTTTACTGTTGCAGATGTATTTATTTTTTGAAATTTTGTAAATAGTCTTCATATATGGTTAAAAAATGCAGAAGTTCTATAGTATTAATTACATTTCTAGATTAATGATCTCACTAAGGTTATTAAAAGTAACAAACTTCTATTGGCAGCTTATAGAAAATATTTTTCAAGAATCTTTAGATGATTTCTACCATGGAAAATTGATAGAACTGATTAAAACAAACAAATTATTATTGATTACGAATTGAATAATACTTCCTTAAGTGGGCCACATTCCACAAAAGATTTAGGTATACTGTTTGATTGTACAGTATACTTTAATGAACACATTAACAATATAGTCGGATTAGCTACAGCTTGTTTTATTACAAAGAACTATCATCGAAGAGCAGAACTAGCATCGAAAATTACAACATTGTAATTTCTTTTCATGGCATACTTTAAAACAATATCGACTGCTCTGACAATAAATTATTTACACAGATAAATTTTAAGGTTCCACAAGTTAATACTACGTTATATAATACGTTCCATGTGCAGGGTGCGCATTGTGTATGGAATGTTTATATTTTGTTTAAAAACACCCTATATGAAAAAATTGTACAGTGAAATATTTTTCTCAGTTAAGTTTTTTGCTCCTTTTGATAACCTTCAGTTTGTTTCTCATCCAGTAATTTCGTTGTCGTGACAACCAATTTTTGACCCTTTTGCATGTAACGTCAACTTGTCAACGTGTCATAAGTCATACCAGAAAAAAAAGAATAACTATTGAGTGCTCTCAGTGTGAAAAATGATTCATTTGACAGGGATAGAAATAATCCAAATTTTAATAATAGTCGGATACGGAGATCGCAAAAGGACACAAATCGAAGCCGTAACCTTTTCAAGGAACTCTATCCCAACGGAGAACTAATTACACAGTCAATGGTATGTACACCTGTAAAGAAATTTAGGGAAACAAGCAGTGTAAATGATGTTCCAAAACTTGGACCTTAAAAAGTCGCAACAAGCATTGAGAAAAAGTTAGATGTGTTGGGGGAAGTGACTGAAAATTCCCATATCTCAACACGCCAGTTGTCATTAAATCACGGTACAAGTAATGGTTTTATACATACTGTACCAAAAAAGGAACATATAGGTCCACACAAAGCTGTCTTGTTGCAAGAACTGATCGATCATGATTGTGATCGTTGTAATGAATTTTAAACGTCCTTTAAACGTTTAAATAAATCGAAGCCGTGGTACCTTTTCAACGAACTCTATCCCAACGGAGAACCAATTACACAGTCAATGGTATGAACACCTCTAAAGAGATTTAAGGAAACAGGTGGTGTAAAGATGTTCCAAAACTTGGACCTTAAAAAGTCATAACAAACATTGAGAAAAAGTTTGATGTGTTGCGGGAAGTGACTGAAGATCCCCATATCTCAACAAGCCAGTTGTCATTAAATCACGGTACAAGTAATGGTTTTGTACATACTGTACCAAAAAAGGAACATATAGGTCCACACAAAGCTGTCTTGTTGCAATAACTGAAAGATGATGATTGTGATCGTTGTAATGAATTTTAAACGTCCTTTACAATATTGTTTTTTCCACACTACTATTGCTATAACACAACTATTGCTATTGGTTCACCGAGAATCCCCATTGGATGATTGAGCAGCATACACAACGGCCACAAAAAAATAAATGTGTGGGCCGGTATTTATAACAACTGCATTATTGGTCCATTTCTTATTAATGATAACTTGACTGGAGAGAGGTATTTGGAAGTACCATAATATTAAGCGATTCCTTCCCTGGAGTGTCAATTCGGGACATCTGGTTTCCGCAAGATGGAGCACCACCTCATTACCACCGTGAGTAAATCAAGTCTTCCCACATCATCGTATTGGCAGAATAGATGTCATATAATGGCCACAAAGGTCTCCTGATATCACATCTTGCGATTTCTTCTTACAGGAACACTTACTCTCCAAGGTAGGTATATAAAACTCGTCCCCAAAATATTGCCGAATTAGAACAGCGCCTAAGAGACGAAATGACGTCCAGAATGGATTAGAAATATACTTCGTAGTTTTTATGATATATTGGGCCACTGTCTCGCTGTTAATGGGGGCCACTTTGAATATGTGTTGCCTTAAATTAGTGGCTTCCGATAACTAATTTTAATGTACTATTTTGTGCCTTTTTCAGTAAACAAAAGTTAGTTAATACACAGACGATTTCTAATTTGCTGATAAGATACATATTAAAAGTCTTGTGTAACTTATGTCACGTTGACAAGTTGACGTTACATGCAAAATGGTAAAAATTTTCACTAGGCATCACCCTCTCTTCGGCAACGCTTTCGAATTGGGATTTTTATATTTTTACTGAAAGACAAGGGTTTTTCAAAAAGTTTGTAACACAACGCTATACACATTTTATACGTTCATACAAAAAAAAATGAGTTTATTCCAAATAAGGACAGAAAACAGTGGTGCCTTTAAGAAAAAACAAAATTACTTGCCATAGCAACGAATTCACTGTCTCTGAAACAAACTCAAGGTCACCAAAAGCAGCAAAAAAACTAAAAAGCTTTTGTCTGAACAATATCTATACATGGTGTTTTTCTTAATTTCATATGAAAAAAATCTATCTTTTTTTTTTTACTGAAAAATCCACCGTTTAATTTATTCCCAACTTTTATGTTACAACCTGTATAATGATTATATAATTGATTGCTGGTATAATGACTGTTTTAATTTATATATAATGATTATTATATATATATATATATATATATATATATATATATATATATATATATATATATATATATATATATATATATATATATATAATGAGCTTGTATAATGAATATTTTTTAATTATTATTAATTAATTAATTATTATTATGTTTTAATACTTAATTTTTAATAGTTTTGTCCTGTAATTGGGCAAATAAATAAATATAAATGAGGAATGAGGAAGATGAAACGTGAAAACGATTACATTTCGGAAATGATCCTAAATGAATTTATGGGACGTAATTTTAGTCACAACGTTGATTCAAAGACAATAATTATAGTAACTCGTGTGACAATTATTTATTAACAAAACTGAGTCACTTTCATGCCATAAAATATGTACTTTTAGTAATTAAGTTCTAATTTCATAACTATGGTAAAAAAATGATTTTTTTTATTTCTAAAATAACTCCAAATTACTCCAATTCCTCATATTTTAATATGAGTCATGCGTAATACATTTGGTTCCGGTACAAATCAAATAGAATTACAGTAAATGAAGTGGTGTTTTCTTTAATTAAATTTATGTCACATTGATCCCACAAAGCGAACGAATTGAAACCTTATTTAATACTTCGGGCGGGATGTAGGAATTCTCTTTAATTTCCAGATTTTTTTGTAATCAGATAACATACGATCAAAAACATTTCTTTCACAAACAGCTCATTCTTTTATATGTAAATATTACAATACTTATTTTCCTTGATCATTAAAATAAAACTAAATCACTGAAAGCAATAAAGCATGAACATTAACGCGAAGCAAAGAACAACTAAAACAGCCAATACCTCTATCAGATTTCAACACTAGGATAGATTAAAGTTTACAGGATATATTAAGTAACTGGAAGACGGCGACAAGATATATAAAATAAATATAATATTGAATTAATCAAATTCATAGTAAATAATATAACTTTATTTTAAAATTAAGTTAGCTAGCGCTGTTTCTTTCAATGCTTTATCCGAATCTTAAGTAAATTTGTTTTTATAATATAAGAAATGTACGTTCTTTAACTTGTTGCTGTCATTATACACAACATTTAAAGACAAAAAGGTATGGCGCTCTACGTGGGGGCAAACACCACGAAATAATTATTGTCCGATATATGATGAGTATAAAATTTTATTGTAACGTTACATGAAAAATGATTATAGCAAATAATATGATAAATATACTTCAATGGTAATTTAATTTCGTTTCTTCAAGTTTATTATAGTTTCACCTGTTATTATCACCATTCCGGTAGTTTCATATTTTTTTGCTGGGTTCTACTTTAAATTTTAAAACCTAAATATATCATCCTTTGCATTATTGTTTCCAGCAAAATGTTTGTTATAAATATTAAACTTTATTTACTTAATTTTATCATGACCTAATTAGTACATCATAAGGTAAATAAGATAAAGCAAGGACCGTTTTAAAACTACTGCTTACTACTACTATGCAGGTTCGATTTTTTTTTAGCGTACATGCCAAATTATAAGTAGTTAATATTAAAAAAAAAAAAAAACCAATAGAAACAACAAAGCAATAAATTACTTCACAGTTAAAAATACTGTAGGGGATAATTGTTATCTTCTTTATCTTATTGACAGATAACATATTTTATGATACGATAAATAGGAACAAAATGCAGGTTGTAGACAAATTTAAGCACTATTAAATAAATTTGTGATATATGTATTTCCTAAATGTAGTTTTACTGGGTGGAAATTATTGTCTTGTTGAAAATAATAAAATTTTGTAACATATCGTTCATTGTTTCATGTACATGAAAAAGTATTAAACAACAATACTGAAGAATTAACAATTAAATTTTTATATCTACATACAAACTTCCTTCTACGCTCAAAAATAAACTTTTTTACTTAATAATAAATGTGAAACAGTTAAAAATAATTCACGTATAAGATTTCGTCCACTTTTATTCACTATTTTTGTTCTTTTTACAACCGTCAAAAATGTGGCTTTGTAAAATTTTTGAAAATTATTCTTGGGTTTGTGATCAAATACGTATCAATCTGACGTTTCGATATATTAAATTTTCGTCAGAAACACGACAAGATATATTAACGCAAATTAGTTTTAATGCATCGTTTTGCATGTAATATATGTATGATTAAGTAAAGTTGGGCAAATTTCAAAGTAAAAATTTTCACAAACTATTACAAGATAAAGTTTCTCAATAACTATAAAAAATAAATATACCCCCTCCCTCTCTTTCTCATCTGTACTTTCGAAAAAAAAATCGAAGACAAAATGGTGGTCGAAATCTGAAACGCAGTCCCCCTAAAGTGGTCCTATAAACTAAATTGCTAGAGAAGTTTAAAGGTTTTCTTATTCCTTAATATTTACCTAATCTCAAGTTAAAGATTTTTTTCTGTTTTATTTAACCCAAAATAATTGAAACAAATATATACAGATATTTTATAAGCTCACCTCTCTCACCTATCGATGTACAAGAAAATCAATGAATTCTATTCTGATTAATATCGATATAATTTATAACTTAAAGTACTCGTATATTAACTGATGTTCGTTCACAATTAAAACAATTAAAAGCAAGACTTAAAAGAAATGCAAATGTGCGGCAGATTTTGTGATTTATAGGTAATAGATTGTTATTTAATTAAAAATCACATAAATCTTAGTTTTGTATTCTCCCTAAAGCAGTATTTAACAGAAATTAAAGACTTTGTCTATTCTAGTCTATTCTATTGTTTAGTCTATTCTATGCTAGGGCATTGAATTAAATTGATACGGTCCTTAAATCTAAGAAATAATAACCACGAACATGTGAAGGGTATATATTTTCGTTAATTAAAGCACTCACTTGATTTAGGAAAATGCTTAACCCAAACACAAGTGATACCGAATGTGTTACAACATCTATTCTCTTTTTAGACCCCATGACATCTAATATTGCCCCTCAAACGTCCGACCAAAGAGGATATTCCGGAACACCGTACACGATCACCGAATCCCGATTGGCAGACATTCGAAAACATTTCATGTACCCCTATTACGACAAGGGTGGCAACGCCGACAACGAGGGCGACTACCAGAAAGAAATCCAAGCATCTTCCCCACAAGTGCACAAAAATTTGAATTTTCAACTGCCCTTCTTCGGATTTCGATTCAATTACACCAGAGTATCTCTGAACGGTTATTTGGAATTCAGTGATCCGCCACCGAACTACCAATATCCCCTTGTGTTTCCCGTAAGGGACTGGCCCAAAGTAAATGATCCCTCTTTCATCGGCATATTCTTCAGCAAATGTAGAATCGGAAATCTCAGAGACGGTGACATAGATCAAAGAGCACCAGGTGTCTACTTCAGAATGGAGAGGGATCTTAGGACAAGGAGAGATCAAATGGGGGTGGAGATCAGGGAGAGACTCAGGTGGGACATCAGAGAAGGTGTAATCGGTTCCGAAACATTCGACCCCAAGCACGCCATTATCGTCACATGGAAGAACGTATCATTCAATGGAGGTTTCGCTAATGCCTTGTACCAGGTATTTCTTATTATAACTTTTATTTTATTTTTTCTTGACCAAAATAAATCCTCCAGACTAATACATTCCAAATGGTTCTCGCCACTGATGAAGTCTACACATACGCCATGTTCAACTATCTGAACCTTGACTGGACAAGTCACACTGAAGCTGGTGGAGATACAAGAAAAGGTGAAGGAGGTGTATCAGCCTATGTTGGTTTCAATGGCGGCAACGGCACTAGAAGTTACGAATACAAGCCGTACAGTCAGGAATCTGTTATTCGAGATCTTACTGGTACTGGTTTTGCCAATGGATTTAAAGGAAGACATTTGTTCCGTATTGATGAAAATATCCTGCTTGGATCTTGCAACAGAGATATAGGTAGGAACTAAGTATAGATATAATAACATCGAAAATATGAAAATATCAAAAACGTTTTTATTTATTTTATTTAAGATGTACCTTATGTATCTTGTTATTTAAGACGATAATGCCATGATGTGACGACTTTTTTAGATGGAGCCAATTTACCGTTAATGTTTGCTCCCGAAAGTGGTAACATGTTGGGTGGTACCGTAGTAAACATCACAGGTCCTTGCTTCCTCCCGGACGATGAAGTACGATGCAAATTTGATGTAGCAGATATAGTGAATGGGTACGTTGTAGACAGAAATAGAGCCATATGTGTTCAACCCCCATTGATGGTCGAGGGGTATGTCAGACTGGAGATCGCAATAGGTCCAAACTTATTCAAATGGAAGGGGCAGTACTATGTCGGTAAGTCTCTCGCAGAGGAATTGGTACAATTGGTGCTAACCGATTTTTTTTTAGAATCGCCGGCGACTGCTGCTCAGAAAATTTACTTTAGAGACACGCGGTACCACGAAAGATCTCCTAGCGAATTAAGGATCACGTGGGAAAAGTACAATTTGACCACCAATGAAAATGCGAATATCCGTATTTCCCTCTGGGGTTACAGGGAAACTACTATCCGACCGACATTCGTTTACATAACCGATCTAGCAGAAAACGTGCAGAACACTGGGGAATATACTATAGTTCCATCCCAGTATCGAACCCGAACCAATGAGTTTCTTACTGATATAAAATTCGGATTTATACAAATCAATTTAACGGAGTCTATAAGGGTAAATAAGTCGTGCTAGCTGTGGCGCTTTATCTGACAATGCTCTCTTTGTAGGTCAATACCTACAGTACTACACAGAAAACTGTTGAGATCACCCCGGTGATCTGGAGCAGACCCGTCCCTCTGGGTTGGTACTTCCAGTTTCAGTGGGAAAATATGTATGGAAGGAACTGGCCCAGCTACCTTTGCAACGATTGGCTAAGAACTGATAGGTACCTGAAGAATTTCGCTCATGAACTGTCCCAGTGTCCTTGCACTATTCAACAGGCTATTGCAGACAAAGGAAAATACTTGCCCGACACTGACTGTGACAAGGACTCCAATCCCCAGTGCTACTACAACAACCAGGCAATTCACTGTGTTAAAACTGGATCTCCCACGTATGTATTTAATCTGTTGTCTTATTGAATTCTTCAAATGCTAAAATAAATGTACGAAGAATATACGTTTTTACATTTCTATATTATAGCCTGGAAGGTTCTGAACAGCAATGTTGTTATGACAAAAATGGATACTTGATGTTGTCCTACGACCAACAATGGGGTTCCAGCCCGCGGCGTTGTCACAATCTCGGCATGATGCCCTATAACGAAGCCACCAAAGTACCCACCCTTTCCCAATGGTTCAATGACGTTGTTCCAAAGTATTTATGCTGTCTATGGCAGGAGGAACAATCTGTAGGCTGCGAGACACTTAGATTCGAAAGGAGACCATCTCAGGATTGCGTGGCGTATCAGGCTCCTGGAATCGCTGGAATATACGGGGATCCACACATCGTAACTTTCGATGACGTTGAGTATACATTCAACGGTAAAGGAGAATACGTTTTGGTGAAGTCTAAGATGCGAACTGACAACTTGGAGGTGCAAGGAAGATTCGAGCAAATGGATCAAAATGCTTATGGTGAAGTAAGGGCGACTCAACTGACATCTGTCGTGGCAAGGGGAAATTCATCGACAGTAGTTGAAGTAAGGAGGAGACCTTTAGATGCACGATGGAGGTATAGGCTTGATGTAATAGCAAACGGCAAAAGGATATTCTTTGATAGACCATCTTTAAAATTCCAACATTTCCCTGGTAAGAATATTTCTTCAGAAATTCTTATTTTGGTAGTCAATGATTATTTTACTTAATATTTTATAATGGGGGAGTCGTATGTAAATGTTTCTCATATACGATGATAGTTGACTTGATAGAGATACAGGCTCCACGAAATAATTAAAATATCGATAACATTTTATACACACTGGTTGTTAGTTTTCTTAAGGAACTTTCCAATTTCACATATTCTTATAAATCTAAATTCACATATTTTCACATAAAAGTTTCTCTAAAATATCTTTAATGATGTCAAATACACCTATACAGCATTGTAGTCCTAATAAGATACCTAGTATAGTAAAAAAACTAGCCAACATTTATTTTTACTCGATTATTAAAATAAATCTTGAGAAAATTAATGCTTAGTTGATTTTTATTACACCTTTATATCTTAAAACCTGATAAACTTTGTTTAACAACATTTTTAAGATTTCTATTTGACCTAGTATTTTGAATCCATTAAATTATTTAGAGTTTTGCGATAGATATTTTGTATCTCTCCTACAACATTACAGTATAATGGTTCTTAATGGTATAAAATATGATTTAGAAATATTTTGAGGTTTTACAAAAAAAAAAGATAACGAAGATCATCAATGTGTAAAACGAACTTATAAAATAAAAAGAATGTAGTTTAAATTATTTGGGAATTTTACAAACGAATTCGAGATATCAAATTCTAATCATTCGACATTATTACATTGACAGTGATTTTAACTCATGTTCTGTATATCCCTAGGTGTTACTGTGTATACCCCAACGTATATTCTAAATCAGTCCGAAATTATAGTAATGTTTGATAATGGAGCAGGCTTGGAAGTTCTTGATAACCAGGGCTACATGACCGCTAGAGTGTACTTACCATGGACATTTATAGTAAGTAATCACATTACCTTGACATTATTTATTTACAACGTAATATTTTTTATAGAATAAAACAGTTGGATTATTCGGTAACTGGAGTTTCAACCAAGAAGACGACTTCAGCTTACCAGACGGTAATAGAGTTAGCATCGTCTCCAACATTAACGATATGGAGAGGGTTTATAATGACTTCGGATCCAAGTGGATGATCGACGACGTATTGGATTCCCAGAAAGGAAGGGCCATGTTCCACCGAGAATTCGGACGCACCTCGGCTAATTACAATAACAGAACGTTCCGACCACAATTCCTAATGATGCCAGAGGATATAATACCTGCGAACCGATCGGAGCAAATAGATCGCACTTATCGGATATGTACCACGAAGATGTACGAGTGTTACTACGATTATGCGATGACGCTCGATAGAAACCTGGCGCACTTCACCCAGAACTATAAGGCGACTATTTACAGCTTAAAAGAAACTACCAGAACCAGGGTGATATCGTGTGGTATTTTGGAGACGCCCAGGTTTGGGAGGAAGAGCACCTTCCTCTTCATACCGGGAACAAAAGTAACGTACGAGTGTAACCAAGATTTCGTATTGGTAGGAGATGCACGAAGAACTTGCCAACCTGATGGTACTTGGGATATTCCCGATTATGGATACACACAATGCTTACGTAAGTAGTGATTCTGTAAACAGTACCGTTAATGGAAATAATTTGGGTATTATATGTGTCGAATGTTATGTACATCTTGCTGTGCTTGCTTCAGTCGGTAACAATTTGTTTGGTTTATTCAGGTCAGCAAGAGTATTCCTCCAGACAAGCCGCCATAACCTGGGGCATCATTCTCGCAGTTCTCATACCATTAATCCTGCTCATAATCTATATTTCTTATAAAGTGTACAAACGGTTTCTAAATGCCGAGGACGACTCTGACTGGCAGTACGACGACAAAGGGAAGGCGGCTCTTAGCATGGGTAGATCCCTCAGTCCGGAATACTCTGACGATGAGGAGTTCCCTCGAAGTTCTGTTCCCAGCGATAAGTCCGATTCTGGGTCAATACTGAAGAAAAGGCGAAGCTACGATAAAACTTACAGAACCCACGAGCCGTTAAAGGATAGGCCAGACGTTGAGTTTGAAGACAAACCCTGGGATCCGAATGAAAATGAGTACGAACCAGACACTAAGCCAATGAAAACCCCAGCGAGTCCTACGGCGCTCGAAAGCCCTACAAGCACTGCTAGTCCTACTTCCAGCGTCCAATACAGCCTACCTTTTCATCAGAAACCTGATTTGGTGAAAACGGACGAAGATAAAAGACAGTATAATTCCGATGATTATGCGGTGCCTTTGAAAAAGTCACCTAAAGATAGATTCAGCAGTCAGAGTAGTATAATCACTGCAGTTTAGAATTTTTTAAAAATTGCGCCGCAGAACTGATTTCCTTGAATCTCTGCGGCGCTTGGTAGTATTGGCCGCTTTAATTCGTCAATTTTAGTATGTTATAGGAACTAATATTAGTGCAGTATGCAATATAAGTATTATTTTACCGTTGACGAATTAATGACAGCCAAACCTAGCATGTGGACTATTTACCACCGCCATGTTTGCTACTTTTCTACTCTTTTATTTATTGTACGTTTATGTTTGTGTGAAATCGATAATAAACATGAAACATTAAGAATGATGACAGACGACGGACTATTCCACATGCTAGGGAATAGAATACAGGAAGTAGGTATGAGAACTGTAAGGACTGTTCCCTAGGATGTGGAATGGAGTCGCGTCTTATATTATTTGTGTCTTAATCTTTTAGTCCCTATCTAACAAATCAATATTTTTATGCGAATCAAAAGAATTTTTATTTATTGAACGTATATTGAAGATGAGAAGAAACGATATTCACAAATGAGCTCCAATAAAAAAGAGACGCCTGTTACCGTCATCTTCTTGACTTTCTCACATTTTGCTAGTTGCTTGATTCATATAAGTTGGAAATTGAATTTCGTTACATTATTATCCCAATATTTTAATATTTTAAGTATTATTAAATTTCAAATAGTTATTATAATCTGGAAATACATTTCTCAACACAGAGTAAAAACAGTCGGAGTGTTATCAACACCTGTGAGGATGTACAGCAGAGTTCATCACATTATTGCTCTCTACGGTGTAGAAAATATTAATGGCATTATTTTAACAATTGTTAGCTTGGGCCTAAACAAACACAAAACATTATACAACATGGATCCTCAACTCAAGCGTTCTCCATATATTATTATTTGAATTATCAAAGTAGACTCCAAATATTTGGTACAACTTGACAATATTGCAATAAATCTCGTCTCGGATTTATCGTGCAATGCATGCGGTCCTAATTTAAGTCATCTAATCGACTCACTTTATGAAAATGTAGCTTCCGCATTCTAAGATGTCTTGCACTTCAATGTGGGAGACTCCCACTTCAGTGTGAGTCAATAAAAAATATTTTCTAGAAATTAAATTATTTTGAACATGAAATATTGCTTTATTGTTTAAGGAATGCTACAAATCTTGCAGTTTTTTCTTTTATTTAGGTCCTATAATATATTTATTATACCAATAATTGGGCGATTTTAACATTGAAGTAGCACCCATGTTGTATAATAATTTTGTGTTTGTTTAGGTCCAAATTATCAATTGTTAAAGTAATGGCAATTACGCACTATATGCGCGAAAACAGTTAACCAGTTAACTTTCGCCGGATAAAGCAATGCTAATTTCCATGTCCGAGATGTCAGTGGACGAAAGCCAATTGGACATAATGCATGTCGAGTAGTAACAGTCTGGACCGATCTATATATTCTTCCTCATGATTCAGTGGCACATATTCATATTAGTACATACCCGTAAATGCTGAGTTTATTGAAATTTACAGCATTAAACAATAACAGACTTAAAATTATACATCTTGAAGACTAAAACGTAAAAAACATTCCTTTAGAATTTAGTTCTTACATCACAAAGACGGCATTGGAAATAAATATTGTAACGAATTTACTAGAAAGTTCTTTATTTCTCGAACACTTATTTACAACTCAACTATTCACAAGTCAAACTAACTAACTAACTTTCTTTCTACTTTAACTTTATAAACTACTTTTCGCACTGTATATCGCTCACTATCGCGGTCCAAATTCAACTAACTCCTGGCCGGGCGACACAATTCTTATATAGGCAGTGAAGAGGTCTCTCCAGGCGTTTCTAGATAGAGAACTTTGGCGAACCTTCTAGTATAGAAGGCACTGGAAGGCCGAACACCGCACACTCTCGAGGTTTCAAATATTCCCGGCGTTTGGGATCGCTCGAGGCGTTCGTAACAATATTATGATTGTGATCAAAATGAAATAAAGTAATATACAACTTTGGATAAACAAGTGAAAGAATTTCGAAAAGAATTAAGGCAACAGCCCAAAAATTTAAGACAATCAATTCGTTAAAAATTACATTTCAAGTTACACTTGCATTGATTTATTTCTTGATTTTTCTATAACACAATATTCTATAACAATAAAGTTCGGATACATATAAATCGACTTCCTTCCCGTAAATACTCGGGTTGTGAAGGGGAAGATTACACATAAAGACAAGAATAAACGTACCCATTCTCAGTGAGATGTGCCAAATTCTCCCCGTCAGGATTCGAACCCCAACGTACAGTGACAATCCCCAATACTACGCCCATATCCGTCATTCCAAACCACAATATGAATGACATTATCGCAACCATCTGTAGGAGAATACGATAGGCCGCCATGTAGTGCACGTGGAGTATAGTGCTGCACTTTTACTAACCCTCCAATGTTAATGAATTTTGCACCGAAAAAACTTATGTTTGATCAACATACTGACCTGATTTAGTATCCAAATTCAGATATAACTTGCCGTCGCATTATAAGAGTTAAATTGTATTAGTTGCTCGTCATTTAGTGAAGTTAATAATTATATTATATGCGCTGGTATATTTTATTTAAGAAAATTTCTTTGTACATCGTAAATTACGTAAAAATTACGTGAAGTGAGAAATAATTACACATTTACAAACTTAAATACTTCTCTGGTCATTTAGGTCAACAAGAGTACTCTCAGCGACAAGCTGGCGTCGCATCTGGAATCACAATGGCAGTACTCGTACCTCTGGTATTGTTATTGGTGTATATCGCTTACATTTTCCTGAAAAAAAGACAGAAAGAGAAAGAGGAGGAGGAACTGCAGGAAAAGAACTACGAAGAGCAAAAAAGGTTAGTTACATGAGGACATTTCAAATGATTGCTGTAAACATTAATTATACGTATATATGGACACGTTTTATAATCAAACTAAAAAATGTAACTTTTAAGGTAAACAGGGTGTAATTTTCAAAATTATTTGGAGATGCTGCACATTTAATTTTTTAATTAAAATCATGGATCCAATCACTATGAATTAATTTGGATTTTTAAAGTATTCACTCGGTAGATTATATATGTATCAAAACTGCCTTTTATTTTACGGCTGATAGGTTCACTGGCCAAACATCATATTGTGACATTACGTTCATAATTTCCATCACTGATGGCATCCATCAGAACACTGTCATAAAATAAATACACTTGCTACACTTCATGAATTGATAATGAACCAAAATAAAACAGAATAGCGCTGATTCAAAATTAAATTGGCAATTTCGAGTGGTGTTAAATATCGACATTCTATTTTAGACATTAGAAACTATTATACTTCATACTATTTTTTAGGAGAGCCCAGGAAGCGGCGGCTAAGAAATTAACGGCTGCTGAAGATTTCAATTCAGATGAAGAAGACAATAACAGTAATGTCACCAGTACGGCAAATGGGAAAGAAACCACAGTGTATTAATATGACGGCCCAATCGTATCTTCTCAGTATATCGCTTGCCACTTTATATGTACATTATTACATATTAATTTTAAATTAATATGAATTGATTACTGAGGTAATACCTACTTAAATTAAGTTGTAGATTGTTACTTAATAGATTTTAGTATTTATACATTAAAAATAATAATTACCAAGACAAAGAACTAATTCTTATTTTTGATCATCTATTTTTGTATTGATCGTATAAATATTTGTTGTTACAAATAGTAACCTCTTACTGGTCCAGTAAAACATTTGGAGTAAGAAGAAAGAGTGTAAAATTAATAGATGTGTATATTAAAATGACGTTAGAAGTTGCAGCTTCATGTCGTTTCATTGCCTATAAAAAGTAAATTGGAAAGTACAACTTATTTTTTACAGTGTGTGTTAATGTCTAATTAGGATTATTTAGTAAGTATTTTGTTTTTATATATTAGTATGTACCGCTTAAACAATAAATTACTCGATGGAGGTTTTGAATTATTTCTTTCGTAGATAGTGCTGTATATGATAATTATTATACAGGGTTAGAGAAATATGTTGGAACATATTATTTCTGGATTAAAAAAAGAAATTAGATTGGAAAATTCCCTCAACTCCCTCCAGCTATTTTAATATATTCAGTGACCTAGATTGATTTTCAATAGCTACCCAATTTTTTGAGATATGAGGTTCTCTAAGTTTTTTAAATATATCACCCTGTATGGTTTTACTTTTTCAGGTATACAGATTTTCAACAATTACAATAATTGTATAGGTATTGGCAGGTGCGCTACTTTTGTGATAGGCAATGACGGCTCGTGGCCATAAAGGATGGGTCGGCCGCAACAGCAGTAAGTCGAAAAAATCTGTGCACGCGGTGATTAGAGCTGCAGGGGGTACGGGGAGCGGCAGCCTCCCATGGAGCGCCATAGGCAAAAATTTTTCAGGAATTTCAAGGTCATACTGTTTTAAGGCGCCCCAAAAATTTGTATGCTAATCTACTACATTAATACAAAGCCTTCTGTGTTTCTGGAGTTTAAAATTATTCAATTCCAGAATATTATTTATACTATTATCATTGGAAAGAAAAATAAATAATATGTTCATTAAATATTTCATCCGAGGTTTCATCATTTTTCTATTTTCCCCAAACTTTTGGTTGTGTTTATTTATAAATTCATTCTGTTATATTTTCCGCTACATTTAGAATTTCACGTTTGGATAATGCCCGACTTTCTTTTATGAATTTTCGTACAACCTATCAAATTAAAAGGATTTTTGTTTTTCGCAAAAAGTAGACAGTAGCAACAAAATATTTTCTTGCAAGGTCACCTCCCGTCAATCAAATTCTAGTTAGTCGACTTAATTTTTTTAAATTAAAATTTTTTAACATGGCAGACTCTAAAAAGGCACATTATTTAAAAATAATTGTGTATCTACATATACAAAAATTAAATCGTCCAGCAAGAACCACGGGGACGTCTAGAGCATTCTTGTCAGGAATGGGGTAGGAAAGGGCATAGGAGACATAGGACCAAGGATAGGACAAATTTTGGAAAATAAAAAAAAAACATACTCTCTTAACAAAAATATAACTAAAAAATGAAAACTGTATAGGTGGGTTACATATATGTACCTACATTATTTAATTAGGTAGGTACTTAATCATTTTTATATAATAAATCAATTCTTCGGGGTTTAGTTGTCGCGAATTCGTCGATGATTTTATTATAAAAACTGTCGTCTTTGATTAGTTGTTTAAGCAAACCTCGTTCAATTGCTAATACTGACAAGTTATTTAAACGCAATTGCCCAATTTTATTCCGGCTATGCTGCTTAGAGAACCTGTTCTCTAAGTATTAAATCAAATAATAATATAAAGTGTATCAAATAATTATTAGATATTAAAAATTTTATTTATTGATACTATTCGTAATAAATATCGAGTACTTTAATATTGAAGAAAAAGAAAGATATCAAAATATCAAGAGAGCTTTGAAAATATTCCAAACGATCAGTGAAGACTCTTAATCCGAGGACGCACTGTATATAGTAGACAGCTTGAAGTTAGAGGATAGAGGTTAGTGGGTGTAATGGAGTCAATGTATTTGACTCCATTACACAATGGAATGAGCTAAATAATCCAGTGTATACTATTTGGCCATTTGTGGATATTTCATTTCAGATAAATTTTGGTAAAAATAAAACATTTATTTACGAATTAAAATCTTAGTAAATAATAAATGATATATATTATTCTAAGTAAATGAAATATATTATATGGTAGTACACAAGATAGGCAATAATAAAATCACTCTCACCGTCACCCCCCAATTTCCTGGGCAATCTTATATTAAACATTTTTTTACACAAATTAACAAATTAGGTACTTTATATAGACTAATTTTGTTAAAAATTTTGGATATTTAATTCATTATTATCTATTATAATCCACCACTAGAAGAAATATATAACATAAAATATTCATAACATTTCTTCCCTTCTTGTATTAAACCATATATTTGCCTTATGTGACTTACTATTTTAATATTTCTAGAACAATCATGTTTTATCAAATTACCAACTTGCTTATCACACTGCATTTCGTTTTGTGTCTTGCATTTCGTTTTAGTGTACCTCAAATGTCTCTATTTTATTAAATTGTGTATTTTACTCTAAATAAATGGTATCTAGTAGTGCATGACGGAGTTAATAATGAAAAAGTAATCACCGAAATTGAATAAAACAACTAGTTTGTTTTACTCAATTGCGTTGAAATTATGAACTACCACAGAGTAAAGGCTTCCTCGATAAATTTTTTAAAAAGCAATCAATTATAGTGAGGCTGTAAACGTAGGGAGACTTGAAATGTGCTAAAATACTTCTTAAACAGCCACCGTCATTCCTTCTATACTAAAAATATACAGCGTAATACATTTAATAAGGGTATTTTTAATCCAACTTAATAAACTTTAACAGAACAATTTAGCAAGAAGTCATGTGTTCCGACATATTTGTCCAACCCTGTATTTATCTGTAAGAGGCGAAAAACTACATTTAAATAGATCAAGATGATTAAGAGTGACTACAATTAAGGTAAAAAGTTAGTAAAGTTTTATGCAATGAATTTAACTGGCAGGGATCTTAAAATATAATATATATATATATATATATATATATATATATATATATATATATATATATATATATATATATATATATATATATATATATATATATATATATATATATATATATATATATATTAATGGATCCTACTCCAGTACTACATATTCCAGAAATATAATTAGTCAAATATTTGTATTTATTAACAAATTATCAATTGTGCAGTATAGTCAGTACCAGTTACAACTTATAGACATTTTTTTATCGAAAATTTAACAAAATTTTGAATTCAGACCGTTTTAGGTAAGTAGAATATAGGCAACTAACATTACACGCATGATTTATCATTTGAACTTCAAATTCAGTGTAATTATTAGTACTACTAAGTACATTCAGTATACTGCATTTTATCATTATACTCTTTTCATCTTACATATACTATCCCTATATATCTTCTCTGATTCTATCCCTAGATATCGGGAATCATAAATGAACTGGTCTGACTGATCGATTAACTGGAAATTATCCCCTAACTACAAGACCTCTTACCAATTTTACATAATTTTTTAGTATATCAGTTCAGTTCTAGGGAGAGTAATTTCTGGTTCATGTTTTTATTGAGATACCGTTAATAAATGATGATGATGATAGATAACGACTATTCTATTATTACGCAATATTACTGCAATTTTAAATCATACATTATAATAAAGCCTGCCCAACAGAAGAGGTATTACTCAAAACATATTTTCTAAATAGGTTAGTTTAAATACAAATTTACTTTTGCAGTTTTATTATGAATGTTGTTATATCATAGGTTATATGATTCAACTGGTGCTGATATGATATTAACTTATTTTAATAAAGTATTTGTTGAAAACGTAAACATTCCCGTTTATATAATTATAGACATAGTGGCTCTAAAAACTATTCGTACTTTCGGCGATAATACCCATGGTGCTGTATGACCTTTTCTGCTTTGCAAATTCTGCATTGTAGGGTACACTGATTGTTACTTCCATATCACGAAAATACATATGCAAAAAATTGGAGACAATAAATACACTATTGAAAATTTGACTTTCATTTATTTAAAAGATATGTGTAATGAAAGTCACAAAACTATTCGTATGGTTACTAAATACAACAGAAAAATTTTTTTCCCTAAATCTAATATTTTGTTGGCTCAGCCCTTGCTGAAATAACGGCCTGTAGGTGCTTTGGCATGCTGCTAGCAAAGTTCTGAGAAACATTTTTATCAATGCTGTTCCAAACTTCTTCACGTTTCACTTTTAGGGTTTCCTTGCTCGATACCTCACATTTTCTTACTCGGTTACATTTCAAACCACAGATTCTCAATTGGATTCAGTTTAGGGCTTTGGGGGAGGGGGTGTTTTAAGCCCATGAGGTATATTGTATAACAGCCACTGTCTTACAATATGAGCCATATGCTTAGGGTTGTTATCATGTTGAAAGTACTATCCGTCATTTAACCCTAATTTTCTCGAGCTCAAAATAGCATTTTCTCGTAAAATGTTTCGATATTTAAATTTATCCATGATTTTATTGACAACTACCAAATTACCAACATCACTGCTACCGATGCATCCCCAGACCATCACACACCCTCCTCCGTGCTTCGGATGAGGATGTGTGAAGGTCTGGGTTTTAAATGTTGCAATTTCAATTCCGTGTTGGCTTTTCTAGGCACAAATTTTCGTTCGTCAGAGTCGAAATAATTAAACTTACTTTCATCAGAAAATATAACTTGTCTCCAAAACTCATGGTCCATTTTAATATACTTTTTTTGCAAATGTCAACGTCCTTTGTCTATTAATTTTGTTAATAAACAGTTTCTTTCCTGCTGCTCTATCGTGAAATTCGTTCCTTCTCAATACTTTACGCATGTTTCTGCACTAACGGTTTTATTAAAGTGTTCTAATACATTTTTAGCTAATTGAGGAGCCGAAATGAAGGGCCGTAACATCATTCATTAAATATTGTTCTTCATGTCGTTAAAATCCTCTGTCTTCCCGTCTTGTATTTGTAATTTATTGCTGTCCCTTCTCTGTTTTTTTTTAAACAATATACTGTATAGTTAACTTACTCCTTCCTATTACTTTTCTGCCACTTTCTATTAAATTTCTGTCACTGAAATACTTTTTCTTGTTCCCTTACTGTAATTTCGCACATTGTATGCCCCATATTGACAGCACAGATTACCCACTGATTGACAGCTTTATGCATATTATGAGAAACTAAAATAGTCTAATTACGTATTTGTGGGGATTCCCCGTCAACCAGAGACTAATTCTAGGATTCGTCGGTAGATGGTATTGCCCAATAAGTTGACTGAGTAGCCGTACGAATAGTTCCGTGAATTTCGATACCCATTTCGATCTTCTAAATCTAAAGAAATGAAAGTCAACTTTGCAATAGTGTATTTATTGTCTCCAATTTTTTGCGTATGTATTGTCCTAATATGGAAGTAACAACCAGTGTACACTATAGTACAGAATTTGTAAAGTAGAAAATATTAGACAATGTCATGGGTATTATCGCCAAAGATACGAATAATTTTGACAGCCACCATACACACTGTCTTATAAGAAAACGTCGCAAACCATAACGCTGGTATTGTCCCAATAAAAAACAAACAAAAATTCTAATTGATTATTCAATAAATACTACAACTTGGCAAGCATTAATTTTTTTTAACATCAGTATCAATGTTAAGTGATAGTCAGTGTCAAATGTAACATTTTTTAATTAGCCTACTAGAGATATCTGTACAACTTCACTTTTGTGCAATATTGTTGAAAAATAAGTAAATTATTTATCAATATTAAGCTTACATCGAAGTTATAAAATTTGCCACCACAAACAGGCGAATAAGAGTCATTTAAACTTTTTCGTTATTTGTATTTTGTATAATTTTATATGAACAAGCCTAAGTGACATTTACCCGTCTATTAATCTCGTGCAATATTTAATAAGTTTGGTATAAACTCAGATTAATATTGACAAATATTTAATTAATATATTGCATCAAATGTTGCATAGTAATTAAGTCGTACATCGTTCACCTTCCTATCAGATTTATAAAAAAAAAAAAGAAAAAGCAATATGAGAGTTTGATGTAATTTTTTTTAAATCAACCAATACATATGGAATTTGCTTTTGGCGTATTTTATAAAACACCCTGTACAAACATGACTACATAAATGTTTACTAAACTCTGGTCATCTCACCACCAGCAGTAAAAAAATTTAATTAAACGCAAATTTGGTTCTTTATGGTTGTCTATAAATAATTATTCAGATCATGTTAACAAAAAAACCTTCAAGACAATGAAAATATAATCTGAAGTAAATATAGAACACCTACCAACTAAAATAGAATAGGTCATTCAATAAAATAAGGGCACGCCTGTTGTGTGTTGCTCATGTGTAAAGGCTTAAATATAAAAGCAAAATATAATAAATTAAATCATATATAAACAACGTTGTTTAAAAAAATATGTCATTCGAACTGTGTATTTTATTGATTAAAATTACAATAATATGTATTTGGTTTTTCTGAAAACGCTGTCCAGTTTCTGTTCTTAATTGTTTAAGAATGTCATTATCTTGTATTGCAATATTTAATTAGACTCCATTTTCGATTTCACGAAGTGGGTCACCTAAATGATATGCGGAACATTAATTTAACCTTACTTGGAATTAAATAAAAATGTAATATTTTATAATTTTTATGGAATTTAATGAGTATAATTTTATTACACACTTAAACTTATAGACCTCATTGAAATAATTATTAGGAAATAAAATAATGGAAAGTATTGACGTATTAAATTACAGATGAAATCAAAATTTATGTTATCAAATTTGAATTTCGCGGTGGGAAGTGAATGTTGGCAGCCATCATGGTTAATTGGCAGTTCTGGCATATGAGTCAAATTAGTACATTATAAATTCCTCTAAACACTACTAAAAGCATTTTCTCTAGAATTATTATATGTATCGTCTTTAGTAACCGGTAAACATCTTATATTAGTTACAATTTATGTTAGATCTGTAATATACTCAATGGGAAGTTGTTTGTTTAGGCTTTATACTGAGCTACGCAGTGGTCGACCTCGCACGAATTGAAACCGATCGCCTACATTCTGCTGTGTGCTGTCAGTGCCCTTACAAACAACAGCCAGTAAGTGAATTTTTCTCATAATTTTTGTACATTTTATTTCCGAAAATTTGTGTTAAGTTATTTCATTTCAATTATCCATTTGTCCAATTTAAAGGGTAAGTGATAACGGTTTGCAATCGCCTTGCTTTATTCTAGAATTATTAAAATCAGAAGCTTGTAAATTCCTGGAATGGAGTTTTTTTACCTATGAACTTAATATGCGTCATGTCTCTTTAGTGGCAGTCAGTATTACAATCTCTAATGTGTGTATTAATATCACTGATTCGGAGTTGATCGTTCAAGTAATATGTTTAATACATTTTCAAGGTATCACTTTGTCATGGGAAATGGTATATTTTTATGCGCGGATACCACAGATAATAAGTATTTAACAGTGTAAGTCCACTGTCATTTACTCCTCGAATTTGTGAATTACACGCTTCTAATCTGTTTCCTTTATTTTGCAACTGCATTATTGCGTATCGTTTATTATTTTAGTATTATATTAATTGGTAAAATTGACTGATTATTTATCTTAATTTCGTTTTTTATCTGTGAAAGCTATTTGAAGAATAGAATATATTTCATGTAAGTACCTGGCCAGGTTTCCACCTATTTTTCGTTTCTTTGTGTGATAAAGACACCTGTCAAATCCTGGATACCTTCAGATAAATCTGCAATATCCTTGGTATGTACGGGGGACCTTGAACAACGGCATACTTGATGTTCTTACGGTCGTCTTACCGGTCGACGACCTGGCTTTGTTAATGCCCAAATCTACGCAGTTCACGTCCTGGACTTGTATTTTTTTTCAAAGTGGGGAATGCCCTCTGGCAGCAAATCAAACAAAAATATCTACGATGTTTTTGTTTTGAGAGCCAGGATTATGATTCATGTTCTCTGGTAACGGTAGATCTGATAAAAGCATAGGCATAGGAGTGTTTACCTAGATGTCATTGAGATTCGGAGAAATTTCAAATCACCGGAGATTTCGAACTGACGACTTACGATCTTGGTGTAAAATAAAAATAAAACAGTTTTAGTTGTGTGTGAATGTTGTAGAGGTTTGTAATACGGTAAAAAATAGTTTACACAGTTTGTTGGGATAAATTAGAAAGGGGTGCAGTCTACGTTACTGCCTGTGGTGTAAATTTATTGGGTAAGATTGTTGAGTGTAATACAAAATGTTAAAAATATATTATTTGTTTGTATAACATGTACGGTATTTAATCTCTAAGTAAAGTCGAAGATTGAGGAATGAATACTGGCCAACAATAATTATACATACATATGTATGTATGTATGCAAGGTCGCCCACTAATAATTCTAAGCTAGGGGTACTTACACGCCATAAATTATGCAAGGTCGTTCCTTAATAATTCTAAGGGTATGCATACACCATAAATTATAAAATGGCAACACCCAGCCAGCGTTCATTTATTTCATTGTGTTTAAGAATTTATAATTCAGTACACGACCGAGTATTAAGAATTAATTTTTTAATTTAAGTTTCCTAAGTTAATGTGTCTGATTAGTGATTATTATTGTGTGGAAATTCTAATTCTCGAGTTATTTTCTTGTTCATATTGCTTGGCTTTTATGAAATGTTTCCGAAAGATCGATCCTGATCGAATAAGTCACTTTATCATTTATCAATTCCTGTTCGTCCTGTGAGACACCTGTGGTATGTTGATTATATTCTTTGTGTCTCAAACTTAGCAGTGTTATGAAGAAATCATCACGTGGCAAACTGAGAATGTAACAAAAAATATCTCGTTTCTATTTATCAAAAAAGTTTTCTTGTAGTGGTGAATAGAGGACGACGAATCGATTATTTCTGGATCGTTTTTCTATCAAGAGATTTCTAGCGTTACAGAACTTTGTACACGGCAATACTAATTTAGGCTTCTTAAGTTTACACTGTTTACGTTGAATTTGGACTGTTGATATTCTGTGGCAGCGGAAATTGAAACCGTGTCAATTTCAAACTTATTTTTATTAGGGTAAAAACTAATCGTTAAATTTCTAATTGTCTGTTCTAAATACAGCCTTTGTTCTTCGCTGTCTTACATATAGTGTTAAATTAGTATTAACGTTACGTTTATTGTATAGTAAATAGTATTTTGGGTAATATTTTATAATTCATAAACTGTTGAGATTTAAAAATATCTTATATAAAGTAAATGAATTGTCTCATATCCCACTTCTGATATTATTTCCTTACGTAATATAAATACTGAAACTTATGATGACAATAACTATAATAAGAATTAATAATTTTTGTATCCTATATGTATATTCTATTTATATAATTAATATATCTAGCAATCATTACCAAAAATAATTAAATAATACGTGATTTTATTGTTGCAAAATATTGTGTAATGTTCGAAAATTTAGCCGAATGGCCGAAAGTTTGATTAGCCGTCATGTATCCAATTAGAGCTGATTGTTAAGGTAATCGTGACATTTGATCTCTTATCGACTGTTTAATTGAAATTATTGTGAAGATAATTTAATTTTATGACCCAAATTCTGGATTAGTTTTCGCAGAAACGGCCATTATTACGAACGATTTCTTAATGATAATGCTTTCAAAAGAGTCGGAATTTATTCGCGATCTATACAAGGTGATTAAAATAGTTCGCTAGAAGTATTAGTATTTTTTTTTTCGAAAATTTCGACTTATACAGCAATTTTCATATTAAACTAAACAGTAAACTATTATTAAACCTACAGTAAAGTAAGGTTTCATATTAAACTAAAAATAATTGAACAATTTATTAACAACTTCATCGTTTTGTATAGAATTTTTAAAAGCATTTTATGAAGATGTTTTAACAGTTTAGGGTTATCTTCACGATTTTATTTTGTAAGTATTAAGATAATATTTGTAAGATAAGTACGACAAAAGCATTCGTTTTTGTGTAATGACCCCTTGCAATATTATAAATACCCAATGAAATATTTTACATTTAAGAAAAAAAAATCTTCATAATATGATTAAAATGGCGATCTTCAGTTACGTAACATCATCCTAATCAACCTACAAAGGCAGACGAGGTATTTTGAATAATCTTAGGGGGGATATTTCTTAAACAGTTATCCTAATTCATTCTTGGAACTCATAAAGATTGAAGTTTACTCGTGTAGTATACAATTTATCGTAAATGACTGTAGGTGTAAAGGATTTAATTTGGGTAATTGTGGCGGCCACAAATAGACCTTTGGCCACTACCAAAATCAAATCTGCGCCTTATTTTATTTTTTATTTACAACAAAATTTTATCTGTTGCTTTTGTTACAGTACACGCATTTTTTATTGTTATTGTTTTCGTAAATGAACTTGAGGAGATAGGTAGATTGCCGAGGATAACGTACGCCAGACAAAATACTGATTTATTTAAATTAGGCGATAAATATACATTTGAACAGTTTGTTTTGTGTTTAACATGAGAAGCCAAGGTCCCATGTGTTTTATCAAGGATTTCATATCTATTATTAGGACGATGGATAATTAATAACTTTAGACATATTGAAGTTTCTTTGAAGCGTGGTGATATTGATTACGGCGGTATAGGCACTAAGGCATGTACTCGTTTAAATATTTTTATCGGTTTATATCCAGAAACGTACGTCATTGTTATCCTGTTTTGTGATAATTGTTCTTAGTAATCTATTAGTGTATATATACTACATGATTTTGTTACTCCGTGATATGCATTGAGGGCATATCATCGTTTCTTTTTTGTTTGGATGAAATTCATTTAATTCATTCAATTAATTCACCTATTTCATGCCGCTATTTGCAATTTTTAATGCAACTAGGTGCTATAAATAATAATATGAAACTCTAAAATTTCTAATAAGTTTTACACGGCCATAATTATCTGGCAAATGTAGCGTGTTGCACGGATATGAATTTATATTTGAAATATTCTTCGCTCATTGTGATTGCGATCAGAATTTTCATTGTTAATTTCAATCGCAGAGGACGAGTTATACACAAATAATTGTTAACTGTGAGTATTCTTCGCTAATATTAATAACTGCTAGTAATTAAAAGAAATGCTTATTTTCCTAATAGCTGAATGGATTTTTAAAATGAATAGGTACAAAAATTTGGACATTAAACACGTCAATATTATGGTAGATTATGAGATACATGGGTTGAGGGCCGAGTAGAAATACTGCTCTTTATTCGCTCGGGTCACTGGAAAACTGTGAAAACCCATTTCAAAAGAGAACGATACTTAAAAGAGACCAAAATGTTAAAGGCAAATCAACCTATATATTGTTAATTGAAATTAATCAGAATATGACAAATTACGTAGGCACCGTTATGATGAGGTAAAGTTGATGTTATTAAGAGGTTTCAGTCATCCATGTTAATTTTGTAAATTTAAATATGCATAACAAGCTTTAATAAGCGACTAGTATGAGATAGCAAGACAATGAAAATACTTGTAATGAAGAACAACGAAATGTTTGCGATAAAGAAAAAAATATATTCATTACGTATGGTTAAATATAAAAGTTTAACAACTGACACAAACTTTAATTTCAAAAAGTTTTTATTTAATAAAAATAGTTTTCAACCCTTTTAAGGGACTGTAGCTCATTTAGGGGACACTTCAGTGAAATATGGCACTGAATTTTCATATACTGACTGTCTAATAAATTTTTAATACTCATTACGGGTACACTTTTTAATTCTTTAATACCAACGGATTGTAAAGCTAGATGATAATTATCCAAATATTTTTATATAACCCAGTATAGTGTAATTATAGATTGTAATGCTCTTAATATTACTTTGTTTAGACAACATCAATGTGTAATAATTACCACTTATTTTTAAAAATAGTACTGGTTTAGTGTAGTTCATAATATTATAAAAATGGAAACGTTGGGGAAATGTCCTCTTTGTATTGGTGGCACTGGTTGTAATTCTAAGAAAAAACTGGTTTTATTCGCAATTGTGTTATAACTTTTTGTCAAATTCTTTATGGAATCGCGTTTTTATAATTACAGCTACAGGGAAAGTTACCCTATATAAGTTACGAAGTAATTAAAGTTTGAAAAATGAAAACATCTTTATAGTCCCGGTTTTCGTCGTCCCAATAATCTGTTTTCAATTATTTGTTTGCTTTATTTAAATTGACGTATTTGTATTATCAGTTGTGGAATTCAAGGTAATTTCAAGTGCGATAAAGTCCGTGTTATTTCTTGGTTGAAGTATGATTTGCACAATTTCTGTAATCGTTTGAAAATAGTGGATTACGTTGCGGAGAGGTGAGTTTGCTTTACGTAGCCTGGAAGAAACTATGCGAGAGCTACTAAACCAATTAATTAAACCTTCTGTTTGACATCATTTTGATATTTATTGTTGCCAAATAGAGATTAATTTATTATTCGTTGGTAGTACATTTTTTATTGGTAAAATGAATTTGTGATATCATTTAGCGCCCGTGATCGGTTATACAGGGTATATTTTTAAATACACTTGCACAAAAATTATATCACACGTAAGAAAAATAGATCAGATTTATATATTCATATCTTTGTTAATATTTAAGATGTTTCAATAAATTTTCCTTTACGGATTATTCAATCCTTCCGCAATTTAGCACCGCATGTTCGGTTTAACTGCAAGCGTCGTTATACAGGGAAACTCAGAAGGTATTAGGACATGTAAATTCACTAAAATGTTATTTTTAATATATCCTACTACTTTTTAAGTTTCCCTGTATGATAACGCTTACAGTTAAATCGAACATGTGGTATTAAATTCCGGAAGGAATGTATAATCCGTAACTAAAAACGTATTAAAAATATTTAAATATGCATTAAAGAAAATGTGAGCTTATAAATGTGACCTATCTTATATTACGTATTCCTTAAAATGATATTTATTAATATTGAGCACTTCAATATTAAATAAAAGTGGAAATATAATAAATATACAAGTAAGCAAATCGCAATAATATTGCGCCGCACCCTCGCTCACATCGAAGGCACCTCCGGAGCATGCCTCTAGAGGCTTCGGATCAAAAAATAAAAGTTACCACATTGTTCGCAAGGGTCGATTTACTGTATTGATTTTGTCAAAATGCCGAAATTCGAACGAAAAGCATTTCGTACGTCGGCCTAAGAATTTCGTGACACACACACGAAAACAGCCGTTTAGTAAATAGAGAGAAGATACTAGCGACCTTCAGCAGCTTAATAACCAAATCGATCACTGAAGTTCCTTATATGTAAGTCCAAGGGTATTGAATAGCATGCTGGGATATTACCTGAACAGCTATCCTAATTCGGTCTTCCATCTCTTCAAATGACCGATATTTGGCCTTATAGACAACCAGTTTTAAATTACTCTGCGGAAAATAGTCTGAAGGAGTTACAGCTGGTCAAGAATACGAACAAGTCTCAAAATTGCGATATCGAGCCGCCCACGAGGTGCGCAGTAAATAACCTTGTCTTTACTCAGTCGCATTGAGACCTTTGCAGAGTGAATATATATGTCGGCGGCTGCAACAAAAAAAAATTCCACCCGCCTATGGATCCCTTCGTGGGAACCTAAAATGCAGCAGTGATATTTATGTCACCACTAAAATTACCATGTTCGTTTGTATTTATTTGTTTATTCGTTAACCCCAAGTCATTACGAAGGTGATTTGTAGTTGTTTGGGCATATTGAATTTGTAGATATGCTTGATACATATTTTTGTTTATGTTAAGAATATTTAAGATAATCTTTAGCCAATAGGCGTTTAGGATAAAACACATTTTCTTATATGGGCAAAGTAACACGCTTACGGGGAGCGAACGAAACAAACCTGCTAGCCCGGGACACGGAATAAGGGGAGTTGAATTCGAGCTTTGAAAAAGAAAGCAGCACGCGTACGGGCTAGCGGGGGCGGATCGTTAGTTACTTACCTTATTGTTTCTTTTGCATTTTATTCGGTAGATAATTACTTAGTTATTACTAACATTCATTTTAAAAACTGTGTATTGTAAACTGACGTGTGTTCTCATATTACCTGTGTTAAATTAATAAAAGTGTCATAGGCGTACATTAAGTGTTTAAATAATATGTCCATGCGGTCAAAACCCAGAATTGCCCCTACGGCTCTGATATATATGTTCACAGAGTTCGATCTGCTGCCTCACTCTTTCTTCTACGCATACCTAGAAAATTTCACACTCTTTTCTATTCTTGACGAGCTACTGATTGCGGGGGCCATTCCATATGTCCTTAACCTATTAAAATATCCTGAGGATATTTTATTTACATGGTGTATAGAAGTTTTTATTTCTTGAAAAATGTTGGAAATCAACGTACATCACTGAATAGATTAAAACAATTACAAAAATTTATGGGTATCTTTTAATGCATCTTATCGATTTCCGACTTATATGTTACTGACGTATCGATATAGATGTATACCTCACGGGCTTCAGTCGACATTGGATCGGCGTACCGTGTACGGCACTGATGAGAACCAATAAGTTCGAAACAGCTGTATGTCGTTCGGTTCTCATCCGGGACAAATGTCGAATCCTACCTGTGGCGAGTTTTATTTTTTGAAGTATCTTATAGTTTAGTTAGGAATTCCGACACATTTGCCCAACCCTGTATAGTAGGTATAGAAATAAAAGTAACATACAAATATTTATGCAGTTGACGATGTGTTAACAAATTTATTATTTATTATATGTTTATGTATTTATTATTACTGTTTATTTACTATTTAAAATTGTATTCTTTGTTTTCACACGAATCAAATAAAGATTATTTTGAAAAACTAATTTTCGAGATTTAGATAACATAATGAACTAAACGTTTATATTTAATTTTTATATTTAATGCAAATTACTAGCGATAGATTTAATTAATTACAGTTTAGAATTAAGAATGGGACATTTTCTCGAAATTGATTCATGAAATTAATAATAATCTGTGCGATATTATTATTTATTTTTGTTGAATATTTCGTTTTTATTTAAGAAATCGTTTTTTACGTGAAAATGTTTCTATACGTTGTGGTATTTATTGTTGTTCTTTTTGGCAAATGTAAAGCTGAATAACTGAAAATATACATATCTACGTCGTAAATATTTGCCCTAAATAAATTATTACTAACCTATTGCCAGGAAATACGCAGTAGCGGACATAAAATTGTAACGCAGGTTGAGATTTTTTTTCGTTGTAATCGTATTCAAAATGTAAGAATGTAATATGTAGCACGAATAATTTTCCAAATTTTGCCTATAAAATATTGTCAACAAAATGAAATTTCATTTTGAGAAGAAAATGAAGAATTTGAATATGATGAGTGCTTCATTAGAACAAAGAACGAGCTCCGATATTATTTATTTTATTTTGGGTTTTGATATTGTTTTCACAAATAAAAATATGTTTTATGTAGCCAATGGACGGGTCCCATTTCAAAGCATATTTTTAGAGTTTCTTTTTAAATCATCATTTTGGTGTTGCACGTTCAAATTTCTAAAGCTGATCTCCTTTCTTTAACATAGAATCGAGGTATGAAAAATTATCTTACAATTAGTTAAATATGGTCGTGAAATATAAAACGTCTTACCTTACAACAGTTTTTTTGAAACAATTATGTCAAAACGAAAAAATGTTCTTACAGTTGTTTTTAAATTCTTTGAATAAGATAATTTTTGATATCTCGGTATTGTTAAGCAACTGTTTCCAAAATAAATTTGTTATTACCAGTTAATTTTATTAGGAATCTTCGAGTTGCTAAACACTATGTGTATCAAGAAGCTGCCTGTTAACTGAGTTAGGATTGTGTTACGTCCAATCACTTAAGATGATTTAAAAGCATAATATCCTATGGGAAAATATAGCGGAACAAAAGAGAATTCCATTATATTAATTAAGGATCTAAATCCATGACTAATTGTATAATATAATCCAAACGTAAATGGGATAATTGTTTGATCATTCAATCTTCTATAATACAACCATTCATATACAGGGTATAATAAGAACAGGATGATTGATTTTTTATATTATTAAAGTATTAAGCTTACTTCAAATTTGAACTAATCTCCTTCAAAGTACTGTTCCTGGCTAGCGATGCAATTATTCAAACATTGTTTCCATAATTGGAAGCATTTCTGGAAGGCGTCTTTCGGAATGGTGTCAAAACGTTTTCCTTTTAGCACGGTTTTGATTTTTGGAAAGAGTCAGAAATGGTGCTAAATCTGCGCTGTGCTAAAAGGCGAATGTGGACAGATGGGAATCTTTTTTGCAGCCAAAAATCATCAGAAGCGAGGTGTGAAACGGCGCGTTGTCGTGATGAAGGAGGAAGCCATTGGCCCATTTTCTGGTCTCTTTCTCGGTACATCGTTCTCTCGAGTAGTCAATCGCCTGTTTGAACGAATAATTTTTTCCACTTTTGCAATGTTTTCGTCTGTTTTTGAGGTTGAAGGACGTCTCGACCGTTGCTTATTTTCAACCTACTGATTTTCACTTTTAAATCGCTCATACCACTTGTAAACAGTCTTCAGAGAGTCACCACATTATCATCATACACTGATCTTAACATTTAATGAGTTTTTTTTTTTGGTCCATTTTTGCAACTTAAAACGTAATGTTAATACGTTCGAAATCCATGATGTGCGACAGACACGGCACACACATCCTCACCTTCCGGGTCTGGAAGCCAATTAACAAATCACAACTGGTTCAAACTTGACACTGACTATCTCAAAGGATCATACTATTGGACGCATTATTTCACTCAAATGTAGCGTCAGCAGTTTGTGTTATAAATATTTGTTCACCGTATTTTTTATCTACCCTCGTATATGGACAAAAATAAATAATTTCGATTCTTACACTTTACAATTGAACTTTACACATTATAATTGAACAAAATATATATTTGTGTTCAACCTTATTATTTTGATCAATACAATAAATGTTTTAAATAGCGAAAGTAATTAACCATTCGCGTTAATTAAGATCTTATTCTAACTCTGTATATTTATATTTTTGAGTAAAACCTTTTAGGTATTCTTGATTCAACAATTTTGAAGTATATTCTTAATAAAACATTCATCACACAAATATTAGATAAATTTTATATAAATATTGAAATAACACTGTTAATATTAATACGAATATTAATATTATATTAGCTATATGTATGTATGTCGTACGATCAATATCGTGAAAAGCACAAAATTGACAATCAAATATGTGTTTTTGCAGGGATCAATCTATGAAGTGTGGTGAAAAATTCGTAAAATCATTTTTGTTCATAGTCGATTGAAAGAAAAAAAAATAATAAAATTTAGAAGTGGTACGCCGCTGGTTAATTATTTTCTATCATCTTCACTGATTCATTAATTACTGTACTATTACTCAGCAAAAAATATTCTCTCCGATAAAATGATTGTAATCATAATTTCATAGTCAACATTGGCTGAAATTAAATACATGACAAAAGAAATATGTAGGTCTTTATCACCACGAAGGATTTTTCTGAATCTACTTGTGACATTCATTTTAATTGAAATATCGATCATAAACACGCCCTTAGGTACTTATCGTGTTTTGATGTAAAAATATGTAATTTGTAACAGATGGTGCCAACAGATAGGACAATTTTTTTGCTATATTTTTTTATAAATGCAATATTATATTATGATTTTATTTAAAGTCGTCAGAAACTTATTTATACCAAATAAAAGGTGTTATTTAAAGATGATCTAGATGTATCATCGAGAAATAATGTAATGATATACTTTCGATACGTTTCCCTAAACTATTAACAATAATTAATTAGTGTTTAGGGTTAATTATGTCCCTGGTCTCAAAATAGCCTCGCCCTTTATTGACCAAAAGCATACTTACGCCAGAAATAATTCAGTATTGCCTATATTAGGAAAATGTATAGAAAATATCTAAATTCTGTCTTGATACATACCGAAAAAGAAATATTTTTTCACTAGTATTATAGTTGTCCACTAGAAAACATTAATATTAGATAGCTATCTTCAGAGGTTAATAGCAAAAACATTTTGACAGTTGGTGATTTTTAATTACTAATGGTCAGAGTTGGTATAATTTTAATCGTACACCGCTTTAATTTAAAATTAGAAAAATGCGGAAATGGATAAAGTATCATTTTGGGTGGAACCTCATCTTGTTGGAACTATTGGCGGATGCATGGGCCTATTTTACTGAACAATCTACGGATGTAAAAGATCCAAGTACTTAGGACCGATCTATGTGGAATATAAAAATATACCGATCATACCATCTTATCCCACCTCATACATTTACTTTCTGGGCAGTCCTTAACAAAATGAAGATTGTTCCGAGACCAATACCGAATGGCCGACGGATCGTGACATTTATGTAATATAAAGCTTGACCCATCCGCAAAAATTGTATTCCTGATGAAATTTTCATTATTCACTTTGTCCATTATACATTAGCAAAACTCCATTCGTCTGGTATTATTCTCGGGAACGAGATTGTTTTACTTTGTATGATCAGTAGCCATGTTTCTTTAGAACCCATCTTACTGTTCTATCACTTGAATCTACCATATCAGTAGTAGTCAAAAATGTATGTCCCTCTTGTTATTTACCGGCTTGTTTTTTTATCATTTAACATTTAAGTATTACATTTAAGACACTACAAATGCTTTGTTTTAATTCTCCATCCTACGATTATATTCCCATTACTCTATCTCGTGTCGCTCGCTGAATTATGGTAACTGGTTAGACGTATATACTTACGAAGTTCACTCGTTAATTCCCCTTGATTCAGTAATCCGTCTAGTAGCCTGCCACTTTCTGTATATAGATGATATATGAGATAGGTCGTGTTGTTGCTATAAGTATCAAAGGACTTGTAACTGAGGACTGTCCTGAGGCAATCCTCAATGATGACGAAATTGTGCCACCAAATTGGAATCGACGAGGAATCCATAAGGATTCTTCGTACATGAAAGCATTCACTCTATGGGTTTTTAATTAAATCTTCCTAGGGGAGTAAACATTTAAAAAAATTCCTTTATTCGAAAACCACAATATGATATGGAAATAACAAATTTTTAACTAAATGAACTACCTGATATTGGCGAAAGGGGGTTTTGTGAAAAGTGAAACATGGTGTGTATAATTTTTTTTTCTTTTCAGTTAGAAGTTACTAAGCATTTGCTGGTTGTCTACTGCGAACACACAAGCGGAGGTTTAAAACGAGAGCAAGTCTACCCACCACAACGGAGAGCCCCAGGCAAACGGGGCCACAAGCTCGTGTTTCGGGGAAGGACGGTGCTCCTTCCACCAAGCGACGCTGGGTCCCACCTTCTACTCTGCGACACCAAGATGCCCTCACGCCGGAATCCCGTAACGACCTGGTGTTCCGCAAGGTGCGCGGCATCCTCAACAAGCTCACGCCAGAGAAGTTCAAGAAGCTGAGCGATGACTTGCTGCGCATCGAGCTGCAGTCCAGCGTCATCCTGAAGGGCGTCATCATTCTCATATTCGAGAAGGCGCTCGACGAACCGAAGTACTCGTCTATGTACGCACAGCTGTGCAAGAGATTGTCAGAAGAAGCGCCGAATTTCGAAGCCCCTGACCAGACGTGCACCTTCCGCCTTCTGTTGATTAACAAGTGCAAGGTCGAATTCGAGAACAGGGCAGCCGCGGTAGAGAGCAATGGCGCCGGCGGGTGTCACTCGGAGGAAGAGGCGGAGCGCCGTCACCTCGCCAAGCGCAAGATGCTTGGCAACATCAAGTTCATTGGGGAGTTGGGCAAGCTGGAGATCCTCTCCGAGGGCATCCTACATCGTTGCATCAGGGAGTTGCTGGTGCGTCGCGGAGACGACCCCTCCGAGGATCTTGAGTGCCTCTGTCAAATTATGCGGACCTGCGGCCGCATCTTGGACTCCGACAAGGGTAAGTGTTGTCTTACACTTAGTATGCAATAGTATTATTAAAAAGGTATTGGTAAAATCTCAGGTAGGTGGAGCTTTCAAGTACTATATAGAGTTGAAAGAATGTGTCATTAATAAATATTTCTGGACTTATATAGAATACCATCCCTTGGGTGATACCAAAAACTACCTGAATTCCTAATAAAATGATATTTAACAACCCACAATCAATTGTCAATGGTTTTTGAGGTTACTGCATTATAGTAGTGTTTATTTATTAAATACAGTTGTGGCCAATATAATAAGGGCAGTGGGTTCCTAATACTAAAACGCAGAGACAGAAACTGAATATGGTATTATATTTAAAAAATATAGACATGTAACAATGAAAGTAATCTTATTTCAATATCAGAGCTAAAAAGATGCAACAAAATAATGCTGTATACAAAACTAAAGATTATAGCATAATATATAAATTCAACACTTCAATAACCAACATATAATATTCAAAATATCGAACAAATGTGTAAAAATGGTTAATACTTTGTTGGGTGTCCCTTTGATTTTAACACAGAAATACATATTTTAGGCACCAAATGAATTAAACGCTGACAAACTTCCACTGGAATACTTTCCCAGATTATTTTTATTTTTTTGAATAGTTCATTCACATTTTTTATTATTTTGTCACGGAGAACAAATTTTACATTACGTGAGAGATGTTCTATTGGGTTGATGTCGGTGCTGCATGAAGGCCATTCCATAACATCAACCATATGATCGTGCAGCCATTGTTTTACTATAGTTGAGGTGTGCTTTCGATCATAGATAAGTAAATGTGAAGTTATTAAAGCTCTATAAATAAAAAAAAAAAAAAAACTATGGCAGGGCATTCAAATATCCATCTGTTATGGGACTGCCCCCAAATTTTTGGAGCTCCATTTGCTGTTATATTTAATGTATTATATATGTCAATACCTTGAAATTTTACAAATATAAAAAAATTGAATTAGAACATCAAAACAAATGATTTTAATATATATATATATATATATATATATATATATATATATATATATATATATTTTTATATATATATATTTTTTTTTTTAATAAGGTGTTAAGATTTAATCAATTTTTGGTATATAAGAAAATAATTTTAAATTATGACCTTGCTAAGAATTATTTTGTGCCATTGTAAAAACCAGTATTTCCGTATCTATCATTGCCATCCTAAATAAAATATAAGGTTAATTGAATTTTATGTAATACAGGTGTAACAAAACTAACTATAACCAATTAATTGTCCAATACTTTTCTGTTTCTTATTTTTTGAAATTGTTTTAATGAACTTTAATAATGTAAAAACCAAGTGAAATGCATATTTTTGTTCGTAAAATTGGGGCAATTTGGATTGTAAGATAATTAGATGACGATTACTCCCCTTATTTTGTTAGAACCCACGTTTGGACTAAATTTTCTCCTTTAGGTAAAAACCTCATGAACCAATATTTCGAAAGAATGAAGATGCTAGCTGAAAACCAAGACTTGCTACCCAGAATAAGATTTATGCTGAAGGATGTCATTGATCTGAGACAAGACGTATGGGTGCCCAGAAAGGCGACCGTGGTGGAAGGTCCGATGCCGATAAACCAGATCAGACCCGTGGAAGATGACAGGCCGGGATATCGTAGAGAACGCAACCACGATCGCGATAATGATAGGTCCAACAATATATCCGAATTGTTTAGACATCCCATGAAGACTAGAGGAGGTTTAGATGATATGCTTATGGGTAAGTTTTTGACTAATTCTCTCGGTAGTTTCGTATTTTTGCAATTTTTAATATTGACAATACCTATAGAAAAAGGTCTATCGCTTTATGAACTTGTTTCTGTATGATAATATAATTTTTAATAATAAGTGATGACTAAAGATTTATTTAAAGAGTTGAAATTTAAACAAAAAATAAAAAACCGCTAATCTTAATTTAACTTTTAATGATGATCCTCCAAATTTATTTTATTTAGTATAGATGTAAATTTTATTAGTGAAATAATACAAAATAAAACGCCAATTTTAAACTATTGAATCAATTATTCGGTTGTATTTTTGATATATTTTTTGTACGTTAAATACATAAACATTGTTTTCTGCAAATTACTTATTTATAATTTAAAATTAATAGTATTGAACAAATCTTGTATCTTCTATATACTTTTAATTAGAATTATTTACAGTTTATATAATTACAATAACAACAAATTTTATTATTGAAAAACACGGTATAAAAACAAGTGAAAGGATTTTTAATAGTAATAAATAAATGAAGAAAAATACATTAACGGATTTAGTATCATTGAAGATAATTGTAGGACACTTTAATAATAAACATTCAGTGATTTAATCAGGAAAAGAAATCATAAACAAAAATAGTTTTAATCTAACACTAATGAAATGTTAACGAAGGCATTAATTTAATAAAATAGATAATATTTTGAATCAATGGAGTGATTTTTAATGTCTTATATTTGTTTATGAATTTGTTTGCATATACAGAGTGCACAAAAATAGTGTATTGGGAATATAATCCCAATATTTTGAGATGTGAATGAGTTTTCCTTAGCGAAATTATAAAATATGATAAATAAAATATTTATTTAAAACTTTAGACAGATTATTAAAAGTATGCTGTATAAAAAGGAAGTGAGCAAAATCTGTCTTGTAGACTATAGTCATCATGTAATTGTTCTAGGGATTAATTTGGCCCCCACAACCCCGAACCTAATGCCCAACAGCCCCTTTGGGGGCCACAACGGCTTCGGAGGCCAGAGAGATGGCACTTACCGTGGCCACAATAACCAGCGTAGCGGTTACAACAACTACAACAGCCAGAGAGGCCAATATAAGCACAACCAGAACAATTCCACATCACAATTTAATAATCGTAAGGCTCCAGCGGCTTAATTAAACGGAACCGATTCTCGAATCTATTGTTTCAGAGTCTAACAAAGATGTAGCGCCACGTTTTAAAAAGAATAATCTCATAGTCGCTAAAGATGAAATAGCGGACGTCGAACTCCGACCAAGCTCGATGCTGTTCAATAAGGCGTCGTCTGTGAAAGCCAACAATATGATGAATAGTCGCACGATGGAACCGTCTTTTACATCGCCTAGTATGAAACAACCGCCTAGCACTTTGCTCAAGGAGCCACTGCCTATAAAGCAGGTGCCAGCCGAGAAGCCGAAGCAGTCGAAGAAAGATAAGGTTAGTTTTTCTTTGAAGTTGTGTATTGTGTAGGCTTGATTGAAATATAATTCAGTGGGGATTTGCAATGAATTCACAAGAGTGGTTGTTAAAATTAATTAGCAGCTTTACCAAAGATTGTTAATAGTAAATTATTTTACTTTTTATTAAAAATCTTTTACATTTGTATTTCTGAAAGGCGACAGGTTTATTCGTTTTTAAAAATAGACATTTACAATTTCCTGTTTTGCTAAATTTTATTTTGAATTACTCTTGGAAATAACACGAAATGGATGATCTGGAAGGTTTCATAAATTTTTTGGCAATGAATTTTTTCTGCCATTTTTAATATTGCTAAATTTCATTTAGATTCAGATATGAGTCAATTATTTGGTCAATAGAGTGACTATGACCTAGAGCATAATTAATTTTATTAAGCATTATAGATATTTCAGGGAAGTGTATGAAAGTGTCTCATTATATTCTTTCTTGATGGTACATCAAAAAATATTTTTTACTTTTCATAATTGGTCAATCAACAAATATGTACAAATAGTAGTAGTAAATTTTAATCTTTTATATTTCTATTTGTAGGCATTTGCAATTTCCTATTTCCTAAATTTTATTTTAAATTATTCTTCGAAATAAATTGAAATAATGATATTCGGGAGCTTTCATAAATTTTTTGGCAATGAATTTTTTCTGCCATTTTTAATATTGCTAAATTTCATTTAGATTCAGATATGAGTCAATTGTTTGGTCAATAGAGTGACTATGACCTAGAGCATAATTAATTTTATTAAGCATTATAGATATTTCAGGGAAGTGTATGAAAGTGTCTCATTATATTCTTTCTTGATGGTACATCAAAAAATATTTTTTACTTTTCATAATTGGTCAATCAACAAATATGTACAAATAGTAGTAGTAAATTTTAATCTTTTATATTTCTATTTGTAGGCATTTGCAATTTCCTATTTCCTAAATTTTATTTTAAATTATTCTTCGAAATAAATTGAAATAATGATATTCGGGAGCTTTCATAAATTTTTTGGCAATGAATTTTTTCTGCCATTTTTAATATTGCTAAATTTCAGTTAGATTCAGATATGAGTCAATTATTTGGTCAATAGAGTGACTATGACCCAGAGCATAATTAATTTTATTAAGCATTATAGATATTTCAGGGAAGTGTATGAAAGTGTCTCATTATATTCTTTCTTGATGGTACATCAAAAAATATTTTTTACTTTTCATAATTGGTCAATCAACAAATATGTACAAATAGTAGTAGTAAATTTTAATCTTTTATATTTCTATTTGTAGGCATTTGCAATTTCCTATTTCCTAAATTTTATTTTAAATTATTCTTCGAAATAAATTGAAATAATGATATTCGGGAGCTTTCATAAATTTTTTGGCAATGAATTTTTTCTGCCATTTTTAATATTGCTAAATTTCATTTAGATTCAGATATGAGTCAATTATTTGGTCAATATAGTGACTATGACCCAGAGCATAATTAATTTTATTAAGCATTATAGATATTTCAGGGAAGTGTATGAAAGTGTCTCATTATATTCTTTCTTGATGGTACATCAAAAAATATTTTTTACTTTTCATAATTGGTCAATCAACAAATATGTACAAATAGTAGTAGTAAATTTTAATCTTTTATATTTCTATTTGTAGGCATTTGCAATTTCCTATTTCCTAAATTTTATTTTAAATTATTCTTCGAAATAAATTGAAATAATGATATTCGGGAGCTTTCATAAATTTTTTGGCAATGAATTTTTTCTGCCATTTTTAATATTGCTAAATTTCATTTAGATTCAGATATGAGTCAATTATTTGGTCAATATAGTGACTATGACCCAGAGCATAATTAATTTTATTAAGCATTATAGATATTTCAGGGAAGTGTATGAAAGTGTCTCATTATATTCTTTCTTGATGGTACATCAAAAAATATTTTTTACTTTTCATAATTGGTCAATCAACAAATATGTACAAATAGTAGTAGTAAATTTTAATCTTTTATATTTCTATTTGTAGGCATTTGCAATTTCCTATTTCCTAAATTTTATTTTAAATTATTCTTCGAAATAAATTGAAATAATGATATTCGGGAGCTTTCATAAATTTTTTGG
The DNA here is from genome assembly GCA_037954035.1 of Rosalia funebris. NCBI lineage: Eukaryota > Metazoa > Arthropoda > Insecta > Coleoptera > Cerambycidae > Rosalia > Rosalia funebris. Next base: position 13,860,612 of record JAZFAV010000002.1, on the reverse strand, counting down.
CAATGAATTTTTTCTGCCATTTTTAATATTGCTAAATTTCAGTTAGATTCAGATATGAGTCAATTATTTGGTCAATAGAGTGACTATGACCTAGAGCATAATTAATTTTATTAAGCATTATAGATATTTCAGGGAAGTGTATGAAAGTGTCTCATTATATTCTTTCTTGATGGTACATCAAAAAATATTTTTTACTTTTCATAATTGGTCAATCAACAAATATGTACAAATAGTAGTAGTAAATTTTAATCTTTTATATTTCTATTTGTAGGCATTTGCAATTTCCTATTTCCTAAATTTTATTTTAAATTATTCTTCGAAATAAATTGAAATAATGATATTCGGGAGCTTTCATAAATTTTTTGGCAATGAATTTTTTCTGCCATTTTTAATATTGCTAAATTTCAGTTAGATTCAGATATGAGTCAATTATTTGGTCAATAGAGTGACTATGACCTAGAGCATAATTCATTCCAAAAATTTGAAGTATTATAGATATTCCAGGGAAACTTATGAAAGTGTCTCATTACATTCTTTGTTGGTGGTACATCAGAAAATGTTTTCTTTCATAATTGGTAAATCAACAAATATGTACAAATTTCCTTATATTTATCTTATAAATGTTTTTCACTGAAACCATAAAGTTAATTTCAATCATTATTACCACAACTATAATACCTATTAGAAATAGTTAGGTTCTGGCTGAAAACTTAAAAAAAGAAATTTTCACCTTGATGCCTAGTAATAGAGTATTGAAATCTTGTGAAGATAGTTGTTTCTATGGGCCCCTTCAGTATTCTAAAATGGCTATACATTTTTTTCTTATTTCTCCATACAGGGTCCGAATAAAGAAGAGGTTTTAAAGAAATTCAATTCACTCATCGACGAGTACTGGAAGGGAGAAATAGATCTCAAGCAGGCTGTGAATTCCTACAAGGAACACAAGGTGCCCGACAAGTTTGCTAAGGAAGTGATACTATGTGGCTTATCGATCGCTTTAGATAAATCAGGTAAGATATAGTTTTTTTTTTAAATAGAGATTAACAATTGTACAGTATCGGTTTATGTATTTAACATTGGTTTTCACTCAAAATGTACACACAAAATTGTGCGCACAAATGCTTGTGGTAAATTGATCCTAATTTCTCTTAATTTATGATAGTGCTAAAGAAAAACTTCTAAGGCTGCCATAGATGATAAAAGTAATATTTACACTTTAGTTAGAATACTTTTTCATTTCAGTTATTGTGTGAGTTGCTGTAAAATATTCATAATTGCTGGCGAAGAGGTTGTTCTTTTTTAAACTCCTCTTCAAATTAAAAATGTATTTTATCGTTCCCAATGTGTCATTACTTTTATAACAAACAATTGTGATTATTATTTTTTGGCGTTTTTAACCGAAATTTCTGTAGACGTCGAACAGGAGAAGGTAATCAAGTTGCTGAGCAACCTGAAGGAGGACAACCTCGTCAACGGTCACACCGTACAGGAGGCTTTCAAATCCCTCTGCCATGGCATGGACGAGAGGGAGAACGAGCTGACGAAGGTGACCAGTTCCGCGTCTGTTTTGTTCGCCACCGCCATCTGCGAGCACCTCATACCGCTTACGGATGTTGCGTCGTTGACCGACAATGGCGCCCATTACCCCCTGTTCCTGCTCGTGCTCCAGTACATCCACAAGAAGAGGGGCAAGTCAGAGCTGTCCGAGATATTCAACAAGAGCAAGGTAGGTCAATGTGAGCTAGGTTTTTAAATGGACGAGACGTGAACAGAGTAAGGAATAGATCGGAGAAGGGTCCGTAAGTTTTATATCTGGCCTGCGTATCGTCCATTTAGAAACTTGAAAGTTCCTGGTGAAGGTGGGTGTTGTATCTGAAAGGTGGGTAGTATAGTAGTAGTGGTCTTCGTTTGGTTTCTTTTTGTATTTATTCTCTGATTTTTTTTAGTTGTCAAATCATTTAGGTTAGTATAAGTCTGTAATGGTAGACATTTTAGTTTTTTAATTTTAAAACGATATATTTAATTTTGGTATTTATGAAAAACTGAAGTTAATTCATACATTTCAGCTTAATTTCGAATTTTGGTAGTGTTAATTTTCTACACTGTTTACTGTTCAAATGAGAATATCCTTCATTATTCTTTCTTTAATTTTAAAATAACATTTTTGACATCAAAAGTAATAATATTTCGTTTCTGTTCTGTAAATAATTTGTTTTTTTACAAATGTATTTGAATTTTCAGCAGAATGAAACGTATACAGTGCAAGTCCATATAACTGGAAACAATATTGCCTTTTGGCCAACTATATAAGTTTTCGAAGTTAAAATCGACATTAATAGACAATTAAAATCCTTTTGAAATGGAGGTTTACACAACACTATATCAATTTTAAAATTGTGGGTGGAGGTGTAGTCGTTATTCAGGGGGGATTAAAGGGGAAAGGCTTAAATCTTTTAATGTTAAAAAGTAACTACAGTCGAACTTCTCTAACTCAATTCCTCTAAATGCGAGAAAATGTCTTCGAGTTAGAGAAAATTGGAGTTACAGAGGTCAAAAAATTAGATGTAAATACAATCAGATACACTAAAACAGTTTCGAGTTATAGAAGATTTCAAGTTATAGGAGTTTGACTGTATTTAAAAATAAAAATGACTTGTTTCAGAATGTCCCTTAAAAATTAACAGTAATTTTTAAAATTAATGTATTTCAAATATATGGACCACATCATCATCATTAGGTCATCAGTCCTAAGACTGGTTGGACGCTAACCTCCAGCTTCTCCTATCTTGTGCTAACCTAAGCATTTCGCTAATTGTGTTACAACCTAAATCCCTTACTATTTGCGAGCAGTAGTCTAATCTAGGCCTACCTCTGCCTTTCTTCACTCCTATTTCTGCCTCCAAAATATCGCGGACTATTCCCCCATGTCTCAGCAAGTGGCCTACCATTCTATCTCTTCTCTTCTTTATGTGTTTCCACATACTTCTTTTCTCGCCGACTTTCTCCAATACTTCTTCGTTTCTAACCCTATCAGTCCACGGTATTTTCATCATTCTTCGGTAACACCACATCTCAAAAGCTTCTAATTTCTTCCTGCTTGCTTCCCCTACCGTCCAAGTTTCGCAACCGTATAGTGCCGTGCTCCATACATACGTTTTCAAAAATCTCTTCCTTGTTTCTAAGTTTATTACCCCCGAGCATAAAAGTGCTTTCTTCTTGTTAAAAGCTACTCGACCCTGCGCTATTCTTTGTTTGTTTGTATGGACCACACTGTATAGGTATTCCTAAAAATGTTCAAGCACTTAAAAAATTAATATAAATAAAAAATGAAGGAACTATATCACCAAATAAAACAATTTGTGTTTGGGGATACCAATTTCAAAACACCGAAAAAATAACGTTTACTGACATACATTTTGTCAACAATTTGGCATCATCCGGAAATAGTTAATATCGGACAAAATTAATAGCATTTTGATTATCTGATTGCTTGTGTTGAAACGTGTATAATTTTCAGTGTTTGTGGAAAACTGATCTATTTTTTGTAGTTGTGTTGAAGCTTCCAATCCTCGTCTAGGGTTCATTTACTTTTTGTTACCTTTGAAACCAGCTGTCCGCAAATTATTACCATATAAGAATATTCTAAGCTTGAGTAAATATTTAATATCTGCATGTAGATTTTAAGCAATTAATCCGGCCCGAAGGACCATATATTACAAAAGTTCCAAATATTCGAGAAATGGTTATAGACTTGATAATTGGCATCATCTTATTTTGTAAAAATAAGAAGTGTAATTGACCATCATTGATTCAGAAGTCGTATGCCAACAAAATTAATCTTACTGCATGCATTTTAAATACACAAATTCAATAATTAAATTTGGGGCACCTTCTTAAAGTCGTGCTTCTATGTTCATAAGAGTTTACTCATAAACTGCTCCTAAATGTTAGTTAGAATTTTGTGAAGAAAGAAAAAAATTGTAACCCAGAAAATCCCACAAAATTTTTCCCTTAAAGTTCAAAGGGGCACCAATCGAATATTCTGACATCAAGTGCTTAGATGTTCAATATGATGTGTGGTAACCTTTTGTCTGCCTGATGTCTAATCTATTAGGCCTGCTTTTAACAAGCTTTTCTAGAGTTTGTCGCAGAGAATATTATTCCTTTGTGTCATTAAAGATTTTACATACTATACACGTTTTGGTAGTTTTTATAACCCACAAATGACCTTGCAAGTGTTTGTTTGGGTTTAAATCAGGGTTTTAAGGAGGCCAATCTAACATCAATATTTTCATTTTCTTTGGTAACTTGTTACTTATAATCATTGTCATATTCAAAAATAAACCCCTCCAAGTCTGTACAGTAATTCCAAGGAATGAATAACAGAAATCTGTGATGTTCTTAAAGTTTTTATGAGCGGCCATACATTTATTTTAACTTGCTGAAATTTGCAGAGCACAGATAATGAATCCTCTGTGCGTGGCAGCATATTTTTTAAAATATTGGCAACAGCTGGTCCATAGTACCTTCAATTTTGTGAATTGGGCCTATAACTTTCCAAGATAAACATGTCCTTACTATATTTCCTCCAGCGCCTTTCATAATTTATGCAGTGTATTTTGAATTAAACTCCTCTTTTATGAATCTACTCACAACACTTTTCATCACTAAATAGGACACGTTTACATAGTGACAAATTATGACATTGCAAATTTGAGTCTAGTATATTTGCTTTTGAAATTAAGGGTTTTTGCCTAGCTATTATTTCCATTACCGTCTTTTTCATAGTTCTATAGCTAGTTTGCTACTGTCCCGTGCATTATTATAATGCTAATATTAACTCCAGGATCTTTAAGTAGTTCCGCAGCTATCTAATTGATTTGAATTTAGCCAATATCAAAATTTCGTCAAAAAACTGACAATTGAGTAAATACTCTTTAGTCATTATTTAAAATTCAAACATAAGAATTAGGGTTAGACCTTAGTTCAGCGTGACTTACGTGTGTGTAATGTCATTCTCCATTTCATTTCATTCACATTCAAGTTAAAAGTGGATCATTCTTAATGAAAGTGTAAAATTCATGTAAGTGCCATAAAAGGAAACATTGGTATATACAAGTTTAAATTTCTTACTCAAAGTGTAGTGTTCATGAAAATGAAAATGTGTGGTGCATAAATTCTCCGTTGCTTTGAAATTTAATGTAAATAAAAATGAAGATTTTTGTGCTAATCTCCTAAGATCTATCCCTAATTTTTATGTGTGACAGCATTTATGAAATTCTTAGGTTATTTGTGTTATTTTTCATGTATCCGATCATATGGACATGTATTAATTAATGAAAAATGGCACCTTAACTAATAACAAATTGAGTTAAGACATGACGTTTGGGAAATATATTTTTTCCAGTTATTTACAATTAAAGTTTATTCTTAAGTCACTTTTATTTTATGAGTAATTTTCAACAATATCAAAAAATCATCCTATTTCAATGTTGGTTTTGAATTCTCGCAGGTAAATCTCATGTCGCAACTGCCGGAGAGCGACAAGACAAAGGAGCGCCTCTCGGAAATCCTGGAAGAACGAGACCTAACCTTCCTCTACCCTCTGCTCCGTATCCAGGCGGATCTCGCCCGTCAACTCCAGGCCGATCCCAACCCTCAGACTTTCTACAAGTGGATCAAGGAGAATTTGGAGCCGTCGAACTTCAACGATCTAGGATTCATCAACGCGCTCATGACGGTGCTGTTGAAGTACATCACCCAGGAGTCGCTGGCCAGCGGCGGAGATGAGAAGTCCGTCATTGAGAAGGAGACCAGCCTGCTGAAGCGCTACCAGCCCATACTTCACGCTTTCCTGCGGGAGAAGTCCACTCTGCAACTGGTGGCGGTCTATTCGCTGCAGATGCACTTCTACTCCCTCGGCTTCCCCAGGGGCCAGCTCCTCAGGTGGTTTATGGCCCTCTATGAGATGGAGATTGTCGATGAGGAGGCCTTTCTCAATTGGAAGGAGGACGTCACAGATGCCTACCCGGGCAAAGGCCAGGCGCTCTTCCAGGTAGGTGATCTCTAGATATTTATGGCGCGGGAAATTTTTCACAGAATTTCTCGCAGAATGTAAGACTAAGATATTTGTTTGCGGAAGAGTGATACTGAATTAATGTGATGCAACCATTACACGTTTTATACTTTTTCTAAACTATCATTATATTTGTTGTACTCGATAGCCGGATTCGGCCACTGCCTGAAATTTATACCCAGAACGCGTTGTGAACTTCGGTACTTTTCTCACATTGCATTTCGGGTACTTTTTATATACACAGAATGCGTTGTGGATAAATTAGAAAGAACCACAATGCAAAATTACGACGACCATCGGAGACACGACGTTTTTCGCGTTATGGGTAATAATATAAATACCCACAAATCGAAAAGCAGAAATCGCATAACCTAAAGGTATTGTGTATAGAAATCGAACGGGTAACAAGTGTTTATTTATTCTTAGCTTAGTTTCTAATAAAATGGATGAATCGATCGAAAACCTTAAAAAAGAATTTGAGGATGGTTTGAATAAACGTTATATAAAGTCCACTGTTAGATCTACATTACTCTTAGAAGGTGACTATAAAAAAATAATAGTTATGTTAAAGAAGCGCAAGAAATGCAGAGATTAGGCAAACCACACTTTCATCTAAACATTATCGAAGGCTGAAATCACATAAAATGATGAAAATTCAAGCAACAAAGATGCTATGTGAGTCGAATAAGAGATATGCTCCTTTACAAAAAGGAACTAATGTTTCGATTCGAATTCCGGATGTTGATAGAGGTCGATTAACCCCAAGAAATGTATTATCCATTGTTTCTGAAATTAAAAATTATGGTTTGTACAAACTCAGTACTGAGAATGGACCACTGGATAGATTATTTTCAAGAAATGAATTTCAAATAAATTCGTAGTTCATGTCTGAATCAAATGATATTAATAACAAGAAAATACCTTGGCGAATTGCAGCATATCTGTCATCTAAAGGTTCTGGTTAAAGCTTTCTCAGATTCAACTGTAAAAGATTTTGTGGTGATAATAAATGCTCCTGTAAATAACGGAACAAAAAATTTAACTCAAAGTGTGATGGATCGCTAACATGTAAGAATAAGTTAAGAAATATAGTTGTTTTAGATATTTTTTAATACATCAATAAAACTGAAACGTTAAATAACATGAAGTATTTGTATTTTACATTTTTTTTATAGAATTTATTTTGAATAATTTTGTTTAGAAACAAAGTTTTGCTTTGTGGGTATTTATAGTATTCATAACGCGAAAATCATCGTGTATTTCCGATGGTCGTCGTAATTTCGCATTGTGGATCTATCTAATTCAGCGGTTCTCAAACTTTTTTGGCGACGGGACCCTTTCGGAAAGCGAAATAATTGACGGAGCCCTAAAATAATCAAAAACTGGTTTATACATATTCTTTATTAATAATCATGTTGCATTATAATCAAATGTCTAATGGGAGGTATGAAACTTTTTTATTTTTCATCAATTGTTTGATATCAGGCTTGATAGAAGAGAGTTGAAGTCCCATCAGATTCTGCATCCAGTCTATTGTGGTATTTTGTTTTGTAGTTGTATAGGTTGAGAATCCTGTTTCGCGTAAGTAAGTTGTTGGGAACGGGAGAACATTGAGGGCCTTTGTGGCAAGAAGTGGATATTCATCACGGATCCTGTACCAAAAATCATTCGGAGGCATTGTATTGAACAGTGACTCCGTACTGGTGTCTGATGACATTTCTAAAAATGATTCATAAATCTCATTTGACATACTTTCGGGCTTTTGCAAGTTGGATACATAAGGATTTTGAATCCATGAATGCATTTTAATTTTCGTTTTCTGTTCTTCGGGAAAATACGTCTCAAAAGATGCGTATCCAGCATTGAGATGTTTGATCAATTCTTGAAACATATCATCTTGACACATTTCTGAGTTGCTAACCAACTAACTGGGCGATGAAAATCTTTCTATTTCTCTCTTACCAACACAAATAATCCAAAAATCTAAATTTCTTTTGAAAGCGGTTATGTTGTTACTAGCGTTGAATACTGTTGTCTGTTTACCTTGTAATGACAAATTTGATTTGTTCAGTTTTGTCTGCAGTCAGTCAGTCAGTGTTGAACTATTGACTAAGCTCCTGGCTGAAATGTCACGCTCTCATATTACGCATTGCACTACTGTTCTTTTAGTTAATTTTTTGACTTTATGTTGGAATATTTAGATAGATTTTATTTTCCTCTGCAACCTTATAATACCCCTTTAATATATTTTTTTCATTATGACCAGCATTTTCGCGGAGCCCCCACAGAGGCTTTGCGAAGCCCTAGGGCTCCGCGGACCACACTTTGTGTATGGCTGATCTAATTTATCCACAACGCGTTCTGTGTATATAAAAAGTACCCGAAATGCAATGTGAGAAATTACCGAAGTTCACAACGCGTTCTGGTTTAAATTTCGGTCAGTGGCCGAATTCGGTTATTGAGTACAACATATTCATTTTTTAATTTATACTTCTGTGATAATTTCTCTCAAAAAAATGTGCATATTTTTCTAAATATTTTTGTAAATTCTCCAGTCCAATAATGTGATGGGTAGATATGAATTCCTCGCGCATTTTTGTTTTTACCTGAAACAAAATCATAGGAGCATCAATGTACACCTTGGGTTTCAAATAACTGCATAAGTAGAAATCCATCGGCTTTAAATCTGGGCTTCTGGGGGACCAATTAATGCCACCAAAGTAATGTTCACCACAGAATTGAGGAAAACCTTTCAAGATACCTTGTATTTCGTAAATTATAGTCACATTAACGTGGATGGCGGACTTAAATTTGAAGTTGATAAAAAAAATCATGTATTGGCATTTCATGTTCTTTTCAGGTGAATCAATGGCTGACATGGTTGCAAGAGGCCGAGTCAGAAGAGGAGGAGGGCGACGAATGAAGAGGGCCTCAATCCGTGACGCCACAGTCACACAATAGAAAAAGTTTAACATAATTTAAGTTATTAAAATACACACAGGGACACTCCAGTCCTGTTTTATTAATTATTTTTGTGCCGACAAAGAATTTATTTTTATAGCGCAGCATATTTCAAAAGTAGCTGTTTAAATAAGGATTTTTTTACTTATCCCGAGACAAAACAACAATAAAAAAAAATGGCTTATTTAAGAGCTTTTGGAATTGCCTGTGTCAAGCGTACTGTTGAGTTTTTTCTATATTACTACTATACATATAAATAAATATACATACATACACGTCCGATACGGTGGACGGTTGGCTGGGCCCATTGTAGAGGGCGCGCCGTCGTCCTATTTCAAGGGCAGTCTTTGTCAGTTTTAGTGGACAGAAATTGTAAATTTTGGTCCACTCGAAATGGACTCTTAGTGGAATTGTACAAGTTAGATGGTCGTAGATTCCGTGTGAATGATGCAATTTTATTTTAAATAATGGATTTAAGAAAATATTAAGTAAAGTGATGGTAGATCTGTAAGAGAAGCATGATTGCCAACCCTCAATAATTGAATGTGTATGACGGTCCGTGATCGCATGCTATGCACCACTTACCACTCCGACGACTGTGTTGATAAATTTAACGATATATATGAGCTTTTTATTCTATATAATACTTTTATAAAGATGTGTTCGATTCATTGTAGTCTTATGTCCCCCCCCCCCCCCCCCCCCCCCTTCTACTGTATTCTCTCGCCCGAGTATTTTTGTTATATGAGAAATAGTTAATTTTTCCTATACACTTAGATTAGTTAATGTGTCACTAAACAACTCAGCTGTACTGTGAACTTTTGTGTTAATAAACTGTTCGGTGGCGTTTTGTCATTGAAGGTAATTTTAACCCTCGTGTTTCTTTTTTTCACCCCTCAACCTTGCAACTGCATAAATACACTTGGATCGCTTTGGCTGAAAATAAGATGGTGGGAATTTTTTGTGTTTCCTTTTTTCACCTCACAACCACACAAATACGCCTGGAACGCTTTGGCTGAAAAGGAGAAGGAGGCTGGCTGGCTGGTTTCTCATAATATGGGTAAAACAAATGAAAATACACCCCGTCAAAAGTCTTAAGACCTGATGGTGGGAATTTTAACCCTTTCCTTTAATTTTTTCACCTCAAATATGCTTGGAACACTGGCTGAAAAGGAGGAGGCTGGCTGGTTTCTCAGCATGGGTAAAATAAATGAAAATACACACCGTCAAAAGACCCGATGGTGGGAGTTTTAACCCTTTCGTTTAATTTTTTCACCTCACAACCACACAAATACGCTTGGAACACTTTGGTTGAAAAGGAAAAGGAGACTGGCTGGTTTCTCATAGCATGGATAAAATAAATAAAAAAACCACTGTCAAAAGTCTTGGACCTTTTGGAGATGGTGGGAATTTTAACCGTTGCGTTTCCTTTTTTCACCTCAACCACACAAATATGCTTGGAACACTTTGGCTGAAAAGGAAAAGGAGACTGGCTGGTTTCTCATAGCATGGATAAAATAAATAAGAAAACCACCGTCAAAAGTCTTGGACCTTTTGTAGATGGTGGGAATTTTAACCGTTGCGTTTCCTTTTTTCACCTCAACCACACAAATATGCTTGGAACACTTTGGCTGAAAAGGAGAAGGAGACTGGCTGGTTTCTCATAGCATGGATAAAATAAATAAGAAAACCACCGTCAAAAGTCTTGGACCTTTTGTAGATGGTGGGAATTTTAACCGTTGCGTTTCCTTTTTCACCTCAACCACACAAATACGCTTGGAATGCTTTGGCTGAAAAGGAGGAGGCTGGCTGGTTTCTCATAGCATGGGTAAAATAAATGAAAATACACACCGTAAAAAGTCTCAAGACCCGATGGTGGGAATTTTAACCTTTGCATTTAATTTTTTCACCTCACAACCACACAAATACTCTTGGAACGCTTTGGCTGAAAAGGAGAAGGAGACTGGCTGGTTTCTCATAGCATGGATAAAATAAATTAAAATACCACCGTCAAAAGTCTTGGACCCTTTGGAGATGGTGGTAATTTTAACCCTTGTGTTTCCTTTTTTCATCTTAACCACACAAATATGCTTGGAACACTTTGGCTGAAAAGGAGAAGAGGCTGGTTTCTCATAGTATGGGTAAAATAAATGAAAATACACACTGTCAAAAGTCTTGGATCCCCGATGTCTCTTATTAGTAAATAATTTAAGTATTGTATTTGTTTTCAAAAGTCTGTTTTTTCTGTAATACAGGAATAATTTTTAAAACTATAGTGAATTAACCCTTTACAGCATGACTTTTTTAATTTGCTCGAAAAAATTCACAGTTGTAGGGAAAAGGTGGTACAATTATGTAAAAATATTGAAAAAATTCAGTTTTTCCAAAAACTTTATTTATTTTAAAAAATTAGGTATGTGCCAGATATGGAACATTATGCAATGAGGTATAAATCCTTTTATAATTATTCTGTATGGAATTTTAAAAAACAGTTCCTATCTTTATTAAAACAAAGGGGTATTTTGCATTTAACGCAAAAAGTGTAGGTTTTGAATCGACAAGACGGATATTTACATCTAGACCTTTGGTTTTCACACCACTCTGGCAAATGGTCAATTCCATCTCTTCGAACATCTTGTTGCGGTATTTCCTTTGTAGGGCCTCTCTTCCTTTTCAAATCATAACAAGCCTCCAAGTCACTAGAAGGTCTTCCAACTTTCCTCTTCTTGGGCTTGCCAGCATTACATAACGTATCAGCCAGTGATAATTTGAAAATTTTTAGAGAAAGCTCAAGTTCTTTTTCGGTACGTCTATATAATAACCAACTATTTACACTACACAAATCCAGGAAATGGAAAAATATGCGGTGATACCATTTTTTGGACTTTATTTTTATGCGATAAAAACCTAGCATTGAATCTAAAAGGTCGACCCCTCCCATAAAGTCACTGTATACGAAAATACACCTGGGACACTGGATTTGTCTATGGGTGTTGTCTTTCCTACAGAATCTTTTCTTCTCTCCTACTGGTTCAGAGCCGACATAAGTGGACAAGGTTGTTACAATTTTGTTATCAAACCATGACACTACTGACATATCTACACCATCTACACGGGCAGTCTTTTCCACCATAGAACCGCGTGCTGATTTATTCATTTCTTTTATTGAAGGAAAATCACACTGTGGAATGCGATTAGTTCTAACAGTTCCTAAGGGCAAAATACCGGCATGTTTGTGTAAATAGGCCATCAGGGGCACACTGGTAAACCAGTTATCAAAAAACAATTTGTGTCTTTGGTTCTTTACAATTGATTCGGATAGCCTTATCACCACGTTGCTACTCATCCCTAAATCAGGACAACTTTCCGGAATTCTGTTACTTTGTGAACCGGCAAAAATATCGAAATCGTAACTGAAACCTGATACTCCGCTGAGGACAAAATTTTTATATCCCCACTTGTGTGGCTTTTTGGGGTTGTACTGTTTTAGTTGACTTCTAGCTTTCGTTGGGATTATCTGCTCATCAATGGCTAAATATTCTTCATGAGGCACCAAAAGAAGCCTTTCTCTGATTTTTGTAAGGAAAGTCTGATCTTGAATAACCTGTCATGACCCGGTTGACCCTTTTCTTTCATAGACGTATTATCAGCAAAGTGTATAAAGCGTTTTATGGTTTCATATCGGTTGCAACTCATTACCTCAGATATTGCTGGATGACCTAATGATACACTCCGATAATCTCTTGTAGAAGGTAACTGTATTACTGACATATAAAGACATATGCCAATGAATTGTTCAATTTTGTAGTATTTGATGTTTACTGGTTTATTAGGTTGACACTGAATTACATATAGATTACTTTGCTCAGTAATATATGATATATCTTTGTGAAAGAGAAATTCAAAAAATTGTATGGGAGTCTCTAGGTCCTTTATCAATGCTGGCAAATCTTGATTACCAATAAACTGTAATTCATCGTTTGTTTTTCTCAGTTTTCCAATAGACCACTTAGTGTTGTTACTTATTCGTCTCTGAATATCTGACAGGGGCAAATCGTCTTCTGAGTCTGGCTCCGATTCGAAGCCTTCCACATCGTCAACTACAATTTGCGGCAAAGGTGATGTATCTACACCTTCATCATCGGAGAGGTCTGAATCACCACTTTGATCCCCCTGTATATCTGTTGTGTTCTTCAATGTGCCATAAAACCGCTTAGTTTCCATAACTAAAAATAAAAGACAAAAATATAGTTATGTACTTATAGTCGCATGATGTCCCATATGTGGAACAAACAATTTTTTTGCTTTATAACTGCTAAATATTTGTAGTAAATATATAATCTTACCTTTGTAGATGGTCTAACCTGTGTAGAATAGGCACGTAATTTTATAAAATATAAACTGATTATAATTCTAATAAAAACACTTCAACAAAAGTCACCATACACCGACACTTATAAGTTGTGAAAGCGCCAACTGTCAACTGTACCGAGACGCGGCAATTTTAAAAATCAGAGTAAGATGTGGCTATAGTATCATTAGTGGGAATGTGTCGCATATGGTACAACATGCAGAAAAGATATTTAAGTGTTCGTTGTAAGCGAATTTTGAACTTTTTAGGCTTGTGCCAAATATGGCACACCATGCGCTAAAGGGTTAAAAAGTGAGAAAAATGCAATTTTTAAGTAAATTTATGACACAAATTAACAAAACATATTTCTTAACAAAGTAAACTACAACTTAATAGTCGGTATGGCCTCCTCTATTTCTCAGTATCATATTGACATGCCTGTGCATTGAAACAATCAAACTGTTGATAATTTCTTGAGGAATATTGTTCCATTCCTCTATTGCTGCTGTAGCTAACTTTTCCTCATTTTGGGGTGGGTTCTTATGCGTTTGTGAATTGCTCTAGAAACAAAATCACATGTTCTCAATGGGACTCATATCTAGGGAATTAACTGGGTTAATCTAATCGGGTAATATCTCCCTGTTCAAGTGCCTCTTGAACCGTTCTTGCGCGATGTGGCCTCGCGTTGTCCATGTAGATGAAATTGTCACCTAATTCGTTGCATAGGGGATAAATAATGGGCTTGGTAACACTTTCAATGTAAACTTGACTTGTCATATTCTGATTTATGGGAATTATCGACGTATGGTGATTGAATATTATTCCTCCCCAAAACATTATTGTCCCACCATTGTAAGGAGCAACCTCACGGAGAAAATTTAATCTCTCCTGATGACCTGGCTCTCTCCAGATCCTTTACCTATTCTCATCACTCACCATTCCAATTCTGGTTTGATCTGTGAATAAGAGCCATCACCACTGCCGCAAAAGCCAATCACTACGTTCCTGTGCCTACCAAAAACGGGCAGCTCGATGTCGTGGAAGTATATAACAAGACGAAACATACCATGAAAATGTACGCGAGAATAATACTCATAGGCTAATTATTATAGTTTCCTACTATATCTTTCTTAAATATTATATTAAGACAATATTATATTAAGGCCGAAAAAGACGGAGATTTTTTTTTAATTGTGTAGAATCAAGAACGTATTAAGTTCCAGACATCTACAATTTTTATATATATTTTTTAAATATATATAGGGTCTTTCAATAGGGACGCTCAAAATTTGTTAGGTTATAGTGGCCATGTTGTTAATGTTAATAATCTGTCAAACTTGTTGAGAATCGTTCAGCAGTGTATGGCAAATCACCATGGAAGGTTATATCGTTAAACAACGTGTGCAAATCATCAAATTTTATTTTCAAGATCAGTGCTCCGTTCGAGAAACGTTCCGCGCATTTCGTGATTTTTATCTTCGCCACAACCGTACGATGTCGTGTGTTCGCTGATTGGGCTCTGGAGCAGTAGGTAGTTGACCCAAAGTTTGCTAAAAAAAATCATCTTTAGCGACGAGGCCCTTTTTGGTATGAATGAATACGTGAACAAGCAAAATTGTCCGATTTGGAACGATACATACAAGATACGCCAGCACCAAATGCATCCCGAGAAAGTCACTGTTTGATGCGGATTTTGGTCTGGCGGAATCATCGGTGCGTACTGATTCCGAAACGAAATTGGTATTGCCATAGCCGTCAACGGTGAGCGCTACAGATCGATGATAAGCAACTTTTTGCGACCTAAACTGGATGATATGGAGATCGACGATATGTGGTTCCAACAAAACGGCGCTACGTGCCACACAACGCATGCCACGATGGACATTTTGCATGAGCGATTTGAGGGCATAGTTATCTCGCCTAGTGGCGACATGAACTGGCCACCAAAATCGTGCGATTTAATGCCTTTAGACTTCTTAAATCTTCTTCTTCAAATCTTAAATCACAGGTCTATACAAATAATCTGCAAACAATTTATGCCCTCAAAGTCGATATAACAAACGTCATCCAGCAAATTCAGCCAGATTTATGTGATAAAGTCATCGAAAATTGGACCTTCCGAATACGTGCCACCAATCAAAGCCGCGGCGTACATTTGAACGACGTTATATTCCATACTTAATGCCATAAAATATTCGTTAAAATAAAAAAAAATGAGTAGATATCTTAAACACAACTTGTTTTATATACGTTTAAAAATCGATCATCCTTATTGAAAGACCCTACATTAAACTTTTCGCTATACATTTAAATTGTATATTGAGTACTGTATGTATGATTAACAACTCGTACGAGTATCATATTGTTATATGCAAAAACAAGGACAGAAAAAATAAGTAGTTCTGGTCTAAATATGGCTAATTTTAACACATGGAAAAATAAGTATGTTTAGGAGCTTCCCAATGCAACTAAAATTAGTTTAAAAAATAAAATAACCTGGAAAGCTCATCTACAACTACAAAGAAAAATTTGTTGTAGTGACTGAAAATAGAAAGTTCATTTCAGGGCTTTTTTCCTATTTGGTTCCAGTGCGTGTGCCCAACTTTCCTGAAACGGTAGTAGTGGAATTGATCCTCAATACCCAAAAACTTAGGGGTAAATATTGCTGGCGCCGGATTAAGTGGTGTTGCCAGGTGGAATTATATACCCAGTTCTATTCTAAAATTCATAGCAGTCATTTAACAGCACAGCAAACAGGTACCTTTGCTGTAATTATTTACGGGAATAAGGATAAGCTTATTATAGTGGTCATAAAGTCATTTGCTGAGCCCAAGACTTTCTCTGCATGTAAAGGAAGCATGAAGGCTACAATTTACCTACAAGATTTATCTTAGAAAAAGTTACTTATTAACTACATACCAAAAACATAAGAATAATGTGGGTATTCTATTCAATGTCCAAAACTGAGGTAATATAAGATAAGCAGTAGTTCCTACATGGACTGTAATAAATACTGCCTCGGTCATCAACTTCAGTTGCTGACCTAGTGTATTGTTCTGTTGAGGTGCCTGCAGTAATATCATTCCTATTGTCCTCAGGCTTTCAGGGTGGACATAGTATTGACAGTTTTATTGTATACTCAGGTTCAAGCCTCAATCTGGAAAGTATGTCCCCTTCTCAGCATGAGTGCATTCTTGTTCATATATTTAAGTGCAATCTACCACAACCTGATGTTTTAAGAAAAACAACTCTATTTCTGTTTAAAGTTAAACTAATAAAACTACAAAAAAATAAATGTCAAATAACAACTTGTCAAATGATTCATATAACTTCTTAAAGTATGCTTAAATTAGTAGGAAGCTGGATAATTAATTACAATGACATGACACAGGGCAGCCTAAATTGAAAACCAATGGTATTGGATTACACATTTTATTATATCAGGAAGTTTGTGACGTCACTATAAGTTTATGATTCTGAAGGCAATTCTTCAGCTATTTAAAATTTACATAATTAATTTTAGATATGAAATCTAGATTGAGTCTAGTTTTATATTGCCACAGTCAGGGACCAAATGGTCATTGACTGGGTGGACAAAAATAATCATGTCTTTATTCCTCCTGTTAAAATTAAAGATATATATATATATTTTCTACTGTTCTATTTTTCTAGTACTTCCTAATTCGTTTAATAAGGATAATATTAACCCAAATAGTATATAGAACTAATAATTTGGATACGGAGTGCCATAGTTTGACTCATAAATTCTCCCTAATTCTACATTAGTTAGTGAAAATAATTATTTGAAAATGTTTCAAATGTAGAATTGGATCATTCAAATTGATGGAGTCGAATCAGTCTGATAATCTTAAACAATATAAATCTTGCATTATATATATATATATATATATATATATATATATATATATATATATATATATATATATATATATATATATATATATATATATCATAATTTTCAGTATATTTACCATAAGTTGCATCAAATTTATAAAATATATATTTATTTTTATATTTTAAAGTTCGAATTGTTCACCTTCTGAAAACGTATATTTTATTAGTATTATAAGTAATAGATGTAATATCTATGTTACCATAATAGGGACAAAGGATTGTCATGAAAATGATGGATTATTTGCTATAGGAAACAAAATACGTGTTGTATTATAGTTGTGTATATGAGAATATATGAAATTTAATTATTGAAATTTGGTTTACTTCACAAAATAAGGAAAATTCCTCAGAAATTGTTACTTTCTTTACATTGCACATAATTATGCATACCAGTAAAATAAAATAAAGGTACTAAGGCATAATATTTATTAAAAATATATATAAATAACGGGTACATTATTTAACAGGTTTCATTTGCCAGAGGCCATCGTTTAAATAGTGACAGTTTTCTACACCTACTCCTTTATTAATTTTTGTTCTAAAAATAGAAAATAAAACAAAATCAAAATTATTACTATGGTTTAATAGCAATTACTTACATATCTTCAGTTGAAAGAGTTGTTCTTCCAATTGCTAAGGCATGTTCCTTACCTTCTGCCATAATTGCCTGCAAAAAGGATCAGGCATCTTTGTAATTATTCGTATAATTAATATGATACTTTTTAATTAATATAATAATTAAATTCCTTACAACAACAGTATCTTTGGGTACTTCCGTCATCCTCGCACCTGGCGAAGTTAATCCTGGACACATTATGTTTGCTCCACTTAAAACAAATCTAATGGCACCTTTATCTACTTGGAGCATGGGTAAAAAGAAGGGAACTGAAAATTTCTTATATATTACACAATTCGTTCACACGAAAATAACTTACATTTATGTAATAATCTCAAAGTAGGCATCCATTGACTTTCCCTATGTCTAAAAAATAATAATTCACCTGCAGTGTTAACTATTATTTCTATGTGGTCATGACTGGAATGGAAATAGCATTCAGTTTTAATAACAAAATTGTATTTACAAAAACTAGGTTATAATGGTAATGCTAATTGATAATGGTTCTTACCATTTTACTATGCGAAGGGTGTCTTTTTTAGGAAGAATACTATCAATATAACTTTCTAAATAAGGATAAGCTTCAATAAGCTTCGCACGAATTGACTTTTGTACGGACGATTTAAGTTGTAACACACCAGATATGCTTTCTTTTTCATCAAATCTAAAAGTAAACGATATTTATATTTTTGTAGGACGATCTAAATAGAGATTAATTTTCTATAATTTTTGCATAAAATACTTATATTTATTGATATTAGTTTGAAATACGTACTTTTTAAACATATTTGCGGGTTTAATGATATACCTACTTAATTAAGGTTAGGATTTACTAATTTTGACAGTAATATTTTCTGTTCTTGGTCGATAAAAAGATTTCCAAGATGTACCACCTGAAAGTCCTGAAACCTGAAAGCGTTAAAATGGTTGCCGTCCGATAAAAGTTAACCGTTACCAACTATTTGCTGAAATTTGAGATAAAATAAATATAAGACGTTTTAGAACAAGTTTTATGCAATATTAATTTTAATGACTTAATTATATAATTGAATCTTACACAGATCTTGAGAGCGATGATTAATTTATTAACCAAATAAGTTTAATAAATAATTTACTTGTTATTTACTTTTCCACCCATATATACCTATATAATATATCAGTGCGTTATTCGAGCAGGTGCTTACCATACTGATTCTAATTCTTCTTTTAATTCGTGCCTATCTACTTATAGATTGTGTTTAATCACGTTCTAATGATTGGACTATCGACAGCCTAAGCGTCAGCCTAATTGAATATTTCTGTGACAAAAGTCTACGCATGTGTATTGAAAAGTAAGCCTTTTATCAGCTACGCCTTCATTTTCTAAAGGCGATCTCGGTACCCGTAAATTAAGACTTAAGCCCAGTCCAAGATATATTTACAATAACATAATGTATACATATATCTTAACGAGATAATAAACGTAATATATATACAACAGGGTCTTTCAATAAGGATGATCGATTTTTAAATGTAAATAAAACAAGTTGTGTGTGAGATATCCACAACTTTTTTTTATTTGGAAGAATATTTTATGGCATTAAGCATGGAATATAAAGTCGATCAAATGTCCGCTGCGACTTTTCTTCATAATTTTCGAATTTTCGATGACTTTATCGCATAAATCTGGCTGAATTTATTGGATGGCGTTCGTTATGTTGACTTTGAGGGCATTAATTGTTTGCGATTTATTGGCATGGACCTGCGATTTAAGATAGTCCAAAGGAAGAAGTTCAAAGATGTGAAATCACATAATCTCGGTGGTCAGTTCACGTCGCCGCTCCGTGAGATAATCATGCCCTCAAATCGCTCCTGCAGAATGTCCATCGTGTCATGCGCTGTGTGGCACGTAGTGCTGTCCTGTTAGAACTACATATCGTCAGTATCCATATCATCCAGTTTAGGCCACAAGAAGTTGCTTATCATCAATCTGTAGCACTCGCCGTTGACGGTAATGGCAATGCCAGTTTTGTTTTGAAAGAAGTACGGGCCGATGATTCTGCCAGACCAAAATTCGCACCAAACAGTGATTTTCTCAGGATGCATTTGGTGCTGGTGTATCTCATGCAGATTGGTATCGTCTCAAATCCCACAATTTTGCTTGTTGACATATCCATTAATCCAAAAATGGGCCTCATCGCTAAAGATGGTTTCTTTGGCGAAATTTGGGTCAATTTCCAACTGCTCCAGGTCCCAATCAGCGAACACACGGCGTTGTCTATGGTCGTTTACTTTAAGTTCCTGGGTCAGTTGGATTCTATATCGATGCAGACCCAAGTCCCGACACAACATTCGCCAAGTTGAAGTCGTAGAAAAGTCAAGTTCTTGTGAACGACGAGAAATTGATTGCCTCGGGTTTTCCCGTATACTCTCACCTACAGCAGCTATGATTTCAGCAGAGCTTGCGCTTCGGTGATGTATGGGTGTTGGCTGATTATTTATAAAACCGGTCGACTCGAATTTGGCCACCAAATGTCGAATAGTCGACTCGGCGGGACGGTAGTGGCGAGGATAAAAATCACGTACTTAATGCGCGAACGTTTCTCGAGCGCAGCCTTTGATTTTGAAAATAAAATTTGATAACTTGCACACGTTATTGAATGCTATGAACTTCCATGGTAATTTGCCATACACTACCAAACAATTCACAATAAATTTGATAGATGTTGCTATAACAGCATGGCCGCCATAACCTAACATATTTCGAGCATCTCTATTGAAAGACACTGTATATTCCATATGTGGAGACGTGTTATATTCATTCTACTTTCCAATAGAAATTGAGTCAGAGCGACTATCATCATGTGGTACATTTTTTTGAAGGCACCAGTGATGACGTTAAAAAATATACATGTACCAAAAAATGAGCATCTAAAAACATCGACTCCAAGGGCTATTTTCTTATTTATCCGGTAACTACTTTATCGAATTTGGTCGAACCTTCACGTACTCACTGTATTTATTGTTGACCAGTCTTTGCTGTATAGTTGGTAGCATACTATGCGGGCGTTACTAAATCTACATATGATTCGCACAAAGCGGATAGGTTTCGCTCGCAGCAATCGATTATTCCCTCCTGCTACGAATCGCGTTATCTGCCCAGTCCTGCTGGTTACATCGGGGCAGGTTTTGTTCAGCGTTCAGTCAGTGTTGCGAGTCTATCGCTGAATAATTACAGCTGTGTGCGCGTGGCGGTGATTTAGACACAAAAGACAAACATTTAAATAAATAAACGGTAGAGTTTAAGTTTTAATGTGCCATAGAAGATGAGAACATGACATCGACTACTACGACTATAAGAAAGTCCTACGGGAATAGACGATTGTATACGTTCCCCGAGGACTACCCTTTACGTTTGCCAAAACAGAAGAGCAGTGCTAGTTTGCCAAAGAAAAACGAGGAGGTGTCGAAGTTGATAAAGTATATCGACGATAATATAGTAGGGAAAAACAACGCCTTTTTGGGGCCCTTTGGAAGACGAAAGGGTGAGTAGGTACTCCTTTAAGTACTTTAATATTCTATGGAACTTGTGGCTTATATAAGATATGGTACCAGAATCACGTAGACGTCTTCTATATAATAATTTGGTATTTCAGGCTTATTTTCTAAAGCTAAAAGTAGATCTAAAGGTATAATTTTCTGAATAATATTTTAGGATATGATACGATATAAAAAAACTAATTAGAAAAAAGTATATTAATTCTTTACATTAAATGCTTTTTCGCGCATAGATAAAAGAACGAACGTGTTTTATACAGCACCCGATGAAAAATTTTAACATGAAATGGTATACACCAAAGGCATTTATTTTGTTTACTAAGCGAATTATCTGATACATAAACGTGTTATAATTACCCATACATACAGTCAAATAACCGTTTCTCTAAAATACTTACATATATTTAAAATGCTTCACTTTACTGCAATTTAAAATCAGATCTCGTCTTAATTAATAGAACAAAAATATGTATCTACAAGGAAGTATCCTAATAATACATGTTCAATCGTAAATATGGCGTTTACCACTTTTTTATCTTACTATATCCGACTATATGGTTTAAATAGTTAATGCTGCATGTTTTCTAATTTTTATTTCACATATCAAGGTCGAGGTTCGAATTAATTGCTTTTTTTATTTTTCGAGAGAATATTACTTGAGAAAGCGGAAAATTGCCGAAAAATTTGGCTAAATGTCTTTCTCTTAGTTTTTGTTATTTGTACAAGTGTTCTGTCGTTCAGACGACTCTACAATGAAAACATAAGTTTTGTTACAGTATCTGCACTGAATACAAACATTCGGATATTTTCAAAGCAATGAATGGGATATATTTCTTCGACGATTCTATAGCGATAATGCTATAGAAGAAGTTGAACAGTAGATTATTTTGGTGAATATTCTATATCTGTTGTTCATATTTAGAACGAAAACATTTTTGGAAATGACGCCAAATGAATGACATTAATTTTTCACTTTAAATAAATTTGTTCTAGTACTATAACTTTAGCAAGGAAAGATTGTATTATTTATAACAAAATTGCAACATTATGTTCACAATTTTTTACGAAATCACCTTTCTGAATACAATCAATAATATAATAAATGAGTTTAAATTAAGATATCTTTGTTAATGAACTGCTCCCATCTTTATTATTATATTTTTCAAGATACCTATCTCTGAAATATAAATTCGGTAAATTTATAAATATAATCTTGAAAGAGTGTAGCATTTTGTTTCAGAAACTAAGTTAAAAACGTATAGAAGTATAATTAAAAAAAGAAAAGAACCTAACATAAGTAACTATAAAATAAGAAAGACTTAAATAACATACCGTTTGCTTAAAATAAATATATATTAAGTGCGCAAAAAATATTTTTGTTAAAAGAAATTTCAAATAATTAGAAATCGCTAATATCCCAATAAAAAATTAATCACCGAAAAGTAATAATGTTTATTACCTTTCTATTACGGCTTTATTATACTTTAATATTTATTGGGTACTCAGTTATACACGTGTGTTAGTTTCTTATGTATACTCCAACTATCCAATAAATATGACTATACAATGTTACATGTTATTATTATGACTATACAATGTTACATATTATTTCTTGTGAAATAATATATTCGTAATTTGAACACAAAAGAATATGCTGAACAAATATATTTTTTAAATTTAATATTTTTTTGTATTCAAGGAGAATATCGATATGATCTATATCTACTCTTTTATCTGGCTATTATAAAATATTTTAGACTATACATTTAATACGACTAGTGTAATCTGATTCTAGACTTTTATATCGCTAAAAAAGTTTAAAAACACCACATTTCTTATTCTTATGCAACTTATGTTAAATAACTTTGTTTTATCGGCTGTGTGTCGGCTGATACCATGATCTCATCTCTGTTTTGATTATCCCAAAGTTGTTTACATAACAATAATATATCGGTCACATTCTCATGGTTCGGTTATGATCTTTTAATATTAAAATATAAATTTCAAATTGAATAAAAAAAACTTATTTTTAACCAACCCCGTTCAAAGGATTCACATCCTTATTTATATCTTTATTAATACTTTAAAAAAAGGATAACAGAAGGTTACTATTATTTACTATTCATTTTATCGCTATTTGCCAAAAGAAACTCTGTTATCTTGCTGATAAACAGAACAGACTACCTGAGCCTAGCCATGAAAACAAGCCACTGTATGTTTTGAGATTTTTTATCTGGCAAATAGCGATGAAATAAACTATATATGTATTTGTAGAAATACCATAATTGTCGACCTCACTAGCTACAAGACACGTCCTAATATGTAGACGCTTACATAAAATTGTTGAATTATATCAATTAACAAAATTGTTCTATAATTATGTGCTTTCTACTGAGAACACACTGTATGTGCTTTTTGTCTTTAACACGATCATTGTTATACTTCTCGATCTATTCACATTCAATATTACAATGTTGAAAATTGCTGTATTCTTTAAGTAACAATATTTTCTTCCTAGTAAAGGGTGTGTCATTTGGATCTATAGGATGTGCTTTGTGAATAAAACTAATAATATTTGACAAAACTGACTTTTTTTAATCTTCAACATAAAATGGAGACGATGCGACTACGAATGGAAAAGAATATCGTTCATATTGTCGCTTCAGCTTATCTGACACGATGTCATTCGTTTAACAAACTTGTTCATAACACGGGCACATAAAACTGGCTTTGTTTCCCCAATAACACATTGAATGTTTGCTTTGAGGTCATTGATTGTTGCTGGCTGGGTGGCATACACTTTTCTCTTGACATAACCCCAATGAAAATAGACTAGTAGTGTTAAATCACATGATCTTGCAGGACAGTTGTTGTCCGCAACATGATCAGGAAGTTTGGTATGCAATAGAGTTATGGTTGCACATGGGTGCAACATGACACGTTACACCGTTTTGCTGTAGCCACATGTTGTTCAAATCCAAATCATCAATTTGGCGGAAAAATAAATTGTTTAACATGTCACAGTCGCGTTCCCTATTTACTTTAATAGCATTACCTGTTTAATGTTTAAAGAAGTATGGTCCAATTATTCCACCACTCCAATATGCGCACCAAACGGTATATCTCTGTGGATGTATTTTTTTTTGTGAACAACATGGATTTTCAGCACCCTAAATCCGACAACATTGTTTGCTGACGTAATCGTCAAGATGAAAATGTCGCTGAACAAATTTTTTTTTTGCAAAAATTAGCATCATCTTTCTTGTCTAACACTCAATTAACAAATATGCGACGTTAATTGTCAAAAGTCTGTAACTTTTATGTATTGTATGCTGACAGATATAGAGCTTTAAAATCTTATGCATGGTGGGTCTTGACAGATTCAATTGTTGTGCATGTAGTTCCAATTGCGACATCATATAAATCCTTTATTAGGATTTTATGTTCTTTTATCTTTCACAAAAGCGGCGTTGAAATTTTCAATTAACTCTAAATTAATTTAAGAAAGAGACAACAAACACGTTATTTACTACAAACAGTAACAGACTTATAAACCTGTAGCAATTAACAAAACTTGGTATTTAAATCATGTCGTTTCTCATCTTCACAACGAAATATAATATTGTGTTGTTTGTTTTTTTAATACGTATTAGTATGCGTCTATACATATTTCGTTGAAACGACTCTTTATTCTCTGGTTTCATAACAATATGCTAATTGTGTAGTTTTATGCACGAACATGGGATAATTAAATTAAAGATTTATTATGTGCCGTATAGCGTAACAGTCGCTTCTGTGTAGAAACGCCGATACGATAATGTATTAGAAACGTAAATATTTTGTATTCGACCTAAGTAGGTCAAAAATGTTTTTGTTTCACAGAATGTGTACATAAAAAATGTTTCTTGTAACTAGATAGTATTAATTGTATTACGGAAAAACCTAAATCTTGAATTTTATCGCAACATCAAAAAAGTAACGTAACAATTTTTTAATAATATATTCTGTTCGAAGTACTTGGGAGAATAAATAATTAAAGATACAATTTGAAGACAATACGAGTTTATTGATACTCTGTATAACAATTAAATTACGTACAAAGAAATTAAGATGTGTATTCTAACGTATAATCTTTCAGACTGACTTGCTAAATAATCAATTTTTATTTCAACGACATTTGAACAGTTAAACATTCGATATTGAGTTACCCGAACTCATAAATGCTGACCTAATGTTTATGTTTAATTTCAGGCACCGCATGAAGACTATTTTTAAACCTAAAATAATTATTGTTGAATGTAATATTCCAACACCCCCTCGCAACTATAATTATTTTTCAATCAGTCAACCAGACCACTCTTGGTACTTAAATGTTCTAGCTTTACTTTATTTAGCGGCTTGGTTAACATATCAGCTATCATTTTTTCAGTCGGACAATACTCGAATACAATAACCTGCTTTTCATACAATTCTTTTAAAAAATGATACCTCGTTCGTAAAATATGCCTCGTTCGATTGCTAAATTTATGGTTTGCTAGCTGCTTTAAACAGCTTTGATTATCTTCGTACATAACCACTTTCGGTTCTAAATTCGTAAACTCCTTTATCGCCTGCTTTAACCAGATTGCCTCTTGGCATCCTTCGGCCAGTGCTATGTATTCAGCTTCGGTCGATGATAGTGATACGCAACTCTGCTTTCTGCATCCCCAATTAATAGGTGCACCCCGAAACATAAATATGTATCCACTATTTGACTTTCTATCCTCTTTATTTTCCGCCCAATCGACGTCTGCATACCCATATAATACATTATCTGTACTGTGTTCTCCTAATATTAGCCTTTTGTGTTTTGTTTTCTTTAAATATCTCAACACCCTTTTTGCTTCATTCCAATCTACTTCTCTCGGATTTTTGTTGCGTTGACTTAATATGGTTACACTAGCTAATATATCTGGTCTCGTATTCACTGCAATATACAATAATCCTCCAATAATTTGTTGATACTTTTCACTGTTCTTCATAGGCTCCCGTCCGTTAAGTTTATAATATCCAACATCCAATGGTATATTTGATTCTTTTGAATCTCTCTTTCCAAACTTATGCAATAGCTTGTCTATATACTCTGCTTGATTTAAACTGTATATTCCTTGATCGTTTCTTGCAATCTTTGTGCCTAAATAATTTTTCAGTAACCCCAAACTTGTTATTTCGAAATGACGCTTAAGTTTTTCTGCACACAAGTCGATAATTCCGATATTTCTTGCTGCAATCAATATATCATCTACGTATATTATTATGTAAACCTTTTGATCATCAATAACCTTAATATACAAACATGCATCTATATTACTTTTACGAAACTTATCGCTTGCCCATACTTCATCAAGTTTTTGGTTCCAAGTTCTAGCAGATTGTTTTAACCCGTACAAACTCTTTTTCAATTTGCAAACAAAATTTTTGTTTCTTTCTTCAAATCCTTCGGGTTGTCCCATGTAAATTTCTTCTGTTAGTTCTCCATTTAACAATGCTGTTTTTGCATCTAGATGTTTTATTATTAGTTTTTGATTCCATGCCTCTGTTAACAATATTCGAAGAGTTGCTTGCCGCACTACAGGCGCAAACACTTCATCGTAATCCACACCGAATTTCTGACTAAAACCTCTCGCTACCAATCGTGCCTTGTACTTGTTCGAGATCTTATCTTCACCTGTCTTTTTTCAAACACCCATTTACATGATATGATGTTTTTGTCTTCCGGTGTAAGTACTAAATCCCATACTTCGTTATTCTTCAAAGATTTCATTTCCTCTTCCATAGCTTTCCTCCATTTTTCGCTATCACTGCTGGCAAGAGCTTCTTTAAATGTTTTAGGTTCTATTTCCCGAAGTTCAACTAACTTTGCTGTGTAGCGCTCAGATGGAACTCCTTTATTTATTCTATTTGATCTACGATCACCTCCGTGCTCTATGTAGAACTCTTCACTTGGTTGATAGCTGTTATCGCTGCCACAAGATTGTTCTGTACCTGAACTTTCATATACATTAAATTCCTCCGTAGCTTCTTCTAGTTCTTCAGTTTTTTCGAAATCTGCGGCCTCATGTCTCCCAGTGTCATTTGGCTCCGTTCTTTCTTGCTCCTTTTTGAACTCAATAGTCACTTCTTCATCTTTTATCTTTTTTTTCTTTAACACGAATATTTCTTTCAGGAAATATCGCACTACGGCTAATTTTTATACGCCCTGTATCTAAATCTAACAATCTATATGCTTTAGATTCATCAGAATATCCTACGAAAATTAGTGATTCTGCCTTTTTATCAAATTTATTTTTAATTTCGAGAAAGTCGGCGAGAAAAGGAGTATGCGGAAAAACTTAAAGAAGAGAAGAGATAGAATGGTAGGCCACTTGCTGAGACATGGGGGAATAGTCCGCGATATTTTGGAGGCAGAAATAGGAGTGAAGAAAGGCAGAGGTAGGCCTAGATTAGACTACTGCTCGCAAATAGTAAGGGATGTAGGTTGTAGCACAATTAGCGAAATGCGTAGGTTAACACAAGATAGGAGAAGCTGGAGGTTAGCGTCCAACCAGTCTTAGGACTGATGACCTAATGATGATGATGATGATGATGATGATTTTTAATTTGTTCCTTTGGAATATGACTATACACTTTAGATCCAAATATTTCCAAATTCGACACATCAGGTTTGACTTTATGCCACAACTCAAACGGTGTTTTCTGTTTTAACTGAGTAGGTAGTCGATTTTGCAGATAATTGGCTGTAACAACTGCTTCCCCCCAAAATTTCTTTGGTAAATTCGCATCGATTAACATGCACCTAGCCATTTCGACTAGCGACCTGTTCTTTCTCTCTGCAACACCGTTTTGCTCTGGAGAGTACCCCGCCGTGTACTGTATCTTTATGCCCTTACTGCTTAAATATTCCCTTAACGCATTATTTACGTACTCGCCACCCCTATCTGACCTAATAACCTTTGGTACCCTGCCTGACTGATTACTCATTAACTCGATAAACTCTTTAATATATTTTTCAGTTTCATTCTTGTTTCAGTAAATACACAGTTGTGTATCTTGAGAAATCGTCTATTAAAGTAAGAATGTACCGTTTACCCCCTGGAGTAACAGTCTTCATGGGACCGCAAACATCTGTATGTATTAAGTCAAGTATATTAAATGTGTTGCTTTGAGAAAATTTCGGGAAACTCTTACGAATAATTTTACCTTTTACACAGCAGTTGCAAGTTTCCCTAATCCTACAATCCTTAATATTAATCCCGATTGCCATTTTTCTTTCCATCAAGCGCTTGACTGCTTCTATGTCCCTGTGCCCAAAACGTCGATGACACGTATGCTGACAGTTGCTGGAGTGTTCATTCACGATGCTCAGTGCCTGTTCTACAGTTGACAGCTTGTACAAGTCGGGCGCCGGCCTCGCACTCGCAATCACTTTTCCGCCTGAGACAATTTTACAGTTATTGTTGTCGAACTGCACGTTATACCCCGCACTAGTTAACTTTTTCACAGAAAGTAAATTTGAATCTAAGTCCGGCACATACAACACGTCGTCGATTTTTAGCTTATTCACTCCCGCACTATTCGCGCACTTGATGAATCCTGTTCCTATACCCTGAACCTTGGAGTGTTGCCCTTTCTCCGCTAACCTCACAACGCCTTTTCTGCTACCGTCAAATTGGGTATAAAATTCTTTGTAGTTTACCATGTGACTCGAAGCTCCTGAATCCACATACCACGAAGCAGAATCCCTGTTTACGTCAGTTGAACTTGAATTTACCATAAGACACGCTTCATCACTGTCACCAGTATTAATTTCAGTAACTTTATTGGCCTTTTCTCTTTTAAACGCTTTATACTTGAAACAGTCCCGTTTAAAATGACCTTTCCTGTTGCAAAAGTAACATTGCTTTACATCTGTACTTGCAGTTTGATTACTTTGGATCCTTTTATTATATACTGATTTCATGGCTGACTCGTTTTGACTTTTCAAAGCTCCTTGACGCCTCCTGTACTCATCGATTAATTTACTTTTTACGAATTCAAGCGTGAATTCACTCGATGACTTACTTTCCAGCGCTGTGATTAAAAAACTGTATGAGTCTGGAAGACTTCCCAGCAAAATGCCTGCCGCAAACCTGTCCTTAATTTCTTCCCCTAAAGCGGCCAGTTTATTCAATAATTCCAAGAATGAACTTATGTGTGCTTCCATATCACCATTCTCATCTAGCGATAGCCTGCAAATTTGCTTTAACAGAAAAACCATGCTAGATAAACTCGATTTTTGATAATACTCCTTTAGTGCTTCCCACGCATCATGCGCGTATTCCTTATTTCTGATATGCACTAGTTGACTAACATCGACAAGTAAGGCTATGGTTGATAAGGCCTTGTCATTTTTCTTCTGCCAGGTGCCGTTTCGTTCCTCCGGTGTTGGTAATTCAGTCGAAACTACATCCCATAAATCCGCATTTATTAATAACATTTTCACTAAATAGTTCCAGGACTGGTAGTTTTGCCCGTTCAACTTTTCGATGTTATACTTAGCACTTTCCGCCATTTTCCAGTTGTCTATACAACAATAGTTATCACTCGCGATGTACCTTTTAATTATTCTCCCTTACAAGTGAGCTTACGCGACGCACCTGGGCCCATAACCTGTTCGAAGTACTTGGGAGAATAAATAATTAAAGATACAATTTGAAGACAATACGAGTTTATTGATACTCTGTATAACAACTAAATTACGTACAAAGAAATTAAGATGTGTATTCTAACGTATAATCTTTCAGACTAACTTGCTAAATAAACTATTTTTATTTCAACGACATTTGAACAGTTAAACATTCGATATTGAGTTACCCGAACTCATAAATGCTGACCTAATGTTTATGTTTAATTTCAGGCACCGCTTGAAGACTATTTTTAAACCTAAAATAATTATTGTTGAATGTAATATTCCAACAGAGGTTAGTTTAATGCTACTTTTTCACTTAACCTCCGGACGATCATACAGATATACACAAATACACCCAGATGACTGATATGGGAATCGAACCCACGCCTGAATTATTCTGAGCCAGCAATCAAGGCCAGTTCCAAGTGATTCGTATCGTTATCCCGGATCAATCTAGGGAACTTGGAGGCCTATTGCGAGGTAACTATGAAATAATGTATGTACTCTCGGAAGATCTGGTCATTATTCTGTTTAGAATATGTAGAAATGCATATAATTGCCTAGAATGTTAAATATTTATAAAAACACTGGGATATCCTGAAACACTGTGGATTACTGTTTTTTTCTATTGTATTAAAACCTTATTTATGTATAGTTATTATAAACATTGATATAATAGCATTGTTAATT
The DNA here is from genome assembly GCA_037954035.1 of Rosalia funebris. NCBI lineage: Eukaryota > Metazoa > Arthropoda > Insecta > Coleoptera > Cerambycidae > Rosalia > Rosalia funebris. The sequence goes on along the minus strand of JAZFAV010000002.1, from coordinate 13,829,759 downwards.
TTTAGTCAAAAATTATTTAGAAGGTAACAGTGGCATCAATATGGTGATAATTAATAACAATTATTTTAATTCAGTGTCATCTAGTGTTAACTTCATTAATATAACTTTATAATTTTGGAATGGCATTCATTTATTTACAAAGTTCTCGAATGAAAATATTCCGAAAAGAGAAGAAATAAAAGGTTTTAATTGTTGAATATGGACAAAAATTGGGCATCGTTTGGAGAAGCTACAATTAAAACAATATTTGTTCTTCTAAATGGAATACTCTGTATACCTCTAGCTATACAGGGTAACTCTCTAACTAACAGGGTTAATCCTCACACTATACCTGGTGTTAACGATATTAGGGTCACCCCCATAATTTTGTTGTTTTTTTTTTAAGAAATCACCCTGCATGCTTTTACATATCTGGATTCAGTGGGCCATTGTACGTGCGATAAGAGAAAATTATCGCCGCAAATATTTTTTTAGTGCAATTTACGTCAATGACTAATAACTGACTGCTGGAAAATGTTTGTTTGAAGTCATCAAGTAGGGAAAAATAAAATCATGACATTAAGTCAGCCTATTTTTTTTTATAAGAAAAATCTGTTTCTATAAATTATTATACTGATGATTTAATAAATAAAACAAAGGTTTCCTGCAAATGTTAGATAAAAATTGGAAAAGTGAAAATAATTAGCTAACACACCAAAAAGGATGTAATGGAGGACATTTTTGATGTCCTAGGATTAGGATGTACCTACTAGATGAATTTCGGTAATCGAATTTCTTTCACGATTTTTAAATGTTGGTTGGTGATCGGGAACATTTTAAAAATTTGGTTTTTCACATAAACCCATAGAAATAAGTCCAAGTTTGTCATGTTAGCTATATACTATTGGTAAAGTGTTCGGTATCTAATTGTAGACAAGAAAAACCTGTGTTTAACTAGAATAGTGACCTACAATTGTTTTATTAAAAAATATTTACAAAGGAAAGACCCTTTTTCAATTGTATTGCAGTGGCAGACTAAGCGCGTCGGTGGCAAAACTAATTGGGGCCCCCGGCCTGCTCAGAAATTGATGTATTTGTAGTGTACATTTTGTAAGCATAAGTAGGCCTGATAATACGTAAGTAGGTACCTACCTACATTTATATTTTGCATATGTATGGGGCCTCCAACTTCAAACTGCCTCTTACTTACTGAACATATTTTGGCCTTGTTTGGGATTTAAAAGGACTTCTCGAGATTTGGAGGCCCTCCTAGGATCAAAAGTCCAGAATGGGCAGCCCCCTTCGTTCCCCTTAGTCCACCACGGCCTTTCCGAAATGTTTAAATGGTTATAACAAAAATTGGTGAACTTAAATTCACGATTAAATTTTTTCCTACTTGATTAAAAAAAAGCATTTTCCAACAGTCAAGTTAGTCTACCTAGATGCTGATGAAAACTGCACTACAAATTTTTTTGCAGTGAAAATTTCCCTAAAAATGATATTGCACGTAAAACGACTCATTGAATTTCTATATGTAAATATACCTACAGGTTGTTCTTTTGGAAATATATGAGTTGTAGCCATTTCTGGTAAAATCGAAAGTGCTAGAATAATCTCTTTAATAGGCATTGATTAATATTATCTTGTTAGTGCAACTCATGTGATATCTTAAAAAACAAAGTTATGGCGGTGATTATGATATCGCCTGCACTCGGTTTAATATGTAACACATAATGCTAATCATCATATTTTATTACACATATGCAGTAAATGTGCAATAAATGTATAGTCTTACGATTTTCATTTAGTGATAAAATTCTGAGAATCTGACTCGCAATCCTTACTATCTTTCTTAACATTTGCATGACAGCATAAATTTGGAAATATGTTCTTAATTAATATCACCAATTCTTGGAATTTAGAAAGGATGTATTTTTACATGTTTCTTTAGACGAGAAAGGTTAGAGGGATTAGCAATAGTGACAGTTTTAGAGTCATTACTTGCTGCAACTTAAGTAACTTTAGAAAAACTTTTTTTGATGTTAAATAAACAATGTCTGTAAAGGTAAAAATTAAACATGGTTGCAAGTACCTTATTGTTCGTTGTACCCTTAAAATATTCCTGCTGACGTTGCTGACATGAATCGTATCGATTTAGATGAATACCCCACGGATTTGATTCGGCATTTGTCCTGGACCGGCGTACCGTATACGGCACTGATGAGAACTAATAAGTTCGAAACAGCTGTCTGTCGTTCAGTTCCTATCCGGGACAGATGTGGAATCCTACTCGTGGCGGGTTTTCTTTTTTATTTTCTTTTCTTTTCTGAAACCCTGCTGACGTTATGGTTTTAAGAGATAAGTTCTACAGTTCTACAGAAATCTGTGTAAGATCTTATCATAATTTCTTACTTTGTTGATTCTTAGCAAAGCAGCACTTTTATTACTAAATTTACAACTTCATTACTGTTCTAATATTATAAAAAAAGTAGGGTATTCGTGATTTTCGAAGTACTTGAGAGTTCCTTGTATACTTGGAAAATTTAAATTCACTATAATCTAAGAGTATGTTTTTGAGGACGTGCTGGATGAAAACATTGCCTTCGAGAAATATAGATAATATAGAATAACAACAAGGATGGGATTTAAAATATTAATACAAAATGTAAGCAAAAATATGCAAAATTAATAACTTCATCTGTCTAACACTTATTGAATATTTATTATACAGATACGCCGAAGGAGATTATTTAAATATTTTGCACTAGAAATACACATAGAAATGCATTTTTATTTTGTTTGAAATTAATATTGCTTAACATATTTTATCCTCATGATAACTTTTATAATGGTTTCAGCTTTTTTTTTTAATAATATCCTTATACGATTTATAAATGTTTTAAAATTCTTGCTTATGATGTTTATTTTATTTTTGGAATAATCTATAATATTATTTGGAATAATCTATAATTTTAATTTGGAATAATTAGTCGATATAGTATACGAAATCGTGTTGTCTCACCTATTTTCAAATACGGGAATTCCAATTTGATATTAATTTAGTAATAAGTTAGTTTATGCATAAATAAGTGAGACATGATTAAGAAGATACACTATTGTTTTTTTTAATACCAAATTTCGAAAATGCAAAAATTCTTAAGTGGTAATTAAATTTCAAAAATATAACTCTTCACAGTCAGAAGTATCTGGAAGAGATATTGTATTGCTTTATTGTTTTTGAACTCCACCCAAATTGCCCAATATTTCTTAAAATAACACTAATTATTTCAGATGAATTTGTGAACGTTTTAAACGATTTTGAAACAAATTATAGATTTAAGCTAGTCAAATTAATTCAATTTCACTTTCAATTTTGTACGAAGGTTAATATAAATGAATTCGTATTTCGTAAGGTTAATTATATTAGTTATTTTTGTAGCACTGATATCTCCCTTTCCGTCTTTACTGCGATAAAAAAGGTCAGTTATCGTCTTAATAATCTAAGTAAACCTTTCATTTAAGCGCATGTATACGTTCATTTCATTACAAAATAAAAGCACAACACAAAAACGATCTTTCCTTAAGATTTTATTGGTGCTATAGGGAGAATACACATAAAATAACGGTATATAGGGTGTCTCAGGTGGAACTATAGGATTTGGATTGCGTGCCATTTGTTTTCTGTCACCTACAAACTATACGACGTCAACATGCATATTATAGCATTACTAGTTTCTTTTTTAAAGAAATATGGTCCAATTACTCTACCACTCCAAAATGCGCACTAAATCGTGCATATCTGTGGATGCATTTGTTTTTCATGAACAGCATTGTGGATTTTCAGCACCCTAAATTTGACAATTTTATTTCCTGACGTATCTGCCAAGAGAAAAATGTGCTTCGTCGCTGAACAAAGTTTTGTTACAAAAATTAGCGTCACCTTCTTTCTTGTCTAACACCTAATTAACAAGTGTACGATGTTGCAAATGGTCTATAACTTCTAATTATTGTATCATTTAAATTTTGTATGGTGACAGATGCAGATATTACTTTGAAATCCGATGCGTGGAGGTGTGGTGGTTCTCTTGTTGTTGCGTGGTGATGTGCTGTGAGGTGATGTTTGGATCTTCCTGTACACTTTCTCTCATTGCAGCAATATTTTTATCTGACCGACCACAACGAGGACGTATTGGTGTTGCGTTATCATTAACAGAACCCGTCTCCTCAAATTTCTTGATTAAGTTACGAACTGTTAACTATGCAGGCGCTTCAATCTGTCGTAATTTTGTGTGAATTTTTCTTAATGCAACTGTAAATGATCGTTCAATTTCATAAAACAGTTGTACATAAACTATTCGTTATTGAACTGTTAATTACGACATGTTGATGGCGTATGGTTTGTAGATGACAGTGGTTAAATATTGCCGTCCTAGCTTTGACAAAACACAAATGGCGTGCAATTTAAATCCTATAGTTCCAACTGAGACATACACATATACATCCCTATACATATAATGAATACCTGAGACAGGTCTCAATTGTTCAGTCAAGAATCGAATTTGAACGTCAGGTCGAATAATTGATAACTCGAATTATAACTAATCAGTATAAGTAAAATAATTTAAGATTGGTACTGGATCTCAAAGAGAGAGTTACAGTTGAACATATAGGTCATACTCTACTGACTTATTTGACTGAAAACTGACAAAGTTTTACCTCGAAATATTGTTAATAGTCTAGTTGCTGATGAGATTTGACTTGCATTATTTGGACATCTGGGATATGGCTGTAGACATAATCTGGAACATTTAATAGAGTACTGTGTTATTATTTAGTAATATCTTATTTGCCAAAGTTTTTTGTTCACAAGTTAAAAATAATATTATTAGATAGTATTACTAAAGTTTCTGAAATTTCTGATATCATTAAAAATGTAGGCAAGAGTTGTAGCTAGGTTGGTTGTGTAGAAATATTCGAGGATATTCTCCAAAACCGTATACCATATCAACCGTTAACATATTTTCCGTTAACACTTGAACATTTAGTTTTTAGACCATACCCCAGGGACTGGAAAAGTTGCATAAGGCTTAGTTGACATGGAAAAAAGTTGTCTAGAAGACGATGGGTGACCCTCAGGGCAATTTCCATGTGAGGTTCGTTTTGTGTCCTTGCTCTCCTGAAATAATTTGCTTTTGAAGTTGTGTCACCTTTCTTACTGATGAACAATATGTATCGGGTTGTCTCATACATTCGATTATAGTTATTACAAATTATTTTAATCAATAATGCACGTTCCTTCATTTTCAATAACTTTCTCCCATCTCTCAGTAAGCTTCATAATACCATTTCCATAAAAACTTTGCGGTTTGCTCGCAAACAACGTTTTTAAATTATTTCTGACTTCCTCGTCATTGGTAAATGTTAAGTTTCGTAAACTGTTATCCATGGAGCGGAATAGGTGAAAATTCGAAGGCGTGAGGTCTAGAGAATACAGTGGATGGGGTAAAACATCCCACTCCAACTTCAACAATTTCCTCCGGGTCTGCAGAGAAGTGTGAGGTCAAGCGTTGTCGTGATAGAAGACGACCTTCTTACGATTTACAAGTCCCGAGCGCTTTATCTACGTGGCTTGGCTCAATTTTTGTAGTTGTTCGCAGTAAACGTCCAAATGTATTGTTTCTTTCCTCGGGAGTAGTTCAAAATAAATTATTTCTTTGAAATTCCACCAGGCGGACTACAAAATTTTTCTGGAGCGAAGCCCTGCTTTTCGTGCGGATTGAGAATATTTACCGGACTTTCCCCACGGTCTTTTTCGACTGACATTATCGTAAATGATCTACTTTTCATCTCCAGTAACCATATTTCTCAAAAAGAGATCGCTTCGTTGACGAATCCTTAACATATCGCAGATGTTGATGCGATCCATTAAATTGGATTAGCTTAGTTCGTGAAGAAGGTGTACTAGAAATTGACGTCTCGATTTTTTCTGCAAGCTCACATATGGTTTGGCGAGGGTTTGCTTCAACTAATGCTCGTAAATGCTCGGGAACGATTTCTTTAGGTCGGCCTGACTTTGGGGTGTCCGTGAGGGACACCATTCGTAAGATTGAATTCTCTTGAACCACTTTTGATATGTTCGATCTTGAGTAACATTTTTGCCGTACACAAAACACAATTTGCGACAACTTTCAGCGGCTGTTTTGCCTTTTTTAAAATGAAAAAGCATCACGTGCCTAAAATGCTCGGTTTAACTCATTTTCAATTAAGCTCACACACAACAATAATGAAACAAGTTCACGAGTATAACGGCAGTAAACAACAGTTAAATGCCAGGGTTAAATAGGGGGGAAGGCTTCAAGTCTGCAGCTGTGCGCATGACATCATAGGCCGTGACGTAAGTGGTTAACTCGAAAAGACGAACGAATTTTTTGGATAACTCAATAAATCGAAGTAAATTTCTACCAATTACATTACATATCATTTGTTCGACATGTCTGTTGAAAAAAATTTAAATTGTAATATTTTTTTTGGCCGGGTTGTACATATACACTTAAATCAGTAAAACACCTTGTATAATATTACTTTAATATTTCTTCTGACGTACTAGTTCGTTGCTTGATCTCCAACGGAAGCACCATATATGGCAGTGTCTACTTCAGTTCCTCGACCTTTGCCGAAAGCGTTCTCTTTTTCATGAACGGTATCTAATTAACTCGCGAATTATCCCACCCTATCTACACGCCCGATATTCTAGATGAGAGGAACCCCATTTGATCTTACGCAATCCACTTCCTTGACCTCCTTTCCCGAAGCGAGGCCCCGTTCATTCAACTTTTTCTACGCTCGCGTGTAATTTTTGTTAAAATGCCAAATTAATCCGATTGCCCCGAGCGACAGGCTGTCTGGTAGTTTCGATTTCAAAATGCTAAATAATGATTAATGATAGCAGTTGAAAACTGCTTCGGTTGGACTGCGTACTCGAAAGTATCGAGTAAATGGCTCGTTTGTTCAACGACTGAAATAATGTCTATCAATTGAGGGTTCGTGGAACAGCCGGCTCACACTGGGAGCGTAATTTTTTCTCTTAAATTAAGAAACCTATTAAATACGTCCATTACTGTCGCTGTTTAGGTAATTGTTTTCTCGATAAGTGTCTTTCATTGCCCTTCGAAGTCACGTTTATATTCGTTCTATTACAGTCAGACTGCTGGTAAAAATAGATTACGAAAAAAAGAAACCTTTAAGAAGTGATATTCGATCAATACTGTTTTTAGTGGCATGCTGGAATTTATTCATTAATGGCGAAAGCCTATTGATTATTATTTGCCAGAGACTTGACTGTTTCAAATATAATATATGTACTTATTTCTACAATTACTATATAATGATAGTTTTTGACATCAAATTTAATATCGAAATGTATCACTTTCTTTGGACAGTGCGATAATGTAACAACTTAAACAAATAAATAGATTAGAAAATTATACTACACACACAAAATATTACTTATCATAAATAATCTCTTCTTAAGCCTCCAAGTAATTCAAAAACTTGTACAACTTTAAATAAAATATAAAATAATCATTATTTAGGTTCCTAATACTCTATTTTATTAGGATTTACCTTTATTAGTAAGTACAAAATCGTCAACAATAGGGAAAAGTGTGAGATTCACTTAAAAAAAAGGATGCATTTTCTGCGCGACTAAATCGAACTCTGTGTACATTCACATTCAAAACTATTCCATCTCGACTGAACAGCAATGTATCATATGCTTTTGTAATTTACACTTAATCCACCTTTTTTACTGACTGTACACTCTGGGTCTGTACAAAGGTCTCAATGCGACAGAGTAAAGACCAGGCTACTTACTGGGCACCTCCCGTGCTGGGCGGTCCCATATCGCAGTTTTGAGACCTGTTCCTATTCTTGACAATCTTCAATTTTTATCATTTGCTTCTTTCAGGAACCTTTCGATATAAGATTTTGTTAATATCCTAGATTTCTTAGGTGATATATTTCTCTGATTCCCGTCGTTTTTATACCACTGATGTAGGTACATGAATTGAGTGGAATATTTTATTATCTATCATCAATCAAATACTAACAATGAATTAACAATAAATATGAAATTAACATGAACCATTTCATAGTAAAAATAGCGAAAGTATAGTTTTCAGTTAGTCGGTTATAAACATTGTTTGACTAAATAGTAGGTACATCAATAGGTAATCAAATCAAATCTATGTATGGTAGGTTAAATGATGCTTCCGATATCAAATTGATCATGATACAATATTTAAACAGTTTTTACTTTTCCGCACTCAACTATACTAGCGGAAAAGTAATGTAATCGTGTAAAGAAAAATGGAAACAAATCTTGTTTTCGTTTATTTTTCGTTTTTCGACCTAAAAATAAAAAAAAAAGGTTTTTCAAAATTTTGTCTGTGTGTGTGTCGTTGTCGTCATTGTCGTCGTAATCGTCGGCATTAAAATTTCTTGTTAGCACGATAACTCAACTAAATCGTGTCGGATCGATCGGGTTTTGACTGATTCTAATCGGGGACGACTCCTAGATGACACCTATTGATTTTGAGGTAGACAGAACACCCTCTACCATGTTCATGGGTCATGAGAAAGCATAATGGTGGACTATTTGAGAATTTTTGTTGTTAACACGATCACTCAATCAAATCGCGTCGGATCGATCGGGTTTCGACTGATTCTGATTAGGGACATCTACCAGACGACATCTATTGGTTTTGAGGTGGATAGGATACACCCCACCTTGTTAATGGGTCATGACAAAGCACGATGGTGGACTATTTGAAAAGAGTAAAACTGTCGCATAAAACACATATTCTGCATTTATGTGTTGGTTTACTTTTTCTCGTCCACTCAACTTCGAAATAGAGATATTCTACGTGCGGAAAAGTCCGTTTTAAAATTGTAAAACTGTTTATTTTTTTTAATTGAGATATGGATAAATATATATTGGATTTTTATTAATTTGTCTATTCTTAAAAAATTGGTAAAAGAAATATTTATGAGCGGAGGTATTTATGTATTGTACTAACTATGAAGGAGGGAGAAAATATAAAATTTTACTCTATATAGGTCTATATAGGTTTTATTAATTTTCACATACTTCAACGTAAGTATATTAAAGAAAGTTAAACCCTTGGAAAAGAATTCTGTTTAAGAAACAGGTAGTAATCACAGGATGTTAGATCAGAACTATAAGCTGTATGTCTCAATTCAACAAACCTCATTCACTGATTTTATCTTGCACTTTCCGGTACTTTCTGTATCCTGGAGTTGTCGTGAAGTAACATGATTCGATATGTACTGCATATATTCAATGAAAACATACATCTACGTCTCATCGCTGGTTATAGTTGTAGAAAAAAGTTTTTCTCTCGAACTAAATATGTTAAATTTTCTTTAAAAATGTATCGCTGCAAATTATTTTTATTGAACAACCGTCGTCATGATACTGCATTTATTCTCACGCCAAGTTTTCATGCTAAATGTGAAAATACGTGGTTTCCGACATTATGATAAAATTAAGATACAAGGAACTGATTCTGATCTTTGTGTTCTAAGAATTAATTATTGGAGATGCATCTTGAACTCTAGTAATTAACTTAAGCTTGGTTTGATCATTCTTGCCCGATTCGTTAAACTTTCCAATCGAGACAGATGGTGACTGATTTAATTATTGATAATATTTTTAATTATTGATAATGTGCTTTGCAATTCATCGGTTTGGAATTCTCCTGCTTATATATAACTCATGTTTAGTCCATCAAGATAGCATTTAGTTAAGCCTGATAATATTTCTATTGTATTACTTAAAGCATTATGAACTTGAGGTATACTACAAAAACTTTCCAATTTCCACATAATTTCTCAAGCGTAATTTTCTTCTCTCATTCAGTTTGACAGATATTTTGCTTTTGAATATATTTCTCTCTCCTATGTTGATATGATTTGCATTTTGTTTTCACTTTGATTTTAAAACTAATAGCATGCTTTCCTATAATATATTTTTACACATACCAAATATTTTTCGAATAAGATATAAATTTTAAATATGATGTAAATTTTAAATTATGTTCACATTTAAATATATTTTAAATGAACATAATGATAAATTCAAATCCTGCTTTCATAGTATAACATACATATTATATATAGAGATATAGATATAGACGCTTTCATAGTATAACATACTTTCTGTAAATATTGAGCAGTTAAAATTTATTTTTGAAGCTTCTGTCAATTTATATAATTCATTATTTATTTGATAAACAGTACTAACCTTATTTCAGAGACATGTTATCTTATGCACGTGTTTTTGGAAATTTTGCATCTGGTTAAAATTAAATCCTTCTATCATCAGTCTAACCAAGAATCGGAATTTTGAAAATAGTATTATTATTTAATACTTCTCATACCTTCAGAATAAGTAACATTTATTTACATAATAAGACATGAAAGTGATCCTAACAAATAAATTCGAATTACTTCCCGACGAATCAGAAAATGCCTTTCTTTCTACGTGTAAGTTGTTTTTTCCAGCTTCGTCTTTAAATTTCTTCTCCTCCATCGACCAATCCTTATCTTGTTTGTGTATCCTCAGAGTATTGAAGTTAGTATTTGAAATAGCCAAAAGAGACTTCATTAACTGGTTTGAAATAAAACCTTTTATACAGGGTGGAAACTTTAACTGGGATAAACTCGGATATATAAATTTAGGTTCATTTTTAATTTCGATTGCCCACATTCAGGGAGCAACGACCTATACAATACTTCTTCATACGTAATTGATAATACATATTTCTTAAGTTAGTCGTTTTGAAGCCCTGCTTAAAACCAGTTTAAATAAATTTGTACGTATAATCTTATCTCACATTTTATCTTTATATTAATGTTAATTGCACGTGTTATTTATGATTTTACATTTTAAAATTGGATTATAAAATACATTATATAACGGAAGCTCATTGTAGTGAAATTTTTGTGAAATTTGGGTGAAAGATGCTGAACTCAAATGGAGGTTGCTTAATTATTTAGAGACCAACATCCAGATCAACTTACCACTCGTTAGCTAAGGTATAATTAGTAAAATAGTCTCGTTACCGAGAATTTGGTCATATGAGAGATGTAAAAGAGGTAAAGCATTGTTCACAGTGGAACAAAATTAAATGTGTTGTTAGCTATTCCTGAAATCCCCGTGACTTACGGTCGATAACTGAATTGTAATTTTAATGGTGGTCATACCATAATACTAAACTTATTGAGATAAGTATAAATGCACCCTTATACAATTATAAGGGCCAGGTTTTGAAACAAAACCTAACGAAAACCTGATAACATTCAATTGTGCCGTAAAGAATGAGTCATGAGTCATAAAATCACACAGATCACTCTGAAAATGCTGCAGACTGCAAGAGACGAGATTTATTATCGACTAGTTTTTTATCACAAAAGAAATGGGACTGTTTTGAACATATTTTACGATGGAATGATAATTAATATAAAAAGTAAGTTTCTTTATTGTTTACAGGTAGTAATGAGGTGTGCCTCCTTTCGATGCACCTTTTAAATGATGTGCCATTCGAATTAACTTTACATTTGAAAAAAGTTCGGGGCGGTCATATTTCCTAGGGTGAAGATAAGTAAAGGTCATTACCCCCTGTTAGAAAGATCTGTTTCAGGATTTTTTATTGACATCCTATATTCCAGTTATAGAATTAATTCCACTAAGTTTTCCATCCTGTATTATTCCCTTTGATTTTTGCGTTCGGAATACAAAAAAAAGAACACATGGAACTGTTCTTTAATGTGACAATTATCAGTTAACTACTGAATCAATCATTTGTATTCGATCCCCGCGTCCTTAATTTTTTTCCTAGAACTTATCTACCGATCTAACCGACAATCGCAGACCAACGTTCGCCAGATGTTCGCACAAGCATTATCAAGTAGGTGACACTTATTCCGCTTGTTTTGTCGCAGTTACATGGCCAACTCGTTACCGGATAACAGAAATTCTGAGAAAAAACTATGTTGCATAGTTGGAGCAGTGACTTGCCAGTTTTCAGATATTTTTGTTCGTGACGTAATAGTAAGACCCACAGACTGCCTGTCGATTTGGATGATTCGCTAATGGGTTGCTTATTTGGCACACTCTGGACGTCATGAGACTGATAATAAGTGTAGTATTATAAGAGTTTAGTTCAACTATAAATATTTTTATTTTGTTCTGCGTTATTCTTTGTAAATTGTAGTCTCCTCATTATGGCAGAAAGAAACATATAAATCTTTAAATTTAAGATTAAACCCAAATATAGGCGCACACACAAGAAGAAATCTTTCGTTTTTTTTTTTGTTAATTTACGCGATCAATGAAACTGATGGATCGAAATAAGGTCGTGCTTATTCATTGTGGTTTACTGATCATACACTTTACTTATATTAACCAATTTAAGATATCTTTGTCTCATTCTGTGTAACTGATGTTTTGCTGCCTTTAACATTTTAGTAACTTTTCGAAATGTCTTCATAATTCAATGTACAAATTTACTGGCCTATTTATACTACTAAAAGTATTTAGCAGCATTTCTAGTGTTACGGTTGCAGATTTTTCGAATTATTTGTTCCGGTCCTTTTCTTTCCAGAAAAGAAAGAAAGTGATGATGATTCATCATCATGAGGTCATCAGTCCTAAGACTGGTTGGACGCTAACCTCCAGCTTCTCCTATATTGTGCTAACCTACGCCTTTCGCTAATTGTGCTACAACCTACATCCATTACTATTTGCGAGCAGTAGTCTAATCTAGGCCTACCTCTGCCCTTTCTTCACTCCTATTTCTGCCTCCAAAATATCGCGGACTATTCCCCCATGTCTCAGCAAGTGACCTACCATTCTATCTCTTCTTTTGTTTACGTTTTTCCACATACTTCTTTTCTCACCGACTTTCTCTAATACTTCTTCGTTTCTAACTCTACCAGTCCACGGTATTTTCATCATTCTTCGGTAACACCACATCTCAAAAGCTTCTAATTTCTTCCTACTTGCTTCCCCTACCGTCCAGGTTTCGCAACCGTATAGTGCCGTGCTCCATACATACGTTTTCAAAAATCTCTTCCTTGTTTCTAAATTTATTACCCCCGAGCATAAAAATGCTTTCTTTTTGTTAAAAGCTATTCGACCATGCGCTATTCTTTGTTTTATATCTTTATCACTTCTTGCATCCCAATTTATTTTACTTCCTAAATAAGTGCAGTCTTTAACTTCCTCCAATCTTTCATTATTAATTTGTACTTTCGTTTTTGCTCTGCTCTCGCGCCCTCTGCACACTAACACTTTTGTTTTGTCTTTATTCACCCTCATTCCGTATTCCTCTGTCAACACTGCCTCAATTTCGTTCAATGCTGATTCTAGTTCCTCCTTACTAGATGCTAATACTGCTATATTATCCGCGAATCTCAGCATCTTTAGTTTCTGTCCCTGTACTATAATCCCGAAATCAACTTTATCTTTTACCACATTAATCGCCTCTTCGATGTACAGATTAAAAATTAGTGGGTGATAGCGTACATCCTTCTCTTACTCCTTTCCTAATACCTACTTCCCTTTTCCCCTTCTACTTCTATAACAGCAGTTTGCTCTTTGTATAGATTGTGTACTACTCTCCTATCTCTATACTTCATTCCTGCGCTCTTTAGTATCTCGAACATTTTTTCCCATCTTACATTATCAAAAGCTTTTTCTAAATTTACAAATCCTATATAAGCGCTCTTTCCTTTTTCTATTGTTTTCTCTAACATTACTCTTAGTGCCAGAATAGCTTCGCGAGTTCCCCTATTTCGCCTAAACCCGAATTGGTCTTCTCCTAGTATTTCCTCCGCTCTATTTTCCATCCTCTTCTGCACTATTCTGGTTAAGATTTAACGATGATGTTCCTCTTATAATCCTCCGGCATCTCGCCCGTTTCGTATATGTATTTTACCAGTTCAAACATCCTATTTACTACTTTCTGTCCCGCACATTTCAAAATTTCCGCCTGTATTTTATCTACACCCGGCGCTTAATTGTTCTTTAGCCCCCTTAGTGCTATTTCAAATTCCTCTCTCAATATAGGTTTTCCTATATCTTCTCTATCGATGCTAGATTCTTGCTCTAATATCTCTCCTAATTCCTGACCCTCGTATAAATTTCCTAAGTACTGCTTCCGTCTATCCGCTTTCTCCTCTCTTCCGATCAGTATGTCCCCCGATTGACTCCTAACGTTTCTACTTATTGGTCCTATATCCCTGAAGTTCCTCTTAATTATTTTGTAAGCCTCATCGGTCTTACCTACTTGGAGCTTATCTTCTACTTCTTTGCATTTATCCTCTATCCATTGTTTTTTCGTTTTTCTACACTTTCTAATGATTTCCCACTTTATTGACTTATAAGTTTTCAGTCCTTCCTCGTCTCGTCTGTTTTTGTAGCCTCGTCTCTTTTATATTAAGTTTAAAATTTCGCCCGTTATCCAAAGCTTCCTAGTTTTCCTTTTCTCGTGTCCTAAAACGTCCGTAGTCGCGGAATCTAGACTATTCTTGATACCCTCCCACTCAGTTTCTGCGTTTTTGATTTCGTAATTACTCGCTTTATTTATTAATTGATCTGTTTTCTCCTGGAACTTATCTGTTATATTCTGATCCCTCAATATGTCTACATTTATACGTTTCTTATCCTTCCGGGTTTTCAGATTTTTGAACTTTAATCTAACTTTCATGACTACCAAGTTGTGGTCGCTGTCTACATCTGCTCCTGGATAACTCTTACAGTCTTTTACTTGATTTCTAAATCTCTTCCTAACCATAATATAGTCTATCTGATACCTGTCTATCCCTCCTGGCATTTTCCAGGTGTACCGTCTCCTAACGGGATTCTTGAACAATGTGTTCGCGACTACCATCTTGTGCTTCTCACAGAATTCTATCAGTTTGCTACCTCTATCGTTTCTGTTTCCTAATCCATAAGGACCTACAAATTCTCCTTCTTTCCCCTCACTTACGACTGCGTTAAAATTTCCCACTATTATTAAATTTTCATGACCCTTCACAAATCCTATTACCTGCTCTATGTCCGAATAAACGGCTTCTAACTCTTCCTCACTGTGACTAGAAGTAGGCATGTATGCTCGCACTATTACTGTTTTCACTGGCTTCGAATCTAACCTGACCATCATTACTCTCTCGCTGTATTGTAGGTAGCTATCTACACACTGTCCTGCGTTCTTTCGTATAACGATTCCTACTCCCGCGTTTCTTATTGCAATAAAATTTTGTTCAGCGATGAAGCATATTGTTATATTGATGGATAAGTCTGCAAAAAAAATTGGCGAATTTGAAGTGCTGAAAATCCACATGCTGTTCACGAAATAGAGGTTCATCCACAAAGGTGTACGGTTTGGTGCGCATTTTGGAGTGGCAGAGTAATTGGACAATGCTTCTTTGAAAATGAAGTTCATAATGCTATCACAGTAAATGGGAAACGCTATCATGACATGTTGACGTCGTATGGTTTGTCGATGACAGTCGTTAAATATTGACGCCCTCACTTTGACAGAACACAAATTGCGCGCAATTCAAATCTTATAGCTGCAATTGAGACACCCTATAGTTAGATCCTAGGATACATACTAACGTCATTCATTTCTAATGCATAAGGTAACAAAACAAGGTATAGACCTTATACTTCTAAATAACCATAAATACTAGACTAAGAATCAATTAACTCATGTCTAAGCAAATGACAATAAAACCATTTCAACGTAAGGCAGTAGAAAACCTGAATTTGAACCATTTTTAGGAGAATTTCACTGTATTATGGTACATAAATACAACATCATGAAAATCTCAGTGCTAACCATAAGAAATAATACACACCTTCAATATTTCACGGCATATTTAAATCTTATTTAACCCTTGAAAGAATATTACACTACGGTTATATCGAGGTTTCACTAGCACAATAAAGTTTTTCTCTATGTTATTAGAGTTAATTATCTCAAGATGTATATTATATTTTTCTCTCTGTAATACAATCTTTTAATATACACAAAACATTTTATAAGATAATGGCATTCATAAATTTAAATTATGTAATTAAGATCATGAAAAGGTCAGTTATCGTGTGAGCTATCGCATTTAAGGTTATAATATTTCTGAACAGTTACAATAGGCGTCTTTGGAACATAATATAAACCTCATTTACGCCTCGTTCGTAATAATACTAATAATTTATAATTTTTAATAGCAGCCTCAGGATAAGGAGATTTATTAATCATTACGTATTAACTTTCTCAGCTAGCAATGAAGTAGTACGTTATAGGCGCTTTTTATTGTACACTACGTAAACGGGCAATTAGAAATACTTATTTCATTCACTAATACCGACAGCTGGTGGCTTAAAATACATTTTTTAGTTGGACGGTGTGTAGTCGCCGTAATAATTCTCTTATTTATAAAAATACGTGCTTCCTGTTTCTCTAAAATTATCCTCGGCATTATATGAAGTTCTACACACCTGGTCTGGAGACAAGGTATCTACTACAGTGCAAAAGAACATAAAAATCAAAGGATGTTTGGAAAGAAGATGTCTTTGATCTCGGGAGAAAATGGAATGTACTTCCTCATCGGTTAGATAGTTTACAGACAGACAACTGAAACGGTTTCTGACCGTACACAACTGTAATTTACTTCGTTCTTAGAATATGGTATGTTCACGTGAAAAGGAGTTCTTTTAAAATTAAAATTTTTCAACACTTAAATTTTCAAAGTTTATTTATTTACGACAATTACTTCCGTATTAAACTGGTAAAATTTGCTTTTCAGAAATATTTAACGTCTATATTTATTTGTTTAGTCTATTATTAATGCATGCGATGGATTTGTCTTAGTTAGAGCTGATGTATTTTTAATGGAATTGATGCTTTATATTAAAAAAACTATAAAATAGGGGGAAAGTTTGTATCGACTCGCATAAATCGACTTCCTTCTCCTAAAGCCTCAGGCTGCAGAGAGGAATGTTACACATAGAGATGAGGACACACATAGCCATGATTCGGGAGAAGTGTCACACTTACGAATGAAGTAAACTTATCAGCCTATTGAAAGCAACTGTTTCTTGATTTATCAATCCTTGTACATTTGAAATTTTTGAAAGGGTTTTTTTGTGTTGCACAGTTAGAATTTGTATGGTAAAGAGTTGATGTATGTAAATTGAATATATAAGAAGGAACAGTGGAGAATTACAGTCCAACAAATTACTTTTTTTTTATAAGTTTCGAACCTCTTCAGGGTATTACGTATTAATTGGGATACCTATATAATTTTCTTATTTCTCGCGTTTTAATAATCAAAACGCAAATGTTTGGATCTGAATTGTAGGTAACAAAGATTGTTTTGTGGTAAATATCATGGATCAATAACAATGTTTTCTCAAAAATATTCGTTGCTAATTATTACTCGGTTATGTTAAAATAATGAAAATTACACCCACTCAATACGTTATATGATAGTAGCAAGTTGGGGAGTTACCTCTTTAAGCTACTGGCTATTGAATGTGTGATGTCGAAAATGTTCCATTGAATGGCTCCATTGAATCCATGGAAAATTGTTGAGCGATTCGAATGAAAATTTATAGTCTCTATGAGTAAGCTAGAAAATGTAAAAGATTTAAAAGAACACATCAAACTGGAATGTTCACAAAAATTGGAGGTGGTACTAACAATTCAGGAAGAGTTTTGTTCTCGTCTGTCTCACTAAAGTATTGAGTGTCGCCAATTTGAATAATGAATAGATCAACTAATATAAACATTCAGGCACGTGTTAGGAAAACTAGTTGCTTAATAGTGATGAAATTTACAAGTAGCTAAAAGTATTATTAGCCATTGCACAGGAAAATTTCTTCAGGCGCAGAAATTGGTCCCCAATTTCTGCGCCTCCTGAAACATCCGTTGGTCATTTCCGTATTGAATATGACCTCGTAATATGGTGAAGAAATTTGGCAGCATAGTTCTGCCAAAAATCTAAACTAATTTGAACTTTCTAGGATCTAGCGTTGTCAGGAAAAGGAAGAACGTTGCCCATATTCTTATATGTTCTGAAATACTTATATGAATACCATATTAGCCACAAACTGAAGATGTAGCTCCATTTCTGTAACATTTTTACGCCATTAACATCCATTTGCGATGATTAACACACATACGCTTATGTTCGAGTTTTGCTGATGAGAAATTTATGGCGGTTGCTTCTCGATCTTTGATCTTTACTCTAATATCGTGGATATTTTCTTAGTAAACACAGCTTCTGGGAAGCTGTATCACACATCTGTTCAATTACGTATTCTGGGAGTAAATACGGTACGTACACTCTTAATTTCGGCATATTGAGGTGTTTCATTAGAATATCATTTCTGGTTGGCGGAAAATTGCAGAAATAGTCAAGTCTCTTCATTTTTTAGAAAATCATACAAAGCATTCATTACGTTCTGCACCACATTTTATGAACCACCTCGACCCTTACTAAGTCTGTCTTATTTTCAATAAATTCTTGCTGATTCATATTTCATGACGACGAAATAATACAGTCTATTGTAATGCGGAAGATTCGCATTACTACCTACAACAGTGTCGATAGTAAATTAATGCGCATTTAATTAACACCTATCACCTTAGAAAAGTATTTATGAAATAATACATTTCTTTCACATTTCTCGTATAAAAAAATATGACCAAATTTATTTTAAATGATGAATAAAATATACCGTCGTCGATAGTATTTGTTAGGGTTAACGCACTTTTGGGCAAACAAAACAAAAACCCGAACAACAGAATTATATTAATCCTTTTTAAATGACAAACTAAACATGAAACCGTCAATACCTTAATGTATTTCTTGAGGTTAATGTACGACAAATAACAGAAAAAAAGTGGATATACAAATTAGACAATTTACCATTTAGGGTGTAAGGCTAGGTCATCCACACCCTCCCAGCAAAATCGATACGGTTGCACGTGCTGTCTATTTCACATAATATTCCTTGACACGAAACAACATTACAAACAACTCCGTCGTATTTTCTGCGGATGCTCATGTCTGTTAACTGATGTGATCAAATAAAAAGCAACAGAGTTTCATGTTTTTTTTAATAATCAAAGAAAAATAGTTTTGTTAGATGATATTGCGTTTTATGTTAGATGATATTGAGACAATATTGTGATGACCATTAGACGAAAATTTATTAATGTCGACTGAATATACAATGTTTTCGTAAAGTAATGAATAAATTCGTTAAAAATTTAAGGAATAACTTATATAATAATATAATAATAATTTTAGAGAAAACTTTTGTTTTGAGAAAAAGTCTGAAAAAAAAGAAAGCATCACTTTCTTTTCTACAGACTTCTTCAAACTTATTGATTAAGTTACGAACTGTTAACTCTGTAGTCTGTCATTTTGTCTTAATTTGGGCAAATTTTTGTTAATGCAACTGTAAATGATCGCCCACTTTCATAAAACAGTTGTACATAAACTATTCGTTGTTGAACTTTTAATCGGGGCATGTTGGCGTCGCGCGTCGTATGGTTTGTAGATGACAGTCGTTAAATATTGCCGCTCTATCTTTGACAGAACACAAATGGCGGGCAATTCAAATCCTGTAGTTCCAGCTGAGACACCCTATATTTCTTATGCTTCGCCTATGCAAATGATGTACCGTATGCTTGTCGTATACTAAAAGGGTGACTGTAGCTTCAAGAGGCTGAAAGGAGGAGATATACAGGGTGGACCAGATTTTTCGTGACAAACGTTGACAGTCGATAGGAAACGTTTTTTTATGAAAAAAAAAATCCATATAATCAAATTTCCTAAATTGCTTTGTTTTGATATACGAGTACAATGTGTTAAAGTTTAATTTTTTTTAACAATGTATTAACAATCTTTATTTTTAGAATTAATAACTAAAACTTAACTAAACGCTAATTGAAAACATTAACAAAAAAAATCCCTATTTTCTTAAACTGAGTGGAGGACTCAGCGACAAAAAGTCATTCTTTTCTCTTCGTCTCCTGGATGTAAGCCTTGAGCAGGTTGTAGGTGAAATCAACGCGCCCCGTCTTAGAGTACGAAGTACTCGTACATTGGATTTAGAGGCGCGAAGAATACGAGAAACTATACGGGAATACGTTGAATCTCTGTCAAACTCATTTAATATTCGTCGAGAAATTCTTTTTTGTTATTGATTTTGGTTGGCATTTTTTTCGATCCCCATGTAAATTTCCTAAACCTTTCTCTATTAATTGCTAGTGAACTCTTGTGAACACATTATGACTAGGATGTGTTCTCTGTGGAAATCTCCTTGTGTATTCTCTAGCGGCCGCCCTTGAGTTTCCTTTAGCAAATCCATATACAAAATGGATATCCGCTATTTCTCGATTTGAAAATCTAAACGGCATTTTGACACTACTGGACAAATGTTATGTTAAAACTGTCAAAGGTTGTCATGAAAACCAACGCCAACCAGGCGTGGCAAATATTGATTATCTCGAAAAGTAACAGAGAAAAAAAGTAGAAACAGAAGAAAATATTGAACTGTAACACCTTGTATATCGAAAATAAAGCAATTTAGGAAATTTGTTTATATAGATTTTTTTTTCACAAAAAAACGTTTCCTACTGACTGTCAAAGTTTGTCACGAAAAACCTGGTCCACCCTGTATAATTCTAAGGTTCAGTTCTATTTCCAGTTTTGCGTAACTAAAAACGCGTATTGAGATTCCCCTGAAAAATTATAAATTATGTGAGAGTTTACCCATCACCGCAACTCCTGAATAACTCCTGAAAACAATTCCTGAATATTTTCAACAATTGTATGTTTGTGACAACTTTGGAATTGTAGAAACCATATTTTTATTCTGCACTAATAGAAATAGAAATAAGAGTGTAATCATTCTCTAATATCATCTAGAGAATGTTCAAAGGAAATTCCTGCGATAACACTTCCTCCTATATCCTGCAATGGTTCGTGGAAAACTGCAATTATTACTAATTATAAAGCAAATTATTGTACTCTGGAGTAATTTATTTTAACCGGGTAAAAACGACGCTTCTTTGTATTCAGACAGTAGTTTCGCTAGCCATTCCACTGTAAGAAATAGTCATGCGAGGAATGGTACGTGATAAATATTTCCTTGATAATTTCGACTAGATAAAACTGGTGTATTTAATTACACAAAAAAATCACACATCGTCGGTTAAGTAAAATTAGTAGGAACTAATTATCATAACGTTGTTGTTAAGCTGTGTACGTTGCGTATAGTACGTTTAGATTGTGCTATATTTATAAATATTTGTATAACATTTAGCAATGTTGGAAGCCCTATGTTGTGCTTAATAATATAATTAACTCAACCATTGATTTTATTTATCGTAACAAGTACATTTTCTTTGTTATTCATAAGGAATGTGACATAAGTCCATGTCATTTCAATGAAACTGACGGCGCATTTTCACGAAAGTTAACGTCAGTTCATGTCTATTCTACACCGAGAGAACAGTTTACTTCTGATAAGAAAACGCGTTTATTTCATTTGCTCAAAAGCTACGTTGCAATTAATGTATTTTACCCTAAAATTATCCCATACATAAATTAAGAATTCAATAGTACTATTGGTTTCAAAGGTATTAACGGTTCTCATAAAACACCCTCGAAAAAAAAATTAAATGCCCGAATTAAAGTATATTTTGATGTATCTACTACTTGAATGGTTTTGTATAGTGCATTAAAGTTTTATGAAAATTTGTTTAATATTTTTTTAAATATTCAATGATCATGTAAAAAATTACTTATCATTATCAGTATAACGACTTAAAAATTAATTTTCATAACTAACTGGTAAAATGTCTCCGAAGTTTGTATATTACGTACGTTATTGTAATGGGCGTCTCATTTGAAGCTATAAGATTTGTGGATGAAACTAATAATATTTGACAAACCGAGGTTTTTTGTTCTTCAACATAAAATGGAGATGATACGGCTACAATTGGAAAAGAATATCGTTCATATGGCTGCCTCGACTCATCTGGCATGATGTCATTCGTCCTTCTACACATATTTCTTTAAAATCCAATGCGTGGTGGCTCTTGACAGATTCAATTGTTGTGCACGACGTCGAATTGATGTGTTGGATACTTCCGTACACTTTCTTTCACTGCGGCAACATTCTCATCTGACCGACCACGACGAGGACGTATTTGTGTTACCTTATCAATAGTAGAACCCGTCTCTTCAAATTTCTTGATTAAGTTATGAACTGTTAATTCTATAGGCGCTTCATTTTGTCCTAATTTTGTGAATTCAAATCCTATAATTTCAACTGACTAACTGAGACACCCTATACTATATTAAAGTCTATTGTACAAATTACCAACATTTCTATACTTAAGAACTACATCTTCAAATGACATCATGCATCTCTATCATCACCTTCTTCATTGTATAACAAAATATCAGGGATGGCTTCATGTTCCTCAAGGTTATTCGTTAAGGGATCTATAGCAACATCGTCAAGATGGTTTTTTCTCTATAACTTTCTTTTTTTTTTGCATGCTTTACACATTTTTAACATATTGCTATGGGAATATTGAGCATAGTCTCTTCGTGTAATCATAGGATGGCAGCAATTTTAAATAATGTATTTCGTTTAGTTACCCGATATTTCATATTGTACATTGTATATTCAAATAAATTCGATTACATTAAATTTGTAATTAAAGATTAATATTATCTTCTTGGAGCTCAGTCATCATAGTGTCCAGACATAAGGTTTTTTTATATGATAATGTTGGCTTAATCCCAAAAGTATTGTCTTAGTTAACTGTTCAAAAGCAGTTATTCCAACTGGTAAAGGTGCTTACCATTTGAATATCCTCTCAATAAGTTTTTCCTCTTTTTGGATGTCGAATGATTGGATCTCATCTATCATATATGCAGATTTTTTTTTTCGGAGGGGGAAAAATCTTAGAAAGACACTTCATCTCCTGATGAAGTAGTGTGGGATTCGCACCCACTAACTTTACTGAGCATCTCTTGAATTTGTTTGGATTGCTCATTCCCTGTTCTATGTCTTCCTTTCTTCTCATCTTCAGTCTGTACGCCAATGCTAGTAGTCTCTTTGCCCATCCTTTCAGTCTGTGTGCCAATATTTCTGGTCGTCTTTCTCAACGAATCCATTTGTTCTGTCTGTACTGGAGTGTCCGCCATAACTTTTCCTGTCCGTCTTGCCATCTTTGTTTCCTTAGGAAACTTTTCTCATTCTTGACCCTTTCTGTTAATAACCTCTAAGATCTGGCTCATTTCATTTATACCTTTCTTTATTTCAACTTTGGTGTACGGGTTTGTTTTCACCAGGTCCTTTAGTTCTCGTACTATGCTCAGCTTTTTCTCCATTACAGATTTGTACTCCACGAGTTCGATTACTTGGTTGTCGTCCTCCCGCCTTCTTTTTTTTATACTGAATAGATCACTCACTGACCCACTGCGGGCTTTCTTCACAGAGTCGATGTCCTTTTTCTTCACTGGTGGTCACCTTGGTAGGGAGTTTCTTCTAATGGTCGGGTTTTCGCTCTCATTCCATACATATCCTGCGGCTTTTACTGACTTCTCAGCCGAGTTTTTTATTTTAGAGGTTTCGCAGTCGCTTGCTGACGGTCGGTCAGGGCCTGCTCGTCCATCCACACTACCGACCGGAACTGGGGTAT
Source organism: Rosalia funebris (assembly GCA_037954035.1). Classification (NCBI taxonomy): domain Eukaryota; kingdom Metazoa; phylum Arthropoda; class Insecta; order Coleoptera; family Cerambycidae; genus Rosalia; species Rosalia funebris. The sequence continues at coordinate 13,805,955 of JAZFAV010000002.1, read as the reverse complement.
CCCTCCCCTGCTCCATAACATTTTTTTCAACTTCTTTACACTCCATCTCAACATTTGCTTGAGGTAGTTTATAGAGCTTCCTCAAGAAACTCGCAGCTCCGGCGAAACGCCGCAGCCCCCGTTTCCAGACCACGTCTGGATTTACGGTATGGTCTTTTTGCTGGTTTTTTGTCTACCCCGAGTATTTTATTTCCCCGGTACCTGCCATATCTGTGTTCCCCAATCCGCAACCCGGGGAGGCGCCCGATGGCGGTTCCGGCAACACGCACATTAAGATGAAAGGGAATTTTGATATAATTAAATAAATTATGTATTTTAACAATACGTTTCAAAATATTAGTAGTTTTATCCATATAAAAATGTTTTATTCGAGAACTTAACATTTAAATTAATTGAAAATAATTTTAGATATTACTTTTACATTTTTAATGTTTATTTTTCTAATAGAGTGTGTTGTATTAAAAACTTAAGACTTTTGTAAATCACATCAATAATGTATATTTTGGTCTTCAGTAAACATTTTGGGCAAAATCTTTTTAATTTTAGTAGAAAAACGATGAACTATAAGGATGGGCGACGAGTTAAAGTAAACACTATCTCATCTCACTTTGAACACAAGTGCGTACAAAATTAAAAACAACATTTATCCGTGTTGTGTCTGTGGTAGCAGTTACACAAAAAAGTGCCTTCTTTCATCGAACTCACAACACAGTTCTTAGAATCCAATTTATTTATTTGTGTTTTATTTAAACAATTTTATTTTTGCTTCTATTAGCAGAACGTATCAACCGATTTCAGTTTTTTAAACGAAGTTGAATTAGAATTAATAAGATTTTTAAGAACATGTATACAATATAAGGGATGACACTTAAAATTTGTAGGTGGGGTCGCTGGGGGTAAGGGTGTGAACTTGAACTGTAATGGACACTGGTTTTCGATATCAAAATTTACGTGTTTTTGTCTAGAGGTTATTTTCTTGCTAAAACAAATAATGGGGGTGGGTAGTTTTAAAATGAAAGGATTCCACATGTAAGTATATACATATACATAGGTACTGTTGGGTATACACATACATATATCTAAAGATGTATAAATGAATGAAAAAGTAAACTAAATGTTCATATGTATTTTTTGTTTAAATGGAGTAAAACATTTATTGCTCGTCTATTATTTTAGTGTAGAAAAAGTAAATAACTATTTTTGTGCCATTTACAGACCTTTTTACATCCAACAGGTCCCTATTTATATTTAAATTGAAAATGTTGGCGTTACAATTTGCGTCATAGAGCAATCAATTATTGTAAACTGCGTACACAATGTAACAAAATTTTTCTTAGTTATGGCTCTGAGAACATAAATCAGTATATCTCTAACTCATATCAGGACCAACAGAAAATTGTCAGAAAAACATTCAATTTTTTTTATTTTCTTACTATCTAAAACTCTAGACAAATAGCAGCCAATCTGTCTATAAGTTTTAAGTAGCAAAAATAGCTCGTTATCGCAAACATGTTTGTTTACCAACTTGCGTAATATAGCGCAGCTTTATTATAGCTAAAAAAAACATCGCGAATTTTATAGATAACGTTGATTTATGTCCAACTTTTTCATACCGTGATGTAAATCAAAAATGAAATTAATCTAACAATAAGTTGTACATATAGTTAGAGACTTTGTTTTTCACACACAGTTTAAGTTGTATTCCGAATAAGATCGAACTTTTATTGGAAATGGATGGGCTACATTATTGGATAACATGCTTTGTTTATCGCAACAATTAACGTAAAAACAGGTTAATGAGGTCATTGTTGTAATATTACCGATAATATGTATCATCATAATTATTAATCTGTGATTAACCATAACTCAAGTAATATTTAGGTAGTATTATTCCGACAGATATAAAATATGGAATTATAGGTTAATCCTAATTTTAACTATGGCATTCTCTTGGTTTCTTTCTGCCGTGTTGGAACTTGTACATGGAAAACAATGGCCTAAAGTGAAATTTCCTCGAAGTATAAGAATACTCTGGTTACCCCATTTATACAACAATAACGTGTCACAATAGTAGAACAAAAACATTCGAGTTACGTCATTTTTAATTTACAAGTAAGCGGCAATCGAAAGCACCATCAAATGACAGTATTAATGATGTTTTCTTCGGTTACCGTAAGAGCTTGGTTTTGTGGATTACAACCCCTGTGCGAACATAAAAAGATTACATTTTTTTACTGAACTCTGATTATTGATAATTAAATAAGGTTTCGTTAACTACGTTGGCATTATGATGAGTAATTAAAGCCACACCTTTAAAACTATAGAACAATACAGCCAGCATAATGCCACAGCGCAGGATTTTATAAAACATAGAAGGTGAAACTTTCTGAGGAATACTGGAATGTTTTTGGAAACAATTATTGATTTTTATGCTTGGGAGAAAACGTTTGCAAATAAAATCTCTTGTTATAACCTATTGTAATTTCATGCTCTTACAATAATTCCTTCAGAAACGTTAACACCATATGTTAAATGACATAATTTCAAAGGCTTTATTTTTCGCCATAACTATAATTTATAGAATCATTTTAGAGATAATATAAGGGACTTTTATGATAGTAGTGTATATCTATAATAAATGCTGATTGCATATGCAGGTGATATTAATAATGTATGTTTTAATACCTGTAAGTTGCACGGAAAATCTATTGGAAACAAACTATTCAAAGGAACCGTTAAGAAAAATTTCTACTGAAATTAACACTCTAATGAACTCATTCAAAATTTACATAAGAATTTGTTAGGGTTAATCGCAAAACATTTATTTACTATATCTTATGCAAATGATCCATGATTATTTTTCACAAACTAATACAACAAATAGTCAACGATTTATATACTGATTGTGAATTTAATTATTAACATATCTGCTACGACACACTACGATGTTGAATCATCAAAAAAGGAAAATGCATTTTTACTTTTCTGCATTCAACTATACTAGCGGAAAAGTAATGTAATCGTGTAAAGAAAAATGGAAACAAATTTTTTTCTTCGTTTATTTTTCGTTTTTCTGCCTAAAAACAAAAAAAAATGGTTTTTAAAAAAATATTGTCTGTGTGTCGTCCTCGGCATTAAAATTTATTGTTAGCACAAAAACTCAACTAAAACTTATTGATTATGAGGTGGATGGGACACACCCCACCCTGTCCATGGGTCATGAGAATGCACGATGGTGGGCTATTTGAGAATTTTTTTTTGTTAATACGATAATTCAACTAAATCGTGTGGGATCGATCGGGTGTTGACTGATTCTGATCGGGAACGTCTCCCAGACGACACCTATTGATTTTGAGGTGGATAGGACACACCCCACCCTATCCATGGGTCATGAGAAAGCACGACGGTGGACTATTTGAGAAATTTTTTTGTTAACACGATAACTCAACTAAATCATGTCGGATCGATCGGGTTTCGACTGATTCTGATCGGGGACCTCTCCCAGACGACACCTATTGATCTTAAGGTGGATAGAACACACTCTACTATGTTCATGGGTCATGAGAAATCTCAATGGTGGACTATTTCAGATTTTTTTTTGTTAACACGATCATTCAATCAGAGCGATCGGGTTTCGACTGATTCTGATTAGGGACGTCTACTAGACGACATCTATTGATTTTGAGGTGGATAGGACACACCCCATCCTGTTCATGGGGCATGAGAAAGCACGATGGTGAACTATTTGAGAAAAATTGAAAAAAGTAAAACTGTCGCATAAAACACATATTCTGCATTTATGTGTTGGTTTATTCTTTCTCGGCCACTCAATTTCGAGATAGAGATGTTCTACGTCCGGAAAAGTCCGTTTTAAGGTTTTAAAACTGTTTATTTTTATTTTTAAACTACATTAGAGCCACAAAGATGAGGGAGGTTGGAGCTGTAGGTTGTACGTTCAATGAAATACTTTCTAGTATAAGTTTTAAATGTGGCTTTCTTAAGTTATATTATATTTGTAAAGGGATATTACAAGGGAGCAAATTAATAGATTCTAGTAGATGGATGGATCGAAGAGATCTAACTGTACGACCGGCTAGGCCACCCGATTTCACATCTCTAGTTGAATATATTAAATATAAGTTTTCATTGCATAGCCTGAGGAAATGGAAGAGGTCATGGCAAGAAGTAGGTATATCACATAAAGTATCGTATTTGTTTTGCGAAAACTATCAACATTTGTATTATTATCAATCATAAAACAACCGGTTGTGAAGCTGATGATTCAAATTGCGACCAAGTAATTAACTAATAGCTTAAGTCGTATATATTTCATATTATTAACACAAAAACAAACTAAATATGGTTTCTACTTGTCGCTAACCATTCTCTATCTTATGACTTATACCAAGTCACACAGAAAAGGTATCAAATAGAAGCAATTGATTTTTATTGATGTAACTAATGATGTATACATGTTTGCTATTTTACAAATCAGTGAGGAAAAAGTTAAATAAACTTTTCTATCTTCAGCTATGGGTATAGCTTGGAGAAGCTGACAGAATGATCAGCGAATTGTCAAAATGAGTTCGATAATGACCATGGCGTAACTCGGAATTTACTTCATTGGAAAACAACCGAGAAAGTCTGCATTCTAGCCAATAAATACAACTACAAGTTTTTGCTCAAAGCTTAGAATATATAGAGAAAGTTTAGATACTCTTCACTATGAAATTCAGAACTAGATGCTTTTTGTCATGAGGTTCAACTTGCTAGGGACGTGACACGTGAAACAAACATCACGACCATAAGATCATTATTGATTTTTACTCAGCAATATCAACTGAATTAAAGAGACCGAATGCCACTTAATATAAGCATTATGAAAATACATTAATAGTGGTATAAATGTCTAAATGAATTTAAAAATATGTCGCGGCTTATTAACACCATAATTCAGAAAATAAAGAGTTATTGAATTACTTATGATTCAATATTTCGAAAATAAATTTGAGAATATGTAAAAGCAAAATAGTTATTGATGAAGATAAAATCTCTCTTATACAACGTATTTCTCGACCTTCACTACTTTTTGTGTTTTTAAAGAATTGTCACATAGAACAAAGGTTTACAATGAAAGTTAAAAAGTTTTTAGTTAGATTATGTTCACCGAAATAAAAAATCGAGCTGGATTTATAAATATTTTCTTTAAAACTAGTTCAGAGTATTCCATTTTAAATTGAGACACTTTGTATATGTGACAACTTACCATTGGGTCAGATAAAGATAAGCTATTGCTTTGTAAAAAAATAATTATACAAATGCTAAAGGTGTTGATGATCTATAAATATAAATCAGTCTAAGACAGCAAAACGTATGAGAGTACTTGAAAGAATTTCATTTGATAGCCAAAACAATTATCCATTTACAATGAAAATTGCATCAGACATTAGTCGTTAGTACAAAATAAATATTTGTAAAATCGTTGTCACAAGCCGAAAGCTTTAAAATAATTTTAACAAGTTGGAGAACATTAAAATTCCACAATTGATATCATTTGCGCCCTTATTTTTTCCAAAAATTCTAAAGTAGACGCAACGTTACCCAAAGGTTTTTTTCTATCGTCGATATTGAACAGTATTTGACCATCAGAAAATTATTCATTGCCTTGAGAAGATGGTCATGGTAGTTTAAAGGTTGAAATAAGGAATGTTATGTTCCATCGATCGGTAAAAAAGAATATGCAATAATTTGAATTGTTTGTTTACTGTCATTGTAGATAAATTTGAATCTCTCATTAATTTTTATAATCTACGAATGAAGTAATTGTAATGGTTTATTCAATTTAAAACTCTATGTAACCATATATATAAACTATTATCTATAATGCACTATAAGGTTTTTTATTCTTCAACATAAAATGGAAACGAGCTACAGCAACAAATAAAAAATATCATACATATGGCCATCTCGACTCATTTAGCGTGATGTCATTCGTTTAGCAAAATTATCCATAACACAGGCACATAAAACTGACTATATTTGCTTTGATGTTATTGATTATTAATGGTTGGGTCGAATGCATTTTTTTCTTGACATAACTCCAAAGAGAAGAGTCCATTGGTGTTAAATCACATGATCTTGCAGAGTAATTGATATCAGAATTTCTTGAGACAACATGATCAGGAAATTTGGTATGCAACAGAAATATGGTTGCACATGCTGTGTGTATGACACGTTGCACCGTATCGCAGAAACCACATGTTGTTCAAATCCAAATCATCAATTTGGTGAGAAAAGAAATGGTTTAACATTAGCGTTCCCCATTTACTATGATAGCATTACCAGATTTAAGTATTGTTCAATTACTGCACAATTCCAAAATGCGCTCCAAACCGTGGATTACTGTGGATGCATTTAGATACATTTTCCTTAATTAATTTTATTATAATTACGAATAATAGTTATAGATTATTGCTATTATTATCGTTTATGCAATTTTAAGCTCTATAAATGAGCTTACATTAAGGGGTTATGTGGTTATGTAACACAATATTCTTAAATTACCGAATTATGTTACATAATATATGTAACATATTATTCTTAAATTATAAGTTTATTGCTAATAGGACAAAATTTGTATATACACATGAAGAAACATACATATTGAATATATCAGTAACATATAAGTCGGAAATCCAGAAAGGAACTACCAAACCGCCAAGCGGTTATCAAAGTAGTTCCCGAATAGCAAGGCTATTACATAATCGCTATAGGAAACAACTACTCCTCGGTTTAAAGCCCCGCCAGGCATTGAATTATACCTAAAAGCGATCCTCGACCCCTTTCTCGTGTTTCTGCACGATCAGATAAGGTTTCAAAAAATAAAACCCACTACAGGTAGGATTCGACATTTGTCCCGGATTAGAACCGAACGACATACAGCTGTTTCGAACTTATTAGTTCTCATCAGTTCCGTATACGGTACGCCGATCCAGAACAAATGCCGAATGAAATTTGTGGGGTATACATCTTTATCGATACGATCTATGTCAGTAACATATTGAATATATGTAAAAGAAAAGTAAAAGAAGAAACATGCCAATTGTTATTCCTCTTATTTAACATAAAAATTCTAGTATATGTAGCATAAAATCATATATAAATTTTGTTTTAGGAATTATGATATTTCGGTATATTTCGTTGATATTTATAGTGTAATATATCATATATATATATGAAAATTGTATATACTGAGCTACCAGTAATTGAGAAATAACCCTTTTTATGAAGGTGTGTATTAAATTTTAAGTGGTGGAGTTGGAGGTGGGGAACAGTAAAGATTCTTGTAGAGTAAGGGATACTGTAATATATTGACACACCCCTTGTGTCAATATATTACAATCCAATTTAAATAAGTCATCATAGTGTCTCATTTGAACTTCAGGATGTTGTTCAAATACAAATCATCAATTTAGTGCAAAAATAAATTGTTTAACATGTTACGATAGCATTCCCCATGTATTGTGATAGCATTATCAGCTTTATTTTCAAGGAAGTATGGTTCAATTACTCCACCACTCCAAATTGCGCAGCAAACAATGCATATCTGTGGATGAATTTCTTTATCGTGAATGGCATGTGAATTTTCAGTACCCTGAATTCGACAATTTTCTTTGCTGACGTATCCATCAAGATGATAATGTGCTTCATCTCTAAATTTGCTCAACAAAATTGTGTTGCAAAGATCAGAATCACCTTATCTCTTTTCTAACACCCAATTAACAAATGTACAACGTTGTAAGTGACCTATAATTTAATTAGTGGTCTTAATTGTTGTGTCAACTGAATTTTGTATGCTAACAGATGCAGATCTTTCTTTAAAATTCGATGCGTGGTGACTCTTGACAGATTCAATTGTTGTGCATGACATCGAATTGATGTGTTTGGATACTCGTAGACTTTCTCTCACTGCAGCAACATTTTCATCTGACCGACCATGATGAGAATGTATTGCTGTTGCCTTAACAATAATAGAAACCGTCAAATTTTTTGATTAAGTTACGAACTGTTAACTCTGTAGTCACTTAATATTGTCCTAATTTTGTGCGAATTTTTCTTAATGCAACTGTAAATGATCGCTCACTTTCATAAAACAGTTATACATAAACTATTCGTTGTTGAACTGTTGACGTTGTATGGTTTGTGAATGACAGTCGTTAAATATTGATGACCTATCTTTGGCGAAACACAAATGGCGAGCAATTCAAATACTATAGTTCCAACTGAGACACGCTATAGTTGCGAATAATAATATTAACAAAATCGTACATTCATTTCTTAAACTGCTAGTTTTAATTATGTACTTTTAGTATTTATATTATCGTGTTCGGAACAACCACCTTTGCATGTATAATCTTAAGTACCTATGAATACATACATATATACATATGTGATGATATTGTTTAATATATATCGTCTCACTCCGCCAATTTAAGTTCAATCAGTAGCACACAAGTTGTGTAAAAAGAGTCTCCTCCCAAAGATCAATAAGTTGTCAACGCATCTAATGGTCGAACACAATTTCATTGATGAGAATGTCTTGACAAATTACTACTGAATTTTCTTGAGTTTATACTCAATATTTGACAAATGTAAAATGAGATAGTTATTTTGCGTTAATGGAGTTGTTGAAGTCATCGTTCTGACTGCTTATCCACTTACATTTAATAATGTTTTAAAGCTGACGAATAACAGTTCTTCAATTACATTAATTAAAAACAATTTGCACTATTCCTTGGACCCTTGAAGTACGCCACTGACTGTATCATTAAATTCGGATTACATAAGAAGCTTATAAAGTAAATACCACTTTAAACCGAGATTCTAGTAAACAACGATAGCGCATAGTACGTGTTTATCTTCCGGTTAATATCTGCAAATATATGTAAAAAAATGCCGGTTTGTAATGTAATAACACTAATAACACTCGCCTAGCAGCAACATTTCATGGTCAAAGTTTGACCGTCAACTTAATGATAATAAACATACTAATAAATTTACCAGCGCTTAACTGTTTCAGCCAACTAGAAATTGTTCGAAAAAGTTGTAATTTAATGCAGCGATGGAAGGTCACTCGTACTATATAGGTTTTTGTTACGAATAGATGCTTAATTGAACTGTGGTTGGTCGATCTCATTGGTTTAGAAATTGAATTATGAATATTTATAATAAATTTATTAGTACAAATAGTCAAATACTGTGATTTTATGCTAATATACTAAAAATAATAAATGGATATGCTTCATTGGTTGATTCTTGATTGCCCTTCTTCGAGGGTAAATTATTCGTTTATTTTAAAATGTTAATATCTTAAAATATTGACAACTGAAACTACAAAATTTGAATCATCAGGCGATTTTATAGTTGTATCTAATCATTCTTCATAATTCTATTTCTTGTAGTTTTCTCAGCATCAGCAGCCATGTACGAGGGGTATTCAAGAGAAACCAGACTGTTGCGTTGTGGTGGGCGGGGTTTTTGTAGTGTATCACTTCAAAAGAAGGTTCCGCTCGGCTTGTGTGAATTCTTTAGTGAGAGTTGTTTTGTGTGCTGGTCTGTCATCGATCTTCCAGAACGATTTCGCGAATTTATTCAACATTTTCATCGGTTCGAGCTGTGGAAGGACGACCAGAGCGAAGTTTGTCATCAACTGACATTTTATCTCATTTGAAACGAGAAAAACACTCAAACACTTGAGTTTTCCCAATGTCATCATCTTTATGGGTGGAACGTAGCAACTTCTACTATATGTGAGCTTTATCTGTCGAAGATATACTCGTTTACACTGCACTGACGAGACCCAAGATAGAAAGGTCGAAACCGATCTGCAGTTAACGATATCCTGAGATAGGTGACACTTTGCATCTTTCTTGGTGGTTTTAGAACAATCACTGTATTTTTAGTGCTAACTCTGTTAGACAAAAATACGACAAATTTTGTCATGTAATTCAGTGCTCGGCGTTTGGCATATAGCCAGGAGAATAGCTGTTTTGACCTAATTTGTTTAGTCCTTATTATATAAGGCATTTGCAGATGGGTTGGAGTACAAACTCCTTATTTCTGTAGTTTGAATATTACCCTCTGGTAGTGAAACTTTGCATTATATTGAGTTTAATCTACATTTAACAATGTTAACATTGACAGAATCATAACAGTTCTAAGAAGAGTGAATTAATAAAACTACTTTAATAAAAACACTAACAAAAACTTTTACAGAGATTTCAAGTATTCCATCGTAAGTTTTTGCTGGGAGTAAAAGTAGTAGGAATAACAGTAGTAGGAATGTATTTTGGCAATCATTAATCAAAGTTATTGATCGCTTGATAATGTTCATTTCTGTTAATTGAAACTAAAAAGAGATTAAACGACAAACTCTTCAGGTTTACACCAATGGGGTTATAGAAGGGAGACTGAAACTTCTAATATCATACAAAATTTCAAACAATTGTTATCAGAAACTAAATGTGTATGAACTCATTGGCATCTGAATTCAGTGTTCGAGGTGCTTTGTAATGTTAAGACAAAATATCATGACTACTTTCAGAACATATTGAATCACCTATGTATCAATTAATAATATTTGATTACGTTTTAGTATTAGTAGTTTTTTAAATAATGGTGGACATATTCATTTTCCCATTGACTTAAATATCTGCATACTGATTAGTAACATTTGTGAATGATACTTTCATTACTTGGTTAAAAGGAGAATGCATAATATATTCGAGTAAAGTAAAAGATATACAATTTATCAAATGAGGAGAAAGAAGAAGAATTCTATTGCCCGACGTTTTGATAAAGAGAGCAATAAAATCGTTGTTGGTCTAAAGACAGTCTACGCATAGGTCAAGTCACCAACCATCTTGGTAGAGAATTATCAGGTTTAAGTGTAAATAAAAGTTCAAGGGGGATTTCTACGGGCGAGATTTATCTTAGTGCTATTATTCCACTTAGTGGAATAATAGCACTAAGACTCATATATTTTTATGAACATATACAGACACACCCAACCGACTGATATGAGAATACAACCCACACCAGATCCAAGCGATTGTGATTGTTATTCTACATCAATCCAGGGAACTTGGAGACCTTCTGAGAGCTAATAATGAAATATGTTACCTTCAGAAGATCTCATTTTCTATCACCATGTCAATTCGGATTCGGACCTAAACTCAACTGATTCAACTACATCACTTGACCGATTCGAGCGACATTTTAACGAGGAGTTAAACGATCTATAAAATAGTTGAATGGGGATATCATTACCAAAACATGTAATGAGATACGCGTAGGTACTTCATTCTTGGTCTCAATTTGGTTACACCCTCTATTGAGACAGATTTGTTAACTCTAAAGTGATATCACTATTATCTAAATTGATTTAGTACTTTGGAATTTCACATCAAATTACTAGTAGAATAGTAACGTCAAGTAACAGTCTTCACAATCAAGAGCTACCAGAACTATTAAATTCCCGGATTCAGTGGATCACGATATAGAACTCGGATGTAAAATAGATAGATAGGTAGATAGCTCAGTGCAATAAATCACCATTTACCACTAAATAATGTAACATCAAACAAACATTGAGTAATAGAAGATAATTGTGGTTCATATTTTCCTTTCCTGGTCCGGAACACTGTCGGTATTTTAGTCTTAGTGTTAGACATGGAAGAGTGTTCTAACAACATGAGGAGTGAGATGACGTAGACATTGAAGAGTGTCCTAATAACAGGAGAAGTTATGAGGAGATGATGGGAGTTCATAGGTTAGACTGTACGGACAATTACTCCAAAAAAATACATGTAATATTACGAACAGCCAGTATAATAAAGATACAATTGATGAAATACAACAAATAAATAAAAAAAGTTATTATGTAAATTCTGCTATATGTGAATTTATTGTGGAATGGTTCTATTTAAATCGCATGTAACGACTTATTTTCAATTATATCACCATGAACAAATAGCAAAATGCTTAGAACAACTTTGGACTAAGACAATCAAAAAAAAAAAAACAATTACCTACTGAATAATCTAGACGTTTAAAAGGAAGTAATGTTGTTTTGGTAAGTGTTTTTATTTTATTCATATGACCTTTGCACAGGATAACTCAAAATTTACATTATACCTATACAGTGGAAGGCGTATTTGCTGAGATGAGTCTATGTTTATCATTGTAAGCAAGGTTAAAATAATATTTAATTTAATTCTTGTTCCACAAAATGAATACTTTGTTTTCTGTTTGGTTTTCAGAAGATTATGAAATAGAACAGGGATTACAGAGAATGTACGGAATAATTGTCAAGTTTTAGTAAAAAATCCAATATATTTCGTCATATTTAATGAAATTAAAATAGAAACTGATAAATTATAATAAATCTTGTTGAGAACTTCATCGCCTTTTAGCACTTTTTGTTCAGAAATTCTATTTCAATTACAGTTGATAGTAAATAATACAAGCATAATTATATTTAGTGTGGACTTTGAATTAAGATTATTTTATAAAAAAAATATACTATTAAAACATCTAAGATTAAGTACTATATGTCAGGTAGGCTTATTTTAAATAACTAAGTATATCTTATTTATCAACTATTAAAAAAATTCCACTATTCTACGGTGAAATAAATAATCAAAATTATAATTTGGTTGTATTTAATATTTTTAAGTATCATCAGATATTCTTCATTGGAAATATTTTTATAGAGTCGATAGTGCTAAATGTTTGCCTTTTCTAACATCTTTGTAAAAATTTAAACTTAAATCGGTTAGAGCTAGGTGACTCCATCAGGAGAGATTTTATCCCGTACATTTGAAAGTGAAAATTGTTAAAACAACTAGACAGATTGACGAAATATACCATTATTTATTTAAATTAAATACATGTACATATATTAACTGTAATAGGTAATATCATTTAAACAAGTACATATATGTATACACGATTTCGAAGTATGCTTCAGCTTAGTATCGATGCTGATGTGGGTAGTAGTACGAATATTTCACACTTTAGTGGACTATATATTAGTTCCATATCATAAAATTTTCATATACTGCAAAATTAAATTAGCCTTCAATCAAACCTGATTTAGGTTAGCGACCGGAGATCAACCACCACAAATTTCAATCAGCAAAAGATAGAAAATAATCATATATTAAACATCGCCATGGATTTTTATGACATTATATACTGGCGTCTGTAGAGACTAAGGGTTACAGTGGAGAGATAACTTTAGTTTCTGCCTCACGTTTTCAAAACCAAGGCTATAAAGAATATCTTTCTGGTGACAATGTCCCATTACGCCTGAATTGCGCTACAGATTTTATTGCAGAACCATACTTTGACGTGGAATCAACCACTTTATTCTGCAGAAATTTGTTTATCGGGCAATAGCGGACAATTCAAAATATTCATTCAACTGTTAGTTTAAAGATGAAAGAGGGGAATGGATTGTAGAATTCATTCCCTACTTTTATTCTGCAAGCATGTTTGCGCGAGGCGAGTTATTAATACAATTTTTTTTAGTGTGTAAAACTAAACCTAAATTTAAAATAGTAATAAAAATAATTGAGCAGTTCCAAGATTTCAAAAAATTGTTATCATCATCAAAAACCCAATATGTCTGAACTCATTGGTCCCTGTAATCAGTATTCGAGATGCTTCGCAATGTTAGGATATAGGATCATGGCTACTGTCTGGATCATAGAGGATTGTAAAGGATCAATATTGCGTCTTAGTATTTGTAGTTTGTCAAAAAAGGTGGGCATATTCCTTTTCCTCTAACTTAAATTTCTACATAACCATTAGTAACCAATGTGGATGATTATCTAGTTAAAAGGAAACACAGAACATATTCTTGTAATGTAAACAAATATGGTTTTTGAAGTTTTACTAGGGAAAAGAAGAAATGAATTGCTTGATGTTTACATAAAGAGGACAGCAGCATTGCTGTCGGTCTAAAGAAGATCTAGGCATACGTCAAGCTATCAACCATCGTGGTATGAATGAACTTGGATTACTTTTTTAATGAACATATATAATAATATTCACGTTAATTTTGAAATAAATATTCCACACACTAAACGAACATATTTATGTAAGATTAGTATTATAACAATTGTTGTTTCGCATAAGTTACACCATCTTAATTTATAATCAGTATCGTATTTAATTGCATTTTGGTATTACTGTCGATGAAATATTTGTATTCGATCAACAGAACTTTATAATTATTATAGAATGTAAAAGTGTTTTGGTTGTATGCTTTTCATCGGCTACGTTTAGCTACAGAAATTAAATCGAAAATAGATATAGGTCAAGGTTTTATATAAATAAAAACATTGCTTCGATGCCGGAAAAGTGTTCAATAGAATTTTCACTACGTGATATTGAAATAAACGTTGTTTAGGCTATGGCATTATTTCCGAGTATTTTTTTAATTCGTTGAAGATACGAAGCAATCACTTATTAATTTTTAGTTGTATTCGATACTATATTAGATCTGGTTACTAAAAATAATGTTTGAAAAATAACCGTACCTTTAGTCGTTATGTATTTTAATATATTATAATTTAAGTATAGAAAACAATTCTAAATTAAGAACGTTATGGATATCTTAAAAATTTTGAAAATAATAACTGTATGGTGTCTTACTAACAATAACTAGCACAATAATTGTCATCTAATAAAGATGGATTTCGGTTTTATTTTAACTGCAAATTTCTGATTGAAAATATATTAGCAAAGAATTCACTCAAGACAATTAATTATTTAAACATTAAATTAACCGGGACAAAGCTATTTAAATAAATATAAAAAATATACTTAATTGAATTTTCCACAAGTTGGTTTTCCTGATTTCGACATAAATTCTTTTAATAGTTTTCGTAACCCTTTTTTATCTTTTTTATATCAGAATTTATAAAATCATGATGTAACTTTCGTAGACTCTCTTTCAAGTACTTATATATAGAGAAATAGTTTCAGATCTAATGACTGGGATTTCCAAGATTTACTGGAAAATGTTTCAAACCAGTTTTCTTAAACCGGATATGTAAATAATACATTGCAAGTTAGTAAATAATATTGTGTACTATAGCATTGTTATTATTGAATATAGTGTAAATGTCAATTTTATTATAGAGATATTTCAATTTAGAAGTTTTCAATATTCAAAAAATAAGGCTGCCGATTAAAATATTAAGTTGAGTGCACCTGCTCTCATTTGCGAGAATACGGGAAGCGATATTCAATTGATTTCTAAACAAAGTACTGTATATGCATTTCTTTAAATTACGTGTCCCGTAGATAAAACAATTCTGTAGTATAATTTTCTGTAGAATAGATATGAGTGGTAAAAAAATCTTACTTTTCTATCTCCTCTTTGGTTTTCAAAAAGAAGTGCAGTTCGTGTAAATCAGTATGTTATGAAATTGTTGTTTTTTTTAAATGTTTTTAATTTTTGTGCTATATTTCTCAAAACCGTGGTGTCTTAATGTTTTATTTAAAAAGGAATATATACATCCGATTATATGAATTGATGATTCTATTAAGTGAATTCACTGTACAAGATTATTCCCTGTCTCTATAACGATTATTAAAGAAGCGATATAATTATTATATGGAATACAAGAGAAATGGTAATATAATTCTATGACATCCTTATTTTATTAAAATAAATTATCAAATTGATCATTAACAATTTGGTGCAGGTTATTTCGATATTCAAATCCACCGACAGCATTTAAAAGAAACTAAATTGTTATCTTGGGCACTTTCCCAGTAAAATTCCTAGTTTCGTCAACAAAGGAAGTCGACTTCCTTCCCCTAAATCGTCAGACGACGGAGGCGAAGACATGTTGAGGGGAAAGTATACATCCTTCGATGGGGCTCGAACAAAAGCAGACAATGATACTAATACTGAACCCAATTCATCACTTTGGTGACCCATCATGAGGTGTCTTTGGCCTGTTAATGTTCCTTCTTAAAACTGTGGCTCCATGAAATTAACATTAAATAACAGGCTCACAAAAAATAAAAGTTGTATGCACTAAAGAATAAAAAAACTTTTTTATTTTTCCCGCTAAACACGAATCTAAAGTCAGAATTAGGGGTTACCGATTAAACTTCTAAGAAAAACCATAGAAATCGATATTTGCCACAATGTTTCTGTAATCAGCATCTTTTTTATTGCCTAAAAGTTTAGTTGAAATTTCTTCATAACTCAACTATAATGCCTTTTCTTGATCACTCATAGTTGTAACGAATTCTTTATCTTTAAGGAAAATTTCTATAGGCAATTAACATTAGGAATCATGGATCACATGATATGCTGACTTCGATATGGCGAGGAAACTTTTATAATCACATAGTTTTGATAGAGCACACATTTTCGCTGAAATAAGATTTTTGCGTTATTTTTGTCGTTCAAGTTTTTGTTTTTTACACAATCGGTACCAGTACCGTCAGAAATTTTCTACACCGGATAATTTGGACTGCGATGACAACTGCTTTGAAAATGGGACGTGTAGAATGATTCGTTTAGCCTGCATCTTCGTGATATCGAAGCCAGCGAAGGTGCGCTGTTTTGTAGAGAGAAACCAACAAAAAAGGAAAGAGGCGAAAAATAAATTCGTCACATAGATTATCCGTTACATACATTTGAAGACAAACGTGTACGGAAACGTAAATCAATATAAGAATAGTACCATCATATAGAAAAAAAATGTTAGATTATGATTTTTATCGGTTTTTGTGGATTTCTTTAGAAATTTGGTTAGTGACTCCTAACTTTGACTTTAGATTCATGTTCAGCGGGAAAAAATACAAAAAATAAGTATGCCTTATTCCTTAGCACACCCAAGTTTTATATTTTCTGAACCTGTGTAATGTGCACTAAACGTTTATACCTCAAACCGTTCGATAACCGTTTATTCAAATCGATGAAGGTTTCCTTTGATGACTATGTGGATTATGTTGACTTACGACACCAGTATTAAGGAAGCGACTCCAATCACTTCAACAAATTGGATCTAAATGTTTTGGATTTTCTTGCATCATAATTTGAATTAGAGTGATAAATTCTACGGTGGTTGGAATCAATGAATAGCAATCCCTGCACTAAATGAAGTTTAACAGGAGGCCATTTGGTGTTGTTCTAATATCATGCGACACAGTGCTTTTACTCCCTCCAATCTCTTCAGCTATTGCCCAAATAGAGATTTCAGAATTTATGTCAACATATGCTAGAATAAATATTGAAGTTTACGTTCTAACAGATCCCGTAGGTTGTTAGTTACACCTGAGGAGATCTTCATGTATTATAGTAGAATAAGGACCAAGTATGCATTTCCTGTTCTACATTAAACTAATCATGTGCGAAACATGATTACGTTTCGAAAAGTGTTCTTGGTATAACCGAGTTGGTTCATGAGAATTCTTTTTACATTCTCCATAGATGAATAACATATCACCGTATATGTTAGATAGGAATAAAAAATTGCAAAGCCTGTGAGAATGTGAAATTTATTATAAAATGCGGTCCAACCAAAAAGCACGATGTTAATTGTAAATAAAACAAAAAGTTTTCAGAGAATTATCTTAATATTTTTTATAGAAGGATCTATGGCAATTATGTGTGAAACAAAATATCGGCCAAATGCCCGCCACGGCTTCGGTGGCATACCTCTATCCGATGGTCCATATTTTCAGTGACTCTGAGACTCGTTAATGTGCCGAATTATCTCATCCTTTAGCACTTGAATTGTTCTTGGCTTATTGACGTACACTTTTTCTTTTAAATATCCCCAAAGAAAGAAGTCCAACGGTGTCAAATCACATGATCGTGGCGGCCAATTAACATCGCCACGACGTGAAATAATACGGCCATTGAATTTCTCACACAAAAGTGCCATTGTTTCGTTGGCTGTGTGGCAAGTGGCACCATCCTGTTGGAACCACATATCGTCCAGGTCCATATCCTCAATTTCTGGTCACAAGAAGTCCGTTATCATCTCGCGATAGCGAACACCATTCACGGTAACTGCTTGGCCGACCTCATTTTCGAAGAAGTACGGCCCGATGACGCCGCCAGCCCATAAACCGCACCAAACAGTCACTCTTTGTGGATGCATCGGCTTTTCAACAATCACTCGTGGATTCTCATTTGCCCAAATGCGGCAATTCTGCTTGTTAAATTCAAATATTTATTCAAAATTCGCATCAGTGATGTTCGTGAGATGTTCTATTGTTGGGTACGATGATGAGTCGAGGTTGACGGCTCTTCTGCTACACTATCGCGAACAACAGCAATGTTTTCCGCAGAACGAACTGGGCGAGCATGCACAGGTGTTTTCACATTTCCTACAGACCCAGTTTGCTGAAATTTGCGCACAATTCTCCCGATTGTGGACACATTTGGTCGATTATGCTGAGCAAAAAAGTCACGAAGTGCACGAAATGCATTTTTATTTGTACGCTCATTTTCGTAAAAGGCTTCAACAATCTTAACGCGCTGCTCAATTGTGTACCTCTCCATGGTTGAATTTGTCAAACACTGAAACAAAGAAATATCAAAATAAGTTGGGCAAAAAACTTGACGTTAAGGTGTGACTCACAATTAACATCGTGCATTATGGTTGGACCACCCTTTATATGTGTTGCCTTCTATTCTTTACCAGAATAAGAAGCAATATATATATATATATATATATATATATATATATATATATATATATATATATATATATATATATATAAACTTTATTCATACTAATGTGAATGAATAAGGTTTGCCCTCTTTATGTGCTTGCGTGTAAATTTTGTCATACGCTATGGCATTGAAAAGCATTCATAAAATATTTAAGCATTCGACCATACAATAGATCACAGTTTTTTAACTGTAATTCTTGATATTTTGCCAGATACTCTGCGCCTTGAACTTTTAGTTAATTGTATCATTCTTCAATAACCGATGACAAAAAAAAACAACCATTTTTTGTTGAGATTCGTGCCCTAATAAGGGTATTTTTAACCACCACATGGCCGGTTGTGAAGTCAGGCCTTATTTTAGCGTTCTAGCGTGTCGATTTCAATAAATAATTTGCGTCTCTTGCAGCTTAAACACGAACATCTTCCAGAGCTACTAATATCGTTATTTATCTAATCATGCTATTCATTTAACATAAATAGCTTGGCTGGACGTTATGGAAATTTCAATATATTTTTTTTTGTGAAAATGACGTACTAAATGGAATTAGAGATCACGCAGGTATTTTAGATGATACCAAAAGCGTTTTATATCTGGACAGAAAATAGAAGTTGTAATAAATGCGCAACTCAAAACCATTTATTTTTATCAGTGGTACATTTCCTTCCACAAAACCGAAATAGCCGAAATAAAAACAATGTCTGTTTTTTTAGCACTAGGAATGTAGTCTGGAGTTAATTTATTGCATTTTGTAAATTTTGCGCCCATCTGGAAACTTGTCGTTGACTCATCCAGCGTTATCCAAACAGTTCATCAACCGTCGGCATGATATTTGAGTTCTCCTACGCAAGATTAACGAGGTGACACGCAGAAACAACCGCATAAAATACAGTTTATTACTACACAAATAACAAAACAATAAAGTATAACTCGATAAAATTACTCTCAAACGGTTATTATTATCGCTTTGGTGGGTTACGAGAAATCATGTTGTCGTTCATTAGACTAAATGAACTGACAATATTATTCAAATTGACTTAAACATTGCTTATAATATAGGGTGTCTCATTTAGAACTCTAGGATGTGATTTGTAAATAAAACTAGGTTTTTTGTTTTTCAACATAAGATGGAGCTACAAATGGAAAAGAATATTCTTCATATGGCCGCCTCGACTCATCTGGCATGTTATTTGTTTAGTAAAATTGTCCATAACACGGACACATGGTATTGGCTCTATTTCCCGAATAACACGTTGAATGTTTGCTTTGAGGTCATTGATTATTGCTGGATGGGTGACACTTTTTCTTTGATATAACCTCAAAGAAAACGTCCAGTGGTGTTAAATCATATGAGCTTACAGGCCAATTGATATCAGCAGTCCGCTAGACAACATGATCAGGAAATTTGGTATGCAACATGTATGAGTTATGATTGCACGTGCTGTATGACCCGTTGCACCGTCTTGCTGAAACCACACATTGTTGAAAAGAAATTGTTTAATTGTTGGCGTTCTCCATGTACTGTCATACCATTATTAGCTTCATTTTCAATGAAATATGACCCAGTAACTCCACCACTATAAAATGCGCACCAAACTGTGCATCTCTGTGGATGCACTTCTTTTTCGTAAACAGTATGTGGATTTTCAGCACACCAAATTTTGTTTGCTGACGTATCCGTCAAGATGAAAATGTGCTTCATCGCTGAACAAAATTTTGTTGCAAAAATCGGCATCACCTTCATATTCTCATCTGAACCCATCTCTTCAAATTTCTTGATTAAATTACGAACTACTAACTCTGTAGGGCTTCATTTTGTCCTAATTTTGTGCGAATTTTTCTTAATGCAACTATAAATGATTGCTCACTTTCATAAAATAATTGTACACAAACTATTCGCTGTTGAACTGTCAATCGCGGCATGTTGACGTCGCGTGGTTTGTAAATGACAGTCGTTAAATATTGACGCCCTATCTTTGACAGAACACAAATGGCGCGCAATTTAATTCCTATAGTTCTAATTGAGACACCCTATGTAAGTATAGGTTGTATAGTTCTTTTATCTCACATCTCGAGTGGCAACTGTATCAGATATATGAATTAAAATACAAAATATATCTTATATGACGCACGTTGACACTAATTATGTGTCATATCACTCATCACGAACAGGTGTAAGTTAACTTAAGCTATTTCATGCAATACTAACATTCAATATGTATATATTTAATACAGGTATATTACGGTATATTTTCAATATTGACTTAACATTATTCATAATATAAGTATAAGTTGGATAGCTCTTTTATCTTACATGTCAAATGTATCACTCATCAGTTGTATCAATTATATGAATTCCAATATGAAATATACCTAAATAAGATGTATATCGATACATTCTATGTTATGTATATTACGAAAAAGTGTAAATTAAGTTAAGCTACTTCAAGTCATGATATTTTATACATGTACTTATTTAATACAGGTCTATTATGGTGCTTAATATATTATTCCATCTGCTAGAACTCTGGCAAATGGGATATTCTCAATATGGGATAAAAAATTTAACACTTTGTTAAGAATATGTGTAATGCATAGATGCACGATCAATGACATGACAGAAACATCTGTTTTTATTTGATAAGTAACGTTAAATTATGTTAACTGAGATTTTTATAATAGGCTAGTATCATTTGAAGATTTTGGATAATGGAGAATCATCCATCTATGTCATGGATGCGGAGCCAAGTGCTGCATCTTCATTAGTTCTACATTGCCCAGCTAAATTAAATATCTAGCTGTTAAATTTATGAAAAAGTCTTATGATGTAATAAAATGTAATTTTTATTTTTCCGCACTCAACTATACTTGGAAAAGTAATGTAATCGTGTAAAAAAATGTCTTTTCTTCTAGCGTTTATTTTTCGTTTTTTGGCCTAAAATCCAAAAATAAAATGGTTTTTAAATAATTTTGTGTGTGTGTGTGTGTAGTCGTTGTCGTTGTCGCCGGAATTAATAAAATTTCTTGTTAGTACAATAACTCAACTAAATTGTGTCGGATCGATCGGGTTTTTTTGAAACCTTGTCTGATCGTGGAGAAACACGAGAAAGGGGTCGAGAGTCGTTTTTAGGTATAATTCAATGCCTGGCGGGGATTTAGCCTGAGGAGTAGTTGTTTCCTATAGCGATTATGTAATAGCCTTGTTATTCGGGAACTACTTGATAACCGCTTGGCGGTTTTGGTAGTTCCTTTCTCGATTTCCGACTTATATGTTACTGACATAGATCGTATCGATAAATATGTATATCACATGGGTTTCAGTAGGCTTATGTCCTGGATCGGCGTACCGTGTACGGCATTGATGAGAACTAATAAGTTTGAAACAGCTGTATGTCGTTCGGTTCTCATCCGAGACAACTGTCGAATCCTACCCGTTGCGGGTTTTATTTTTTGAAAAATAAGCCACTATTTTATATATGGCAGTATTTAAAGAATGTGCGATTGTCTACAAAAGGCGATTAAGTTGCTTCATTTTACAGTCCACGATATGTCAAATGGTGAGTGTTATTGCTTCATTAGATACAAAGTAGTTTGTAAAAGAGACTCATCGGAAATAACCACATATGTATATAAAGTTTTGAATAGATAATAAAAACAAAGGAATAATTATTCTGTCCAGAACATAACAAGCTTTCAAAAAGTACCTTAAGTTTTCCAGATGATTCTATCAATCCTGATAGAATATAACTGAATGGGTAACAAAAATATTTTCAGCTTTGGAAATCTAGATCTTTTGGAATCTGGAAATTTGGCTTTCATAATGGCCATAATAGGCCACTTCCCAAACTAGGGATATGTATATTTGTCAATCGCATTCTATCGTTAGAATGGTTTGTCGCAAAAAGCCCTACAATGTTTTTGTACTGACTTGTGATGTACTTGTAATGACTGACATAGACTTTAAAGGCTCCAAATTATTAGTTAAAAGTCCTCGAATATCATAAATAAAAAAGTGACAAAGGTGACACAAGCGGCAAAAGCGAAATAGGTGACCGATATGTTGAAAGTTATGGTAGGGAAATTAAAAAAAAAAAAAATTTCAAAAGACAGAAAAATCCGTTTGAAAACGGAATATAACCTTAATACTTTAAAACGTTTTTTTTTTATTTAATTTCAAGATATCAGCAATCAGATATACAATACTTTCTATAAGCTAATTTGGTATCATAGGATCGATGAGGAGAAGTCTTTTAGCTGACGGCATCGGCATGAGGATACTTCCAGCGAAGAACCCTTCTTGCATTTTTGTTTATTTTATGTATATCCATTGGTAGTCGTCATTGGCTAAAACGTTCGAAGCAAAAGAGGTAACAGGTTTTGTAGTTATTACTGTAGATACTGATTTAATTAGATTTAATTATTGCAAAGTAAATGCGAGGATGTAATGTTTGCAGAAGGAGAATGCTCCTGGTGCAGACAAGAAAATGATCTTTTAGATGTGAAATACACGGTTCACTCTAAAAATTCTCTCTTGCCATAATAATGAGTTATTCTCATTTTCTGTGAAACTGATATACTGTTATTTGATATATTAATAGTTAATAGAGTAATATATAGATATAGATAATATATAGAGTAATATATTGGTATTTTATTGTATTTGGCAGTCTTTAAAATTGTTTTTGTTCTGGTTTTTAATGTTTTTATTCCTATTTTACATTTATTACTGTTATATGATACTCTTGTTTAAGTTTGTGTAATGTAATATAATTTATATTATTCTTGTTACTGCCGTTTTATTGTCGCAAATACATTTTAGTAAAATATTGGTGTATAATCACACAAAGAGACGTATTTGTTATTATTTTATTATTTTTTTTTGTTAAAGGCATATATATTTAAAGAAAACATTTTTAAATACATGAAATGTACGATACATCGGTGTAACGTAGAATTTGAGTTATGCTGCTAGAATTATGATATATTTTTAACTCCTGTATAAAATTTTATAAATGCGAGTTATACCACACAGTGAGTAGTGTGTGCCCAGGTGGAAAAAAGTCAGTTTTACAAGGTGACGATTTTTTAGATCTGAGAAACATTTCTTACCAATTAGTACCAGTAGAGACTAGATGTAATACTCGTTTACAATGAAAATATTTGATCTGATAAAAAGCATACGTAAATCTAAAATATTATTGTTATTTAGCAAAATGAAGCGTGATTATGAAATCATTCAAATAATTCCCTATTAATGCTGACAACTGTATAAATTTACTATTATCCAGAAGCGGTCACTATTAACTAGAAAATTTATCATTCGAGAAAATCGCTTAGAGGTGAGAATCAGACAATTGCGAATATAGAAACCGATTTCGGTATTTAAAAGTGTATTTAAAAAAATCTTCGGATTCCTCCACCTTACTTTGGCTTTTTTGTGGTTTAGGCAAGTAACACTATAGTCCAGGAAAGCTTCAGCCGCCTAAACCTGCCTACCTGGCAGTCACCTGAGGTCACAGCATCGTTTCATTCAAACAGTTTGAGCTGTTATTGACCTAGCACCTTGCTAATTATATATATTTTTCAAAAATCCGGGTATGACAGCAGAGATAACCAAGATCGATGAAAACTTGATTCATCGACTAGCAATAATTCTCGAGGTAATTAAATGCTGTTTTCATATCAACCTCGTCAAGTTTGGATTGTACGCCCAGGAAACCTCAAAATTTGCTATTGTACTTTATCTATGGTATTACATACCATCAACACTGCATAATACTTTATTCCATGGTGTAGAAATAGTGAAAGCTGCAATTGTTCCTGTTGGTTTAGAGTTAAAAGTACAGGAGAATCGCAATAAAGACTACAAACCCTTTCGACTCAACCATTCGCGAAAGATATCCCGTTTGCATACAAATAATGAGGATGTTTACCACCGATCCTTGAATCTTTCGACCCATACATCTCAAACTTAAGGCTTGAGCCAAAGGCAGCATACCTCTCACTGAGTGCAGACGTATTGCAACTATTAAAATTAATTTTGTTTTTCGAGTAAAGTAGATACCTATGTTGTTGGTGGAACCTATGTTGTTGGTACGAAGGTGGGACGCACTTTACGAATCGTAGCAATCGAACTTTCGCCATTTTGATGATAATATTTAACAATAAGGACGCGTTGTTGTATCGTGTAGTGCTCCACATTTACTAACTCCTATCTGTCTCCTGTCCAGCTGTCACTATTATTGACCTATCAAATCATGACAGCCAAAATGGCGCGCGATTCAAATCTTGCGCTCTCATTGTAACATCCTTTAGTAGCAGATTAATATGTAGCTCTACATACGTCTGTTAACGTATATACGTTAACAACAAACGTATCTGGAGCTACATGTGCCCACAGTACCTCATGCTAGTGATAAATGATCACGAAAATCCGCCTTGTTTTCGATCTGGAAAACAAACTTTCCTTTCTGGCCTGAAATTTCGTGATGTTCGGGGCGCTGCTTGCAGGGTTGCAACTAGTGCAACGCGGTTCTGTTCCGCGGGTGGTTCGCCACCGATATAACCGCATCGTCGTGTTCATTGGTAGATTCGAGAACGTCACTCGTACTGTAGGCACATGCAGCTTCACACCCTGCCTACCAAATGTTAAAAAATTTGGAGAATTTACATACCTTGGAATCGTACAATCTGCATCATCATACTAATGTCGAACCGAATGCACTCGGTACTATGCGCTTTGTATCTTGATGGATAAATGTGGAATAATAAACGTTATCGCTTATATTTGCCTTAGCAACAGCATTTATTTTATTTGTTCATTGCATTGTAGAGACATACACGTGTACAAAATGGTTACGGAAATAATAATATAGTCGTTATTTAAATTTGTATGTTTACAAGAACACATAAAAATCATTTGCAGCGTTATAAAATTAAGTTTCAATTAACAACCGTACACAGTGGCGTCGGTGGAGGTTTTCTTTGAGATTTAGACTTTTAGTATTGTTTGTGGAATGAGTTACAAAGATGCTTTATGGAGAAATAGGGGCAATAAGTTTTGAACGAATCTTTATGTAACTAAATGTTAACTTTCTGTTGTGTGTGTGTGTGTGTGTGTGTGTGTGTGTGTGTGTGTGTGTGTGTGTGTGTGTGTGTGTGTGTGTGTGTGTGTGTGTGTGTGTGTGTGTGTGTGTGTGTGTGTGTGTCTCACGCATCTAACGAGGATTCTCTACTGATCAACATCTATAGTTACTTCCCCGTTGTGTCCATTTTGTTGTTATCACAAATTAACTCAATGATTTAGATCGTCTACCTTTTTTTCTTCTTCAAAATACTTCAAAACACTTGTATGGCTGATGTTATTTTTAGACAAATTTTACTTGAATTTGATTTTAAGTTATCTTAAACACTTGATAAAATATTTACTTTCACTTCATTTTCTAGCAAATGAGGTTGTTTTAAAGGTTTAACATATCAAAGTTAACTGTGCATCAATTTTAGACTTATATATAGGAGAAATATAGGAGTAATTAGAATTCGGCTGATTTGATTAAAGACAGTACCACTTCCATTTGATAAATGACTCCTGCATATACAGCGGTGGACAAATGTTAACTAAGATAATGAAAATAATGTTTACTTCAAAAAACAAAAAAATATATAGAAATATTTTATCTTTTAACTAATCAAACTTTAATGAAACAGAAATATATATAAATTATAGCTGAACACTTAATGTATTAGTGGCATAAATTAAGCAACTTATTAAATACTGTAAAGGAATAGTTATTAACGAGTACTAAATTATACCCATCAATAAATATGGCCAAAGGCGTTGCATTTCCCTTATATACTGCAGGGCATGTACCTATGGAGCATAGATAATTTCCATTTTCTACTGGTTTTAAGTTTGGAAACTGGACAGGACATGGTGAAATATGTACGTCATTGTTTCTATTTTAATCTGAACTTTAAGGAGTTTTTCTGTACATTTTGACTTCATATCATTTTTCGTTCGGTATGGGATAATAAACATTCTTCAATATATTTCAATACTTAAACCGGTCCAATATATACTCTATTTTATATAATGGTCAATACCCCAAAACCAAAGAAACTGGGGGAATTTTTTAGGTCATCAGTCTCACAGCAATATTGTGGATTAAGTCTCTAGTTATGAGGATGTCAGACATAACATATACCACAGAATAATTCCACTCTACGTGATCACATGGGAATTTAAGTCGGGCCTTTATATTTTCTTCCTCCAAAATCTTTTTTCATAGGTTCTTGGGCATGCAAGTCTGTTTTCTTTCTTCTTGATGTTCTACGGTTCTTGATCGTACGTGAAGTGTTCTAATTTGAACTGTAATTGCAAGTGGAGTCTGTTTACCTTTGAACTAATTAATTTACCTTCTCTTACCGTCATTTTTCGAGGTCGACCAGAACTGGGGAACATACATGGAATATTACTAACTTATATACAATAAGCTGTTTACTAATATTTTTTGTGATGTACCCTACCCATGTATTCTTACAATTGTTAATTTTACATCGTTAAAATATGTTTGTCGCGACATGGCTGAAGGACACTTGTTGTTTACAAAGTTATTCACACTTCACAACGGAAATGATGAAAACAACTACTAAGTTTTATCCCACCATGTTTTCACAGAATATACTCGTATAGTGGTATAATATAGTGGTGAAAATATAGTGGTATAAAAATTAGTAGTTGTTTTACTCATTTTCGTTGTGAATTATGAACTACCACAGAGTAACGGCTTCCTCGATTAATTTCTTATTCACACTTCAGTAATGCACGTGTCGCACATACCCTTTAATATACCGACCTTTAGGGAATTCTCCAAGTAGATCAATATTGGTTATTTAACTTTCTTCACCCTATTATCGGTTATTAGCTACTTCATTTACTTCTGGTGTATTTTTAATATACCGAAGTTTATCTAACAATATGTATATGATGTGCTCGTCATTCAATTAATGTCTGTTTTTATACTAATCATTGTCAATAAGTATATATATATATATATATATATATATATATATATATATATATATATATATATATATATACTTATTGACAATGATTTTGCACCATGATTGGTTTTCACCCTGTGCAAAGGACTAGGCATATGCATGAGTAAATTATATCGGTTTCTTCTTTGAACTAGACAACAAAATTTAAGACGTTAATTATTTCATTAATCATTCATGGAACGCCACTGATTTTTCATAATACTATCGCAGTAAACTAATTGCTATCTGCTAAGTGTTATTTAATTTGTATTTATTGCACACACGAGCAGTTTTTAGATTAGTTTTAAATCGCCAATTTGTCATTTGGTTTAAATTCTATGTTCATATAAAATTTATTATGATAAATGTTTTACATCGTGTTTCTAAATGCAATAATTTTGTAATTTTAATTTTCGAATAAATTAATTGAAACTGGATAGATTCGGAATTGATGTTCTGCAGATGTTACGCAATATATTCTGATCCATCTAGAAATGAGCGTTACCATAAAAGCAATAACTTCACTGTATGGTAACAAATCGACATTTTAGGTAACACAAGGTGATTGTTAATTAAGTACGCTTGCCTTAACTGTCAATAAACGATATTTCAATTGTTCCAAAAGAATTACACAGGTACTGCTAATTGAGTCGACATTAGATACACTGAGTTCCTGTAATTTTGATTAAAGTTTGTTTGAAAAATATTTTTAATGTACTCACATATCAACCTCACCCGAAATCTATTTTAATTATTTCTCATGTCAAATCGTCAGCTAAGTCTAATTTATATTTTAATGTCAGTTAAACGTACCATATTTAGTCGTTTTATTGATATTGTTTGATATATGTTAAAAAAATCCAGATAAACTGAACACAAAATTAACTGAGGGGTTAATATTTTAAAGGGTTATAGGAATGCGGATAGTTAATTAATATTTCTATATCAATATAAACGAAACTCCTAGATTAACGAATATGAACAGCTATATAACAAAACTATCTAGTATTTCAATCATCCTGTATATATTAAAAAAGTCTCAATAGATTGATTGCATGTCGATTAAATATTCCTACGTCAAGAACCGGTAAGTCGTCGGTTTGTACCTGCCTTGATTCAAATTGGCGTAATTTAAATTTCTGTAGCTAAATGTCAGCATGATAAATAGGTAGACATACCCATAAAACACAATTTAAGACAATGTCTTGCGTAGAACCACATTACTATAAGCCTGTTCATCCATGCAATCTGATTGTAACATTGTAGTATTAATAGTGCAGTGCATGCGATCGATAATGTGCCTATAGAATAGTTAAATTTTATTTGTGGTATAAGTGTTTAATTTACATTAGCTTTTTATTATTCGAGGAAGCTTCAGATTTCAACAACATTTCTTGCTTCAGGAATATACCGGTTTATGATTTACTAATAGTACATACGACATATATTTCGATAGTATTTTTGTTGTACTTTCATTCTTTTGTTATCCATTTTATATCCACAAATGATTTGTATCTTCAAGCAAAATACTGTTTTCTTTGCAAATCACAGGAATGCAGATGGAGAGAAAGTTTGAAGCAATTGATATAGAACATTTTGCACAACGATAAAGTGACCGTTCGGTGTAGATTATAAGAACCTTATTTCTTAACATTAATAACTAAACCACCATATTCCATAGCGACATTCTGCTATGGAAATATATTGTAAAGCTTTTGTAGAACTGTAGGGCTCCTCAAACTTAGTCCAATACAAACTCAAAAATCATTAGTCCAATAAATTCAATATGTATCATAGGAAATTACTTAATGTTTGTTTGTCTATATCTTAAGGAATTACTCAACTATCTCTGGTAATTAATTGAACTTATAACTTCAATCAACAAACGATCAACGAATATATTACTCTAACTGGCCTTTGTATCAAAATACCAGTGTTTTGAGACGAGAAAGACTTGGAATATAGTATGTTCTGATGAAGTTTCTCCAGTGAGAAGGCCACCTACTTCTTATTTAAGGTCCATTGGCTACTTCCTTTTAAGTCTTTTGTCGTTATTTTCTTGGTAGTCTTCCAATCGTTGGTGGTGTTTCTGGCTTCTGTATTTGATCACTTCTTGGATTCCTGGAATTCGGAGGTCATGGTGCAACATCTGAATGATGACACAGCACGGGGCGTCTACCATTGCTAGTATCATGTCACGATAACGTTCACCACTTATCGATAATGCAACCTGCCTCGTTTTCAAAGAAAAATGGTCCAATAGTTCTTTCAGATCACAATTCACACCAAACAGTGACACGTTGGGGATTCATTTGTTTCTCATTAATCATTTGTGGATTTTCTGAGCTCCAAACGCAGCAAATTTGCCTATTAATGAAGCCGGCAAAGTGAAAATGGGCCTTGTCGCGGAAGATGGTTTTGTCCACAAAATCGGTATTCACGTCTTGCTGTTCAATGATCCAATTAGTGAACTCTCTTCATTGTGTCTTGGTGTGTTGGCGTAAGTTGTTGAGTCAATTGGATTTTGTAAACCTGGAGATGTAAATCTTTAGTCCTCGGTCCTACCCTCGCGAACTGTCGTGATGGTTTGTTCTGAACGACCATTAAGAGCTCGTGTCGTGTGTTTCACATCAATAACTGGACCAGTACTTTCGAATTTTTCGATTATTCTTTTCACAGTTGATGAATTTGGAATATCATTTCTACCGAAAATTGGGTGCACTTTACGAATCGTAGCAACCAAACTTTCACAATTTTGATAGTAATGTTTAACAACAAGGCTGCGTTGTTGTATCGTGTAGCGCTCCATGCTCACTAACTCCTATTTGTCTCCTATCCACCTGTCACAATTATTCACCTATCGAATCATGATAGCCACAATGGCGCCCAATTAAAATCTTCCGCTCCTACTGCAGTAACAGCCTTGTAGAACGGAAATAGTTGTCAAGAGATTAGGTATTACAAGTAAAGGCGGAGTAAACCAGAATATATTATCTATTTACTGTTCATTAACTTAAGAAAATAGTTACAAAGCTACAAAGACTGAGGCTATTAGTGAAGGTGGAAATGGAAAAAACATTCGTAAAGGTTTACTATAGTTTACTGAACTATAAATAAAAACTAGATGTATTAGAGGTTCTAGAAGTAAACATACGTCGAGCGACATATCTTTTGGTGTTTGTGGAAATATGGTCTCCTGTTTTTTGATGATCTATCGAAGGTTCCAAGCCTCGTTCAAAATCACAAGAGCTTAGAATAGAATCGCGTGAGGATTCTTATAAGTAGGTGGGAAAATAAGACAAGAATGATTTTGTAATAATAGTTTTTCGTGAACAGAACAAAGAAACCTTGAGAAGAACCCAGCGGAACGTCTTCAAGGATATGCGTACGTACAACTCGTAGCGCGTACACGAAATCGTGGATAATGACTGGTTGCACTCCACTATAATCATGTGCCGTAACATTCCGAGAAATGCCGCGAGCCGTTCTAGACTCGCCGTCGCCGCCTGGTTACCCACGGCATCGCCTTATCTGCTTTAATTCAATTCGTGTTGATTCATTATTAATTATTATTCACTTGCAGAGATGATGTCATCGGTACTCTGGGGTATGGAGCGCATATGTCAACACGTGGAAAACATAAAGCGCTCATTCTGTATGTACGCCCAGGCGAACGTGAGCAAATTACGGTCTGAATATGAATATTAATATTTACACACAGAATGTTTTATTACAACGCAGGTAATGGTGAGAATTTTGGCTCTAAAAATAAGGCGGCGGAAAGTGAGTGTCTGGCGATGATTTTGACTGTATAATTACTTTTGCACAATTTTTCATTTTTAAGTTTAGCTTATTTAAAAAACAGATTTCCACGTAGTTTTATAAAGCCTTAGCGAGATTATGCAGTGAACTTGCAAATGTTACAATAAATTTGCTACATATTTTTTTAATGAATTAAAATATTCTTGAAGGTTGTCAAATTTCAGAGAGAATATCTGACGCATTTGAATTATTTTATATAATGGCCTTTGTCGTATAATCAATAATCACGTGTAATTATCATTTAACCAAGGTCATTTTAGACAAATTCATTTGATATTAATTTTCAAGTAGTTATAACAAAAGCAGTACGTAACGGTGGGCACACGTGGCTCCACATACGCCTATTGACAGCCGTTATGGTATTTGTATATATCAGTTTTAAGTTGTGTAAATATTAGAAAGCAGAAACCATATAAAAACCATATTAAAAGCAGAAGCATATTGTGGCAGCACTCGGAACCAGAACACATCTGTTTCTCAGGGGTAAGAATGCTATTATCCCAGGCAATATTATTATTATTATATTATATGGTTTTGGGCCTTATCAGCCACTGATCGCATGGGTAGTCCCTTGGCGATCCCCTCTTATACGGGTCATTATTCAAAAATGCTATCCCATAAAGGGAGCAATTTAGGCACGTCCGCGTCCCCCGCTTTTAGCCTGGTCTCCTCTAGGATAACAGGGGTCCCTAATATAAGGTACCTCTTCTCCTCCAGTACGGGGCAGGTGTAAAGAAGATGAGTCGAGGTTTCCTCATCTTCTTTACAGTATCTGCAGGTCGGGCTGTCAGTTAGCCTCAGCTTGTGCTTGTATGTGTTCAGGCTACTATGGCGGCCCATTATGATTCCCACCAGGATTCTGGCTTTGTGCCTGTTCAATTTAATGAATTCTTGGGCCCATTTCTCAATCTCTGAGTATTCGATGAAGAGTTTGGTTATTCGACAACCCGTTACTCCTATCCATCTTTTATTGTGCTGGTCTCTTGCCCAGCTATTGATGCGGTCTCTGATCAGATTCCGACTTACTCCCACTGCAGGTTCTGGTCCATAGAGTTTTTGCCTGGTCCCTAGTCTGGCAAGGTCAACTGCAATTAGATTTCTCTTAATGCCATTATTCCCAGGCAATAAGTTACGATGTTTATTACTACGGCCATCCACCTGTTAGAACCCTTCCAGACTAGGTTAATGGTTTCTGATGAGTGTGGCGTCTGGTAATAACCGCATCAGGCTTTTGGGATAGGTTTTCAAGTCAGTCAATTCCTGTAAATCGCCTCGAAACATTGTCTCCTCTTTCGGTACTAGCTTGATCGCTATTTATTTATCTCAAATAAACGTAGCTATAGTAACAACATAACCACTAGGATCATTTCACAACATACACTTCGAAGATTGCTATAGTAACATTATTTAAATGTGACAGCTGCACATTTATGTCAAGCTGATGCCCAAAATATGAAATATGCGAGAATATATAATTCAATAGCATTAGCTTCCATTGTTTCCGTTGCGACACTAGTTGCAGCAATTCATTTGAGGATTATATGTTGTGTTGTTATGTTTAGTAACATATAAGTCGGGAATCGAGAAGGGAACTACCAAACCGCCAAGCGGTTATTAAGTAGTTCCCGAATAGCAAGACTATTACATAATCGGTATAGGAAACAACTACTCTTCGGGCTAAAGCCCCGCCAGACATTGAATTATACCTAAAAGCGATCCTCGATCCCTTTCTCATGTTTCTGCACGATCAGACAAGGTTTCAAAAAATAAAACCCGCCACAGGTAGGATTCCGTTATGTTTAGGTTTAGTTTGAGAGGACCACGAAACTCTACAATATTCAGGCTACCGTCCATTGTATCGCCCGGTAAAGCAGTCAGCGCTGGAGTGCAGATTTGGCCATCTTCCAAAAGTTCATTGGCTCGCCTGTCTTCAAGAAAGAGATCTCAAAAGCAAGGTGCCTACATCATACCAGAGCCGGGCACTGGTGTAGCACATATTCAGAGGTCTCCACATCTTTTCCATACCATCTGCATTCCTTGTTGATACTGAAGCCAATCTTGCTAAGATGATAGTGTGATGCAATTTAAGTGTGATGCTAAGATAAAGTAGATGATGTGACAGTATCCTGTTAACAACCACATGAGTTCCCGCACATTCTCTTTATAATCTCTCAGGAGATTTATCGTCCAGTATAGACGTCAAACTCTAAGACCAAAAGATATTGGTGAAATTGAGAACTGAGCGATTGCGTGGGTACCTTGCTACCTTTTTTCAGCAATATGACTTTGTTTACTTAATAACGGGAATAAATCAGTCGCGACAATTTTTCTTCCATAGCAACTAATTAAAAGGGGCCGAGCGACAAATTCTAAGACCAAAAAATATTGATGAAATTGAGAATTAAGCGATTACGTGGGTGTCTTACTACCTTTTTTTCAGGAATATGACTTTGTTTATTTAATAGGGGAAATAAATCAATCGCGACAAATGTTTTTCCATAGCATCTAATTAAAAAGGGCCCAGCGACAAGTTCTAAGGTCAAAAAATATTGATGATAGTGATAACTGAGCAATTGCGTGGATGCCTTGCTACCTTTTTTCAGGAATATGATTTTTTTTATTTAATAAGGGGAATAAATCCATCGCAACACATTTTTTCTATAGCAACTAATTAAAAGGGGCCGAGCGACAAATTCTAAGACCAAAAGATATTGATGGAAATGAGAACTGAATGATTACGTGGGTGTCTTACTGTCTTTTTTCAGAAATATGACTTTGTTTATTTAATAACGAGAATAAAACACTGTCAGCATTCCTTCGTTGGCCAGGATTTTACCCCTGGAGCCTTTAAAGCATCCAGGGCCGCCCTACTGTCGTAGTATATGGTAATGCGCTTACAAACTACTTCATCCAGCAGTTGCGTTTATACGCAGGCGTGATTGGCCATGATCTCTGTCTGGAATATTGTGGCATAACTTCTGAGAGGAATCGATGTTATGTTACTCGATGTGACTTTTTTCAGAAAACTGCTCCTAGTATTTTAATAATAATTATCCTAAACGACTTATTATACACTCAACTGTAGTGAAATAGAAGCAAAATTTAAATATGTTAGCACTGCGAGAGAAATTATATCAAAGATCATCCTGCCGCTCTAGAAAATACAGAGTTAGATGTGTTACTAGCTGTACAGGAAAATCCTCATCAGCTTAGTGGCGAAATTACATCAGGGCTTGCAGTATATCAGTTATCAGTTTTTAAATACCTGAAAGAAGAATAAATGCCGCCGCATCAAAATGCCATTAGTTCACTATCTGCAGGAAAATTATTTCAACCTCTAAATAGATTTTTTTTAGTTAATGATGAAGCGATGCAATAAAAATCTCTTTGACCAGGTGATTTCATCTACGAGGCCACTTTTTATATGTTTAAATTGCTCAATGAATAGACATAGTTCCAGATGTTGGGGGCCTGAAGGCCCTCATTGAATGATACAGGGAGACACGAAGTTTCCAGAACAACATTTGGGCAAGGAATTGTTGATATCACAATTGTAGGACTATTAAAGGTGCATTAACTTCTGAAAGGTATTTGGAGTTTCTACATGCAAGCACATAAGTCCCTCACTTGTGACACTACATCCAAATAATGAAAATACCCAAATACCAGAACAGTGAATATAGTACTAACATGATAACGCGTCTCCACATTGTTCACGAATTGTGGGTGATAAATACCTTCTTTTTCAATAAGTGTATTGGTAGAAGAGGAGCCAGCTAAATCTCCGGGTCTAACTCTGCTGGACTATTTGTTGTGGGGTTATCTTAAATCCAAAATATATCTTAACATACCAAATACTACAGAAATTAGAAGACAGAATTCGGAACTTAAACTAATTAAAGAATTTCAGTTTCGACTTGCATGTTGTCAAGAGGATAAATATTATTATTAACTAAATTTAATATTTATTTGTACTAATTAATATTTGACATAACTTTGTTCTGATTAATTTACTAAAATATACCTTTTTATTTCTCAAAACAATTGCTACATAACCTACCCCAAAAGTTGATGCATCACACGTGAAAAATATGCCCCCTTTAATTGCATTATCTGATAAAGGTGTTGTAATTTAAAAATATTGTCAATCACGTCATAGCGTCAATAGTGCCGATAAAAAATAACCTTATACCAAAAAATACATCTGAAAAACTTAATAGACCTGTCCGAGCATTTTTTTTTACTTGCCTGGTAAAAATTTTATTGAATTTCTTCCAACAGTTAAGTCCTCACTGTATCTGGCAACATTTTTCCTCATTTAATATGAAATTACGAGAGTCTGATTTAAAAGATGGAACTATGATCGTTGTAATAAAACGGTGGTAGGCTCAGGATAACTGGACTTTGATGCTTTTGATCTTTTAAAGTACGCCACCTTTTAAATTACGATATGGATAAGTTCAATACTTTTATGTTATGGGTCATCATCTATTTTGAACACTCACTACATTAAAAGTAATTATAAAATTTAATAGAATAGAGCGATTGTCTACTTAAATTATGATGATAACTGAAAATGTATCTACATTTTCAGTTATATTTCCTCTCAAGAATATATTTTTTAAACTGCTCAAAATATCATGCGCTTATTGAATGAATAGTTACGGCGTATTTTCCTCCGTTAAATATTTAAAAACGAATAAATCTCTTTGGTTTATAGTCTGTCACGCCACAAACATTCATGATACTTTCTGATGAATCACATTTATAAAAAAAGTCAACTAAAAAGTCGGAATATAGCTGGTATGACATCATAATGCTAAAATATAATTTATAGTCGTTAAATCTTAATGACGACCACGTGGCGATGTCCCGCACGAAACTTTTTTTTTATTTCCACTTAACGCTGCAGTTTCTAACGGCAAAGGTACGGTTTTAGTGGGTATTAAAAGTTATCGATCGTTCTCTGCAATTCTTGAGCTGTAAATAATGCACAGGTTCGTTAGCTAGTATGCTTTTAAAGACATGTACGTTTCTATTTTCATAGTAAATAAACACAAATTAAAATAGAAAAATAAACTCAGCAAATGAAAGTGACGCAGAGGAACCAATTTGGGTTTGAAACTAGTAGGAAAAGCCATGTCGAGCAGATACAGTATACACACAGTATTCGTAATTTTGTTATTAAATGATTTTTTTGTCAAACTGTCAAAAAAAGACGACATTTATTAATTAGCACAGATACGTAAATTTACCATTTTTTAGAGGTGAAAATTTTTTATTTCTCACAGTTTAAAAAACTTGCTTTTTACGCTAACTTCAAATCAAAGCGCTTGTACAATCAGGTTATTTATGATTTATTGAATACTAAAAACTACAGATAAAGTACGATAGAGCATTACTATCGTACAATATTATTACTTATTAAAATAATAACAAATTGTAGAGCTTCCTATTATTTCCTATATTAATTTCCGAATATGATATTTCAGGTTAATACATGCTAGACGAGTTGTTGATTATAGTGAGATATGTTTCGATTAGAAGTTGATTCCTCGTTTATTACTTTTCCGCACTCAACTATACTACCGGAAAAGTAATGTGATCGTATAAGAAGTGTAAACAAATTTTTGTTTATTTTTCGTTTTTCGGCCTAAAAACAAAAAAAAAACGGTTTTTAAAAAATGTTGTCTGTGTGTGTGTGTCGTCGCTGTCGTTGTCATCGGCGTTAAAATTTACTGTTAGCACGATAACTTAACTAAACCGTGTCGGATGGATCGGGTTTTGATTGATTCTGATCGGGGACGTCTCCCAGATGACACATATTGATTTTGAGGTGGATTGGACACACTCCACCCTGTCCATGGGTCTATTTGAGAAACTTTTCTTGTTAGCACGATAACTCAATTAAATCGTGTCGGATCGATCGGGATTTGACTGATTCTGATCGAGAACGTTTCCCAGATGACACCTATTGATTTTGAGGTGAATAGGACACACTCCACTCTATCCATGGGTCATGAGAAAGCACGACGGTGGACTATTTGAGATTTTTTTTTGTTAACACGATAACTCAACTAAATCATGTCGGATCGATCGTGTTTTGACTGATTCTGATCGGGGACGTCTCTCAGGTGGCACCTATTGATTTTGAGGTGGATAGAACACATTCTAGCTGTTTATGGGTCATGAGAAAACACGATTGTGGACTATTTGAAAAAAGTAAAACTGTCGCATAAAACACATATTCTGCATTTATGTGTTGGTTTATTTTTTCTCGGTCACTCAATATCGAGATAGAGATGTTCTATGTGCGGAAAAGTCCGTTTTAAGGTTTTAAAACTGTTTATTCTTGTAATGGAAATGCCGATATGATTATTGTCTTGTAGGACGTAGATTGTTGCCAGTCTAAAATTTTATTTGAAATGCTTATTTTATTATTTAAACTATCCTCTATTCAACCTTCCACTACAGTGGTAGATATTCACCCTCTGTAACATTTATGGAAGTCATGTCGTTCGCCGGAACTCACCAAACTCAGCAGTAGAGCTGCTTTTCAAGCAGTAACCCATATAGCCTTTACACATTTCCCTTCCAAAACAACCTGAGATAAAACGATGAGTTTTAAAACCAGAAACTTTAAAATCGTCTATGTCATTTATGCTCATTTTCACAAGTTCTTCACGACGACAAGCGCCACATACCCAAAATTAGCACCATCTACAACAAAATAATATAAAAACCGTACTCAAATATTTTAATAAAATTGTTTAAATCATTAACGTATTAAGTAAATGAGTCCCACCATCTGCATCTATGTTAAATCTGTTAATGTCTTTTACTGGAACTTTACACATACTGGAACTTTTGTTTCTTCCCTCGATATTTAACTGACTTTTTTGGGTAAAGTATTGACATCGGTTAAAGTATGTTTTCTGGTACCTTCTTCACATTTCTTGTTGCAAATCATTTACGGAATTGAATGTAAAATGTCACATTTTGATACTGCAATTTTGATTTCACTATTACTGATCTATCCACCGTGAAATACTGTTATTCGAATGATTAAACTTAGAATATGCTCTCGACAGAATAAAGATCAACAAATAATTCGAAACTTTATATTAAAAATGGTCGAATCGTTTCCATGGCCATTCAAGAGGCAAGCATATACCTAGAGATACGATTCCAATTTAATTTTAATTTGAGTCTTTATTTTCACTACATTAATTAACTTCAATAAATTAATACACAAAGGCAAATACTTATTGACACTATTTTTTGGACAGTTGAATAAAAATTCTGTTTGTATTTCGTGGGAAAATCTAAGTTTTACGGCGCATTGGAATGACTTTTTTAAAAATTGACATTCATGCACCATTAAAAAATACTCCATTAAATATACTTTCCGATTTTCTAACATTACATGACGTTATCAATCAAGATTAACTTAAATCAGATAGATATATAATAGATGCACTATGTTATCAATTACTGCTAGTCAAGAATAAAAAAAGTGTGAGATTCTCTAGATTTTTGATTTGATTTGATTTTCTATATGACTTCCCCGAGGTCGTCTGTGGTCTTCGAGGGACGTCGATTTCCCTTTGAAACGCGTTACAGAATATCGCCCAATCCGTGTTTCTCTTAGTGGTGGTGTTCATGGTGGATTGCTCCTTCTCGCCGACCTGAAATGTAACGAGATCGTGGTCAATGGGTTGGTTACCTATTTCGTTACTTAGGATAGATTACTTTTCGAATAAGTTGACAATTGCTAGGCCTAGGATTTTTTTTTGGTCTTGCCGCCCTATTTGGGTTCTTCGTGTTGAGATCCCCTATGACCATTGTCCTTTCTCCGACTCGGAAGAGGAGATCCAGATCCCTTCCGTTAGGTGGAGGCATCTTGTAGCAAGATACTTTCGATCCTCGAGTACTACGGAGTAGTGCTGGCTTGGAGGTGACCTATGCTTGATTCCCCTTCGAGAATCACAACACCTCCGCTACGTCTTTTCCGGTTTATTCTGTGAACCGTGAATCCTCTTATTCTGAACCTATTGTCTGCATGGAGTTTCGTCTCTCGAAGTGCCATATTATCGATCTTGTACATTTCTAACCCTTCCTCTATCTAGTTTTTTCGCACGAATGGAATCGACGTTGCACGTGGCATCTTCAATTGTGTCGTTTTTTAACCATTGAACTTTCTGCTAGTGCTAGCATTTGCGCGAAGATGGCACTCATCGCAACGCATGTCTTGCTTCTGCATCCACTTATCTAGTAAACCCTATATAACATTTTATAGTTTATAACACATTTTCGTTTTCCACACAATATAGAAGCCAATACTAGCAAGTAAAATTATTGCCATATAAAATATCTATCATTTCAAAATGGTCGTTATAACTACAATGTATCATTTTCAACAATTTTATGTTTTAATTGAGGAAGTGGTAGAATATTGTGAACTTATTTTATAAAAATATACATTTTTGTATGCAAATTATACAAGAAAATGTTATTATGATACAGATTTTTTACTGCAACTATAAACTTTTTGCTTAGTCTAATTAAATTCTTATGTCAGTTAAGATTAATACAATATCTTTATCATATTTAACATCCTCAAAATAAATTAAAACAACTATATACATAATAAGCTAAAGCATCAGCGGCATACTTCAAAGAGTATATTGCTAATCCTTATATAAATTTAATTAATAATTCAATTAAATCCGTATTATGTAACGCAGATTGGTTTTCTTAGTGTACCACGCCTGCTATGAAGTGAATCGAACTTCTCATATTTGCATTTGAATGTTAGCGATATGCATTAAATATGCGGTCTGATTTAAAACACATTCGATACGATTTTATTTAACACGATGTTTTGGACGACATTACTGTTTAAATCGGGTAACACCTACATGGGGAAAGGATTTAGAGTATATGAATGTTTGCAAGAAACTCAGGAATAAACTATTCTCTGTACGAGTACAACGGTACCTTTAATCATTATAACGGGTGTCCAGAAAGGGTAGGGGGTATTTGTAGGTTCAATAAAAAAAACTAGAAGTCAGAAGAAATAAATTTTTTTGTTAATTTTTAGACAAGGTTTTGGAAAATTAAGTACTAAAGATTATGTTCTCCAAATGTTGACCCTCACGCTGCTGGCACTCCTCTAACCGTAAACGGAAATTAGCCACCACGCGTCTACACATCTCTCTGGAAACGGCGGCCATTTCGATGCGAATGTTTGCTTTAACTGCACTAAAGTTCGTGGTTTGTTTACATACACTTTCTCTTTAAGGTATCCCCATAAGAAATAATCAAGAGGTGTAAGATCAGAAAATGGATTCGAATGTTTGAGAATACCGGTTCGACTGTAAAAATTCGCAATCCAGGTCGCCCGTGCTCTGTTCGAACCCCACAAGCGATTGAAGAAGTGAGAGTTTGCGAATTGTTTGAGAAGGATTTTCATGCACTGAAACTCGTAATACCCCCTACCCTTTCTGGACACCCGTTACAAAATTATGTATAAGAAGTCGAATGTGTAAGAAGTTTCAAAAAAAGTGTTTATATGCAAAGTTAAGTGTGTTCAATTTACATTTTTATTTGACAGTGCAAAATGAATGTGATCTAAGGGCGAGTGGCAACATAATCCACTTTGGACAAATTGAAAAAATCGGAATTCTTTCAATTTTAGTTAACAATATTGCTTACATGAAGTTCATAAGATATAATAATAATAGTAATAATAATGCAGTTATTTTCCCCACAGGATTAATTTTAATTACAGGTCAAAATAAATAGAACTTTAACAATATAATAACAATATATAAGTGAAAAATATGTAGTACTAGTTATTATAGATTAATGTGAATTAAAATATTTATTCAAAGTACAGTTGCGCGTATCATAAATACTGGATATTTGGCAACGCTATATGCACTGGAAACTTGAATAGTACATTATGAATAAGTGTGTTTATTAACGTCAGTAGCAATACAGCTGATCTATTACATACGGATTTATCTAAGATCTGTCTAGACTTTTATTATCTATGACAGGAAATATTTATATATACAAACATACATATATGAAATTACTATTTTTTAATTAAACATATTAGGTTATTTTTAGAAATAATTATGATCCTTAATTAATACCAAAAATGG
This sequence comes from Rosalia funebris, assembly GCA_037954035.1. Classification (NCBI taxonomy): domain Eukaryota; kingdom Metazoa; phylum Arthropoda; class Insecta; order Coleoptera; family Cerambycidae; genus Rosalia; species Rosalia funebris. The sequence goes on along the minus strand of JAZFAV010000002.1, from coordinate 13,764,144 downwards.
CATTTCTGGAACTCTGGTAAGCAATTTATTTTCCGTTAGATTCTTTGCTTCTTATTTTCAAATAGTGAATATCCTGTTTTTGGAGGATTATTTGTTGTCGATAAGAAAAGATCAATATCCTTGTCTGTAATAGAAACACTAAATGCTAAATCTGTGGCTGCTATCGTTGGTTTGATCGTTGCTAATATTTGCGTCACTTGTAACTTGTTTAAACGTGATTACTTCATGTTCTTTTCGACTCAATATCAGAAATAATTGAGTTTAAAATTTTTCACTCATTAAACAGTTATTCTGAGCAATGAAGATTTTGATGCTATCAAACAATACCAGCTGTCATATGTTTTAAATTATATCTATTATTATTTAACTTATATATGTTAGTCAGTCTCCTTCACAGCTATAGTGCTGATGGTGTCCATATATCAAAAATAGTTAATAATAGTAAATTTGTTGCGCAAATGACGCAGGTCTACATTTTTTAAACCTTCAGTTTTCGTACTGTCAGTCAGTTCTTGAAACTATTTCAGAATTTGTGATGTAAATTGACTAGTAATCATCGTTCTGATGATAAAAGATGCGTCGAGGGATAAATATATCGCCTCTGACAATTATCAGTTGACAGTTAACGTAACTGACTATACTAGATAGTTAATTAAAAATACTGAAGATATTGGATAACGTGGACTGTTTCTTTTTCACATACGTATGTTATCCGATGAATAGTCTGGAGAATGAGTTTGTCAATCTGCAAGATATATAGTTGACGATGATCTGGTTCTCCCAGTGAAACTAATTGAAACTTTAATGAAAAATTAATATAATATCACATTACAATCCCAAGTAAAATATCGACATACACACGAGAATCTGTTAATTTCTGTCAATTCATGTCTATACTTCTAAAACTATTTTCTATTATTTATTTAATTTATCCAGTTTTGAATGGATCATTTATGTTTTCAATGACAATTGCCGTGGAAATTTGAAATAAATTTGTCAATTCATTTCAAAATAGAAAAAACTTGCCAAGGAAGAGATAGCATTCTAGATTGCTGTAAGCTGACTTTGTAAAGTTCTCCAAGTTCCCTGAATTAATTTTGCATAACCACAAATTGTTTGTTTGGCCGAGATTTCCGGCTGGGAGTAATATGGATGTGGGTTCGATTCCCACATTAGTCGCCTGGTCACATCAAGGTAGGCAGAGGATTTAGAGACTGAATGAAATATTTCAAAGAGGTAAACTATTCCTTAGGAAAGGTGTCAGAAAAAGTTTGGTCAGACTGCCGACGACTTTAATGTACCTTTTGAGTATTTGCGAAACAACTAAATATATAACTAATTAGTTCCTCTTATGGTAAAATAAGCATCCCTCATAAATTTGGTGTAGAATGTAGAAGCCAAGCATTGGTTAAAAAAGGGATATAGCCTGAAAATAATAGGCCTGCAGATATTACCTACTTAGTTGTACAAATCTAAAATACAGTGAAATTAAAGTAAGAGCACAAAGAAAAATAAACAGTTTTAAAACCTTAAAACGGACTTTTCCGCACGTAGAACATCTCGATCTCGAAATTGAGTTGCCGAGAAAAAATAAACCAACACATAAATGCAGAATATGTGTTTTATTCGACAGTTTTACTTTTTTCAAATAGTCCACCATCGTGCTTTCTCATGATCCATGGACAGGGTGGGGAAATTTTTTTCCATTATTCTTTACACGATTAAATTACTTTTCCGCTAGTATAGTTGAGTGCGGAAAAATAAAAATATATCCCTCTTTTTATTTAAAACTTCTTTCCTCATTTTCCTTTTTTAAATAGACCTGTTATAAAAGGTGGTCCAACCAAAACGCACGATGTTAATTGTAAATAAAACAAAAATGTTTTCAGAGAATTATCTTAATATTTTTTATTATGATAGAAGGATCTATGATAATTATGTGTGAAACAAAATATCTGCCAAATGCTCGCCACGGCTTCGGTGGCATACCTCTATCCGATGGTCCATATTTTCAATGACTCTGAGACATAACTGAGGTTCAATGTCGTTAATGTGCCGAATTATCTCATTCTTTAGCTCTCGAATTGTTCTTGGCTTATTGACGTACACTTTTTCTTTTAAATATCCCCAAAGAAAGAAGTCTAACGGTGTCAAATCACATGATCGTGGCGGCCAATTAACATCGCCACGACGTGAGATAACACGGCCATTGAATTTCTCGCGCAATAGTGCCATTGTTTCGTTGGCTGTGTGGCAAGTAGCACCATCCTGTGGCATATCCTCAATTTCTGGCCACAAGAAGTTCGTTATCATCTCGCGATAGCGAACACCATTCACGGTAACTGCTTGGCCGACCTCATTTTCGAAGAAGTACTGCTCGATGACGCCGCTAGCCCATAAACCGCACCAAACAGTCACTCTTTGTGGATGCATCGACTTTTCAACAATCACTCGTGGATTCTCATTTGCCCAAATGCTGTAATTCTGCTTGTTAACGAATCCACTGAGGTGAAAGTATGCCTCATCGCTGAAGATGATTTTCTTTGTAAAGTCACCATTCACTTCTGTCTGTTCAACCAACCATTCGGCATATTGACGACGCTTGAAATGGTCAGTAGGCTTCAGCTCTTGAGTCAATTGAACATTGTAAGCGTGTACATTCAAATCTTTATTCAAAATTCGCATCAGTGATGTTCAATTGTTGGGCACGACGACGAGTCGAGGTTGACGGTCTACTCTTCTACTATCTCTTCTGCTACACTATCGCGAACAACAGCAATGTTTTCCGCAGAACGAACTGGGCGAGCATGCACAGGTGTTTTCACATTTCCTACAGACCCGGTTTCCGGTACAGGTAAGGTGTGACTCACAATTAATATCGTGCGTTATGGTTGGACCACCCTTTATTATTTTTCAAAAAAAAAAAAAATGATTTAAATTTAATTATTATCATTGCAACCTTGTACTTATTTCCTATTTGCCTTTCCGATATAAACTCCATCAATTACTTGTCAGCTATATATCTAAATAAACCGAAATGGGAATTACTTCACACATTCCGCTTATTCTATTCCTGTTATTTACACGTTATTACTACTCATTATCGTCAAAAGGCTATAACAACATGTGCCAATGATCGTACCTAGCGAAAACTGGCTATATCTAAAAATACAAATTTAATTAATGCCACTTATTGGCAAGTGGCTCATCACGGTCAATCTCAAATCCTGTTTACAAAAGTATTATTTTTAGTGGCTATAATCAACACTTCAGTAATCGACATTATGAAACGAGTTTACTCAAAAATTGCACATTATGGATTTATAAACAGTTCGAGACGGGTTGTTAAAGCAGCGACGCAGATTTTTATTATGGTAAGAGAAGTTTGGAAATAAATTAGCACCAGTAACTTAGGATGCAAATATATCATGAAACGTATACAGTGCGCCCGTAAATAGTGGCGCTCCGCTGCTAATTTTGGAAGTAAACAATATATCGACGACTCACAAAAAATAGATTAATTGACATCATTTATCTTATAATATATTACTATCATTTGACAAAGCGCTATAGGTACTTCCATTTGATAAAATAATCTATATTGGTTCCCTTATTTTTTTTGGAATAAAATAAGACCGCTTGACCTAACCTTAAAATTGATTTTAGAGAAAATAGTGCTTATATACATACTTGGGTCTATTTATTTGATGGTAATATACGAGCCCACGCTCTTAATAGTTCGTCCAAACATAATTTTACAACTAATATATTTAAATAAAAGTAATAACACTCTTAAAACTATTTTAAAAATATTGGTAACAGAAACAAAGTATATACGTTTAACTTAAATGCGATAAAGTATTACTACGTCATGATGTGTCAGTGGCAAACTTGTTAATAAAAAACATTAAGATTCGCGGTTCAGAATAGTTTGGCCGCCTCATCAAAACTGTGTTACATCACCTTTATTCTTTATTAACAATAACAGCTTTAATTCTAGCAGACATGGTATATCTACCAGCTTAGCGAACTCTTCAGGAAACGTGCTGTCCCAAATTTATCGCAATTTGATCGTAGATCGTTAATTGAACGGGTTGGATGTTGGCGCAACTGTTTTTTCATTTTATGCCACAATGTTTCTATTGACGAGAGGTCTGGACTAGTGGAGGGCCCTTCCATAACAGGGACATTATGGTATGTAAACCAAGCTTTGACAGTTTTTGCTGTATGACACCATCCTGCTGGAAAATGCACTGCGGGTCAATATCTTGGCATATTGGTATTGACTGCAATAAACTGTCTGTCAAAATTTGTTTATATTTTCCTACTGTCGCAGTACCAGGACCTATGCCACTCATACACCACCAAATCATAAGAGACGCAGGGAATTTCACTTTCCTAACCAAACAGTCAGGAGGATAAGTTTCCTGTGGGGTTCTTAGCACACGTGTAACACCCAAACAGATTTAAAATTGGGATTCGTCGCTCCAAATTATCTGGTGCCATTGTTGTAAAGTCTAGAGCCTATGTTCTCTGGCCCACCGTAACCGATTGATTTTCTGTCCTTTAGTTAATAATGGTTTTTCTTTTACCTAAAGAAGAAACCGGTAAGTTCAAAAGTAATCGTATATCAAGTAAGTAAAAGTAATTCTACAATTTAAAAACCTTATAGAATTTGTATCCCATATTCTTTATTGCGTGTTTAGTTGTGGATAATTTTTCTAATGGCTTGCCTCTATAGTGTAGCACCATAATTTCTTTTGCACCGGTTTGTCGGTTTGTTGTTACAATCCTCTTCAGAGTATGTTGAATTAAACGATAAATTTGGAATGGTCGACCAGTTTCTTCATTTGGTCTGTGCATCCAGTTTTTTTTATACAAGTTGATATTGTCTTGCACTGTTGATTTAGGCAGCGAATAAGTAGCAGATATTTTCACAGCCGAAATTCCCTGTTTAAGAGCAATAACTAATGATTTTCGCATATCGTCACTTAATGCCATGCCACGTGCAACTCTTTTTTTAATTTTAACAGATGCGTCCAAAACACTCATAATGTCCGTTTCACTTTGACAACAATTAAGATTCTATTTTTTCTTTAAACGCTTCAAACGTTTAGCCTACAATGCATTTCAGCAACTGACTGAACTGTTCTGAACCGCGAATCTTATGTTTTTAATTAACAAACTTGTCATTTGCATATCATAACACTTCACCGTATTTAAGTTAAACGTTTATACTTTGTTTCTGTTGCCAGTATTTTTCTTTAATAAAATAGTTTTGAGAGTGTTATTACTTTTATTTAAATATATTAATTGCAAAATTATGGCCGAACTATTATGAGCTTGAGATTCTAGTCATTGTAAGCTTTTTAGTGTTCGTTACATAATCATTACATGCGAGGCAATTTGAAATACATTTAAATACTGAAGTGTATCATATAAGTTTACGGTTATTTTCTCATTGCCAGATAAAGTAAACTTTTCCACGCATTTAGCTGAAAGCTGACGCCATAACAAACACTAAAGATGTCTTTAAGTATTTGTTAATGGTTGCATTGGTACTCGTATGATATAAATCAATTACTTCTCTTAAAGTAATCGACTTGTATAAAAACAGAGGCAATATAGGTGAATATTTCCTGCAGCAATGTTGGAACATCAAAAGGCTGTAGTTGAATAAACATCCCATACTTTAATAGAGAAGATGAAAATTATGTAAAGTGTAAATCTCTATAAACCTTTTTTCATTCACGCACTGTTTATTCCTGAACTACTAATATTAGCTAGAAATTTTATATTTGATGTAATGCCAAGTACATAACAAGCATAAATATGTTACATATAATTTTATCTGCATTTCTGAAGAAAAATAGTTAGTTCTTTTAGACACGCTTGTATTATATTGAATGTTTGTAAACTTTATAGTAGGTGACTGAATGATATAAATACGAATAAAGCGCTTAATAATCTCATTTAAAAATATTTAGGGGAGAAATGAAGTTAAAACACTGGGGATGGGGAACATTTTTTGTCATTCGCTTTTGCAAGAGCTTTTTTAACCGATTTTGGTAATATTTTTATCGTTGATTGCAAATCTGAAATAAACAGTTTTAAAACCTTAAAACGGACTTTTCCGCACGTAGAACATCTCTATCTCGAACTTCGAGTGGCCGAGAAAAAATAAACCAACACATAAATGTAGAATATGTGTTTTATGCGACAGTTTTACTTGTTTCATTGGCGGCTGCTTCAGTGCCATATCAACACGTTTGTGATCGGACCAAATTTTTTTTTCTCATTCATTCGTATAGGATACAGGCCGAATATATGTTTTTTCGTTCAATGCAAAATCAGTAACGCCTAAAATGTTTATGTTCAAAATCTCAGAATGAACATAAACATTTACATCGTGCTTTCTCATGACCCATGGACAGGGTGGAATGTGTCCTATCCACCTTAAAATCAATAGGTGTCGTCTGGGAGACGTCACCGATTAGAATCAGTCAAAACCCGATCAATCCGACAGGGTTTAGTTGAGTTATCGTGCTAACAAGAAATTTTAATACCCACGACAATGACAACGACACACACACAGACACAAATTTTGTAAAAACCATTTTTTTTCCGGTTTTTAGGCCGAAAAACGAAAAATAAACGCTAGAAAAATTTCTTTTTCCATTTTTAATTGTACGATTACATTACTTTTCCGCTCTGGTATAGTTAAGTGCGAAAAAGTAATAGATTTTTGCTATGTGCTCTGGCTTCCATGCAATTTTATGTTAAATATAAAGAGTTTAGCTCACCACTATCTTATAACTTCTGACATTTTTCTTGTATGGAGTATTGCGCCCTTAGAAAAGATTCGTGTATTTATTAGCATACATTTTATACTAACTGTCTTAAATGTGAAATAGTCTCATTAAAAATACTCTATTATTGGTACCACACTTTTACGCAACACGGACATCTGAGGCGTGATTACTAGATCTCTGATTGTTTGTGGGCAAGTAGTTTGTACTTGCTTATATGTGTGTATATAGTGTCATTAGCTCAGAAAACATTTTTCCTTCATTACATCTCAAGCTGGGCAAAATATAACAGTTTGTCAAGGCACTAAGTATTGAAGGTGAATGTTTTCGTGACACAGTTTCTACTTTTCTTGCTCTAAATTTCGAGAAGATCAAAGAAGATAAATTTAACGGATCTCAAATATATACCTTTGTCTGTCACGAAGATGAATAGTAAGGAGAAAGCAACGTGGCAGTTATACAAAATATCTTTGGTAACAAAAAAAGTTCTAGCTACGAAGTTCTGGTTACTACAATGCTGTTGGCTTTCCAAAACCTTGGTTGCAATTTTAGTATCAAGTTCCATTTCTTGTATAGTTACCTCGACCAGTTCCCAGAGAACTTTGGCACTGCAAGTGACGAACAAGGGACGAAAAAAATCAGACAAGATTTCTGTGAGGCCTACAAACGCAAGAGCTACAAGCTTAAGTTTTTGCTCGAATAGGAGTATCTAAATTTTCCTCCACGTTAGTTGTTACGATTCACCTACTGACTTTTTGCCGTTATATCATTACAGGAAGCGTCAAATGAAAATGTCAAATTGTAAAAAATCCAAAGCTTACAGAGCGCAGAACTATAGTTTATTTCATCGCTATTTGCCAAATAAAAAAACTCAAAACATACCGTGGCTTGTTTTTATGGCTAGGCTCAGGTAGACTGTTCCATTTATCGGCAAGATATGAGAGCTTTTTATTTGGCAAATAGCTATGAAATGAATAGTACTTACAGATTTGAACTCAGTGCCTTTGAATTAGGTACAACCAAATGCTGTGTTATTCCCCAGTGTAATTATTGGGAATCAATTTTTCTTTGAGTATACACTTTCATAGCCAACCTAAGTACGAATAAGTTTTCTTCATTTATTTATTTCCATAAAAACAGTTACTAGCTATTCACACAACATCTATTTGCATAGAAATATGAACTAAATTCAATTTAAATGTTGCAATTCATGTTATCACGTAAGAAGCCGGTTATATCAAAATGAAGGTACATTTTACACCACTCGTCTTCAATAAATATAAAATTTTTATTGCAATACAATCTGTTTCCCCGCCACCCGTTTATTTACGACATAGTGTAATAACTGTATGTAATAACTGCACTACTAAACGCTGTTATTTGCATTTAATGATTGAGATAATCTGCTCACACTTCAGGTCTGTTACTATAACGACTCGTTAATCTTAGTTGGTTGCTAAAAATAGGAATATGATAAAATCGAGATTGAAGTTAGTTATTGAAGTTCGCGTTCTCGATCAAATGAAAAGTATGATTAGGCTAAAAAAATAATCGATTTAATTCCTGTTCAGATGTACAGCTCATCAAGAATAGGAGCAAGTATCAACACTGCGATATCGGACCGCCCACGAGGTGCGCAGTAAATAGCCTGGTCTTTACTCAGTCCAATTGAGACTTTTGCAGAGTGAATATCGATGAATATATGTATATTGGATGTAAATGTACACAGAGTTCGATCTGGTTGCTCGTAAAGTGCATCAATTTCCCTTCGAACTCTGTCTTACTCCTTATTCTACGCATGTCTAGAGAATCTCACACTTTCTCCTATTCTTGGCGAGCTACTGATTGCGGTGGCCATTCCATATGTTTTTAACCTATATCTCTCAAGAGAATATTTTGTATAGAATATATATTGTATAGAATTTTTTTTCTCAAAAAATGGGACAGCTGTTAGAAATCAACGTACATCACTGAATAGATGTAATCAAAATAATATAAACCATCAATGATTTTGAGTATTGCAACATTAAATCGTGGACTTTCGTACTAAATGTATAAAGCAAGTTGAAATAAACAGTTTTAAAACCTTAAAACGGACTTTTCCGCATGTAGAACATCTCCATCTCGAAATTGAGTGGCCGAGAAAAAATAAACCAACACAAGTAGTATAGCAAAGCGGGTACGGGCTCACCCTCGGATTTGTCCGCGGACATTTGATGCGGATGGCATGTGGTCATTGTTGATCTGGAGAACTCTTGGCGCAGGTATAAAACAGGTCTGTACAGGTATAAAACAGGTGTGTATCGGTTTAAAACAGGTATGGTGGTATTAGGAAAAAAACATGGCGTCATCAAACAGGTTACCATAGCTGTTTTAGACCGATACACACCTGTTTTATACCTGTATAGACCTGTTTTACACCTGCGCCAAGAGCTCTTCAGATCAACAATGACCACATGCCATCCGCATAAAATGTCCGCGGATAAATCCGAGGGTGAGCCCGTACCCGCTTTGCTATACTACTACCACATAAATGCAGAATATGTGTTTTATGCGACAGTTTTACTTTTTTCAAATAGTCCACGATCGTGCTTTCTCATGACCCATGGACAGGGTGGGGGTGTCCTGTCCACTTCAAAATCAATAGATGTCGTCTGGTAGACGTCCCTAATCAAAATCAGTCGAAACCCGATCGATTCGACACGATTTAATTGAGTGATATAAATCTCCAAATAGTCCAATTCTCAAATAGTCCACCATTGTGCTTTTTCATGACCCACGAACATGGTAGAGTGTGTTCTATCCACCTTAAAATCAATAGGTGTTCTCTGGGAGACGTCCCCTATCAGAATCAGTTAAAACCCGATCGATCCGACACGATTTAGTTAAGTTATCGTATTAATAAGGTTTAACAACAATGCCGACGATAACGATAACGACAACGACACAAATACACAAAATGGTTTAAGAACCATTTCTTTTTTGGTTTTCAGGCCGAAAAACGAAAAATAAACCCTAGAAAAAAAAATTTTTTTACACGATCACATTACTTTTCCGCGTATAGTGGAGTGCGGAAAAATAAAAATAAAATGGGTTTCTCTGAATGGGTTTTCCCCTATAAAATGATTTTATGGGGGAAAATTTCTAGGAGTAATTCGGCATATAAGATTATGCATTTCTCTATTTGTTAGAGGATTAACTACATACATATATTGAACATTTTTCTTTACAACGGAGTGGTTTGGGGCATGGTTTTAATTTCTAATGAAGTGGTTCTTGAATCGATTTGACAGTGCTGAATTTTGACAATTTTCTTAACAGTAAAACATTTATTATTTACAGTTTTTAAATAAAAGGCAAAAATCTGGTCCTGGGTATGAAATTGATAAAAACATAGGAGTATATATTTTGGTCAAAACGGTAGGCGTTTGTCATTTAATAATTGTGAAGCTTCTTATTATTGTATTTCAAAATTGTCTTCCATATTTGTGAACATAAAAAGATTCATCATAATGGGGCCATCAGTCCTAAGACTGGTTGGACGCTAACCTCCAGCTTCTCCTATCTTGTGCTAACCTACGCATTTCGCTAATTATGCTACAACCTACATGCCTTACTATTTGCGAGCAGTAGTCTAATCTAGGCCTACCTCTGCCTTTGTTCACTCCTATTTCTGCCTCAAAAATATCGCGGACTATTCTCCCATGTCTCAGCAAGTGGCCTACCGTTGTATCTCTTCTCTTCTTTATGTTTTTCCACATGCTTCTTTTCTCGCCGACTTTCTCTAATACTTCTTCGTTTCTAACCCTATTAGTCCACGGTATTTTCATCATTCTTCGGTAACACCACATCTCAAAAGCTTCTAATTTCTTCCTACTTGCTTCCCCTATCGTCCAGGTTTCGCAACCGTATAGTGCCATGCTCTATACATACGTTTTCAAAGATCTCTTGAAAACTCATTTGTTTTATTATTTATAAACCTTGTTTCTAAGTTTATTACCCCCGAGCATAAAAGTGCTTTCTTTTTGTTAAAAGCTACTCGACCCTGCGCTATTCTTTGTTTTATATCTTTATCGCTTCTTCCATCCCAATTTATTTTACTTCCTAAATAAGTGAAGTCTTTAATTTCCTCCAATCTTTCATTGTTAATTTGTACTTTCGTTTTTGCTTTGCTCTCGCGTCCAAATTAGCACAAATTAGGTCACAGTCTTGGTACGGTAGTCTACCGGAAGTCAAGAAGGAGCTAATTTATATTGTCTATGCCTTTCCATTAATTCTAATCGCTATTGCACAATCTGAATTATCATATTTAACCTTAACACCAAATACAAGAAACGAGGTTTTGATTTGGGCAATGTGATTTTTATCTTAAAAAATAAGTGGCGACGTATCTCAAGGTTGTAAATTGATCTTTAGACACGACGAGGAAGTGAAGGACATCTTTTAGTGCAAATAACAACAACGTTATTTATGTATTTTTGTACATGTCCCACAAAGCAAATGTTTATTTATGCTTACTGAGTTTTTCTGGCGTATCATTTACCTACATGTAATATATGCGTTTTCTAAATGGGTTTACGAAGGCTTTACATGAATTTAATTATCGTTTTTATTTATTATTAATCATTTTTCGGTTTAGTGGAATTTGTTCATAAAAGGATAATTGTGTAATAAATTTTAATGCACCAGGTCAAAGTGTGGTGTTTTTTCCTCTTAAAATCCTGTATGCTAATAATTAATGTATAATTATTAGCGTTTCAGACTTAACATCATGTTTGTGTAACCTTAATTTAGTAAAAACATAAATTTTAAGCAAAAACGTTTAGATTAAAGCCCAAAATTTAGATTTAATATGTAACTATTTAGAACGATATTCTAAAATACTGAATAAAATAAACAGTTTTAAAACCTTAATATGGACTTTTCCGTACATAGAACATCTCTATTTCGAAATTGAGTGTGTCCTATCCACCTTAAAATCAATAGATGTTGTTGGTAGATGTCCCTAATCAGAATCAGTCGAATCCCGATCGATCCGACACGATTTAATTGAGTGACCGTGCTAACAAAAACAATTTCTCAAATAGTCCACCATCGTGCTTTCTCATGACCCATGGACAGGGTGGGGTGTGTCATATCCACCTCAAAATCAATAAGTGTCGTTTGGGAGACGTCCCCGATCAGAATCAGTCAAAACCCGATCGATCCGACGCCATTTAGTTGAGTTATCGTGCTAACAAGAATAAATGCCGACGACAACAACAACGACTACGACACACACATAAAATGGTTTAAAAACCATTTTTTTTTTGGTTTTTAGGCCGAAAAACGAAAAATAAACTCTATAAAAACATTTTACACAATTACATTACTTTTCCGCGTATTGTGGAGTGCGGAAAAGTAACAATCTACACGAAAGTTTAAAGTTTTATTAGTATTTGTCTTTTGCCAATCGATAATTCGAATTATCATTCGATAATCGAATTCGAGGCATGAATTTACATGTTTTGTTAATATTCGACTGTTGCTGGCAGGAATTTCTTAAAATGAAATTACTTTCGATAATTATTAATAAATCTATTTAGCCCTTAATTAGTTGATAACTAAATTAGAGATATACTACTCAAATATTCAACGAAGATACATTTTGATATCCGATATTTTATATATAATAAAGTTTTATGTCTACTTTTTTTATATACAACACAGAACAAATCTAGATTATTTCATTCAGTTCTGAATATTATTAGTTGCCCCTAAACTATCGATTCAAATCTAATTTTATTTCATTTAAATTAGTATATAATAGATTAACCGTTCTCTTGGTGTATGGTCTTAATATACAAAAGAGCATAAAGTAATTTGTACATCAAATCATCATCTATTTTTGTTCTAGAACATAATTATTAAAACTTACATTATTAACTTATGTAGATTTAAATATATTATATCGTCATTTCTTATAATTAAATAGATAAAAGGGGTTTATATGAGATGCGCATTTTAAATAAAACATGATGTTCTGTAGTAAAGTATTGAAATATTTATTGATTTATAATGTTGATGTTTGAGAATTATGTATGGAACAAAAATGCATCCGATAAATGGCCGCCACGACTTTGGTGGCATACTAGTACTCTTCTGACGACATTTTGTATAACGCGGGATTCCGTTGATACGGCAATCAATTTCGGTTTTCAATGCTTGGGTGGTCGTGGTTTTGCTGGCGTAAACCTGAAATTTCAGAAAACCCCACATAAAAAAGTCTATAGGTGTCAAATCGCAAGATGGTGGCGGCCAATTCTGGTCACCAAAACCGGAGATGACACGACCAGAGACAGACTAGTACAATACCGTTAATGTTTCATGGGTGGCATGGCAATTGGCACCGTCCTGCCGAAACCACATGTCTTCAAGAGCAATATCTCCCAATTGAGGCATAAGAAACTAGGTTATCAAGTCACGATAACATTCGCCATTTTCTGTTAATGCATTCATTATCTGCCTCGTTTTGAAAGAAAAATGGTCCAATGATTCCCTCAGATCATAATACACACCAAACAGCGACACGTTGGGGATGCATTTGTTTCTCATAAATCATTCGTGGATTTTCTGAGCCCCAACTGCGGAAATTTTGCTTATTAAAGAAGCCATCAAGGTGAAAATGGGCCTTGTGGTTGAAGATGATTTTGTCTATGATGTCTATAGATTTGTCCATAGATGATTTTTGTCGTCATTTACTTATCGTTCAATGATCCAATTGGTGAACTCTCTTCGTTGTGAATGGTCTGTTTGAAGAAGTTATTGAGTCAATTTGATTTTGCAAGCATGGAGATGCAAATCTTCAGGGAGAATACGATGAAGGGTGGCTGTTGAATGTCTCTCACTCTCGGCCATACTATCGTGAACTGCCATGATGCTTTGTTCTGAGTGACCACTACGAACTCATGTCGTATATTCCACATCAACAACTGAACCAATACTTTCGAATTTTTCGATTATTTTTTTCATAGTTAATAAATTTGTAACATTTTCTACCGAAAATTGGGTACATTTTACGAATTGTAGCAACCAAATTTTCACCATATTGATAGTAATGTTCAACAATTAGGACGTGTTGCTGTATCATGTAGTGCTTCATGTTTACTAATTCCTATCTCCTATCGATCTGTCAGACTTATTGACCTATTGAACCATGGTAGCCAAAATGGCACGCAATTCAGTTCATACGCTTTTATTGTAACACTCCTTATAATAAACTAATTTCTTATTTGATATCCCTTATAATATATATATATATATATATATATATATATATATATATATATATATATATATATATATATATATATATATGTTGTGAGGTATTCTTAGAAATAGGTTTAGGAATATTTTCAATAAAAACCATATCTAATACTACATAAAACTGTAAACAACTACTTATTATTTATATTATTGAAAGTAGGCGGAAAAGACTACTCAGAAGTGAAACAGTATCTCTGTTAATAGCGCATTCAATTAGAACTTTTATTTATTACTTAAAACTTTTTTAAATTGTTATATAAATTACTGAAAGACGGAACAGAAATATTATCCATCACTGCCAGTTTCCCTGAAAATAGTAATAATTTTCTAATTTTAAATGGGTCACCTAATTTTTGTTGTTGTTTAATTGTATCTATTTTCTACTGTTTAATTGTATCTATTTTTAATTGTAACTATTGTCAAATAGAACCATATATCTAAAATCAAAAACAACTCGGCTATGGGTAGGAAACTTAAAAACAAAAAAACATAAAAACAAAATACATCATAACGATCTTCAAAAAAATTCTCCATTCCCCCAAAAGTAGAGGTTAGTCTTTTGCCACGATTTGTCGAGTCGCTCTACATATGTTTTCGCAAAAATTTTCAAACAACATGCGCCAAACAAAATTTCTATTTCAAACACGTCTTTATCACATTGTTTTCTGAGTTTTTTTAAAAAATTTTAATATACTAACAATAATAATTACTTATTAATATAATTTTGTATTAATAAGTAATTATTAATACAACATTAATTATTAACTCGAAACACTACAGATAAGGCAGAAACATTGTAGGATAAAGCAAAATCAATAGAAAAGGTTTCTTTAGATATTTTTGATTTTAGAGATATAGCTCAATTTGTTAAATTATTTGAAATTGATTAACCTTCAATATCGGATAATGATAGTATTCTCTTTAAATAAAAAAAAATTAAGGTAATTTCCGGTGAAACTGGATGTGGTGGAAACTATTTCCGGTAATTTTTAGATTTACATACAGTTTATTAACATAAGAGTTCACCAGAACTTAACAAGGGCTTAAATTGAATACTAACCAAGATTCAGCAGTGTTTCCTTTTAAAATCATCAAGCAGCATAGATTTCTAGTATATAATCAGAAAAAAGTTAATCATGCGACTACGAAGCAACAGATAATTCCATATACAATCAAACCATCAATGGCTACCTTGTAAGGCAAGACGACAGCTTCTACACCTGCAACAGTAAACCCAGACCTGATGACACCACTCCTGGAAGTCGCCATTAGAGTTAATGACGTCAGAAGTTCTATAATAAGGACGAGGAACTGGGCAAAGAGAAGGTGGTGCTTTAAATATAAACGTAATTAGACTGGTAATCAATCACATCATTATGCCTTGTCCGTTCTATTGTTAATTACCTTTCCTTATTCGAATACGTCAGCGTTGAGTTCATTGTTTTGAAGAAATTTCGAGCATGAGCTAATCTTTTTACTTCCTTATAACGCAGAGGAAAGCAGCGATTGATTTTAATTCTCTCAATTTAAGCAATCAGAATCTATTAGGCCTGCTGTACTGATTCCGGTCGAGAGTTTGATATGGCGTTATTCGATTGTTATATGGAAAGGGTGTTAGGCAATAATTGCCGTTAGAAAAGTAACGAATTTGTAATGATAGTGATATATTGAATAGTGTTTCGTGTTAAATAGCGTAGAATTTATATTTCACTTCATTTAATGCAATACTCTCAGTAGTTTGTCTTGTATAACTATTGTATCATGTTAAACCACGATTTAGGTCAACTTTAATATGTTTGACACATTTAATGTAAAATATTTCACACTTAAGTAAAACCTTATGGAGTATACGATTTAGGAGTTCTCCGTATATGTCAGGATCGTATTTAGGTGCTGTTAAGTTGACGCAATAAAACGTGGACAGCAAAAAGGCATATACTTCAAGATACTCATGCAATTTAAAAGCAGCTGCCAATAATAAATTATTCAGTATCAATGCCTGCGATTAAGAGAACATTTTTTTCACATCACATATTATAGGGGTAGTTAGTGGTTAACAACATTGGTGAAGCATAATTTGAAAAAGGATTTTGTACTTAGTCAATAAAACATTTCGTTATACGAATACTACAAAATATTCTAGACTTCAGCAAAAACCAATGGGAATGTATAAAAGTTCGGCTTCTTAACTATTCTAAATAAAGTTTACTATTACTGTTTTTTGATAAAAACTCGAAGATTAGGAAACTGGAGGAGAATAGCGGTAGATAGAACCAGATGGAGGAACATAGTAGAGCAAGCCAAAACCCACCAAGGGTTATGAGCTAAAAGAAGAAGAAGATTACTGTTTTTTTATTTTACTTTAAAATAATCACATAGTATTCAGGCCGCTGCTCTAAATTTTGTTCATACACTAAGATCAATTATAATACTCGTAGACTGTATAAAAATAAATAATAAATTCATCCTTGTTCCTTTGAGGTTCTCGGTAGTATCCAGAGGGGGGATGGATAGAGTCACACAACGTGGGTGTTCTGATTAACTAAAAGGACTTCTACGTGAAGATTTCGTTTACACTACTCTTAGGCACTTTCTAATATGTACAGAATAGGAATTGTCAAGAACAGGAACAAGTCTCAAAACTGCAATATTGGACAGTCCACGAGGTGCGCAGTATATGGCTTGGTCTTTACTCGGTCGTACTGAGACCTTTCAAGAGTGAATATCGAGTATGTATGAATGTATGCAGCGCATAATCTGACTACGCGTAAAATGCATCCTTTTCCCTTCGAATGCTGTCTCACTCATTCTTCTACGCAACACAGAGAGTCTCAAACTTTTTTCTATTCTTAACAAGCTGTATATCAAATCTATTATCTAATTCAAATTCTTTTCTAGTAAGGATTGTATCTGTTTTATATATTGACAAAACCTTTTACATTGTTACCCAACAAAAAACGCAACCAAAAGAAAGAACGGAATACGTTTCTCTTGGTTGCGAACATGACAAATATGAAGCAACAACACATAAAATACATACATTTTCACCAGAGAAAAAAATAGTGGAAATAGTAAGCTATGAAATTATAAGGCTATGTAGCTCAATAAGCCTAATAGACTTATTAGACTACAAATACCAGTATTTCGCTGTTTTTTTACCGGCAAAAATGTTAGATTTGAAACCTAGCGTTCTGTTAAACCAATATGAGGAGGAAGGCTCGCCTTTCGTTATAATTCGGAGATGTTCGTTATTTATCATTGGCGTTACTTGAAAAGTGCGAATACATACATACTACTGACATTTTGATCGTTCTCTTCGTACTAGATTATGTATTATATCTGGTCTGTTATTAAATATTAAAATTACGTACATAATTATAAGTGCTCTAATAGTCAATGGCAATTATAAATATTAGAACTACGATTATAAATGAATAAAACCAGATATTAAATCACCACCAACTAAGAATTTTATAATTTCATATTTGTTCTTTTATTGTTGGTGAGGCAGTCACCTCACGTGCTGTAGAAAAATAATTTTGAGAAGTAAAAATGGAATTAAGAAAGGAAATGAGGAATAAACTCCAAGATACAATACCACAATTAGAACAATTTTATTTGTATTTAATAAATCCGTTATAATGACAACTGCTTAATCAAAAAATGTTGGTGTAACCGTTATTATTAATATGCAGCGTATTCTTAAAAAGAATTTATACAAGACTGTATTATTTATTTTATCCGTTTTATATGTATTTTTGACCGCGCGCTTAAAAATACGCTTACAGAATAAATATTTAACGTAAATATTTGTGTTCAGAGTTTAATTGCGATTTAACAACTCGACTGACTAATCTAAATAATAAGTTGGAAGCAGACAGAACAACAGAAGTTGTTCTCTGATATAACATAAAAAACGTATACTTTGATATAAGATGAATAAATACGAAAAGATTTTTCAAAGAAATTGGGTTGATAACCAAGTCAGTGATGATGATTGCGTCAACTAGCTGGACAAATATTCATTGCCGAGATATTTTTCGTCGTTTAATGACTATATAAATTCTAAAGTTCGACTTATATTCATATTTTTAAGTAATTGTA
Organism: Rosalia funebris; assembly: GCA_037954035.1. NCBI lineage: Eukaryota > Metazoa > Arthropoda > Insecta > Coleoptera > Cerambycidae > Rosalia > Rosalia funebris. The sequence continues at coordinate 13,745,926 of JAZFAV010000002.1, read as the reverse complement.
TAACAATAAATAAATCATAATACAATAAGTATGTAATTAACTGTTAAGATAAATAATTTGGGGTAGCTAAAAGATGCGAAAATGCTTCAAATTCGCTCTTTTGGAACTTAAATAGAATAAAAATTAAGTAGAATCAAAAATCGGGAGGGATCAGTTTAGGTGACCTAATATTTAGCAGCTCGTCTTCGTCTATCCATTTATTGTACCATCGAAAATATCATTAAAATGTTCATATATTTAAATTGAAGGTTAGGAGAAAGTTTTGTCACAGTCGTATGGTTTCGGTTCTTAAATTTGAAGATACTCGTATATCTTAGATTTGAAGATGTCTAAACTGTAAAATATCTTGCTTCAGTTGAAAATATTCAACTTGCTGATCATTATTGATGCTATTTATGAATAAGAGATCTACGATATAGTAGCATATCATTCCAAATCAAACTTTTATGCGTGTGAGGAAATTTTCGGTATCCAATATAGATTTCCAATATTTACAAGTGTGTTCTGTTACACCAAATCCATTGATGTGTTCATTTAGACAAAAAGTTTGTCTTTAAATTCTCGTATAAATCAATTCTTGTAGTAAATTATTTTTATTGGAATATAGGAATTGGTTCATTGGATTGGTTAGCTTAGCGTCTTTAAAAAAAACAAAAATGAAGAGAAAAATACCAAAAAATAGTACTGGAACAATGTTGAAAATACTCCTGAATTTAAACTGAACGTTTTTGATATATTGTAATGTTTCCAATTTCTTTATCTACGCCTTATATAGGCACACCCTCATAACAGAAATATATAGGGTATATCAGTTGGAACTGTAGGATTGCGCATGACTTGTATTCTGTCAAAGATAGAGCGTTAATATTTAACAACTGTCATCTACAAACCAACGAAATTAACATGCCGCGATTAACAGTTCAACTACAAATAGTTTGTGTACAACTATTTTATGAAAGTGAGCGACTATTTACAGTTGCATTAAGAAAAGATCGCACAAAATTAGGATAAAATGAAGCATCTAAAGAGTTAATAGTTAACTTAATCAAGAAATTTGAAGAGACGGGTTCTGTTATTGATAAGGCATTACTAATACGTCCTCGTCGTGGTCGATCAGATGAAAATATTGCTAAAGTAAGAGAAAGTGTACTGGAGTACCCAAACACATCAATTCGACGTCGTGCACAACAACTGAATCTGCCAAGAGAGAAATATCCTGATCATGTTGCCTCGAGGAATGCTGATATCAATTGGCCTGCAAGATCACGTGATATAACACCACTGAACATTCATGTCGAGGGAAAAGTGTACGCTACTCAGCGATCAGCAATCAATGACCTCAAAGCAAACATTCAACGTGTTATACATGAAATAGAGCCAGTTTCATGTGCCCGTGTTATGGACAATTCTGCTGAACGAATGGCATCATGCCAAATGAGTCGAGGTGGCCATACGAATGATATTCTTTTCCCTTTGTAGCCGTATCGTCTCCATTTTATGTTGAAGAATAAAAAACCTTAGTTTGTCAAATATTATTAGTTTTATTCATAAATCACATCCTTTAGTCCCAAATGAGACACCCAGGGATGTTGACGTCGTATGGTTTGTACATAGATGATAGTCGTTAAATATTGACGCCTTATCATTGAAAGAACACAAATGGCACGCAATTAAAATTTTGTAGTGTCATTTGAGACACCCTATACATATGTATACTGAATATTTATAACATTTATTGAAATTTGTGCAGCATTAATATATTTTCATATTATTTTACATTTTTTATAATTATTTGTGGAGAATTATTCGTCAACAACGCATTCCTATTATATAGGTACTTTTAAATTAATCTATGATCTGATCACTTGATAAATTCGAGAGGAAAAACAACTTTCTAATCTGTCCAATCGTGGGCATGAGCTTTAAGCGTTTTGCTTAGTAGATCAAGGATTCATGCTGGCCAATTTTGAGCAAGAATGAAAAGGTATTGTCTTCAACTAAACAGGTGCAAGCCTAGAAAGGAATTCGCGAATAAAAATTTAAAATTAATAAAGCGCTTTTGAAGGGTACCAATAATGGATATCTGTGTTAAGTAGAGTTATACAAGTGTCGTTGCTACCGCGTCATAATTAATAATATAAAACGTGTAGTTTTTCTGCATTGAAATAATGGGTTATCTAACGTTAAACATTTGTCCTCAACAACAAATTTGTTTATTAACAAATGTTTTAATTCCTGCTATAATTTTATTAAGAATCGGATATTCTAGCAATATACTCAAGAAATTAATAATTAACTTTTCCTCGGCTCGCCTTTATTTCTCTTTCGCCTTTTCCTCGTGGCGTTCTCTTTGTTCACGTGACAGGGACTACTTGCTCCAGTTTCGATATATCAAAGAGCCTTTGTTCTTTAGCTTGACACAACCGACGCTGATCTAAATTTAAAAACTTTTCGACCTCTTTCAAGTGAAGAAACCGTAAACAATTTCGAAGTTTTGCAACGGGGAAATAAAAGTGATTTATTGGTTCTGCTTTAGCTGGAAGTAAACAAGCTTTGTGTCTGGAATGGTTAGTAACGGTCAGTAACTGTTTCGTTCGCTGTTACGACACTTTTAATTGTTACGATCGTAATTAACATGCAAATGCAAATCGTTCAGTAGAATGATATAACATGTGCTTCGAGCGGTTCTAACAATATGCCAGCAACAGCGTAAATGTTTCAAAACGCGTCAAACTATAACATTTTAATAGATGAAAGTGGTTTATTGGTTCAAATATAACGTTTATTTACAATGAGGGTTCGAATAAAGACAACAAAATGATTTTTATGATGATGATTTTTATAAAATTACGTAAAAGACGTGACTATTTGTAACGCAGTATTTAAAATATGCGAATACTGAATACATAAATAGTAATAGTGTAAGTAATAATAGACTTCTGCAACACTGAAAATTTAAAACCAAATCTGTAAATACTCGGAATAATATACTATATGATTATACGAGTATTCTATGTTACTCCATTTACCTATTTTAATCTAATAATTCAACCTAAATATAATTTATTTATATGTAGATCAAATTCCTATTCCTTATATTATACAAGCATAGTACACATTCTCATTCGTCTTTTCAATAGGTTGTCCTTCCAGCGTTATATTTATATCAACGTTGGTCATTATCTTTGTCTTTGACTGATTGATTTTTAATCCAATTTTGTTGGACTCGTAGTTTAGTTGTTTAAGCATTTCTTCAAGCTCATGAGTATATATATATATATATATATATATACTTAGGACACTCCATTAAACTAGGAAAAGAAAATCAACATGCTGAAATCAGCAGAAGAATTAGACTGTCCTGGGCAGCCTTTGGAAAGCTACAATATATACTCAAAAACCAAGTTCCAGTCAACCTTAAGAAAAGAGTATACAACACATGTATACTTCCAGTCGCCACTTATGGATTGGAAATAATATCTATGACAAAAGTCTACGCTAACAAACTAAGAACATCACAGAGAGCAATGGAAAGAGCCATGATCGGAATTTCCTTACGAGACAAAATTAGAAATATGGAAATCAGGAAACGGACCCAAATAAAAGACACCATAGAAGAAATAGTAACAATGAAATGGCGATGGGCAGGACATATAGCTAGACAAGACGACACCAGATGGTCACGCAAAGTTACAGAATGGCGCCCAAGAGAAACGAGTAGGAGTATAGAGCGACCCCAGAGACGATGGGTGGATGATATAAGGGCGATAGCAGGAAGGAAATGGATACAATGTGCACAAAGCAGGGAGGAATGGAGAGAATTGGACGAGACCTTCGTCCAGGAGTGGGTGGATATGGGTTGAGGAAGAAGAAGAATAAGAAGAGTACACATTATAAAAGGGAAAATAATGTATATAAGTATTAAATGTAGCTCATAAATAGTGTCATTGTAATTGAAATGTGATAGTATTGAAGGCTGACATAAATTTTTATGGGTACAATTGAGCGATTATTCTTCAGTATGGGGCACAGGAACCTGATGATTTTTTGATCAACCAGGACAAAGTCGTAGGAAGTCTACAGATGCAAAATATGAGCGATATCTTATGCAAGTCGCCTCAAAAAACAGGCATTCTATGAGTTTAAAGCTAAGCAGAACCCTAGAAGCAGCTCGAAATGTAGCAATTTCTGGGCGAACAGTCAGGAGGAGGCTTAATGAAGATGGGATAGTAGAAGACCAGCTATTGCATCATTGCTTATTACAAAACATAGAGTTACTAGACTGCGTTTTGCAAGAGAACATGTAAATTGTATCATTGACGACTGGAAGCGCGTTTTGTTTTGGCCGGAAGTCGTAATTGACTAGATTGGGCATCGACGAGTCTGGCGGAGGCTAGAAGAGAGGTTTGCTCCTACAATATCTCCCCGATGATTCCATTTTTTGGTAGATCAATAATGTTCCTAAACAGGGGAGATCCATCAATGCACATTTCTACATAGAAAACATGATAGAAGATCATATGATGGATACTATTTGCCCCGTTTGTTGAGGACAACTTCATTTTTATGCAGAATAACCGTAGAGGGTGATCAACACGATACTGAATTCAAATTCTTACGATATAATTTAACTTCCAATTTTTCTAAAGTTTTCATTAGCACCGTTTATATTACATTTGACGTTATTGTCTCTTCCTGTTATTTATTCATGTTTTTCCCAATAATATGATTCTAGTTTATTAAACATTAGTTGAAATAATTTAATTAATACAACGTAGTTAAAATGATTTAAATCATCAAAAAAAAAATAAAATAAAAGTAGTACCTAATGAAAAGTTTCAGTGATACGTTAATTTTATCCAATAGTTATATTTTACTAGAAATATCTCTGTTCTACTTATTTCAGTTGTGTTTCAGACACAAATATATTTTCGTTTAAAAACATGGAAAACTACAGGAATATGAAGATAAAATAGACTCATTGAAGTTAAACCCTTGGATACTGATATACGCGTTTATTTGCCTTGGAAATGGTAATAATAATAAAATTCATCTATTCAACATGTCAAAGAAAACAAATATGTTCCAAGAAAGAATAACAAAGGAATATATTTATGTATCAATTAAACTGCAATATGCAATGCATTATATTTTATTGATTGTTTTTTACTATGTGACAGAGAACTTGCATGTACGTCAATGTGACGTATTGTACACTAGTAATTAATGTATTGTTAACCTGCATAATACTAAAAAATCTTACATTCTTTGCTCTTTTGAATACATTATTGAACTTTCTTATATTTATAAATGGGGAGAGACATAATTATAATGATATGACAGATGAATCAATTTTTTAAAATCAAGGATATCTTCGAAGAATGACATCTTCGTTTTCCCGATTTAATTCTTATAGATTTAAGCATATAAAGTAGTACCAGAATTGGTGTGTAATATTTGGCGGAGGCGAAATGAACAATGAATCTGAATACTGATTGATTATGTACAATTAAAGATTGGATACTAGAATCTCAATTATGATCCATTATTGAGTGACGAGAGCTTTCATGTATTTTGCATTTACTGTGACATTTTTGGATAATGCGGATTAAGAGATTTTATCAGTATGTTAATAGATTGAGATGATTGTGAAAGCCTTTGCGTCTGATGGTATTACTATGTATAAGAGTGTACACACGAACGACAAAAATAAAATGGATATAAAGGAAAGTATCAACATTTCTTTTCGTCGTTTGCTAATCTGTTCCTCGAAAGAAATCATTTATAAAAATTTGTGGTTTATTGATTTATTGATTTTGAAATAGATTAATATTCCTCATCTCGCTAGGATAATACTTATACTCGTAGATAAAGAAAGATCACACATATAATGTCATTGTTTTGACCAGTATTGTACAAGAACGTGTCAGATATTTTTGAATCATAATTTTAGGGATCAAAACAATGGCAAGAGTGTTTATCTCAACTAGTGATAGTCAATGAGATTTTAAAGTACTATTTGTAAGTTACCATAATAAACCAAACACTTATTATTTGCTACCATTTGGTATAACTACTAGCTGTTTTGGATGTTTATTTTTAATCTCTGAAAACAAATTCTAATTGTGAAAAAAATGGCACTGGGACACAGTTCTTTCTTAATATACATATCAGATATAACAGCACAATGCACATGAAATGTCCTCTCATATGCAGATTGTCTTCAATTATCTGTATCTTCTTCTTCTTCCTCAACCCATATCCATCCACTTCTGGACGAAGGTCTCTCCCAATTCTCTCCATTCCTCCCTGCTTTGTGCACATTATATCCATTTCCTTCCTGCTATCGGCCTTATATCATCCACCCATCGTCTCTGGGGTCGCCCTATACTCCTACTCGTTTCTCTTGGGCACCATCCTGTGACTTTGCGTGACCATCTGGTGTCGTGTTGTCTAGCTATATGTCATGCTCATCGTCATTTCATTGTTACTATTTCTTCTATGATGTCTTTTATTTGGGTTCGTGTCCTGATTTCTGTATTTCTAATTTTGTCTCGTAAGGAAATTCCGATCATGGCTCTTTCCATTGCTCTCTGTAATGTTCTTAGTTTGTTAGCGTAGACTTTTGACATAGATATTGTTTCCAATCCATAAGTGGCGACTGGAAGTATACTCGTATATGTGTTGTATACTCTTTTCTTAAGGTTGACTGGAACTTCGTGGTTTTTGAGTATATATTGTAGCTTTTCAAAGGCTGCCCAGGACAGTCTAATTCTTCTGCTGATTTTAGCATGTTGATTTTTTCAAAAAATCCTACCTGTGGCGGGTTTTATTTTTTGAAACCTTATCTGATCGTGCAAAAACACGAGAAAGGGGTCGAAGATCGCTTCTGGGTATAATTCAATGCCTGGCGGGGCTTTAGCCCGAGGAGTAGTTGTTTCCTAGAGCGATTATGTAATAGCTTTGCTATTCGGGAACTACTTTGATAGCCGCTTGGCGGCTTAGTGGTTCCTTTCTCGATTTCCGACTTATATGTTAATGTTGATTTTCTTTTCCTAGTTTAATGGGGTATCCTAAGTATATATACTCATTCGTCTTTTCAATGGGTTGTCCTTCCAGCGTTGTATTTGTATCAACGTTGGTCATTATCTTTGTCTTGGACTGATTGATTTTTAATCCAATTTTGTTGGAATCGTAGTTTAGTTGTTTAAGCATTTCTTCAAGCTCCTGGATAGTGTTGCCCATTAGAATTATGTCATCAGTAAACTTTAAATGATTCAGGCGCGATCCGTCAATGTTTATGCCTTTGTTTTTCCATTTTAGGCTGTTGAAGACGTCTTCCAGCGCTAACGTAAATAATTAAGGAGAAATACTGTCACCCTGTCTGACACCTCTTTCCAACTTGATTTTATTTGTTTTGGTTATTTCGTCTACTTTAATATGCTTAGTTGCATTGTTAGAAATGTTTTTGATCAATTTTGTATAGCGAGAATCAATTCTCCCGTTATCGAGGGAGTTCAGAAGAGGCTCTATTTCGATGGAATCGAATGCCTTATGGAAGTCGATAAATGCTAGATATACGGGAACGTTGTACTCCGTACATTTTTCTATCAGGATACGTAGGGTGTGGATATTATTGGTTGTTCCATATCCGTTTTCTAAAGGATTATCTGTATAATGATCACTAAATATTCAAATCAACCTCGATTACGGATTTGATATTAAAGTATGGTCCCAATAAAACGATCTCGTTATAGTGATTGATACTTTTACTTGGAACATCCATATAAAGAAAATTGTCAGTATATATGATCAGTTAATCTGCATGTTCCGTAAGTCTGTACAAAATCTTCACTGCTGACATATTTCTGAATATTTCTGAAGATTATTCAACCGTATCTTGAATTTACAGCGACTATGTGTTTCTGTAATCAATTCATCTACATGATTTGTAAATCTTTACAAGATCTCAATGCTGGAATATTTATCAAGATCCATAAGGCCTGTTTTCAACCTCAGCTTGAATTTACAGTGCCTGTCTGGTCTCCGTTGTTCGAAGCAAGTTATGAACAGACTTCAGGGCGTTTAGAGATGTGCTCCAAAATTACTTAAATTTTAACATCTTTCGTATGAATCCCACCCAGCACGACTGCTATTTACCATCACTGGAAGAACAAATTGGTGGCGACCTGATGATAGTTTTTTCCATAATGAGATTTACTGCCCAAAAAGTATTTTCAATACAGGATGTCCAGTTCGAAGGTATCAATTTAAATTGAAAAAATAAACCTTTTAGGGCAGAGCTAGATAATATTCTATGTTCAATAGTATTTGAAATACAGGACTCCTTTCAAGGTGTGGTGAATGCGCCCTTCTAAATTAATTTAAGGGTTAATTGGATCGTTGTAGGATTATGTTATATTTCTTACAATAGTTCTCCATTGATTTATATTAATCTACTTTGTCATGCTTACAAAATGGCGCTTTTATAATTGCGTTATATGTATATTTATCCTTAAATTTGAGCATAAAAAACGTTTAAGCTTCTGCCTTTATATTTTGTAATAACAATAATAATAATAATAAAATCTTGAACGTTCATGTTTGTTACAGTGGATATATTAGGGCTCTGGCGCAGAACAGAGCAAATAAGAAATGAAATATCGTTTTCTAAATATATAAACATTATGTAATATATAGATGCAAATATCTGATTGAATATAATATTGCAATAACTGTTATATGAATATATGGTAATTAAATAAGTATTTAATCATAGTTCTTATATAATTGTAATAAAAGTATTTATACAATACAACAAAATGTTTATAATGTAATTGTCAAAATCACAAAATATTTACGAATTTACTACAGCGACAACTTTAAAATACCCTGGCATCCGAAACGGGATGAATCACATTGTATTCATATATTAGCCACAATATAAAAAATTGTGTTGGCGTCACATGGAAATATCCGATCCCAGGTTCTCCTCTGCCAATTCTCAACGAATCATGCATAAAAATCACAACAGAAATAAATTGTTTTGGGAGCCATACAACGTGCAAGACCACTTCTAACCAGTTTTCATTGGCAATTTTTTTCATAATTGATGAAGCGTTGATATAAAAAGTCGAACGTTTTTTGATTGAAAGTGTGAAGTTTAAAGCAAGTGGTCTCGCTAATAATAGAATTATAAATACAGGACAGTCTAGTTTCGAAATGGGAATACAGGTCAATTAAATCGAGACTTGTTACAGTGAAAAGTGTAATAATTGAATTATTCGTGTTTGATTTTTCATTAGGTTTGGGTTAAAACTTTGACAGATTAGCATAGGTCTGACTTAAGTCTGTGTTCTAATTATGATTTTATATAGAGAAGTAGAGAAACATTTATTTTTATGCAAAATGTTGATTAAACTTTAAATTAGTCAGTGGCTAACTCAGATTTATTTTATTTAAGTAATTTAAGGAAATATCTTAAATATAACATGCTTCTACAGGATTTCAGTTAAAACTATAGGATTTGAAATGTGCTTCATCGCTGAACAAAATTTTGTTTGCAAAAATCAGCATCACATTCTTTCCTTTCTAACATCCAATTAACAAATATACGACGTTATAAATGGTCTGTTACTGTTAGTTGTTGTGTTAATTGAATTTTGTATGCTGATAGATGCAAATCTTTCTTTAAAATTCGATGCGTGGTGACTCTTGACAGATTGACGTTGTCTACAGTACAGTAATATTTTCATCTAAGCGATTAGGACGAGGACGTATTGCCTTATCGATAACAGAACCCATCTAATTATGTTACGAACTGTTAACCCTGTAGCTCCTTCATTTTGTCCTAATTCTGTGAAAAGTTTTCTTAATGCAACTGTAAATGATCGCTCACTTTCATAAAACAGTTGTACATACACTATTCATTGTTGAAATGTTAATCGCGGCATGTTTACGTCGCATGGTTTGTAGATGGCAATCGTTAAATATTGACGCTCTATCTTTAACAGAACACAAATGGCGCGCAATTCAAATCCTATAGTTTCAACTGATATACCTTATACAAAAGAAGATGAAAAACAGGAGACTAATTTATCATAAAATACCAAAATACCATACTCGTTTATTTATGTAAATGCTCGTTTTGCCAACCAAGTTCACTTTATTGGGAGATGATTGAGTTATAATCGTCTCTTAATTATATAAACTGATACTAGTTTGACTGTATACCATATATAGTATTTAGGTTTAATGTAGGAAATCCATCTTCTATTGTCTCTTGTAATATTGAAGCCAACTCACGCTCAGATTTACAGCAGACTTTTAAATGTTTAATTATGCGGTTTATCTAAGGTAGACAAGAAGATATTCTTTCCCTAAATGTCAATTTGATTGCTCTAGAAGAAGCATATAAGGACATTAAGAAAACTGCATATTTAACCTCTGATATAGGTGCTAATGCTTTTGTCGTGGATTTAATTGTGGGCTCAAAAGGCACAAGGCCTTTGACGCTTTTTTCCTCTACAGTAATAAAACAATTGGACAGTTGCCTGGAAAATAATAATAAAGGTTGCAGTCTTTTATAGCAGGGGGATACGTGGGCAATTTCCTAAAAGTGAAGTTCATCTTCCAGTACAATATCATATAACGCCTCTACCACTTCATCCTAACATTCACTTATCATTCAGATTTATTCAGACTTCAAAGATTGTGAGTTCTCTTAATAAATCAATAGTTTCTATACATTTGCTTATAATTTTCTGGTTTATTTCTCTTGCTAAGAGTATCTATTCCCAGTTTTATCTCTTGCATGTTAGAATGTGAATCGCTACTATATTCTTCTTGCACTAAAAATTCTAACTAGACAACACTAAAAACCATTTACCCTTGACATGGTTTTCATAAGTATGACACATTTATTAGATCCTCCTTAACCACAATCGTTATTTTAATCGTAATGTACTCGTATATGCATAATGCAATATGTGTAATCTTCGTAAATACGATATGTTATTTATTATCTGAATAGGAACTAGAAACTGATCAGTTTATAGTTTGTATTCGAATAAGAAATAACATGTCCTGTCGAAATAGGTAAAATCATTCTACATATGTATATATATATATATATATATATATATATATATATATATATATATATATATATATATATATATATATATATATATATAAAATTAGGACGAAATGAAGCGCCATAAAGGTAACAGTTCGTAACTTAATTAACAAATTTAAAGAGACTGTTCTGTTATTGATAAGGGTTTTATTATTGATAACATGATAAGGCAACATCAATACGTCCTCATCGTGGTCGATCACATAAAAATATTGCTGTAGTGCGAGAAAATGTACGGGAGTATCCAAGCATATCAATGCGACATCGTTCTCACAACTAAATCTCTCAAAAGACACTACGCATTGGATTTTAAAGAAAGATGTGCATCTGTGAGTATAAAAAATTCAGTTGACACAGTTTTATGTGCCAGTATTATGGACAATTTTGCTAAACGAATGACACCAAGCCAGATGAGTCGAGGCAGTCATATAAACGATATTCTTTTTCATTTGTAGCCGTATCGTCTCCATTTTAAGTTGAAGAATAAAGAACCTCAGTTTGTCAAATATTATTAGTTTTATTCACAAATCACATTCTATAGTTCCAAATTGAGCCCCAATTGAGTATATAAGTGAAATAGAATATCGATTATACATACGTTCATTCAAAAATACCATTGAGTAGTGAAATCTATACGCATATTTATAGCCATAAATTGTGGCAATAAACTGAAAATTCTTCTGCTTGGCCTTTAGCTAAAATCTGTTAGTTTCGTGAATCTAGATAGTTACAGTACTGTAAAAAAGTCTTTGGACACTTTGAAAATTTAATATAAATAAAAGTTAAATAAACCTTCATACAGTAAAACCATGGAAGATGTAGAAAAATGTTTATTCAAGTAAAATCAATAAGTATTTATTGTAGAACTGACCAAAAAATTAGTATTTTGTATATCCACCTTTATTATATAGAACGGAGTCGATACGTCTTGGAGCACTAGCTATTAGTTTCTGTATTGTATTTTCTGTATTCTTCTTGAAGAACTTTCCATAGCTCAGCAGTAGATGTTGGAGCACGTTCAGTCTTCCTTCGGTCCAGATAATCCCACAAATGTACAATTAAATTGAGGTCCGGACCTTTGGCGGCCATTGCATTAATTGTAATTTTTTCTGTGCAATCTGTTCCTGCAACTATTTTTGTACCAGCTTAGATGAATATTTGGGGTCATTATCTTGTTGCAGAAAAAATATGTTGCCAATTAAACTAAACCAGAAGGAATTGCGTGCTGTTGGAGAATATCCCTATATCGCTCTTTGTTTAACATTCCATTAATTTTTACCAAGTCTCCAACTCCTGCAGCAGAAAAACAGTTCCACACTATCAAGGACCCTCCACCGTATTTTATAGTGGATTGTAAACAGTGTTCCACTTGTAAACAGGTACACCTCTTGTACTAGTCTGCGGACATACTGTCGCCTTGCACTACTAAATAATTGAAATTTGGATTCGTCAGACCATAAGATACGACTCCAGTCCTTGACTATCCAATTTTTGTGTTCTCTGGCATAAATTAACGTGTTTATTATTGCGACGTAAAAGTGGTTTTTGCCTGGCTACGCACCCGCGAAGGCCTGACTTTAGGAGTGGCTTGCGGATAGTAGAAAAATCGACACTAGCCCCTTGCGCATTTCTTAAACTTTCTGTCAGTTCTTTACTCGTTGCTTTTCTATTGCGCAATGAAGTTAATTTTAAATATTGCACTGCACCTTGTGTTATTTTTTTAGGGCGTTTACTCCTTTTTTTTATCTTCAATTATCCCAGTTTTTTTTATATTTTGTTAAAATGTATCCTACAGTAGACCTAGCAATGTTTAATTTTTGGGAAATCATACCCACTCTCTGGCCTTCTTTGTACAATGTAGTTACAGCACTGCGATCTATTAGTCTTATTTTAGCCATTGTTTCATACAAAATTGTTCCTGGCGATGTTTAATGATCGATGTTTAATGATAAATATCGGCAAGTTTTAACGCCTTACTGCGTAAATCAAGCTTGTTTTCTACGAACAGTGGTATTTGCAGTGGTTTATCATACACTGAATGCTGATATTGGAAGGGGTGGTTTTATTCCTAAACGAGAGTATGCAGGTATCGACCAAGTCAGTCATCTTCATACGACTATTTATCAACATTTGCGATTTAACTGAAATTTGGCCAAAGATGTCATAGCAGCGTAATTTTCTATATTGTACTTGTATGAAAAACTTTCTTACTTTCTACTGAAGCTGAATTAAAATATAATAATTTTGCAGACTTTTATACACAAAATTGTTAACAGTCTACATGTGTCCAAAAACTTTTTCACAGTACTGTGTGCATCTAAATTACTAGGTATATATTCAGCTCTCCCTGACTGATCCTTGGTAACGACTCGGTCGTTTACTTACATATATTGCGTATTTATATTAGAATCTGCATACGAGTGCACGTGTTTTCAAAATCTACAACGCAAATGTAACATTTATCATGACATAAACTGAAATTTTATTGCAAATATTACAAATACGTTATGGTTGTGAGTAACGTGTTTACCGTACGGACTCCAACGTGTAAAACTTTAGGTGATAATCGGAGAAAGTAGTTTTGTGGCAGTCAAATTATAAAGGAGGACGACGGATTACGATTAGATCATGCTGCAATTTTAGGATTCGGCGAAGACATGTATGTGGACTTTCGAAAAATTTCTCGCGAATTATGTACATAGTGAAAATCTAATGCAAAATTATGAATATGAAATGTATAATTGTAATTACAAGTATATAATGTTCAATTATTATTCGTTTCATCGTTATTTGCCAAAAAAAAAAAACTCTCTCATCTTGCCGATAAACGGAACAGTCTACCTGAGCCTAGCCGTAAAAACAAGCCACTGTATGTTTTGAGATTTTTTATTTGGCAAATAGCGCTGAAATAAACTATATATTTTAGTCACAATATCAGTGTCGAGATTAGAGTTTAGTAAATTGAGAATCAAATATATTGCTTATTAAACCTTGCATTTTGTCTTTATTAAATATGAAACGGACCTTATATCATTCACTTAAACTTTAAAAATTATGCCCATGTTAAAATAATATTTAACTAACAATAGTTAACTTGTATATATAGAAAAACAGCTGTTACATATTTTAACGGAAAGGACTACAGTTTTTTAATTATATTTTCTACAATAATAAATAAATTGAGAACTGTCGATGAACAAATTTTATATAAACTTATTACTAAACAGTGGCGGCTCGCGGGTTAGAAAATAGGTGAATAGTTAGGATGTGTAAACAGTTAGAAAAAAGTAGATTAATTTTTCTTGAGACTTACTTATAGCCAAGGTTATAGCTATTTAATTTTTGTACACCAAATCAATTCTTCGATCTTTTAGTGAGGCGTAGTCATATCTTCATAAAATGGCTGGTCCTTCTTTAGTTCTAGCAACAACTCTTTCTCGATAGAAACGGTTGCTAAAGAATTTTTCTTGGGAAATGGTATTTCTTCAATAGGTCTTTATACGTTTAAGACACGAAAAGCCTCTTCCACTGACGTACTTGTTGATGGAATAGATAAAAATATACAAAACAGTTTGTAAGCTTTTGTAAAAATGTCTTTGTATTCATTCAGTTTTTGAGCAGTTCATGCAGCGGTATAGTTCTGTAACTATCATCACTAAATAACAGGTAAAGTTCGGTTTTGAAGTCGCTGAGCTATATTATCCAAATTTTGCAGTATCAGCGAGACAAACAAATTTCAACTTTTCGCAATCCTGAAACCTGACGTCTATTTCCATTAAAATGGCTTCGTTAGAAAGACCAGCGTATTGTGGTTTTGTAATTTCTAATTCCATCATTCTATTTGCTTTATTAAAAATTGTCTTAAAAAAGTGGTCACTTTTTTTTTGTTTTTTTGAAAGGGGAAAAAAGCTCTTGTCGTGCAGAAACACGAGAAAGGGGTCGAGGATCGCTGTCAGGTATAATTCAATGCTTGGCGGGGTTTTAGCCCGAGGAGTAGTTGTTTCCTACAACGATTATGTAATAGCCTTGCTATTCGGGAACCACTTGATAACCGCTTTGCGGTTTGGTGGCTTCTTTGTCGATTTCCGACTTATAAGTTATAGATCTGATCGATTTAGATGAAAACCCCACGGATTTGTTTCGGCTTTGTCCTGGATCGGTGTACCGTGTACGGCACTGATGAGAACTAATATATTCGAAACAGCTGTCTGTCGTTCGGATTCCATCCGGGACAAATGTCGAATCCTACCCGTGGCGGGGTCCCTTTTCAAAAAAAAACAACTTTGTGATATATCCATAATTTAAATGCCCTATATATCTTCATTTCCACTTTCTTTAGTATTCTATCTCCCAATTTAATCTTTAATTCAATGTTAATATATCCTATACATAGACGTTTTTTCATTTTTACAAAAGTTGCTTTTGCTATTTATATTTTTATCTCTTATGAATTGCCATTGTTGTAATAATTGTATTTAGTCATACTGCTGTAACCTTTCGATAGGCTCATTGTACATACAATTTTCCTTGTTCTTATAATCTCTTAGCTATTATCATAATTTCTTGGTCTTTTTGACGTGTAACGATAATATCTAATCTTCACATTCTTACATTACATTATCGACTGTCACTTGTCTTATAAGTTGGTGGCTATTCGTACTATATCGCTCGTATGTCTTATAGATCAGTACTCCATTTTATCCCTCCATAGTACTTTAATCTCTCATATTTCTATATTTATTACTTTTGTCATAAGTTGCTCCTAAAACAAATTAACCAATGTTATCACAGTGCACATCTGCCTCTAGTTCCTCGTCTTATTTCACTCGTGTCCATTTCGTCAAAAACTTTTTCTATAGACGAGTATACTGTTCAAGGTCATTTCTAAATCTGAATTGCGTCTCGCTAATATCCTATTCTAGTTTTATGAATATTCTGTGGTGTATTATTAAAACGGTTTTTAACAAATGGCTCATTAGACTGATATTTCGATGACCTTCACAGGCATTAATGTATGGTTAATTGGATTTTGTACCCTTCATTATGATATTGAATCCAAGAAACATACACCCAAAACAAAATTTAAATTCAATATAATCAATTTTTATGTTTGTACTGATTGGTACTAGTAATGTCAATTAAAATACTAAAGTTGCTATATATAATTATGCCACAATTTGACATATACGTATTATAAACTAGAAAATCTAATGCCATTAGTACGAGACAAGGAATTAATGGTAAAACTAGGTCTGGTCCATCAGAGCTACCATTAGGCGTCTGTAAAATTCCTCCATGGGTATTATTATTATTATTATTATTATTATTATTATGTTATATAGGTTTGGGCCTCATCGGCCACTGATCTCATGGGTAGTCCCTTGGCGATCCCCTCTTATCCGGGTCCTTATACAAAAATGCTATCCCATAAAAGGAGCAATTTAGGCACGTCCCCCGCCTTAAGCCTCGCCTCCTCTAGGATAATAGGGGTCCCTAATATAAGATACCTCTTCTCCTCCAGTGCAGTACTGTAAAGAAGATGAATCGAGGTTTCCTCGAGTCTTCTTTACAGTATCTGCAGGCCGGGCTATCAGTCAGCCTCAGCTTGTGCGTATATGTATTCAGGCTACTATGGTGGCCCGTCACGATTCCCACCAGGGTTCTGGCTTTGTGCCTGTTCAATTTAATGAATTCTTGGGCCCATTTCTCAATCTCTGAGTATTCGGTAAAGAGTTTGGTTATTAGACAACCCGTTACTCCTCTTCATCTTTTATTGTGTTGGTCTCTTGCTCAGCCATTTATGCGGTCTCTGATCAGATTCCGACTTATTCGCACTGCAGGTTCTGGTCCATAGAAGTTCTCCCTGGTCCCTTGTCTGGCATGGATAATAACACTTCCATCTTGTAGATCCGACTTAATTATGTATGAGTAGAATGAATCAAAACCTCCAGTTGATCAAAGTCCTTTTCTGTAATATATTTTCTCAGTTCCCAGCATCAAGTCAGACATATAGATATGTTAAACATGGACAGTGATGTAGGCAGTTATTTTTAACACACACAGAGACCCTAACTTTAGTATCTTCACTGCCGAACTGTATGGTACTTGGTAGACCTTGAGATATGCAGTACAAATGTAATATGGACATTTTAATTATAACAGATTCCCTAAATTCTATTCAGGCTTTTGCAAACCTTTTCATTAAGGATCCTCGCGTTCAACGAATACTAGCTTTAATCACTTGGTTTAGTAATATAAAAAAATTGTTAATTCTAGATTATGTCTAAGCTACATAAATATAGAAGGTAATGAAATGGTAGATTGCTACTTGCAAAGCTGTAAATACCATAAAGTCATGATATTCCAATTATAAACAATGATGGCAATTAGAGTGGATCATAACCGACTCAATATTAAGAATAATCAGGCTAAAATTATACAAATGGATCTTCTTTGTAATTTCTGAGACCTATTAACAAACAATTCTATTAACACGATTAAGGCTAGGTTACAGAATTTCAATCTACTTAGAAGGAAACAGCCACTAATATACAATGTACTATTCATTTCATCGCTATTTTCCAAATAAAGAACTCTCTTATCTTGCCGATAAACGGAACAGTCTACCTGAGTCTAGCCATAAAAATAAGCCACGGTATGTTTCGAAATTTTTTATTTGGAAAATAGCGATGAAGTAAACTATTATGTATCTAGTTTGTGATCAAACACTAACAGTGAAACATATTTTGTTAGAAGGTATAAATATATATACATCAGAGAGAAATTTTGTACATGCCTAATGCAATTGAAAAATTCCTCTATGAAAAATTTGTGTTGTCAATAAAAATAGACAAATCGAAAAAGTAATAAGTTTTGTAAAGAGTATCGGTCTCTACAAATAAATATAAAGAACATGAAGCAGGGGCGGCTGGTGTATAGGTGTTGCAGAACTGCCAAAAAAATTAGGTATTTGTATATTTTCGCGACATAATAATTACTAAAATTTATTAATAAAATAATTTGCTTAGTTGGTGCAGCTAATCAAATTATTGCGTTAAAGTCGCATTCTGCCCGCCGTCCTCTATTGAGTAGTAGACCAGATGAATTATCTGGGTCTCTACGCGAGCGCGTTGTGGTACATTGAACTGGGCCACACGAGGTAGTTCTCAGCACGGCTCGGCACACCCGTCCTCCCCCTCAACTCTCGCGACAATCCACACTTGGCGCTTGTAAATGCGCGAATTTACACGGTCAGTGAACTGTATTTTTTCCAGCTAAGGCAACATCAGTGAATGTTTACTCCTTCCTACTTCTCGTACAGTTGGCGGGCGTAAATCGTACCTATTTCGTATTTCGTGTTAATTTGAGATTTTAAATACTGTTTTGTGAATTTGTGTAGTGATTTATTGTACTAATTATTAATATTTATATACTGTGATAGTGACAATGGATTTAGTTTATAATTTAGTTCATGTGAAGCGATTTTTTAAATACTCTTATGAAGAAAAAAATTATTTAAGAAATAATGGTAGGCCATTGCCCGATATTGTTATTGAGACTGCAGGTGTTAGCCGTGAAAAACATATAAACGTCAATTTAATAGAGACATTTATTCGAAGAACACTTGGATTTGTGGGTGTAACAAAAAAAATGCGTTATTTTGTTTTCCTTGTTTACTTTTTGGTGGTGCTAAAGCATGGACGGAGGTAGGGGTGACAGATTTGGTGCACTTAACTGAAAAAATAAAAAAGCACGACAACTCCAAAAGTCATCTACATAATACAATGGAATTAGCTTTATTAGGAACAACTAATATTAAAGCGCAGCTAGATTCAGCTTATTGGATAAATGTGCAAGAGCATAATGATAATGTGACAAAAAAGAGATACGTTTTGTCAAAAATTATAATCTGCATAAGGTTTTGAGGGGCCTTTGAACTGGTGCTGCGAGGTCATGACGAAGCTGAAACCTCTCAAAACCCGGGGATATTTCGTGGTTTGATAAATTTTTCTGCTGAGCTTGATGTAACTTTAAGCGAGCATCTACAAAATGCTTCAGTATTTAAAGGAACCTCTAAAGAAATACAAAATGGTCTTTTAGACTGTATAGTAAAAGTATGTTATGAAGAAATAATTAAAGAAATTAACAAACCTTCATTTTTGGCAGTTATGGCAGACGAAACAACTGATGTATCTGTAAAACTCAGTTAGTGGTAGTTTTAAGATATATTCTCGATGGTGAACCGATTGAACGTTTTTGGACATACCTGAAACCTACAAAATGTGACGCTGAAACTCTTTCGGAAAATATTTTAAGTGTTATAGACCCTCTAGTAGAAAATTCACTTTACAAGCCTTTTCTCTTAGCCAAAGAATAGACGGAAAACATGAATGTTCTTCGAAAAGGTATTAAATTCCAAAAAATTTTCTTGTGAAAGTCTATATTTTTGTATAAACGGATTTTACATAAAAATTCTGAAGTATCAGGAAAACGCGTGACCTTGAAAATTTTCAAAATTTTTGTCTGCGGCGCAATTTTTTTGCGGTCCCTACGGCGCCAGTAGTTTGGATACGTTTGAAATTTGCACGCGGGCGGCCAATACCCTAAGATCGGCCCTGTGCAGAACACCCGTTTCATTTCATCACGAGCCACCACTCACATGAAGCGTAAAAGTGCATAATGTGCGCATCTAAATAGGATATAGCGAAACGGCTAATGACCGATACAGTCTATAAATAAAAAACAAATAAATAAATAATGCAATTTGATCCAATTTTATGTTTCACGCCTGTATCTTGATTAAATTTAAACGATAACCTCTCCCATAATTTAAAGTCAATCAAAATATAGGCGAAGAATGTAAAAACTACTTGCTTTTAGACTTTTTAGACAGTTTGCAATGCACAGGAAATCTCTGAGTCATGAGCATATAATAAAGCCACGTGTATTGTGATATTGTGAGGAAATATGCATAATCTGGAGATAAAGAGAATAAATATTTAATAAAATACTTTTCCATTAGTTTCAGTTAAGGTATAGTTGTACAAGATAAGCAACAGTCTTTAAGATACAGATAATTCTAAACTCGTATTCTATATTTTTCTGTTGGAAAGATAACTTTACTATAGATAACTATGTTTTGCTAAAAAAAGGCAGGCTTATAATTACTTAGAAACTTAAACTTCTATTTGTCTAGAATGCAAAGGAGATCACGAAGAAGACTTGAATGGCATGAAAAATTGTTTTATTTCTGCAGCGCATACTTTGTTGATGTAATTCTATCCTGTACGATTTAGAAAATTGCATAATATAATTCCTAGTGCTACACGTATTATATATCTTTAAATTGTTTATCATTTATATGCGACATAAATATGTACATTTTTCTACAAATAGTAGATGTAAACAGGACTGATTCACGCCATTGTTATATTTGATTAGCCTACATTTTTTATTAATGACAATTCACAAACCTACAGCAATTAAACCGTAAGTATATTTCCATGATACACTAAGAAATTTAGTGTTTACTATATAAATGCGTCACAAAAATGTATAACAAATAATACGGTATTTTTCTGATAACGAAAATGGTTCTTCGACTTTGATTTTTTTAATACAAAATATTTAGTTACTATAACTATACGTGAGGTATTGATAAATTATTAGTCTAACGCAAAATTAATGACTGAAACTTTTTTTAATGTAATTTTTTATGTTATACAACATTTTCCAAAATGTTGTATAACACTCATAAGGTATGTCTAAGACTCTGAAAAGAATCTCATGACCTTTCTTTTTCTCGATCAGAATACGAGGGGTGTTCAAATATAAACAAAATTATATTTTTAGGTTTATTGAAGAGTAAAAAAATTAACCAAAAATATCTTATTTTTCTACATAGTCTCTTCTTTTATTTACATATCTTTATCGTCGAATTGGGAGTTTTTGTATGCCATCATTGTAAAAGGAGAAAAAGTAGGTCTGAAGCTAATTGTACACGAGCGACCCTACCCCGGCATCATCGTTGAAACACTGCCTGCCTAAAGTCCCTTTTAACGATCTAAACATGTGAAAGTCAGACGGCGATAGGTTCGGGATGTATTCTGGGTATTCAAGGGTTTCCCAGAAGATTTCCTTCAATTACCTTCAATTTCCGACGTGATTGGTTTGCCGTATAGGGCCTGGCATTGTCGTTAAACAAAATGACCCACTGACAGGTTGTCGTCGTCTGTTGCCAACTCTCGTGACAGGTCATAATAGAGATCTACAGGCCTATTTCAAGATGAGCATTTTATTGTTCCTCCGAAAGAAAAAGATGTGACACCCAATGAGACGAAATCTTGCTGAAATCAAGCTCATCGTCGACGATAAAATGGATGTTTCCAATACTGATGGTCTCGCAATCTTCGCAAAATTTCATCTGGATGGATCCCCTCCCATGTCAAAAACTTAATGATTATCCATTGTCCAAACAAACAAGTGTACATTGCGCTCACTCATTTTTGTTACTGCCACACTAACATTCTTAGGACTGCGTCGGCGACAATTTTTGCCTCCCATTACCTCCTTCTACAGTCCCGATCAGTACCTAACCCAACCCCGCTTCTTCTAAGATCGCCGCCTGAAACTTTCGTGTATATTTAAATGCCCCTTGTACTTCCCTGTGGCTATATACTACCGACGTTATTTTATGAAAATGTATTTCAAATATTTCTTCCACTTTAGTTATAGATGATGCTTTAAAGGGGCTTAATCTGACGCGTCTGAGAATCCAGTTTATCGAGTTTTGGCAATGTAAATAACTACACTTAGTTTTAAAACAAAAATAAAAAAAATTATACGAAACACATTACCAAACAACAATATTGGTTCTCAATAATCGTGTTTCATTTGGTTTTAAAAAAAGTTGCGAGACTTCTTCATATTATGAAGATATCTTCATATTTCAGTTTAATAAGCTTAAGTAACTATTAAATCATTGAAATACAATAAAAATTTTCCACTTCACTTGATATGAAAAATATTAATTTATATACCTGTATTCATGGAAGACATTCCAATCATGGAGGCGTTACGAAAATTCATTTGCTATATTTTCATTTACCGAAATTATATCGACCAAATAAATAGAAAGAAATAATAAGGAATTGAAAAGAATCCGTCTTTCGTTATGCCTTCTCTCATCGTCAAAAAATCATTTTTGCGGACGCGGAAAATATCTTATTGAATTACCATGATGCGTTTATTTCTATTCTAGACAATCGCACGGTAATGGAAAAGCTTTTGAGTGGAAAGTTTGTGGCGCCAGCCGAGCCGAGGCGGTTTAAAACGTCGCATTCTAAATTATCTCTTTGGGAAGACTGGAAATGCCGTAAATGCGAATAACCTCTCACAATAACGTATTTTGGCTTGTTCCTGAATATACGCTCTGTTTTAATGGAATAATGTTTAAATGAGATTGGTGAAAATGGATGATAATCATACATTCATGAATGATAACTTTTTAATTGTGTACCCCATTCGTGCTTTGAAGGTAAATAATTAACATAATGACTACTTATTTAACATATAATTGACGCAAGCACAATGAAATTCAGGGAAAGGGCAGTAACCTTCGATGCAGAAAAAAAAACAGAAGACTGGTTTTCTATAAATACTTAGATAAATATTGCACGTTACTCTCATAAAACTAGGATCAAAACAGTTTTCATGCCATGCCATCATCAAAGATCTCTTGATGATGCCAATTTGGTTGGCAAAGTGCGTGTTGAGTATCGTATAATATTTGATGCTTGAAGAAGATTTGATGTGATGGAAAATTGGTCTTCTATTGCTATGAGTACATTTAGACAACGTGTCCAAAGCTTTAGCTAGGCATTGGAAGTGATAAAAAAGTATATGAAGAAGTAGTTATTTACTGAAATCTATTCACCTTGTTCCTCATTATAATGTAGGAAGTTATAAGTTATATATAAGTTGGAAGGATATTTGTCTAAGGGACTATGAAAAAAATGCAATTTATTGCTCCCAATATTGGCTCCCAATTTTTCAAAACATTTTAGCATCTTATGTACTAGTTCTTGGTAGTTATTTGGCTTGTGATTTCCCAACAAAGTTCGAATTACAGGTACATAACTAAACCATGCATCAGATTCTACAACGGTCATATATCTGCTAAAGTTGGATGTTCAACAAGTTTTCGAATTTGTGAACCGCCAAATATCACTGCTATTAATTTTTCCATACACGGTGCTGGAAATACTTGGCAAATGTATTTAAAATAATCACCTGACTTGTCCAGTGCTTTTATAAACTGTTTCATTAAATTCTAAATTAATCGGGCCGTTACTTGATGAAAATCCATATTTATACAAAATTAAAATCTTTGCTGGTTATATTTTCACTTTTTCTTTGTTAAACATAACAATTGTTTCGCCAACACAGTGGCTTCGTCAGATGTTGAGTACATAGACTAACTTTTTTTAGTCTATGTACCCATCATCTGATGAAGCCACTGTGTTGACGAAACAATTGCTATGTTTAACAAATAAAAAGTGAAAATCTAACCAGCAAAGGTTTTAATTTTGTACGTGTTTCATTAAACCCTGTTTGACGTGAAAAGGTGGCAGTATTATTTTTTCTCTTATTATTAATAGCTCGTGGACAATATTGGCTTTTCCAACAGTTATAGTGTCTCTCAAAAGCCAAACAGATTTCTGCCAATGACAGAGATGAGAAAGATATTTGGTATAGCCACTTTGCTGCCCAAGAAGTATGGTAATCATTTTTAAATCGACACAAACAAAGCACTGATGCTGAGAATAAACATTTTTTTCTAAAAACAACAGGTCTGAAAGAAGACATGATCTTTACTATTTTATGATCTAGATAAATTCATACAAGACAGTAAAGTGTTATCAATTAGATGGCCGAGTGAAATTTGCTTTTTTTTTATTTTTGATATATCAATTGCGCATTTACGTGTAATGTTATCAATTCTTAAAATTAATTATGTAGTTTTAATTGATTAATTTTAGCTAAGGTCAGACCATAGTTGTTTATTTGGTTAATTAATTACATTTATGTTTTTTAAGATTTTTGAACTTATCTCACGATTTGATTGGACTACTTACAATATCTATTCTTAGCGATAACTAGTAAGAACAGAAACTAGGACTTGCACTACTTATCAATAATAGGAGAAAATGTGAGATTCTCTAGGTATGCGTAGAAGGAAGAGTGAGACAGCATTCGCAGGGAAAAGGATGCACTTTACGCGCGGTCAGATCGAACTCTGTGTACATTCCCATTCAATATATATTCATCGATATTCACTCTACAAAGGTCTCAGTTCGACTGGGTAAAGACCAGGCTATTTACTGTGCACCTCGTAGACTTGATAGTGTATATTTTTCTATATGTATAGTTTAGTGACGAGATTACTAGACTCAACTGAGTAGTAGCAAGACTTACATTAGTCAATCGAGAAATTTGCGATACTTGAAATGGAAATTTTCAGGAATATTCGTGTTGCATGAATCTGTTCAAATCGTCTTCTATAGCTTAAACATAGGATTTTAATTTGTGGTAGAGGAACAAAATTGTAAACTTCAGTAGTTTTAAAAAAATTTGGTTGCCTCTTTCGTATAAATTACCTTTTTTTGGTTTCTCACAGAAATAAATCCAATGTCGTAATGCGAGGTTAATCATAATTTGTTAAAGAATCGCTATTTTCTTAAATCCAATTCAGATTTATGGGAAAATGCAACGAAAATATGAGTATTGACGGAGAAAACTGAAGAAAGGAACCATTTTGGAGTCCGACGAATGATGAGTCAGAGAACGTGGATATAAATACCTGAGATGAAGTTTCATCTAGTCACTCTGCATACGTCCCTTTTGCGAACACTTAATTTAAACTACTCAAGAAGTTCAAGAGGAAACTATTCAAGATTCTAAAGCAAATTTTAACCAAAAAATAGACAGGTATTAATTCCTTAGACAGATATTGATTATAATTCCAAATTAACACTTAATATTTGTTACAAATAGGTTTATCTCATTCATTTTAATAATACGAGTATAATACCACAGAACTTAAACTAAATATATTCAGATTCTTCTAACATATAACGAAAGTCTGTTGAAGTACTTATGATTGATTTTTGAACAAGATATATAATATCTGATGAGATATGGCCTGCCTTGTGCTATATGTTGTAACAAAGTGTTTTTTAATTGATGTGATTGTGATTTTTTTGTGGACCTTTATTTTTACGAAGGCCAAGTCTGCTTAGTGCTATTCTTCTACTTAACCCCTAGATATTTACATGGACACACACAGACACATTTAGCCGAGTAATTGAACCCACGCCCAGATTAAACTGAGCCGACTTACAGTTTGTACCTCGAGAAAGAATCATCAGGCAATATTTGTTCCAAAGAGATGAATGTAAGGGTTTCTATAATGCGTAATTTAGATTATTAGTTAAAAAGTGTTTAGCACTTATAGCTATTTAACTTATGTAGAATGTTATAAACACTATTATGCCTTGCAAATTATATATGAAAGTTGAACCGTTATAACTTTATGGTAAAATATAAATTCTGTGCCTTATGTATTCATATCATCTGTATATCATATTATTTGTATATGGATATCTTAAAATATCCAATCTATTGTCGAAAATCGCAAAACCCACCCACCTTAAATTTTTTTGTTGAAAAAAGTGTCGAACTACAATGAAAATATATAATATATCGTAAACACTTTTAAATAATAAACGATGACGTTATACCTGAAAAAATAGTTCCCGTTAAAATTAATGTACGTCAATAAATTAATTAAAAAAATGTGCCAAAACTTTTATTAAGGTTATTTCTACTCCATCTGATAGTTTCACTAGAAATTGGGTGTTGCAATGCATTTGCCCAACCTTGCATACAAAATTCGTCTAATTTGAAAGTCTATTGTTCATGGTATTTTTTTTTAATTCCACTATATTTTAGAAAAAAAGCATTACCCATAAATAGACTTTTTATGTTGAAATATATTTTTCAAATATTTTTAACTATCAGGTGTATATACTTTCTATTTGAAATAATGAATTTTCATTTTGAAGAAGAAACTGGAAAATAATTTTTTTTATAAATTTAAATATCAATAAGCTTGAACTGGCAGAATAGTTAAATTTTATTGTTATAAATGATAAAATTTAGTACGATAGTTTCCACTAGACGAGGTACATCGTAAAGGGGAATTATTACTAGTACAATTTCGTGTAAAATTTTAATACATTGGCCATCATTTACTTTAGAAACTAAACGACAACAGGAATACTAAAAATCGATATTAACATGTGTATTATATCACAGTTTTGAAAGAGATATTTAAGATTTGTGCAAATATATTTTTGTAGAAAACTTTCCATAGTGATAAGACCATTGAGAATATATTTAATCTTAAACTGATGTATCTTAGAAATGCTTGACTTGGATACAATTATTATTATGTAGTTACAGTAAGTCTGATTTTGATTATGGGTGTGATGTACTTAATCTCTTTACGACTTTGTTTTGAAAATGTAATAAACAAATAAATATCTCACTGATAATGAGTAAATAATGTCTGATTCTGTGATAAAACATATTTTCATTACCACCTCTTTCATAACATTTTATTTATGTACACAATGTACACGATTTTTAAGCTTTCTTATAGTTTTATTATTTTTTTCAAGTTAAAACTTGACGCTGTGAAAAGTTTTTATACAGTACAGATAAAGATACATATATACACTGCTAACTTGATAGCGTCAACACTAACGTAAAAATATACTATTGTTAATATTTCATCACAGAAATAGATTAATAATTGTTTTAGAAGAATAAACATAAGAAACTAGATATACAACCAATCTTTAAAACCGTTGCCCACTCCTTCAGCTGGGGATTGAATCTGAACGTAGAACTGAAGAAAATAATCAATTACAGTCATCCCTTTGCCCACTGGGTTATTGCTAAAAACATTAAAAACTCGTTAAAAATGAGAGAATCATTATTTAATTTAATTTTCTGAACAGTACTGTAGCGAAAATTTAATTTTAAGACTTTATAAATTTAACTTTTTAACTTTTATGAATGTAATAATGTGTTGTAATGTATTGTTGTGAATGTGATATTTGCCAGGTATAGTAAATATCTAGTTAAATATTTTATAAAGTGGTATAACGTAAACCTATAAATAAACTAATTATATAATGGTGACATTTTTTAATTTTAAAGTTCACATGCATATATTAAATTGTTGTAAAGTAGATATTTTATTACTAGTAGATGCATAACAGTATGTTATTAAATAGGAGATAAATAAACCGTTCTGTAAATTTAGAATAACGAATAAAGGGATTTCTTCGAAGAAATCTTCGGGGTAAATAAGGAAAAGAAAAACATATTTATTAATATAATTTTCAATGTTAAATAGATAGCAAGTATTAACTTATGTGGTTATTTCTTATTTATTATTTTACAATGGATGTATGTATTATTTGTGTTGAAATAATAACATAATTTTTGCCAATTAAAAAAACCCTAAAAGAACACTCCAAGTCACTTCAGGTTTTATTGGTTATATTATAGTTTGCTTTGAGTCCCAATAACTGTGGACTAATAGTAATTGTCTATCATTTAATGTTTTTGTTATTATGTTTTGCATTAAAATTGAATGAAATTGTGTTTCTTTCACTAATCCTCATGTCAGCACAATGCTGCTTTTAAACTCATTTTTTCACCACTTACAGGACAGGGTAGTTAAAATTGCGGGATATAAAATATCTGTATATTATTCTATTATCATAATATATAGGGTATCTCATTTAAAACAAAGCACAGTTTATTGTTGCCTGTTTTGCCAATATTTGATAACTGTTTCACAAATGTATCTATTCATCATCATCATGAGGTCATCAGTCCTAAGACTGGTTGGACGCTAACCTCCAGCTTCTCCTATCTTGTGCTAACCTACGCATTTACTAATTATGCTACAACCTACATCCCTTACTATTTGAGCAGTTGTCTAATCTAGGCCTACCTCTGCCTTTCTTCACTCCTATTTCTGCCTCCAAAATATCGCGGACTATTCCCCCATGTCTCAGCAAGTGGCCTACCATTCCATCTCTTCTCTTCTTTATGTGTTTCCACATACTTCTTTTCTCGCCGACTTTCTCTAATACATCTTCGTTTCTAACCCTATCAGTCCGCGGTATTTTCATCATTCTTCGGTAACACCACATCTCAAAAGCTTCTAATTTCTTCCTGCTTGCTTCCCCTACCGTCCAAGTTTCGCAACCGTATAGTGCCGTGCTCCATACATATGTTTTCAAAAATCTCTTCCTTGTTTCTAAGTTTATTACCCCCGAGCATAAAAGTGCTTTCTTTTTGTTAAAAGCTACTCAACCCTGCGTTATTTTTTCTTTTATATATTTATCGCTTCTTCCATTCGAATTTATTTTACTTCCTAAATAAGTGAAGTCTTTAACTTCCTCCAATCTTTCATTATTAATTTGTACTTTCGTTTTTGCTCTGCTCTCGCGCCCTCTGCACACTAACACTTTAGTTTTGTTTTTATTCACCCTCATTCCGTATTCCTCTGTCAACACTGCCTCCATTTTGTTCAACGCTGATTCCAATTCCTCTTTACCAGATGCTAATACTGCTATATCATCCGCGAATCTCAGCATTTTTAGTTTCTGTCCCTGTACTTTAATCCCGAAATCCATTCTATCTTTTACGACATTAATCGCCTCTTCGATGTACAGATTAAAAATTAGTAGTGATAGCGTACATCCTTGTCTTATTCCTTTCCTAATACCTACTTCCCTTCTTTCCCCTTCTACTTCTATAACAGCAGTTTGCTCTTTGCATAGATTGTGTACTACTCTCCTATCTCTATACTTCATTCCCGCGCTCTTTAGTATCTCGAACATTTTTTTTCATCTATTCATATCTAAAGTTTAAAATGAATAAATGACAACTAAGTTTTCCATCTTTAAAGACATACATACAGAATTAAAACAATAAAATCGTAGGAAGTAAACATACAAGTAAACGAAAATTTAATTAAAGAAGTAGTAACTTAACGATACAATTAAGTATTCAACTATCCCATAACAAAGCACGACTATCCCATAACAAAGGTGACAAGGAAGGATATTTGACATATCTACTTTGCTGTTCAAGAAGTATGGTGACAATTTTTACATTGACACAAACAAACCACCCATGCTGAGAAAAAGCATTTTTTCTAATACTAACTTAGTAGGTACTTTCGTGTTATTCTGTAAGTTTTGTTGAATGATCGATTATAATATACACTAATACACATTTCAAAATCGTTTTAAGACAATCCACGAAAAGCCACTAATAGTCTGGTAAACTTCAGAATTCCCCATTACTTTAACACACCTAATTAATTTAGCTAAGATGAAGATATAATGTGAAATTGGGTCCTCGAGTACTCAAAAACCGATCTTAAATTTGTACCAACATCATTTGTCCCCAGTGTTATGAATTGGCATACGAGCAAAAATAAATCACCGAAATTATCAGCACCAACAAACTTTTTAAATGACGTATCATTCGACCCTCGGTCCTATCTGAATATTTTAAGGGAGTTGCTGCTTACGGAAGAACGTGTTACTGGCAATAAGGATTTTATGTCAAAAAACGTCTCGATAAATATATATTTTCCTATAAAAAGTATTAAAACTATTATTCCGAGTGTTTCGCTTTATATCGGACACCCTGTATAGGCGTACAAAACATACTGTTTATATGATGTAGATACTAACTAGATTAATTTGAATGATACTACTGACTAAATTTAAATTAACAATAGACAAAATGTCTATTGTTTTTAATACTAATATAAACTCTGACGTCAAGATGATAGGTTATAGATTAATAATTTTGGTTTATAGCCAATGACCAGATTTTGGCATTAGGTCAAAGTACATACACATTTTTCAATGTTGCGTATATACAGGGGATACTGTAAAAAAATTAATATTTATGTCGGATAATATTTATTTTGTCAGGGAATGGAGCATCGACGGAGACCTCTAAAATACATTCAAAATTATTTATTTCATTCACGATGATCTATTATATAACGAATGGTGACGTTAACGAGTGTCGGAAACAGAATGCTAATATAGCACCATCTATTTTGCTTTTACTACATTTAAACGCCTAGATGGTAGGAAAATTTTACACGTGTAAATATGACAACGAAGCTCGCGTTATAAATTATAACTGTGTTATTTGTTTATACATATTTTTATCAGCTGTTATCCTCGTATATCTATTACATTATTCAAGTGGCTGCGAAAAGTATGTAGGTACATATTGTTTATTTACTTAACCGTAAACATATCCGAAGCGCTATTTTTAACAAAAAGTGAACTTGCAAATTGCGATTGAATGAATTGGTTTGTTATTCTTCCTTTCATAATTGCTTTTGCTTCGGTTTCATTCAGTTCTTTGGATCTATTTTAAGTAATAGGAATTTCAATTTTGTAGTTAATGTAGTACATTGCATTAAATTAAAGGTTTCTCAGAAATAAAAGTGATTTTAGCTATATTTATTTTTATATTCCGAATGTGATATGTTACGTGTTAAATGTATGTATTATTTTCACATTTTTTAGATTTCAGTGTATTTCTAAACGTGACATTCTTACAACATTTCAGTCGCATTATTTTACATG
This sequence comes from Rosalia funebris, assembly GCA_037954035.1. Lineage (NCBI taxonomy): Eukaryota > Metazoa > Arthropoda > Insecta > Coleoptera > Cerambycidae > Rosalia > Rosalia funebris. The sequence continues at coordinate 13,715,020 of JAZFAV010000002.1, read as the reverse complement.
AAAAATTTTGAGGCGATACAAAAAACTTATATGAAATATTTTCGTAATATAAAGGTACGAGTGACAACGTAAATATAGAGCAAAATTGAGGCAAACTAAGATTTTTTATTCTTCAACATAAAATGGAGACAATACGGCTACAAATGGATAAGAATACTGTTCATACGATCGATATGGCCGTCTCGACTCATCTGGCATGTCACTCATTTAGCAAAACCATAACACGGGCCATAAAACTGTTTCGGGGCTCTATTTCCCGAATAACATGTTGAATGCTTGCTTTGAGGTCATTGATTGATACTGGCTAAGCGGCGTATACTTGTCCTTTGACATAACTCCAAAGAAGAAAGTTCATTGTTGTTAAATCACATGGTCTTGGAAGTTAACTGATTTCCGCAGGATTCCGCGAAACAACATGATCAGGAAATTTGGTATACAACTGAGTTATGGTTGCACGTGCTGTATGATGTGATGCGTGTTGCACCATCTTGCTGAGACCACCTGTCGATCAAATCCAAATCATCAATGTGGTGGAAAAAGAAATTGTTTCTTATGTCACGATAGCTTTCTCCATTTAGTGTGGTAGTATCACCAGCTTCATTTACAAAAAGTTGGTCCAATTGCTCCACCACTCCACAATGCGCCAACCAAACCATGCATCTCTGTAGATGCATTTCTTTTTCGTGAACAGCATGTGGGTTCAGCACCCCAAATTCTGCTTCATCGCTGAAAAAAATTTTGTTGCAAATATCAGCACCACCTTTTATCTCATATTAACACTCAATTAACAAATGCACGACGTAGTAAATGGTTTGTAACATTTAATTGTTGTGTCAATTGAATTTTGTATGCTGACAAATGTAGATCTTTATTTAAAATCTGATGCGTGGTGGCTCTGGACTGAGTCAAGTGTTGTGGACGTCGAATTGATTATATGGATACTCCTGTACGCTTTCTTTCACTGCAGCAATATTTTTATCTGACCGATCACAACGAGAACATATTGGCGTTGCCTTATCAATAACAGAAACAGTATCTTCAAGTCTTTTTGATTATGTTACGAACTATTAACTCTCTAGGTACTTTATTTTGTTCTAACTTTTTACGAATTCTTCTCAATGCGAGTGTAAATGATTGCTCACTTTCATATAACAGTTGTACCCAGACCGTTCGTCGTTGAACTGTTAATCATAGTGTTAGGCTCGTTGATGTCGTATGATTTGTAGACGATAGTCGTTAAATATTGAGACCCTATTTTTGACAGAATGCAAGTGGTGCCCAATTCAAATCCTATACCTCTATTTTACTAAAATAGGCTAGCTAATGGCCAAGGTCTGAAGATCCGTCATGGAAGATGTACGGGGGAACTAATAGAGGCTAACTCCTATTAAATTACTCCCATCATTTCCAGATTCCAGAAAAAGAAATATATTAATCATAATAGATTGTAATCAAATTACATTAGTATTACGAGAACTATGAAAATTGCGTAACTCCTTTGTTTCATATCTCCTGGGTGTTTCTGCCTGGCAAAATGTAATGTCAACTACAATTTAAATCTTTGTTTGTAGATAAGATTATTTCAATAACAGCAAATTCAAGAGGCACATTTATAAGATACATTATTAAAACTAATGATAGATAATGTAAGAACAAAAAATCGATTATCATACATATTATGGTTCCACTTGATTCCTCGATTTGATTCTCACGTAAGTGGACTTTCACCAAGGTTACATTCGGCTCCAATGGATTTTGAATCTTATAGTCTCAAATAGCGGAAGTTGTGGTTTTCCACAACAGCGGAAACATCTATCAAAGACGGTATTCACACTGGATAATCTTGAAATTCCAATTTAAATATTTAATAGACCTGTTAGTTAAAATCGTTATGTAACACCTACTTTCAAATTCAGTTTAAAAGTGTTTGACTGTCCAAATTGCGTTATATAAATTTAGCTTGGCGGGATTTTTGGACGAAATTTTAAATTCTTTTAGGGACAACTAAAATTATTTTATATCTGTAAGTATAATTTCATTTAGAATAAACTGCCAATCAGTAGCAACCAGGAAATTATTATGTTTATATTCATCATATAATTTGCGTTTGAACTGGACATCCACCAAGTTTTATCTAATTCACATATATATTGTCATTAAAGATTTCCAGATTATTTGGTGTTTCAAAAAACAAAAGTTTCTGCATATGGAAATTGAACAGAACAGTGATTATTTATATTAATAAAGTAGCTCATCAGTTTATAAAAAGTGCCTTATTTCTTAGATCTTCATAACACATACAAATGTATTGTACTAATTTTACTAACTTGTTCAAGATTAGAGATTGTCCCCATCATTGCATGGGAATTGGTTATTCTTTGTTGAAATTGTTCTTACGTACCTCTCCAACACTTCTTCATCACAGCTAATAATAATATAATAATATTAACATGTATAATAATATTCTTAATAATAATTTTCTTTCTAATTGTAAATATTTTAACGTATTTATATAACTATTTCTTTATATTCTGTTTCATAAACGTTTCGTCTAATAACTGTTGAACTTGATTTCTTCCGGAACTTCGACAGTTCTTTAGGTAAAACGAATACAATATTTCATTGAGAAATTCATGTTTAGAGTAAATAGTATTTACATTTTACTTGTTTTCCATTATTTCCGTTTTGAAATGCAGAACAGAAGATCATAGAATAGGGTATATACTAAGAAACTATGGTCTTTCGATCCCTTGGTATATAACATCAATATTCTTCTGTAATTCTGGGGACGGTAGCTGTCGCCATCATTTTTAATAAAATAGAGTATCTACTGACTCATATTTGCAAGTATTTTCAGGCAGTCAAATCAAATACTTGATTTGAAATAAGTCCTCGATTTATATTTAAATATTTGTTGGTTATTTACTTTCTGTGTTGGTGAGTTGAATAAAATAGAACCAAATTTCCCCCACTTGGTGAGTTATATGAAGATATTGCAGTACTGGATCAAATTTCTCTGCCTGTATTTTCTATATCAAGGTTTCCACACGATGTGAAAGAATAAGGCGCAGCTTATTATGGTTATTCTTCTTAGAATTTTAAAGGACATGCAATATATTATGTAATTTATCGCAACTACCATTCGAGCTACTCTTGTCGTGCCCTTGTAGACTGAACTAGGTGTCTGGGCTTACGACAAGTGTGGCGCTTGCTGACGGAAACAATTTGAATTTTTGGGATAGTTTTTCATCTTTGGAGAGTTCATTTGGAAGGGTGAATCCGCTTCATGCACCTCGTAAACACTGCATCCTGTTTACTGCCTAGTTCGCTCACTATTTTTTTTTTGTTTAACATAATCTCGGCCATATCATGTCTATGAATTTAGTGAGAACACAGAACTAGTCTTATTTCATATCATAATCAAAATACCTCTATACATACTAATATGCATATCAATTACCCGAAACTTAATTAAGTAATTAAGATATTGTGTTTGAATCATGCATAGAATAATTTAATGATGGCGATCTATAATAAATAAACAGTTTTAAAACCTTAAAATGGACTTTTCCACACGTAGAACTCGAAACTGCGTGACCGAGAAAAAATAAACTAACACATAAATGCAGAATATGTGTTTTATGCGGCAGATTTACTTTTTTCAATTTTTCTCAAATAGTCCACCATCGTGCTTTCTCATGACCCATGGACAGGGTGGGTTGTGTCTTATCCACCTCAAAATCAATCAATAGATGTCGTCTGGTAGACGTCCCTAATCAGAATTAGTCGAAACCCGATCGATCCGACACGATTTAATTGAGTGATCGTACTAGCAAGAACAATTTCTTCAAATAGTCCACCATTATGCTTTCTCATGACCCATGAACATGGTAAAGTGTGTTCTACCCACCTGAAAACTAATAGGTGTCGTCTGGGAGACGTCCCCGATTAGAATCAATCAAAACCCGATCGATCCGATACGATTTAGTTGAGTTATTATGTTAAAACATTTTTTTTTCAAATAGTCCACCATCGTGCTTTCTCATGACCCATGGACAGGGTGGCGTGTGTCTTATCCACTTTAGAATAAATTGGTGTCATCTGGGAGATATCCCCGATCAGAATCAGTCAAAACCCGATCGATCCGACACGATTTAGTTGAGTTATCGTGCTAACAAGAATAAATGTCGATGACAACGACAACGACACACACACACACACACACACACACACACACACACACACACACACACACACACACACACACACACGCACACGCACACGCACACGCACACGCACACCCACACGCACACGCACACGCACACGCACACGCACACGCACACGCACACGCACACGCACACGCACACGCACACGCACACGCACACGCACACGCACACGCACACGCACACGCACACGCACACGCACACGCACACGCACACGCACACGCACACGCACACGCACACGCACACGCACACGCACACGCACACGCACACGCACACGCACACGCACACGCACACGCACACGCACACGCACACGCACACGCACACGCACACGCACACGCACACGCACACGCACACGCACACGCACACGCACACGCACACGCACACGCACACACACACACCCACACCCACACGCACACGCACACGCACACACACAATGGATTTTTGTTTTTAGGCCGAAAAACGAAAAATAAACCCAAAAAAAAATTTTAATTATTACATTACTTTTCCGCGTATAGTGGAGTGCGGAAAAATAATTAAATAAAAATAATATTAATAGGATCGTGAAGTGCTAACTATATGACACTAGTTGTCAATATAAACAGTTATTGAATAGAGCCCATCTGAATGATAAGATAATTAATGCAGTTAAAATTGATTAATGGGATCAATGTGTTTGTTTATTCATTGCTTATTTAATAAAGTCATCAGGTCAGTGCAACGTGTCGGACGAATAAAACGTTGATTTTTAAGTGACACTATTTTTCTGTAGTCAATCGAGATAACCTATGATCTTTCTGTTTACATAATCGTCAATAATATTTGCTTTGGAATCGACTCATTCGAACAGCTGGCCTAAGCATTGCGGTTGCTCTAAGAAGAGATGCTTATTATAAAGATTCTAAAAGCAATAACATTTGATGTTCCATAATTATCAAGTGATATATAGGATGTTTAGAAAGTAGTTGTAAATATGAATTTGTAGTATCGGTTTCCAAGTAAAATTTCTACTGGTCACTTTCTTATTCGAAGGATTTATGAATTGTTCGCAAAATTTGGGGTGAAGAATAATGTAAAATAAATTTGAGAAGAATAATATTAACTTATGTGACTAAATAAAAGTTTAGACTAGGTATTGAAAAGTTTTTATACATTTTATTTCATTAATTATTATGTGTGTATGCATGGAAATATAGTCTGAAATATAAGTGAAATCCTAAAAGTTCAAGACATTTTGAGATCGATTCAATACGATTAATGTCATTGTTGTGTTTCTTCTTTTTATTTCTTTTAAAGTAGGTATATGACCTGTTCCTTCTTCGATGAATATCATCGGTACTATGAGCTGGTTTTATCTGCTTTTTACAGAGAGTAGGCAGCTAACATAGCCCTCTAACCCTCTTCTTTTTTCCGGGCTTGGGACCGGCAACAGTACTACTGGGCTACTCAATCCACCCAGCAGCACTACGGGCTGAAAACGTGAAATTGTTGTATTTAAAAGTTATATTTTAAAATATCATGTAGCTTGATAAATTGAAGCGGTTTACCATTTGAAATTTTAAAATTCTATAGCAAAAAAGTGATCTGTTAATTATTAATCTTTATTTTTTATGTATTCCCTAGTAGTCATAATACAAAAATGGTACGTGCTCGACAATATTCATTAATATATCAATAAACGATACCAAAAACTAATAGAGAAACAGCTATCGGATAATAGCTATTAATAGGAAAATCTGTGAAATTCTAAAAATTCAAGACATTTTGAGATCGATTCAATACGATTAATTTCTTTATGTTAAGTTTTTATTTTAAAATATCATCTTAATATTTCAAACTTTAAAGTTCTATTGAAAAAAAAATGATTTGTTAATTATTAGGTAATATTTATTTTTTATGTATTCCCTAGTATCTAGTCATAACACAAAAACGGTACGTGTTCCACAATATTCATTAATATATCTATTAAGCGATACCAAAAATTAATAGAGAAATAGCTATGTACTTTCCTTGATGTTATACAAAAGAATTGTGAAGTTATCATGCATGTTTTCATTGAATTTCATTAATTTATTATGGCTGCAACAATATTTTTTTTTAATGAACTTAAAGGTATGCCTCACTAATTTTACTTTTTTTTATTTCAGTTGTATTTTGTGATTTTGCCGCATCAGGAAGATCCCTCCAGTTCATCGAAGAATATATCTTAAGAGAAGTACTGCCCACTTACGGAAATACCCATTATACAACAAGCATATCATCCCTCCAAACAACCTTATTTAGGTAACTAATTTAATCATTACCAACTATAGTTGTAACTAATATTTGAAAGAAAGTATCAAGGGCGTGGTTTTTCTATTTATCGAAATATCAATTTTACAACACATTGTATATTCCCGTTAACAATGAACGATATTTTAATGTACCTATCCATCAATATCTAACATATAAGAAACAATGTGTAGAGAATTCTGGAGGCGACTTTGCCAACACGGAATATGGAGTACCCCAGGGCACCAATATTATATTTATTATTTATCTCGATAATTTATTTAAGATAATCACTAAAAGTGCTGTTATAAGTTGTGTAGAAGATACGGCCATATTCTGTGGAAGCGAATGCTGAGTAAATTTGAGGGATTTTAAAAACAAAACTATATTTGTACTAGAAAACTGTATTTGTACCTCTTATTTTATATAATTCACGTGTTCGACCACATAAATCATTAAAATAATATACGAACAGACACGTACTGTTAAAATAAACACGGCAGCTCAAATAAAATATAGGGTGTCTCAGTTGGAACTATAGGATTTGTGTTGCTGGCCACTTGTGTTGTGTCAAAGATATAACGTTAATCAGCAGATCATACGACGTTAACATGTATGCGTATCTCATAGGAGGTGATTTGTGAATACAATTAATAACATTTGACAAACTGGGGTTTTTTATTCTTCAACATAAAATGGAGATGATGTGGCTACAAATAGAAAAGAATATCGTTCATAAGGCTGCCTTGACATCATCTGGTATAATGCCATTCGTTTATCACAATTGTCCACAACACGGGCACATATCTGGCTCATTTCCCGAATAAAACGTTGAATGTTTGCTTTGTGGTCATTGATTATTGCTGGCTGGGTGGCGTACACTTTTCCACATGATCTTGCAGGCCAATTAATGTCAGGATTCCGCGAGACAACATGATCAGGAAATTTAATATGCAACAGAGTTATGGTTGCACGTGCTATACGATATGTTGCACCGTCTTGCTGAAACTACATGTTGTTCAAATCCAAAACAGCATGTGGATTTTCAGCACCCAAAATTCGACAATTTTTTTGCTGACATGTCTGTCAAAATATAAGATACAAATTTTGTGCAGTGATTTGTGAAGCACATCACAAATCACTGTACAAAGTTTTGTTGCAAAAATGAGCATCACCTTCGTTATTTTCTAACACCCACTTAACAAGTGTGGTACCAAACGACGTTGTAAGTGGTCTGTAATTTTTAATTGTTGTATCAACTGCATTTTGTATGCTGACAGATGCAGGTTTTTCTTTAGAATCCGACGCGTCGTGGCTCTTGACAAATTCAGTTGTTGTGCACGACGTCCATTTGATGTGTTTAGATACTCCCGTACACCTTCTCTTACTGCAGCAACATTTTCATCTGATCGACCATGACTAGGACGTATTGGTGTTGCCTTATCGATAACAGAATCCGTCTCTTCAAATTTCTTGATTGAGTTATGAACTGTTAACTCTTTAGGCACCTCATTTTGTCCTAATTTTGTGCGATTTTTTCGTAATGTAACTGTAAAGAATCGCGCATAGTCATAAAACAGTTGTACACTTTTTGTTCATTGTTGAACTGTTAATGGCGAAATGTTGACGTCATATGGTTTCTAGATGATAGTCGTTAAATACTGACGCTCCATCTTTGACAGGACAGAAAGGGCGTGTAATTTAAATCCTATAGTTCCAGCTGAGGCAAGAATTATATTTTGACCTTATAATTGATAATAGATATAGATAGCTTTACTAGAACGACACAGTAGGTATGGAGTTGTAGCGTGGAGAGGGGTATTAGATATGTACTTAAAATGTCAATAGAAAAGAGAATTATAAAAATAATATACAATACAGGTATTATCTATCCTTCTGATTTATTGTATAAAGAGACTTTATTCATGAATCCACGACAATTATTTTTTTTTAATTTCACAATCATGCAACATTCTAAAACAATTTTTTTTTGTAAAACATGGTACTCGATATAAACAGAATAAATTTATATAATGGTACTCATTAAAATGATACATATTTGACAAAGGTGACCATTGTTCCTGTACTTTTAATGACAATCATCATCATTAGGTCATCAGTCCTAAGACTAGTTGGACGCTAACCTCCAGCTTCTCCTATCTTGTGCTAACCAATAATGACAATAAAAATGTAAAAAAATGCATTCAAAGGATCTGATAAAAATTCCATAAGGGAAACTTCTAAAATAGACATACAAGTATAACAATAATTAAAATTATGTAAAAATATTCCCACCTCAAATTGTTGCATTAAAAGTAAAAAAAGATCAAAGGCATTACATGCTATAACCAGATTGTCACATAATGCTGTCAGTTTTTATTTTTAAATAATTAAACAATATTAAAGTTATTTCTCCGTTTATTGCATATCTGTTGCAGTATTGATTCAGTCCAACGCATGTGCAATAAAATCACTATTAATAGCACCTTGGTAGTATAAATAAATTGGTTTAAATTTATCATGTAATTTTCTTTTATGTGCTTTAATTTTATGGACATAAACATAAGCGCAGGATGATAATCAAAAAGTTAAAAATAATTTATGGATGAGTATATTTGGCCGGTCTTATTTATTGATATGGAGCGTTAATCCTGTTGGGTTTTATTTAAACGGGAAGTTATTCGATTTTACGCCAGTGTCGCATAGCCAATTTAATTGTTTAATGAGTTATATGGTAGGGAGAGAAATAAAAAATAATTATTTATTAGAGTGATGTCTGTACCACTTAGAGCAGATAATAAAGGACGAATTGAAATATCATATTGAAATAAATATCATATTGAATTGACGTTTTGAAATATCATTAAATAATGTTTGGGATACATATGGCTATTGAGAAGGGATATAAGCACATTCCTTTATAACCAATATCAATTGCTAGAAACTATACGATGGACAACGTGGTTAAAAATCCACGCCATGGGGCAGAAAACAATTTATGGTACCAAGAATGCCTGATGACTGATGATACATGCAACTGTTTGTTATGCAAATATCCCATAGGAAGGCATATTATCAGCACTTGTAATGGACGATCTGCTAGATGCATAAAATACCTGAGGCTATCATATTAATATCGAATACATAGGCGCCATCATCGTACTTTTCATGAGGAAACATTCCACTATGGTATCTCCTGGATCAAATTCTGATTATGGTTCAAAGATGATGCAATAAGGAAACCCATTAGGTAAACTTAACATAATCAGCATCAGTCCTGTGCACTTGTATGAGGACTACGCAAGAAGTTACCTATATTCTTACCTACAGTTTCTACTTAATGGAAAGGTGAAATGTCGAGAAAATTATTCTGGACGCTACATTAGCATAGAGCCATGTTATAGAACACCTCCAACATGTAATCAATATATGTCAAAATAGCATTAATGATAGGCAATGGAAGTGGTAGAAGATATGGTGGTAATACATGACACATCGGTTATACAACACTATGCTACAGCTCCATAATAATTTACTGCTCCTGAATGTGGTGGTCTGTAGCAGAACAAAGGTTTGTTAAACGTCTTTGTTTAAAGTCTCCAACTTCTAGTGTACCCCTGAATGACCGTAACATCTAAGACACTTCAACAGTTATAAAAATTCTTCTAATCACTAGCTACCATTATTAAATGTGAAACAAGAATGACGTGAAATCAATCAATAGTAAAAAATTACACCCATCAACATTATAAATGTGTTGAAATAACCAGGACAGTTACAGTTTCGTTGATGGCATTAAAAAAGGGTCACTAAACATTTAAAACACTATTAGACGTTAACGCAAATGACAGTAAATGCGGTATAAGATAATATTTGCCATAAAGAAATATTCAATGTAATAATATATATACTGATAATCGTAAAACAAACAGCGGAACGTGAACTAATATTTCTGGAATATCTTTCAAACATGAAATCAGCATCTTAATGCAATTTAATATGAATGATTTCAAGGTTTGTGTTCGAGACAATTTGCAGAAGGATTATAATAGTAAGCAAATCTATATCTTTACTAATAGTTAAAACATCTTAATGTGACCAACTGATTCTAAACGAGATCTAAATTGATTTAAGAATGTCTACAAGAAATCATAAAACTAACTAACTGTATTAAAATTATTTTCTTATGATTATAAGGACACAGGAAGATAGGGAAGAATGAGATAATATATGCAATAGCAGGACAAGATTCAGCAACAGTGTTTATGTAGTATAAATGCGAGCCTATATTTAAAATTAAGATATATCTTGCAGTAACCTTATATGTATTTAAGCAGGATGACCCTGAATGCTTTAGAGGCTTCAGGAGTAAAATCCTGGCTGGTGCAGGAATGCAAAGATGCAATAGAAGCACTAGCCAGGAGTAACAAAGCTGACATTAATTTGGGTACCGGGTCATACTGGCAACGAGAAGGCGAACACGGGAAATAACTGACAAGGGCTTAATGGGATCTAAATCAGCAGTCAGAATTGGACATTGCCTCGGCAAGGAGACAATCCGGCAATGGTTGGAGATTGAAAGAGTCAGTAGCTCGCGGAACACTCATGGATGCAGAGAGGCTAAGGTACTGCTGGATCTGACATCTAGCAGCTACTGGACGGCAAAGCTTCTGACGGATGATAGAGGGAGTATCCGGGAATTCACGGAGTTGTTATTAGCACACTATTATCTTAACTATCATCTTAGCAGGATTGGCTTGAGTATCAACAAGGAATGCAGATGATGTTGAGGAGAGGTGAAGGCTTCTGAACATGTACTATGCCAGTGCTGAGCTCTGGCAGAGTGTAGTCTCCTCGCGTTTGGGCTGTTTTTATTGGACCCCAGCGAACTGAAACAGATCGGTCTGGAGGGAATATTGAGCTTTTGAAAGAGGGCCAACTCCGTACTTCAGCGTTTACTGCTTTACAAGGAGATTCAGTGGGCATTGCACAAAGGGTATTGCGGGGCTTCGCTTCCCTCCCCAGAAAATTAAATCCAAACTTAACCCTATATTTGACTATGAATTGACAAAATTAAGTTCGTAATAATAGTAGTATAACCAGTTGACATAAGCCTAATAATGGCAACTAGAGTTTGGGGAACCATTTGTACAGAATAGGTGTCCATAGTAATGAGTTTATTTATAGATTTTGTCATAAGAAGTTTCCACTACCCATATCAGTCGGTAGGAGTATATTTAAAAATTTTTGAGATGGGAAGCTTTTGAAGAAAGATTTGATGATTGGATTTTTTACTTTTTACCCAGGCTGTACCCAAAAATATGACCTTTTAATTCAGTTATTTTCACTTAAGTATCTCCTATTTCATATTATTTTACATCTGAGGATCCGACATGTAAATTTTCCTACAGTTTATGTTAAATTTAATGTGCGTATCAACAATACGCTAGGCATATAAATGAAAGTTAAATTTCATATAGTCATACGCATTTACTTCCTTAAAATAGGTTTACTTTCTAGAGATACATAATTAACAACAAAATTGCACTTATTATGTTAACGCATATATCCTTTACCATATCAAGGAAAACAAGTGGAACCGTATATGTGTCAGAGGAACTGAATAAATAATATTTTAATGTGTTATATACATATACAAATGAACTTCCTTGTAGTAGTAATGTGGCGTGCAATATTGCATATTTCAATTATTCATTACTAGCGAATTTGTTGAATAACAAGTGTATATTAGTTGAGTGATTTTATTTTTACTTCTATATCCATGTAGATATGACAAATAAATAATACTTACTTGTTAATTAATTTTAGAAGATTATCATTAATACAAGATTTCAATATTATTTGTCTAACGTTTATTCAGATTTATCCAAAAACATCAGAATTCCTCTTTTGAAACACGGCTAATATTATATTATTCCTTAAAATTAATTCTACCGTTAGCATTAGTATTTACACATAATCTTATTTTTCCGCGCTCCGGAAAAGTAATGTAATCGTGTAAAGAAAAATTGAAAAACAAATTTTTTTTAGGTCTATTTTTCGTTTTTCGGCCTAAAAAGAAGAAAAATGGTTTTTAAAAAATGTTTTCTGTGTGTGTGTGTGCCGTTGTCGTTATTGTTGGCATTTATTCTTGTTAGCACGATAACTCAACTAAATCGTGTCGGATCGATCGGGTTTTGACTGATTCTGATCGGAGACGTCTCCCAGACGACACCTATTAATTTTGAGGTGGATAGAACACACTCTACCATGTACATGGGTCATAAGAAAGCACAATGGTGGACTATTTGAGAAATGTTTTGTTAGCACGATCACTCAATTAAATCGTATCGGATCGATCGGGTTTCGATTAATTCTGATTAGGGTCTTCTACCAGACGAAATTTATTGATTTTGAGGTGGATAGAACACGCCTCACCCATGGGTCATGAGAAAGCACGATGGTGGACTATTTGAAAAAAGTAAAACTGTCGCATAAAACACATATTTTCTGGATTTATGTGTTGGTTTATTTTTTCTCGTCCACTCAATTTCGAGATAGAGATATTCTGCATTTATATGTTGGTTTATCTTTTCTCGTCCACTCAATTTCGAGATAGAGATATTTTACGTACTCGAAAAACCCGTTTTAAGGTTTTGAAACTGTTTATTTGTTTTTGTTTCTTTTTATTATTTTATAAATTTGATCTCTTCCGTCGTTATCGCAAATTAACGCAATAAAAATGCACTGTTTCCAAAAATTAGATAAAACTTTCACGAAAAGATACATATATTTTTAACATTTGCTGCTTAATTGATGGAAAAACACGATATCGTGGAGAATACACAATCAAAATTAATGCAAAAAATGAAAAAAGTAACCTCCGATCACATATTTATGAATATAACGTTTTTAAATGTATACGAAGTACAACAACTTCAAATATTTAAAATAAAAAAATTAAAATCTTAAATAATAGCGTGGTTGTTAATAAAATAACTATTACTAACGACTATACTGTTTTATGAATTTTATCAGTAACAATGACCATTTCAGAAATCGAAAGAATCAAATTTTAACATTGGGATATGACGATAAGAGAGCACTCAAAGAGGTATGTACAATTATCAATCAGGTGGCTTCAATCAAGATCAATAGTATATGTGTAATAGAGTACAAGGAATCGACTGATAGAAACTAGAAAAATGTACTTAATTTCAAAGATACGTTGGACAAAATCAAAAGAAGTGAGGATCTCTAACATTTTGCCCGCAAAATATTCATATCTCGAAAACCAGTCATATTCCGTCAAAACTGATTTCATCATAATATTCCCCGTTATTTTCTACATAAGAATAGTTAAACATGTATATATCTCGTCTCTCCCCGCCATCACACCTTAAGAATTTGTAGGATCCGGATACGTCTATGACATTTTATATAAGAGAAGTACAGGGATTCGACTGGTAAAAACTAGAGAAGCGTACTTTGACTAATTTCAAAAATACATTGCCTGTCAAAATTAAGACAAATAAGATTCTACAACGTCTTGCACCCAAAAAATGAGTATCTCGAAAATAAATCATTTTCTGTTAAAAATGGTTCTGTCATAAGATTTGACATTACTTTATGTATAATAAACATAATTTACAAACATAAAATTATGCGAGAATTGTTTTAAAGAACACCTGGAATTAGAAACTGCTAGTTGAAGCTGTACATATCTCGTCTCTCCCCGCCGTCACACCTTAAATATTTGTATGGCATGAATATGTTCATCATTATATAATGTAAAAAAGTACAAGGAATTGACTGGTAAATGCTAGAAAAGCGCACTTTGGTTAATTTCAAAGATACGTTGGTCAAAATCAAGACAAGTGGTAATCTACGAAAAGAAAAATATATCTCGAAAACTGACCATTTTCTCCCAAAACTTATTCTGGTATATAATTCCCCGTTAATTTATACACGAGAAATATTATTCATTTATACACAATTCTATAAGAATTATTTTAAAGACATCTCAAAAGAGAAACTGCTAGTTTAAGCTGCACGCACATACTCGTATATCATCTCTCCCCACTGTAACACATTAAATATTTATAGAATCTGGATATGTTGATAAAATTCTATATAAAAAAGTCCAATAAATTGACTGGTGTAAATTAGAAAAGTATACTTTAGTTAATTTCAAAGATTATTAAGTTCAAAATTAAGACAAATTAGAATCTACATCTTGCCTCAAAAAAATTAATATCTCAAAAACCAACCATATTCCTTTAAAGCTGGTTTCATCATGAAATTTTTCGATATAATCCTCATAAGAAATAGTATTTACAAGCTTCCAGGTTTGTAAGAATTATTTAAGAAAAAACCTGGAAAGAGAAACTGCTAATTGAAACTGTACATATCTCCCACTGTGACCACGGGGTGTGCGCCACTCCCCGCCGTCACACCTTTAAAATTTGTAGGATCCGGATACATCCATGACACTTTATGCAAAAGAGTATTCCTGACTTTTTTCGAGTTTATACAGTGTATTTGTAAACACACACACAGTGAATTTACATATATTTCCGAAAATAGTTCCTAAACATTAAACTCTATAAATATATTTACCTTTGCGCAGTCTCACATCCATCACTTTTTATATTTTTTTTATCAAAAATGTGTTACCACTGATCGTATAGTTACTCATTATTGCGTTATCGAAATAAGAGTATTTAATACTTTTATCGAGCAACTCATTTATTTACCTTAATAAATATTCTTACATATTTGACAGTACCAGAATTCTTCAAATAATTATGCTAGTCCCAGTTGAGGTGTATACTGTATAAAAAAATGTGAAAGTACTTGGAGATGCTTCTGAGTGAATATTTTGCCCAGAAACTTACTCGAGGCTATAGCACATATTAAAATTACTTCAAACAATCTTCTTTATCGTTCTACATCTAAATGTTGAACATTATTAACAATTCTCCCTTTATTAAAAACGAAATATTGCGTTTCAGACAAGAAGCAAGAGATATAATAAGAAACGCAGTCAACGCTTCAGATGACGACGCGGTAATATTTTCGGGGCATGGATGTACCGACGCCCTGGAAAAACTAATATTTGCCCTGGATTTACGAGAATCGCCCATAATTTTCACGGGACCTAGCGAGCATCACGATAACTTGCAACTGTGGCAGAAAACAGGCGCCCAGGTAAGCGTTATGCGTTTACTGATGTTATTGTTATTTTAATATTTACTGAATAGGCAAGGGTGAGGTATTTTCCCATATAAACAAAATACCTCGCAAAGAATTGTAAAAGGAATTCAACTTTCTTAGTTCCAATGTATATCACAATTAACTTTGATTCATTATGACAAACTAATTACACTGTGTGAATAGTGATGTCCCTTTTTTTGTAGCACATCAATGAAAACAAAACGATGTAGCCCCTTAATAGACAAATAGTCAGTCTATTAAGGGGCTATTATCCACTTAAAAATCTTTAAAATTGTCGATCATTTTTTTTGTATATTATTATAGTATGAAGGCTTAGGAATATATTATGAAAGTTTCAAGTCGATATCTTTAAAATTTACAAAGATATAAAGCTTTCAGTCACGGGGTAGAGGGCGGCTAATGCTGCTACGTGCGCCCCTCAATGAGCGCCCTCGTCGGGCGAAGAGCAATGATCGATTTAACTAACAAGTGACAAACTTGAGGAATCATTTTTCATTTCATGCATTTTTTCCTACTATATTGCAATAATGTACACGTACAAAATTTCTCGCGCTAAGAAAGATGAAGCAAGCACGAGAATTCATCATCCCGAAAAAAAGGCAACGTCTTTCTAATCCGAAATGGTGACCGTCATATTTCGAGAACCCATCGACAGATTCATTTAAAATTTGGCGCACTAGCGCTTTAAGCCATCGTTAACAGAATAACGCATTTTCCAAAAATTACCAAAATTGTTTAAACTAATTACGATAATAACTGTTTTTTACCGAATTATCGTACTTCAGTCCCATGTGCCGTTTTTTATGAACAATTTTCGGAAATGGCAATCGTCAATCTCTTTCGTATGCAGTTAACTTCAGGATAGCTTATATTATTATCTTTGATTTGAGATGATCAGTTTTAGCAGGAGAAGGGGCACCGCGAAATAGACGCTCCATTTCCGGCAGACATATCTTTTCCGGTTTTAAAGATTCTTAAATTGTGTTCACTTCACCATGTTTACGATAAATTTATCTCCAATTAAGAAAAAATATGTTTATTTATCATTAAAAGTTCCCAAGAAAATTCATTGCGAAAATCGACTATTTCTTCATGTCTCTAGATGGATGTAGCCCCTTAATTTCGGTTCAATGATACCCATTGAAGGATCAATGGAAATTTTGTGGCAAGTATCGTTTTTATTTTGTGGCTAGTATAGAAGATTTAAAGAATAAATACGAAATTAATATTAACCAAGCATTTATTGCCATTGAACTTCAATATTTGAAAATATGAATTGCTTTATTATGTATTTTAAAATGATAGCCAACAATCATCTTTTATTTAATATAGCTGCATCTTAGCGACCTTAGCAACGTTACTCCATCTTCTTTTCATTCTCATATAAAAATTTTCCTTGAATTTTTGACCTGAGAGAATATTCTAGCACTTCTACATCCATCCTACAGCCCTGGTCTAGCCCCCTCTGATTTTTATTTTCCTCGAGCTAAAATATCACCTCAAACAGATTCACTTTGCGTCTATTCCTAACATCCAAGAAACTGTCACTACCACTTTAAACAACGTTATAGAAAACGACTTTAAGGGTGACAACACGGTTATACAAGGTGGCGCAGAGGAAGTGCATGTTTTTCGAATAGCTAGTATATTACTATATTAAACCTTTTTTTTTCTGGTTCTTTGGCCGAAAAACGAAAAATACTTTCTCGCGTATAGTGGAGTGCGGAAAAGTAAGAAGCAGTATCATATTTTTGGGACATACTTGTATCTAAAGAGACATTTGAGTTTGAGTAGTATTTCAGCCATTTTCCTTAATTTATCAACCTGTTACTAAGCAGTCTATGAAATTAATATTATTACTGCACCGTTAGTTAAATTTGTATTAAAATGTGAGCTTCTTTACATAAAATTTCTCATAGGACGTGCATAGATAATCAGCGACCAGTTATGGATACGCTGAAGCGTTTTATGCAAGACTCTAAGTGACTACATATCGATCGAGTCAGGCGCCAGGATTAGCTCATAGCCTTCAAAATCCTACAATGAAAACAAATACTCGACGGACTTGATTAATAATACCCCGACCTTATTTTCCCCGAAACCGAAATACCCACTGGAGAGTATTTTCGTCAAATCATTTTTAAATTAAAAATCCTCAGCGTAATTAAAATGTTTACTGCGTGGTTAACCTAACAAGAGATTTAGTAATTCCGAATAGTTGAGGTGATGCCAAATAAAATTCGCCGATGCTACTACGTAAGCATAATATTATTAGTTTATTTTTTGTATACGAGCCGGTTCTTTTCCTGGTCTCGATTTAGGTTTTCGCGTAAACTGAATCACGGGTCGGTGGAGTTAGATCTGGCTCATCTGCAGTCGTCATGTTTGAGGTTTGCATTTATATTGACTGTACAAATACATTTTCAGTAAATATAAATATAGGGTGTATCATTTGATTTGTGTGATTTGTTAAGAAAACTAATAACATTTCACAAACTGAGGTTTTTTATTCTTCAATATAAAAGGGAGATGATACAAATGGAAAAGATAGTCGTTCATAATTATGGCCATCTCGACTCATCTGGCATCATACCATTCATTTAGCAAAATTTTCCATAACCCGGACACATAAAACTGGCCTTATTCCCCGAATAACACGTTGAATGTTTGCTTTGAGGTCATTGACTGTTGCTGCCTGGGTGGCGTACACTTTACCCTTAATATAACCCCAGAGACAGATGTACAGTGGAGTTATATCGCATGATTTTGTAGGCCAATCGATGTGACCATTCCGCAAGACACTATGATCAGGAAATTTGGTATGGAACAGAAAAGGAAAAAGAAATTGTTTAACATGTGACGATGGAGTACCGTATTTACTGTGATAGCATTACCAGCTTTATTTTCAAAGATGCATGGTTCAATTACTCCACCACTCCAAAATGCCCACCAAACCGTCCACCTCTGTGGATACATTTCTTTTTGCGGAAACAGCATGTGCATTTTCAGCACTCCAATCTCGACAATTTTATTTGCTATCGTATTCATCAAGATGAAAATGTGCTTCGTCGCTGAACAAAATTTTGTTACAAAACTCAGCATCACCTTCTGTCTTTTCTAACACGTTTTAAATGATTTGTAACTTTTAATTGTTGTGTCAACTAAATTGTGTATGCTTTTGTGGATGCAGATGTTTATTTAAAATTCAATGCGTGGTGGCTCTTCAAGATTCAATTGTTGTGCACGACGTCGAATTGATATGTTTAGTTAGATACTCCCGTACACTTTCTCTCACTGTAGTAATATTTTCATCTGACCGACCACGATGAGGACGTATTAGGACATATTGGTGTTGCCTTAACAATAACAGAACCTGTCTCTTCAAGAGTCTTGATTAAGTTACAAACCGTTAACTCTGGAGGCTTCATATTGTCCTTTTTTTGTGCGAATTCTTCTTAATGCAACTGTAAATGATCGCCCACCCACTTTAATAAAACAGGTGTACACAAACTATTCGTTGTTGAACTGTTAATCGCAGCATGTTGACGGCATATGGTTTGTAGATGAGAATTGTTAAGTATTGACACCTATTGAATCCTATAGTTCCAACTGAGACACCTTATATAATAAAGCACAACTGAAGCAATTAACTTTGATTCAACCATAGTTAGAATACACATATAGTCTGTTTAGCAAGAGCGTATCAATAGTTTTCTCTAAAACAACAAATTTTTAGCAAACAAAAAAAGAGTACGTGGAAGTGTGTTTTCTTGCAGTATTCCCATTGCTGGATATAAGCCGTACCGCTATTCTACAGAGTAACATACATACATATGTAGATGATTTTCACTAGCCTCTCTGCTATTAGTCATTAATTTCAAACCTTTTATTTCCTAATCTTTAGTGCATTGTACCATTGTACATGTAGCTGTCAAATTCTCACTAAGTGCATACAGACTTTTAGTCTTTGCGCTAAATCGTTACACGCGTATGGCCACGCTTAAGCAAAAAATCGACTGCCAGTTTCTCACCAAGATTTTTTACAAACATAATGACTTGCATATAGCTGGCGATCGCTACATACAATAGTTTAAATGCATCAAGATGCATATATAAAAACCTAGCCTCTACTCAGGTGGCATAAACTGCACTCATGATAAGAAATCTTGCTTTTATGTTCTCAAGAATACTGTTTTAATTCTGTTTACATTGCATGTTAGCTTATATGTACCTTGTTCACTTTAGTTTTGCCATATTCACAGCTATTTTAGAAGTCATTTATAAACAATTCATACTCCTCTACTGAATCGCCTATAAAACCCACTGGTATTTTTCATTCTTTAATGTATTTAGGAAAGTGAAAATGTCTTAAGACGTCTAAAATAAACCTTAAAACGGACTTTTCCGCACGTAGAACATCTCTATCTCGACATTGAGTGGCCGAGAAAAAATAAATCACCACATAAATGCAGAATATGTGTTTTATGCGACAGTTTTACTTTTTTCAAATAGTCCACCATCGTGCTTTCTCATGATCCATGTACAGCGTGGGGTGAGTCCTATCCACCTCAAAATCAATAGATGTCGTCTGGTAGACGTCCCTAATCAGAATCAGTCGAAACTCGATTGATCCGACAGGATTTAATTGAGTAATCGTGCTAACAAAAAATAAAATCCAAATAGTCCACCATTGCACTTTCTCATGACCCATGTACATGGTAGAGTGTGTTCTATCCACCTTAAAATCAATAGGTGTTGTCTAGGAGACGTCCCCAATCAGAATCAATCAAAACCCGATCGATCCGACACGATTTAGTTGAGTTATCGTGCGAACAAGAATAAATGCCGACGACAACGACAACGACAACGACACACAGCAAACATTTTTTAAAAATAATTTTTTTTTGTTTTTAGACCGAAAAACGAAAAATAAACCCAAAAACAATTTATTTTCACTTTTTCTTTACACGATTACATTACTTTTCTGCATATAGTGGAGTGCGGAAAAGTAAAAAAGTGTGGTATTGTTATGTTCTACCATTCCAAGTTTTTTTTGTTTATTAATATATATGTAATTCGAATTCTATAAAGGGGAGGGGTGCGCAGGGGAGTCCACATGCACTCAGACCATCATATTGAGCCCATATGTATCGCGTAATTATCAAGAATTACATGTGAAGTATGTGTCCTTTCCACCATTTCTACAGGGAAATAATAATTTCAATCAAATATGCAGAAAAATAGTATAAAATCTAGATGCCGATCGCTTAATATTTTTTCATGACATGCTTATCATGCATATTCAGATTCTTATTGAAATATTTCCGTAAAATTTTTAAATATTTTTTTTATTTATTATAAAACAGCAATCAGATGATACAATCTATAGGCTATTCTGTTGTTTAGGGAACTTGAAGGTTGTTCCTCTTGTTCTTTCATGATAAGGCTCCTCCAATGAGAAAGACCTCTAGAATCCTATGTTAGGTTTTATAGTTTTTGATTTTCTGCTGTTGTGTTCTTGTAAAAGTGGTTGTAATAGAGTTGGTCTGTGTTTCTAGCCTCCCTTGGTGTTTAATACTTCTTTGATATATTTCTTCTTGGACTGTCGGTACACGAAGGTATCATTTGGTTTGTCACGTACCAATGTGTGTCAGCTGTGGCTCTGAGGGTTGAAATTTAAAATATGTGCAATTAAAATTGTTTTATATCACAATAATTTACTACGAAGGACTGTGAAGAATTGTATAGGTAGTAAACTTTTAAAGGATCACTATCTTCTTATATACGTTGGTCTTGGTCGAATCATTATTTATTTATTTATTTATTTATGTATATTATGAATATACATATATTCTGGATAAAAAGGTAAAATGATCTTATAACGCTCATATGATCAATGATCCTAAAAGGTAAATATTTGCTTGAAAGCTTGTCAAAGAAATGGAAAATACTTTACAAAAATGTTGCAGAATCATGAGATGATATTTGATAAACTCCCAATGAGGAGATTGACTTAAAGATAAAATGAAGTCCTGCATTATGCTTTCACTAACTCTTTTTGAAATCAAACCAAATTAGTCTCAAATATCACGAACGATCTTTTTTTCTAAAAATGCTAGGCTTCCAATAAAAATTAGACTTAGTCTATATAAAAGAACTAAATTCTGTTAAAGAATTAACTATTTTAGTTATTATTATCCTTTCCAGATGGTTCGCATTGGAGAGACCAGAGATGGATACCTGGACTTGGCGGACCTGGAAAATCAGTTAAGGTTTCATCAGAATTGCGGGAGACAACTGATAGGTTGCTTTTCGATAGCGTCTAGTGTAACGGGTATTCTTATCGACGATGTAGCATGTACGATACTCCTACATCAGTACGGTGCCTTGGCATTTTGGGACTTTAATATCGGCGCGCCAAGCGTTCTCATTGACATGAACCCCATGGTACCCGGCGTGGAGGAAAATTCGGCCGGCAAAGATGCTATTTATTTTTCGGGGCATAAGTTCATTGGAGGAGTACAGACACCAGGTGAGTGTTTTTGATTTGTATTGTTTTTTTTTATTCACTATCTTAACTTTCCCCAGTTTTTGTTATATTTAGATTTACACAGAGAGAGTGAGAAGCTATGCCAGATATTAAAAAAACGTATATATATATATATATATATATATATATATATATATATATATATATATATATAAATATATATATATATATATATATATATATATATATATATATATATATATATATATATATATATATATATATATATATATATATATATATATAGGTAAATTGTTTAGTAAAAATGTCCAGATGTACCCAGTGGGCAAATTCCGATATCCTTTATAGGATGTCTCCATTAATGGTATAGGAGGTATGGGAAATTGACCTTATTATTAATTTTATTTGAGATGAAAAACTCAACGGTGAAAACAAATCGAAAAGTCAACATGCATAGAAATTTTTATCACCTTTCCAGTGATAACATAAACTTATATTTTGTTAAGTATAAGTCATGGCATACTTGGCTGTAATTTACATCAATAACACCCCCATCTTATTATGTTCTTCTTCTCTCTTTCTTTCTTTCGTTTGTTTTTCTCTTTCATTATATGAAACTAAAATAGAAAACAGTCTCTTGTGAGAACTTTTGATCACCAGGGGCTGTATTGATATCACACCTTCAGAATATGATACCAACAAGCTCCTACTACTTCTGTCTGCCCCCTCTCAAAAGAGGGGATATAAGGGGGTTACATAAGATTTGGCGCGATGATCTAATTTTGTTTAATGGTAGGAACCTTACTACGTTACCCTTTTAATTCTTATTCCCATGATTCTATATATTAAGTTTGGTGTCACCAGTTTTATGATCTCATTTATGATGTGTTCTTGGTAATATAATTTAGGATTTTATTATTATCTGAATTTATGTCTGATATATTTTATTTGGTTTAATAACTGAAGGAGAAATAAAAAATAAACTCAGAATCCACTTTAATTTACATTTATTATCCAAACTTGGATATATGAAAATAATATTCTTATCAAATAATATAATCCTGGGGTTTGTAACTTACACTTCCATTAGTTAATTGTGACCAGTATAGATAGAACTTTGCTTTCCGATGGGAATCCCCCCCTTTCGCCAAACACTCGTCGACTGTGAGTTCCCCAACTGGGTAGACATTAAAAACTTAAGTCCATCTATGAAGAATTCGCATCTCCCAGCGCTAGATTTATTTCTTTTTTTTTTGGGAATCACATTATTTTTCAGGATTGATCCCATATATGGCTGAAAAACCATACCCGTACCATTTTGCCCGCCCTGGTTATAAATTTGTCACAATAGTTTTACGTAGCGTGTATTTTTAGTACACAAATGAGAAACATAAAAGATGAAAATTACTTAATAGGATAATTGGATGTTTGAATTGTTGATTGTGATGCAAGTAAATTCCGTTCATTTATTAACTCCTTGGAGGCAATTTAGACGATTATATTAATTGAGCGAATGATACAATTCTATTATTTTATTTTGTTCCAGGTATATTGATTGCGAAGAAATCTATATTTAGACGGCTAAATACGTGTGAACCTGATGGATTTTTCGCATCCAGTGAACATGACAAGGTAAGTGAGAATTCCAGAAAATAATGTACCTATTTCAAAATATTACCAAGAAGATTAACGAAAATATAATACCGTGTATTATTTCTTTATTTAATGAGATAATTGACTTTTTCATAATATTCTAAAAATGTATTTATAGTTACTCGTACAGTATACTAGCGTTATTAATTGCTTTCAATTGAAATAATTCCAGTAGATTGTCATTCTAATTGGCATGCGTTCATTCACTTCTTACAATAATAGGTGTATATTTACATGATATTATTTATTTAAAATTCGAAGAATATTTTCGTGGAAAGTTTAAGCTAATAATATATGTGTATATTCAAACTGTATATATTTTGGTTTCTGGTCTACTGGGAACATCGAAAGCGTTTTGGCAAAACATCATCATAACCCATAATTTCGACATATTTTCTTAAATATACAGGGCTGCGTAAATGTTGAATGAAACATCAGTTTATTAACTACAGTAATAAATAGTGTGCGACAAAAGTCCCCCCCCCCCCACACCGTTTATTATTGAATGACATGGCACAGGAAAATTAATTTTATTTCTATATATACGACATATAAAATACTTAATTGTGAGCGACTAAATGCTTTATAAATATTTACAATGGTGGCAGTATGCCATTAAAATATATATATATATATATATATATATATATATATATATATATATATATATATATATATATATATATATATATATATATATATATATATATAATTAAGTGATAAAAGTGACAATAACAGTAGGTTAAATAAATTACGCACTATTATTGAGGTAGATAGTTTTAATACTTTTAAACAAAGTTTGTTTCGGTGAAAAATACACAGCAAATCAGTGCCCCACATTGCAAGTCATCAGCCATTACTTAAGCAAAAGCTCAAAACGAGCACTTGTACATTTTGACCAATAAACAGTATGTATAGTTGATTTCATCGCTATTTACCAAATAGCGATGGCTTGTTTTATGGCTAGGCTCAGATAGACTGTTCCGTTTATCGGTAAGTTAAGAGAGTTTTTTATTTGGCAAATAGCGATGAAATGAATAGTATATAAAATCTTCTTTTAGCCTTTAATTACTAAGATATTGTCTGTTTAAGTACAAGCACGCATTATGCTTTGTCTTAAATTAGTTAGCAATTCTGATTTAGTATATTAACGCTTAACTTAAAATAAATCCCATGAAATATCCAATATGCTTAGTCTGAAGAACGATCTTATCATTCTGCAGGTCCTTGTCTACCTACTCTGTTTAAATACGAGTATATCGTGAACTGTTTGACTATGAAGTGGAGCTCCATTCCTCATAAATGTGATCTCCATATTTTAAAATTTGCTTGGTTTTAAACTATATGTTATGTATTAAGTTGTCAAAAATACTTGGATATAAGGATCCTGTTAGACTTTTATCAACGAAAAAAAGGCCTCTATAAGGCAGTTCCCTAGAATTTGAACCACATATTTAATTTAATTTAATTTCCCCTGAAAGTCTCCGGAAAATAGTATTTTCCAATTTTGCAAGTGTCTACTTTGATAATAATGAATAATTTACCCTACTGTTAGTCTAATGTATATGATTATTCAATGACATTTAAATTCAGTAAAATATTTAACGTAATAACGTAATACCCGTCATTTGAGGAATCAAAGAAATTCCTATTGATTAAAATAAATAATTTTATATGCCATTTTACATGCCAAACTTTACTTTTCTATATCAATCAAATATTAACAAGAGCGACCTTTGACAAGGACTGTATAAAAAGGTAACCTTAATAAGACTCTCTGTAAATTTTATTTAGTATAGTCGCTGATGTATTTTCGTTTCCAACGATTACCACATTTTGCAATGTACGCCAGATGAATCTATAATTCACGCTACTTCCAATAGATACTATTTCAATGACTAAATATTTGTAGGATATATTATGATTTGCGGGATTAAGACTACTTAATATAAAAGTAGGAAAAAATATATTAATTTTATCTCCATTGTCCAATTTTCCCTTGAACATCGTCTAGACACGGACACAATAATATATATATAGCCGACTAATGTGGAAATCGAACTTACACGCGGATTACTTATTAGCTAATCATTGTCAGAGCTCCAATACAGTTTCACCACGCTATGAAGTTATCATGTAACAAATACCTAAATTAAACTTAAAACAAAATCCCCTTTTCCACTTACTTTTTGCTTAAGGTTATTTTTCTTGGAATCTTAAAAAATCATTTGTCTACATAAGAACAAACCTCGATTGGGATATTGTAAAAATGAGAATAGGTTTAGATGGAAATATTACCACAAATTTTATTCCTTGTATGTTTCCCCTTTTATCTTCTCAATTTTCAGATGTATTTAACATAATTACATTTATAGATTTAATACATTAATATCACATTTTAAGTGAATAAAACAACTATAAACATTCATTTAAAAAATAATTTAACATATGTCATTCTCTATATCAGAATAATACCTATTTTAAAAAATATATTTCATTTTTGTTTATTGTATTCAATTTCGCAAAAATATCAATCATGCTGTGGTTTGGATTGTCAAATTGGACTCAGTGTTGGGCGTGTTATGGTATGCTTGGGATCGAGTTTCAACAGAAAGATTTTGACACATCTCTACCTTGAGAATGGGTCTGTTTGTCCTCGTACCAATGTTCTTATAATCCTCCTCTTCATAGTCTGAGTCTTTAGGAAAGGAAGATGCTTCTGTTTATTCAAACAAATAAACGATTCCTATGCGTAATCAATTTTGTTATTAAAATGTTAATTCGCCTTAAAGTGTAATCAAAATCCATGCAAAACTTTCATAACCACCTATTTATCATTGTATCTCTCAATTTCCCAATAACTATATTGTTTTGATTAACAGTTAGAAAATTAACATAATTGTTTTTATGTTCTAGTTTCCTTTTTAATAAGGGTATTAGGACAATTATGTAGCATTTGCTTGATTTGGTTTCATCTAGTTCTTTTAGAGTCTTTAATAACAAAATTGCTAACTCAGTTGCCATTATCATATATAATTATTCTTCTTTAATAGAAATATTTTATCGTTCTATATAATATTGTTAAAATTAATTTTGATCTCTTTTTTCACAGAAAATAATCTCTTTTGATTTTTGATTATATATACATCGTCAAAAGTCTTGAACCCCCCCCCCGTATATTACAGATTTCGACTATGTTTGTTTTGTTTTCGTTGCTAAACAACAAAGTTGAGTTGTTTAACTGTCAAACAAGATCAAATAAATTGCTAGATAAAATATTGTTGACTAGTTATAATTTTTTTTAAATATTCGTCAGTTTTATTGCATATTTAGCAAAGCGACTTTGATACACTTCTTTCATTATAATGCCAGGATGTGAGGTTTCTACATTTAATAGGGCAATAATTATTGTTTTGCATGGTGTTGGACATTCCAATCATCAGATATCCGAGATGTTAGTCATTCCTAGATCTTCTCTTGTGCAAATAGTGCATAGGTATCAAGAATTACAGTGGAAAGAAGACTACGTAGTTGTCGGCCTCGAGTGTGAAGTGAATGGCAGGATCGGTATTTGGTTCAATATGCCCGTAGACACCGAAATTCTTCAGATCCAGCTCTCAGGGTTCACTTTCAAGGTACGTTTCGCCTTGTTATATCGACCTCTACAGTTTGAAGAAGACCCCATCGTACAAATTTACGTGCAAGCCTTACGGCCTTTAAGGGTACCCACTCTACTTCCACGACATTGAGCTGTCCGCTTTCAGTGGGCACGGGAACGTAGTGATTGGCTTTTGCAGCAGTGGCGATGGGTCTTATTCACAGATGAAACCAGAATTGGACTGGTGAGTGATGACAAAAGGACAAGGGTCTGGAGAGAGTCACGTCGTCAAGAGAGACTAAATTTTCCCCGTGAGGATACTCCCTACAATGGTGGGACAGTAATATTTTGGGGAGGAATAGTAAGTCAAGTTTATATTGAAAGTGTTATCAGGCCGATTATTTATCCCCTATGCGACGAATTAGGTGACAATTTCATCTTCATGGACGACAACTCGAAGACACATCGCAGAATAACAGTTCGAGAGGTACTTGAACAGGGAGATATTACCCAATTAGATTGGCCAACTAATTCCCCAGATATGAATTCCACTGAGAACATGTGGGATTTTGTTTCTAGAACGATTCACAAACGCAGGAACCCACCCCAAAATGCGGAAGAGTTAGCTGCAGCAGCAATAGAGGAATAGAACAATATTCCTCAAGAAATTCTCAACCGTTTGATTGCTTCAATGCATATGCAATTCAATATGTTACTGAGAATCAGAAGATGCCATACTGACTATTAAGTTGCAGTTTACTTTGTTAAAAAAATATGTTTTGTTATTTTCTTGTCATAATAAATTTATTTAAAAATTGCAAATTTTCTTCTCTTTGTTTTTTAATTGACTAAATTTTTAAAAATTGTTCCTCTATTACAAAAAAATACATTTAGAAGAAATATATTTTGAAAAATAAATACATTTAAAAAAATTATTTACTAATACAAAACATCGGGGATCCAAGACTTTTGACGGTGTGCGAATTTAACAGCAAACAAAACATAACCGCGTATGCAATAAATTTCACACTCACAATCATTTAGTATCATTTAATATTTTCTCTACACTGGGTATAAAGCCTGCTAGCAAGGTGTAAATCTCGATTCTTAATTATGATTAATGATGAGACTTTGATTGTATAACGATTTATTTCAGTTTATGTCCTAATTTCATAATTATTCATTAATGATGCAACGTCTGTGAATCAATTTAGTACATTATATATTATAACTAATTAAATAACGCAAAATTATGAAATAATAATTATAATTATAGACATACAGTTTTCTTGTAAATTTAATGTTCATTATTTGATGTAATGAGTGACATAACCTATTCGCTTATTCTATCATAATAAGTGGCCTTAAAAAATCTGAAGTTGCAAAGTTAACCTTAAATATTTCACGAGAGTATGAGTGCATTCTCATGAAGCATTCGATTTCTCATTTGAACATCATCACCATGGAGTCACAGAAATGTACATTTTCATCTAGAGGGAGAGTATATATGAAAAAACATTAGACACACAACTAGTCACTAACTGTGTAATTGTCTCAGTTGGGAATTGAACCCAAACATCGCTTTGTTTGGTGAACAATACCGCAGACAGTGTTTAGGTAGATTTCCCCAGCAAAGGCCATAGGGTGATATTCATAGTGAATCGGCCCCAAAGGGATATCTGGATTATCTTTTGAGAGTATGTTGGTACTAATGAGATACGTTGATACTGCAAGTTTCAGACCTCTACATATTTTGGCTTTTGAATATGTCGAAAAGAAAATCGAAAAATCTGAAATTTTTTTTTCTGAAAAATGGCAGATTTGAATGAAATTTGGACAAATTATAGAGGTATACAAAGGCTATAATCAGAAAAAGTAACAAGTCATAATCTTCATAATAATCATTAGAAACAGGCGATTTTTCCGAATTTTTTTTTCTTTATGATAACGTTCTAAAACAATTTTTAAACTAACTTTTTTATATCTTTTTCGATGTATAATAATCCTTCAAATCCTTAAATTTTTAAAAAAAGGTACGCCGTATTGAAAACGTATAAAAACCGACTCTTTGATATAAAAGTGGATTTATTGCAATGTTTATACCTTTGAGATATTAGAAAGTTTAGTTGATTAATTTATATAAGTGCAAATAACAAAATATTAAAAACAATAATGTTAAAACAAGTTTTTTATTAAACTATTGAAATATTTCAAAAATTAATTATAAACTATGTATATTTAGAAGTTAATAGTTTTACTTAAAATATCCTTTTGAACTTTCAAACATCAATATAAACATTTTTTATCAATATATTAATTCAATCAGAATCAATTTTCGATTATTAGTTAATTCGGCAACCATTGCACTGCTGCATTGTTACACTGTTGCACATTGCATTGCAAAGATTGCACTGTTATTTAATATTGGTGATGCTGTTGTGCCTACGACGAACAACTAGCAGACCTACAACTAGTACATTAAGTACTAGTTGGTAGCAAGCAGCTACATAGTTAACCTAATAATTATTAATTGTTGATTTTAATAATTTAATAAAAATAATAATAAACTAATTAATTTTAATAAACTATTTTCACATTATTGTTTTTAATATTTAATGTTATTTGTAGACTAATCAAATACCCTTCGTTTCTGTTATTTGAAAGGTATAACTAAATACCAAAAAATCAAGAACACGGTTTTATTTTTTTTAATATGGCGTACCTTTTTGATTAATTTAAGGATTTGAGAAGTCATTCTATATGGAAAAAGACATAAAAAAGTTAGTTTCAAAATTGTTCTAGGGCGTTACCATAAAGAAAAAGTAATTTCCCCTGTTTCTAATGTTTGTTATTTATTTATTTATTTATTTATTTATTTATTTATTTATTTATTTATTTATTTATTTATTTATTTATTTATTTATTTATTTATTTATTTATTTATTTATTTATTTATTTATTTATTTATTTATTTATTTATTTATTTATTTATTTATTTATTTATTTATTTATTTATTTATTTATTTATTTATTTATTTATTTATTTATTTATTTATTTATTTATTTATTTATTTATTTATTTATTTATTTATTTATTTATTTATTTATTTATTTATTTATTTATTTATTTATTTATTTATTTATTTATTTATTTATTTATTTATTTATTTATTTATTTATTTATTTATTTATTTATTTATTTATTTATTTATTTATTTATTTATTTATTTATTTATTTATTTATTTATTTATTTATTTATTTATTTATTTATTTATTTATTTATTTATTTATTTATTTATTTATTTATTTATTTATTTATTTATTTATTTATTTATTTATTTATTTATTTATTTATTTATTTATTTATTTATTTATTTATTTATTTATTTATTTATTTATTTATTTATTTATTTATTTATTTATTTATTTATTTATTTATTTATTTATTTATTTATTTATTTATTTATTTATTTATTTATTTATTTATTTATTTATTTATTTATTTATTTATTTATTTATTTATTTATTTATTTATTTATTTATTTATTTATTTATTTATTTATTTATTTATTACAACTATTCTACAGAAAAATTCATTTACAGAGCTGAAAAGTACAGTGAGTATTCACATTCAATTATATTAATAAATTTCACAAACATAACTACAAATTTAATACATATACGTATATACATATTCAATACCGAGGTATATGAAATAATATATGAAAAATAGAAAAACAGAGATGCGCAATCAAGCATAACAATGTTTATTAAACAAAAGAGTGCAATTAAATATATCGAATTTATCACAGTTGTTGTTATATTTAGTACACATTAAAAACAGGGGTGAGAATTTTAGAATATTAGTACGCGGAATAGAAAAGTAAAAGCTTTTGCATGTTCGAGCATGCAATTGAGGTACATAAAAATTCAGTTTACCTAATAGGTTTTGACAGTCAATCATATTGTGTATAAGCTTATATAGAAATATTTGAGAACAACATTCTCGCCTCGCGCCAAGTGCTGTCATCATAAATCTTGCCAAAAGATCCTTCTGAGTGAAACCAATATGTGGATGCACAGTATCAGATTTGAACCATAGTAGTTTTAGAAACCCTGTTTGAACTATTTCCAAGCTGTTAATATGATTCCATTGATAATAAGGATTCCATACTAAAGATCCATACTCAAGTTTAGATCGGACAAAAGCAAAGTATAGAATTTTCAATGTATCGGTGTTTGAGAAATCCCTGATAGTCCTTATTAAGAAACCCAGTGTATGCAACGCTTCAGACACTGCTTTAGTTACGTGAGTGATAAAAGACAGATCTTTTTCAAAAATTATGCCGAGGTTTCTGAATGTGCCAGGTCTTTGAAGAATATAGCCGTCTAACCTATAATCGTATATTATTGGAGATAATTTAGTGGAATAGGACATAACATTGCACTTAAATACGTTTAGATGTAGTTTGTTACTAATACACCAATTATGAAGGTTAGACAGATTGTTCTGCAGAAGAGCACAATCATCCAGGGAAGTACTAAATAATAAATTACCACCTTAAATAATTTAAGGCGCGTTGTTATGTAGATTATGAGCTGTTACTTTTTCTAAGCATAGACTTTATATACTTCTATAACGTGTCCAAATTTCACTCAAATCGGTTAAGCCGTTTTTGAGAAAAAAATATTTTCTGATTTTTCGTTTTTTCGACTTACTCAAAAACTAAAATAGATAGAGGTTTGAAACAGACAGGATCAGATATCTATCTGGGGCCGATTCACTATGCCTATCGTCCTTTGTATTGGCCTTTGTAATACATCGTTTATAGAATTGAAATCCATTTTCAGAGCTTCGACCTACAAGAGGAGGGCAGCTGCGCCGCCGTCATAGAATCAATCAGAGCTGGCCTGGTAATGCAACTGAAGGAGACGGTCTCCGTTGCCAACATATTGCAGAGACTGGAAAAAGTCAACAAGTGAGTATGCACTCGCGTAGGATTGCATTTCGTTTTATTATGATTATTTATGTCAATGTTAAATTCTTTTGCCGGGAATAAAACGCATGTATCAATAAATAAAAGGTCATTATCCATGACAGAATAGTGTCACGGACTGTCTTTTATATATATAGTTTAATGCGTGAGTTATGATCTCTATAATGAAATCCTCGTCATTCATTATGTTTGCATGGGGACGAAAAAATCGCACAAAGGATATAATAAGTGTAAAGAGCGGTTATAAAGTCATAATTGACACTTTTATTGTGGTTATTAATTTTTTAAGTCAATCTAAAAGTCCTAATATGGAATACAAGGCGAACAGTATCCGATAACGCTCCTTTGGGCCACAATGTAGGCTATAAATAATGAAGTTATTATAGAATGCAATAGGTAAATACAATTTATAATCACATACTAATATCTCGAGGGAAATCCACCATGTAAAGAGCTTCTAAAATGGTCTGCCTTATAATAAGTATAGTTTTTGTTAAGAATATTGTATCATCAATCTAGTACAAGAGATATTGTTTTGTTAAGACTTTTCTGTCATGTTAAATCGTCGTTTATTTGATTTAGTAACAGAACGTACTTAAACTTTACCCAAATTTTATTTCCTTGCATGATTAGTAAATGACTTTTTGGAGTAAGTAAGGGTCTTTTATTAATAAATTGAGATTCACTTATTCGTGGACAAAAATCATAATCTTACGATTCGTATGGTCCCTATCTATGGTAAGTTTATGCTTTTGCCATTCTAGCTCGTCCTTTATATCATATATAGTCCTGTATATTGATTACATTCTGGAGAAATATTGAGTTCTAGACAGCTATAGACCATCGCTTAAGGTGGAATAGTAGGTGATCACACAAGAGCATGCAATGCTCTTGTGTGATGCCAAAATTGGCTCTACATTCTACAAGTTTTACTTTTCCCGCATCAACAGGTATTAAGACCTATTCTCTCAGTTATTAGGAAGTAATGTAACAGTAAAGAGAACAGGTACATTTAATATAACGAGTACACACTGGTAGAAATTTCTATTGACTATAAGTAAAAATCTACTAACTTCAAAAAATATCTACGTTAAACAGACTTCAAATAATTTGCGTTATTACCATAGCAACAATTATTTTGCTAAGATGCTCTAATCGTTACAAAAAAGTTTTGCTCGCATTTATTGCCACACGTCGCGGTTGCTTATCAAGTTCATACTTTTTACCCTCTAATATACGCATATCAATTAAGGACCTTCATTTATTGCAAGAAGTTATTTATTATCTTCATCATCATCATTAGATCATCAGTCCTAAGACTGGTTGGACGCTAACCTCCAGCTTCTCCTATCTTGGGCTAACCATTTATTATCTTCTGGCAGAAATAATGCAAGCAATAATGTTTCGGTGCAGTTCAAGTAAGTTGTGTTGTTAGCTCAAATATACGACGATTTAACACTGCAAAAGTATCTTCGCAAAACGATATAATTAGCAAAACAGATCATCTTGGCAAAGCTGCTTACTTGGTCGATTCTTCTCAGTGTAGTCATGTATAGTAGTCACAAAGTAATTTATTAAAAGCAATATTGCACGTGCAAGGAATATATGAATGTTACAACTTGAACTATATAAAGAGAGAATAAAATTTATTTATTTTGAAATTGCGCACAGATTAGGTGATTGATGATAAGAAAAACGTCAATTCATGGCAATAAACAAAATACGAGGTCTGATAAAAAATATGATGAATAATTTTATTATGAACAAAGTAATAAGCTTACTTCAAATTTGAAGTAATCTCCTTCAAAGTACTGTTGGCTAGCGATTAAATTATTCCAATGTTGCTTCCATCACTGGAAACATTTATGGAAGGTTTCCTTCGGAAGGGCCTGCAGCTGCTCTGTAGTGACCTTCTCAATGTCGGGAATGGTCTCAAAGCGTTTTCCTTTTAGCAAGGCTTTAATTTTTAGAAAGAGCCAAAAGCCACATGGTGTTAAATCTGGAGAGTAAGGCGTATGTGGACACACAGGAATGTTGTTTGTCTTGCGGCCAAAAATCATCAGAATCTAGAATCAGAAGCGAGGTGTGGCACGGCGCGTTGTCGTGATGAAGGAGGAAGCCATTGGCCCATTTTTCTGGTCTCTTTCTCCATATTTCCTTGTCTCGAATAAGTGAATCGCCTGTTTGAACGAATACTTTTTTCCACTTTTGCAATGTTTGCATCTGTCTTTGATGTCGAAGGACGTCCCGACCTTTGATCGTCTTCAATCGACTCGTTTTCGCTTTCAAATCGCTCATACTTGTAAGCAGTCTTCAGAGTCGCCACATTATCATTCACTGATTTTAATATTTCATGAGATTCTTCTACACTTTTTTTCAACTTAAAACTTAATTTTAATGCGTGCGTTGTTTGAAATCCATGATGCGCGACAGACAAGGTAAACACGTCCTCACTCTTCCGACTCGGGAAGCCAATTGACAAGTCACAACTTGTTCAAACTTGACGTTGACTATCTCAAAGGATCGTGCTATTGGCATTATTTCACGTAAATGTAGCGTCAGCAGTTTCTGCTGTAAAAAATCGTTCACGGAATTTTTTAATCAGCCCTCGCATATCTCAAAAAGAAAAAATCTTTTGCTATAGTAATATGGAAATCTATATGGATCCCGTTTAAGGCAAATATTTTTTGGGTTTAATCGACTTTTACTTGTGTTAATAAACATTTCTATCAGTGTAAAACCTTAATCAGTAGAAATAAAATATTTTTGTTTGCAAGTGTTTCCTTTCACATAAACATCTACATCAAGATATTTGTTTTAAGACGTGTATTATGATGCAACTAGATTAGAAACAGAAGTATGTTTACTTGCAGATGTAATTTGCTTTATATCTGGCGAGATCATTTGCCATTGTTGCTATTAAGCAACGAGAAACAAATGAACGAACCTTAAATAAATAAACACGCATTTTACGTGTATTTTTCATCTCGCAAATACATTAGACGCAAAGATATCAGTTATAAAATGAAATAGTACCTGCCAAGTTTCTATATCCACGATGCAATAACGAATTTGAATTGGCATGGAAGGTAAATAGCATCAGGGATGCCAAAAACAATAAACCGATAGTGCTATAACCTTTCTAATTCCTGGCAAGTTTATTAAGAGAAGACATATTTGTCGACGCATAATTATGTAGATAGACATCGCAAGAGTTTTAGCGTGAGTCATCACCACCCTGTAGAGTATGAAAATAGAATAATACACACAAAATATTGATAATTTTACAGACTGGCAGTATGGTCACATACAATGGAAGGCTTGCATATATATCGAATGGAATTTTCCATGGAAGGCATACATGTATATTCCTTTAGTTGCCTAAGCTTTTCATTTAACGCAGGTATCCATTAAACCCAAGTGAAGCTAAACACGTATACATTGAAATAAACAAAAAAATTGTTTGTGGGTACATGCAACCTTACATACGCTTATTCACAGCCGTAGTGGCAGTTTTAAATTTTGTAAATATTAGAGTAGAAAATCTTGTATATTGCAGGCGTACTCGAAACCAAGTACGACACATTTATTTCTCAGGGATAAAAATGTCGAAACATTTATTAAATTCCTTGCAGACTAGGTTAATGGTTTATGACAAGTGTATTTTAAATGTGATAATCGTAGTACGCTATTGACCTTTTAGGGTAATTTAGGAAACATTCCCTTCTCAGTACCTAACTTGCGTACTCTATTTGTTTATCTAAAATAAACCTCGTTATAGCAACAGCATAAAACTACATAGTACCATACTTTCACATAACACTTCTAAGACCCATGTACCTAATTTATTCACCCTCATTGGGCGTCGTCAGCGTAGGGTACTCGATTGACGTCTAGACTAAAATTAGATGGAAGAATGTTATTAGTTCGGCATAAAGTTAGTTAGATTTCTACCGATATGAACATACGAGGGAGGATCGAATATAAACGGGATTTTTGTTCCTGAACGTCTACGGTTGTTAGGACCGAGCCCGAGGTTATAGTATTCTTAGGTGGGGTCATTATGAAAGAGAAGAGCCGGCCATTACTCACTCTCAAATAGTTCGTTAGTAGTGCTCACGATGTCCGAGTGAGAGGTCTATCCTGCTGTTGTGCAACATATTATATAATTCTTTGTTCATGAAGGGGTTCAAGCTGCGGAAGTTTTCCGTAGATTGACTGCACAGTTCAGGGACCAAACACTGTCTAGAACTCGTGTGTTTGCCTGACATAAGGAGTTAAAGGAAGGGCGAGAGCGGGTGGAAAATCAGGAACACGATCGTCTTCCTCAAATCAGCACTACGGACGAACCCATTCGCGCGTTTCGAGAAATTTTTGAAGAAGATCGACAGGTGGTCGTATACGAAACTGCAGAAAAGGTCAGAATAAGTCATGGGAGCTGTCAAGCGATCATCAAAGACGACCTAGAGTTTCATATGATGTGTACCACATCGGTCCCTCGCCTTTTGACCGCAGATCAGAAGTTGAGACGTTCGGAGGTCTGTCAGAGGTTTACAGTAAGATTTGCGGAAGAAGATGATGCATTTTTTAGTCGGGTTGTCTCCTGCGACGAAACATGGGTCCACCACTACACGCCTGAATCCAAACTAGCCAGTATGAAGTGGCGGAAGAAGACGGAGGCAGCCCCAGTGAAAGCCAAGGCTGAACTGTTAGCGGGGAAGGTTTTACATGAGCAACGCATAATCAATGCTGCTTACTAATGCGAGCTACTAAACCAGGTGAGGGTTGCATATTGCCGCAAAAGACGAAACCAACCGATTCGAGAAGCCATCCTCCTTCACGACAACGCCAGGCCCCATATTGCAGCTATAACGGGTGAAAAACTGAAAGAAATGCACTGGACTCCACTTTAACATCCTTCTTATAGCCCGGACTTATCGCCCTGCAATTTTGATATGTTTGGGCCGCTTAAAGAAGCTATAGGAGGGCAACGATTTGAAGATGACCAGGGCGTAGAGGGATTCGTGCGCAATTGGGTCCTGACGCAACCAGCTTCATTCTACGATACTGAAATAAAAAACCTTCCTTCTCGCTGGGAAAAATGTATTAGTAAAGCAGGAGACTATGTAGAAAAATAAAATATCTTTGCCTTTTGTTTTTCAATCAATAATTTTTTAAAGTGAATACTTCTTTGGCGGTGTTCTGATATTTGATGAGAATGGAGAGTGAATTGGAAAAAATGTAACGTTTCGAGAGAGAAAAAAGGTATAACGTAAAGAGAAGGAGAAATAGAGCTATACATTTGGTATACCTAAAACACATGCTTCGTTACAAGACAGAGTACACAGATATATAACATAGAGAGAAAGAGAAAGAGAGCTATACATCATATATATATATATATATATATCAGTTTAGGCTATCCGCGTCTCCCTTTTGTGCGGTCCTTCGTCTTTAACGCCCACTCATACGCTAAGTCTAAGGTCTGAGTTGCTTGAAGGGGGAATAGTTTAGGAAGCATCGTACGAGTAAGAGAGAGCGATATAAACTCAGTATGAAGCGATAGAATAGGATAGATAGATTGTCGTGCATGCGCGCGTTATAGATGTATGCGTCCAGACGCTATATATTAACAGCTGAAGCAGGACGCATGTGTACCGAATATTTATCATTGTGTTTTGTAATTATTTACGTTATTTACATCTGTGTTCTGTGATTATTTGATAATATCCTTGAACCGTTTAACTTGTTAAAATCTAGAAGATATAATATATTTCATTAACCGCTTCCTACTGGTTTACAGCCACACAGGTGCAAATGTACTTGGAAGAGGCAAAGACAAAATCCCTTTGATTCTCGGGGGAGATTTCAATGTAAATTTCGGATCCAATAATTCTTTGACGTTGATTAACTTTCTTCGAGAAACATTTGATCTGCTTATAAATAACAATCCCAAAGAATTAACAACAAAATCCGGAACAACAATAGATGCAATTTTTACACGTTATCTAGAAAATATCGAATCACGAACATATATTTCTAGTAGTGACGCATTAAACTGGCGCATTAGCAGGGATGATGAGTGTGCCTCGATAGCTCAGCGGTCAGAGCAACTAACAGGAAACTGGGAGAGCCGGGTTCATTTCCCGGTCGAGGCAAAATGCACCTTTATTCGTGCTAATGCCAAAGTGGTGACCCCGACGTGATGTGATTCATTCCAGTATATGCAACCTCCCTTACATCTCAAATTCGCGGATTCGATTCCCGTCCTATCCATCGCCCTACAGTCCGCGGGTTACCGAACAACGGTTCGTAAGAATGGCGAACGCGGTCACATTCCGTTAAATTGTATCGAGACAGCCATGTCTCTAGGGAGGGAGTACTGTAGTGACGCATTAAACTGGCGCATTAGCGGGGATGATGAGTGTACCTCGATAGCTCAGCGGTCAGAGCAAATAACAGGAAATTGGGAGAGCCGGGTTCGATTCCCGGTCGAGGCAAAATGCACCTTTATCCGTGCTAATGCCAAAGTGGTGACACCGACGTGATGTGATTCATTCCAGTATATGCAACCTCCCTTACATCTCAAATTCGCGGATTCGATTCCCGTCCTATCCATCTCCCTATAGTCCTGGGGTTACCGAACAACGGTTCGTAAGAATGGCGAACGCGGTCAAATTCCGTTAAATTGTATCGAGACAAACCATGTCTCTAGGGAGGGAGGACTGTAGTGACGCATTAAACTGGCGCATTAGCAGGGATAATGAGTGTGCCTCGGTAGCTCAGCGGTCAGAGCAACTAACCGGAAATTAGGAGAGCCGGGTTCGATTCCCGGTCGAGGCAAAATGCACTTTTATCCTTGCTATCGCCAAACTAATGGCTAATAACAAGGATTCAATTATAATATTATATAGGTTTATGGTATGATACTTTCATGGAAAATTAATTAGGTGAGATGATTTCCTTGTAAACTTTTAGTTTTAAGAAAACGTGGAGTAAACTTCAAATTTTATGTTATAACGTTGTTATTGTTTTTATAATATAACAACATGAACAAAATAAACTAATTTTTTTTAAATTTTTTTAGGCAAATGTTGCAACATGTACGGACTATCCCAGAACTGATTTTATTAGGGAACAATTCGCCAAATCTTAAACGCATATCTGTGTTTTCCTTCATGGTCAGACATCCCAGGGGTACATTTCTTCATCACAATTTCGTATGTGCGGTTCTGAACGACGTTTTTGGAATACAAGCTAGAGCGGGATGCCCTTGTTCTGGGGCCTATGCTCAAGACCTTCTGGGGATAGACCAAAGTCTTGCCGACCAATATGAGAATATCATCTTAGAGGATAGGTGGGTACAAATTACTTCATTGTCAGATACATAACTGCTTATGGTACATAAACTATCGTGTTTTTATTTATATTTGTTACTGTCGTTAATTTATAGTGATTCTTTTTATTATTAATATTTTTAATAACAAAATTTCAGCCTCACGTGTATTCGCTTCTGAGTTTGCTTTTGTTGTTTTTGAAAGTAATAGAGCTAGTAGGTTATAGTTAGTAGTTATAAGTTAGTAGGAGTATAAGCTATTGACATAATAATCGATTTCGTTACATTCATTTGGTATGTATGCCATTTACGATGATTATACTATACTTATATATACAGATTTGGCAAGTATAAATTTTAAATGGACTATAGTTTATTTCATCGCTATTTGCCAAATAAAAAATCTCAAAACATACCGTGGCTTGTTTTTATGGCTAGGCTCAGGTAGATTGTTCCGTTTATCGGCAAGATAAGGGAGTTTTTTATTTGACAAATAGCGATGAAATGAATAGTACTTATGTGTGGTAGAAAAGGAAAGAAATGAAAAATTCGTATTCTAGAAACAATGGAAAACATGTTATCTATGTTGTTGCTACAATCGGCTTTCGTGTAGATACTCCGGGGAGCTAATTTATAAACAATAGAGGAGCAGAGAGTAGTATTAGGTAATGGGAGTGGTCGCAATTTAAGATATGCAATTTTGTCTACTAAATATCTACCACAGTTCGTGTACCTGACCGAACAGTCGGAGTATTTTAAGGCGATTTTATAAAACGGACGGAGTTTTGTGAAATTATGATGGACGAGTCCAACAAAAATAATAATTTCATAAAAAATATCTTATTCACAGACGATAGTTAATTATTTTCGTTGCATAGCCCCACATTATCCATAACTAAGTACTTGTGAAGGGAAAATAAACTAAGGTTATTACGGACTCTCAAAAGTATTTATTGTTACTACCCTTAAAAAGTTAGCGTACCTGTGGTCTAGAATTCTAGGGGACATTATTGGTCCTATTGTTATCAATATTGATAACGATATTTTATTCCACGGTAGCCTATTAAATTTGTTAGAAAAGAATATAATTTCGGCTCTTCGAACTTTAGATATGAATTTCGAGATTTGTATCAGCAAGGTGGCTGTCTTGTTTGTAATTCGAAAGGGGTACAAGCGATTTTAGATATATTCTCCGAATATATATTAAATGGTCTCCAAGGTCCTCCAACTTAGCCCCAAACCATTTCTGTTTACGGGTATGAACTTTAAAAGTATGTTACAATTATAGTTGCCCTAGTAAGTGGTCAGAGATGCTTGCAAATGTCAGAAAATACATTACATTATCTAGCGTAATAAGGCAGCATTTGTTGCAGAAACCTCTATAGGAGAATACGATAACTCACCCATCCAGGTCTTAACATAAAGCAAAATGATTTTATATTCTATATCGGGCAATTGACATTAATGTTCATAGTATTTTTTTCTTGATTATTTAGACTTTATAATTCTGTAGCCACCAGGTTTTCACGTTAAAAGTGTAAAAAAAGAACATGTAAATTGACCTATGTCTATATTATGGGTGAAGTATATTATGACTCGAGGCATAGAGTAAGTACTTCATAGAGTAGATCACTTATAAATGGACGATTGTCCATTTATTTCAAAGAAATAATGTTCTCAATTCGTTCATTCATACACAAACTTGTTTTTAATGTTTAATTTAAATGTTCTTGTTTAATTTTTTGTTTAGGTTTCTCTAATTTTGTTTAACTAATACAATTTATTGATATTAATATTAAAATAAAACATTACTATCAAAAATATTATATGTACATGATTGGAAGTCAATTTGTCTTAAGTTTGGCCAGCCAAAGCTTAATACAGCTCATCAAGAACAGGAACAAGTCTCAAAACTGCGATATCGGACTGCACACCAGGTACACAGTAAATAGGGTCTTTATTTTAGGGTCCTGGTCTTTACTCAGTCGAATTGATACCTTTGCAGAGTGAATATCAGTGAATATACATATATTGAATATAAATGTACACAGAGTTCGATCTGCTGCGCGTAAAGTGTATCCTCTTCCCTCCGAATGATGCCTCATTCCTTCTTCTACGCATACCTAGAGAATCTCACACTTTTTGCTATTCTTGATGAGCAGTAATTATTAATAGTTAGATATATATTTTCTTAAAAGATAATTTTTGAATTAAAATACATTTTATCTATTCTATTAGTGCAATATTCTTTGCAGGCGCTTAAGTAGTCTCAACTTAGGGGTGGAAAACTCGACCCTTGAGCTGCTTAGGCCAGGCTTCACCAGGATTAGTCTTCCGTACTTCATAAACGACGCCGAGTTGGCGTTCATCATGGAAGCCGTCAAAATGGTGGCAACTGAAGGATGGAAGCTGCTACCTCAGTACATAGTAGACTTAGAAACGGGCGAGTGGAGACACCACACGAATGCTCTGTCAAAGGATAGGAAGTGGTTGTCTTCCATAAGATACGTAGACGGCAAAATGACGATGAACGAGCGACGGATCTCGGGACCAGGCTTATTGTTTCCCCAAAGCCACTCGGAATGTCTTCAGACGGCGCGGAATCTATTCAACAGAGCTAGAAAAACTGCCCACAGGACGCCTTACCAGGACCAAGGAATAATATTCGATTCCAGATGTGAAAAACTGCGGTGGTTCATGTTGCAGCACGAAGCTCAAAGTTTGCTCACTAGCAATGCCCAGAACGTAAAGCAAAAGGTTCCATTCGATCCGTTGAACTACTTAAATTCCAAAAGGGCTGATAAAGACAAAGACAAGGACACTGAGAAAAATTCAAACATACCACTAGCAAATCCTTGTGGATCGCCCAGACATTACAGTCTTCCCTCCATAGACGATCCCAAGATCCTTACTTGTTCCTCGCCAGTGCCATACTTCCTGCAGGACATCAACGGCCTATACTACCCTCAAATATCCCAACCAACTGTGAATTTCGCTATAGGAGAAGCCGTTAACTCCACGAGTCTGAACCACCACCTGCAGCAAAATTTCGCAAGGGAACGTTGTCTGAGCTTAGGAGCTCCAAATGTCTCGCCTCCTGTCCTAAGCCCGTCAACGAGAGTCAGTTTAGGTATGGGAAATCCGAGGCAGAGACAGCTCAGCTACAGCAGTCAGAACGAACTGAATTCTTTAGAGTCTGACGCGAACATGTCGCCCACGCATAGTTTGAACGTTCTTTCGAATAGTAGTTACGACTGTAGCCAATGCGGAAGGTCGTCTCCCGTGCCAGATTTACAGACGTACGTTACGGAGATGACGAAGGAGTTGGCGACTAATATTAAGTCTGAAATTAGAGAAGTAATATCCAAGGTCGAGGACGTTTTAGAGAATACGGATAGTATTTCGTTTTATGAGAGACATGGAAGCGGAAGCGAAGATGGCAGAAGTGATTCGATATCTGCTAACGAGGTGAGTGGACTCGTTTTATTTCATTGCGTTTTTTCAATCGTTAAGGAGATTTGTTCCACTTTTTTAACGTAATTTAAGAGTAGGTATTTGATACATTTATTTTACGCGGTTTTACCGTTTTTACGCGATTGCCACCAATTAAATTATTTTAATCTGTAATTTCAACCTCTGAATTTTATTTCTTTCTATTAAAATAGTATTCTTCATCCAAATTAAAATGAGTTATTTGTAAAAATAAAATATTGTCAAGTCTGTGAATTACAATACATAAATTGTAAATTAAGTCAGTAAGATTTAATCGACTTAATTTACAATTCATGCATACTTAACTTTAAATCCTAGGCACTGATGTTCAAAATTATTACACCACTTAGAATTTTGGACATATAAGCATTTTTAGTGTAAACGTCAACAATTACCTCTTCGTAGTATTATTAAAAAACGATATTTGTCAGCTGTGGAGCTGATAAATATCATCTCATTACTCTTTTAACATTGCCTCAAAGATGTTGTATGGGATTTAAGTCCAAGATTCATGTTTCTGAGTTTATAACTGTAATACGGGCTTCATCCAGATACTCAACACATACTCTAGCCACGTGGGGTATCGGATTATCCTACATGAATAAGTCTGTCATATAAGAGCGTAGCGGCGATTATCCGCAGCCAGTAAGTCGTAGGCATTTACCTTTTTTCCGATGTAGAGGGAACTCTTGCCGTTTTCGCAGTGCCATTAGTAAGACGTTCAGTCTCCTGCCTGGCATCTCCGAGGCATACTTTCCACAAGATTTTTGGCATATTCCTTTAGGAAAGACCTCCAAATTTTTCGAATCAAATTGTAGGGTCGGTTTTTACGGAGCTTCAGCTTGATAAAAGCCCATACATGTTCGATGGGATTTGCATCGGGCGACTGAGATGGCCATCCAAACTAACGACGCTTTTCTGCTCTTTCCACAATTTGCACGCTTTGCTCCGATGTTTTGGATCGTTCTCTTGGAGTATCCAATCCTCAATTTGTTTCTTATACTAGCGCTTAGCAGATGGTAATAAAGCTTTCTGGTAAATTTTATTCATTTTTTAGGCGTTCAAGTTGTCGGTGAAGAGATACAAAGTGTCGAACCCCTCTTTTGAAAGGCAGTGTTTTACAGTCCGTTGGAGCAATCGGCTTGAGGAATTTGCCCAGGCACGTTTGATGCTCGGAAACGCCCAAAAAGATGCTTCTTCGGTGAAGATTAGGTACATTGCTTCAATCACGATCTAAGTTCTCTTGAGCCCACGCGAGGCGTTTCGCGACGTGTTTCTCACTCAGCAATGGTTTCAGCAATGTGCCCCGATATTGAACGTTATTATCGCACAAATTCCTACGAATTGTTTCGTGAGATATTCTCACACATCTTTTGCTCAATTTTTCGACCCCTTCACGCAGAGTCAAGGCAGTATTTTTGGAATACAAGCCGCGAACCATTTTTTCGACTTTATCTGACACTTTTCCAACACGCCCACGATTCGGAAAGTCATCAAC
This sequence comes from Rosalia funebris, assembly GCA_037954035.1. Taxonomy (NCBI): domain Eukaryota; kingdom Metazoa; phylum Arthropoda; class Insecta; order Coleoptera; family Cerambycidae; genus Rosalia; species Rosalia funebris. Next base: position 13,670,206 of record JAZFAV010000002.1, on the reverse strand, counting down.
ATTTCCAACCTCCAAAAATCGGTTCACCCACTTAGTTACGAACTGCCACGACATTTTCATGTATTTTACGGTAGCTGAATGTGTCATTTTTCGTCCTCGGGGGTGAGAACACAAAAACACCGCCTCGCAGCGTTTAGCGTAAATAGCACTCATTCTCTTTGACCTACCAGAAGCAGACTGAATCCAAGTAACAAGTGATCCTTTCCATACTGCGAAAACGGCAAGAGCTCCATCTACATAGTATAAAAAAGGTAAATGCTTATGTGACAGAGTGTAATAGAATCAATAAAGAGAATGTACGGTATTACATGATTCTGGAGAATGTCCTCTAAATAGAATTTCGCATCCATTGTCCTTGCATGAATAGGGACTAATTCCATATGACCATAGACGCAAGTATTTGTCCAAAACATTTTAAACCCACCACCAAAGGAGTTACGTGATACGAAATTAAATTCATTTAAAAATTAAACTTTCCTTTCTTATTTGTACACACATGTGCCTATACATATGTTGGAGCTTATCTAAAGGGTTCAAACTTAATCTTGTTTCATCAGATAATAGGACTTTTCTCCAATCTGGTGATTTTATGTGCCTGCTACGGTTCTTCGCGTGGTAAGAGTAGAAACTTGGTAATTTCTAATGATCTCCAGCTCATACTTCAAGTGCAAACTTGTTGCTGTCCGATTTCTTAAAGCATTTTAACGGAGAAAATGCCATCCCTTGTATTCGTCGCCTTTTTTCTACCCTGTCCATGCCTCTCTGAGTAAAAACCAGAAACCGTATGCCTTTCTAACATTCAACTTATTGTGAAATAGTAATCATCCAGAAAACGAGCCATACAAATATGCTTCTATCTCCATCAACTAAAGTTGTGGCTCTGATATATTCCAAAGTTATCAAATGCCTAGTACGCCTTCTATCTTACCCTATTTGCGATGCTCCATCTGCGTCATGTTTAGTTATCAATTTTTATTAGTTAAACAGTCACTTTATTAAAAAATGTATCAATTTATTAGTTATTTAATGTATAATTCAAATTCGAGAATCGCTCAGTAGACAATTGTTTTAGGTGGCCGAATATTTGGAGAAGGTGTCAATAGAAATGGCGAATGAAGTAAAGTCTGAGATTCGCGACGTAGTCAGTGCCGTGGACGTCTTCATCACGCCTGACAACCAGGATAAACACCCCTACTCCAGAACATCGAGCACGGGCACGTCCAGCGAGGAGAAGGCTACAGTTAGCCAGGAATTAGAGAAGTACACTCCTGGATCTAGTAGCGAGACTGTGATTCACCTCATCAACAAGTCGATCAGCTCGACCAAATTGTCCGAAGAAGAGCAAGCTGCAAACGACAAGGCTTATAAGAACAAGATACTGTCATCTACTGTCGCTAGTGTTAGCAGTCAAGACAGTGGCATAAACCTATCCTTCCACGAGCAAGAGCAGTTTCTCAGCGAAACCAAAGCTAGGAGTAATTCAGAGTCTCTTCATGGTCATCGAAAGTCGGAATCGGAGATAAGATTTTCCACGTTGCAGAAACAGAAGCCCAGAATATTTAGAGAACTTAGCGATGATGTTCAATTATTGGAGAACATGGCGGCGAGGTGGAATTGCCCCCAAAAGACCATATGGCAACCATCTGTAGAAGCTATAGCGGAATACGATATGATAAAAGATGGGGATAAGGTCATGATTTGTTTGTCTGGTGGAAAGGATTCTCTAAGTCTATTACACACTTTGTTGCAGTACCAGAATTATGTACAGAATAAAGGGATTTTGTTTAGTATTGGAGCCGTGACAGTGGACCCGGATGCTTCAGGGTGTGATCCCTGTGCACTCATATCCCATCTGAAAAGTTTAGGGGTGCATTATATCATTGATGATAAGAAGAGTGACCCTGGAACTGAACCAGGTAAATAAATAACATACATTTATTAGATTTTTGCTGAATATTCCGTTAATTAATACAAGGGTAATATTTTATGTAATCTATCTCACCATAAAAATAACAACGTCGTTTAACTATTCATACTTGATATTAGTTTGATTTCCGGCAAAATTTAGTTTAAATAATTTTTATTTTTAAAGTGTTAACGGTTATAGTAGCAAAAAATGAGAGAAATAAAGTTGGAACAAATTAATGTTATACAGTTATCGATCAAATAAGAAAATGCATAAAATTCATTCACGAGAAAATACTTGCTGTCTATGGAGAAGATCCAACCGTTTTATTTTAAGGTAAAATTATTTTCCAAACATGATAGCTTCTCGATTCGATTTAAGTCAGGATGTAAAAGTCTTCTAGAAGAAAAAACGAAGGTTTTGAGACTATCGCAAACAACCACCTAAGAAATTTTACATGAAGTGTTTGGATTTGGGAATGCGTCCGTATACTGGAAAAGTCAAAACAGGTTTTCCCCGCCAGAGATAATTGTGTAGGCATATTATATATGAAGGAAATTTGTTATATTTAGATCAGGAACAATATTTTTGTTCTAAAATTATAACTAGCGTTGATACATGGATGTATTACTAGAATCCACTAACGAAACAAAAATGTATGCATTAGATGCATAAGGATATCCACGAAATAAGATACGGACGTGAAGATAGCTATAGTGATTTAGGATCTTTAATAGATTTTCTTGAATCAGTGACCGGGAAAAGAAATAGTGACACATATCCGTGAAGAAATCATAAAAAAATTAGAAGTCGTCATCACAGTAACGACATAACAATCACAGAACAAAATCGTATTACTCCACGACAACTGTAGTTCATAAAAACTGGAAGGTGCAAGTTATAGTCAACGAATGCTGTTCCACTGGTGTCATCGTTTTTTTTTTGTCGAGGAGCTTGAACAAATGGTGGTATTTTGCAGATCTACCAACAGGCTTTTTACAAGGGTATAGCCATTTTGGCTATACCTAAAAAAGGCTAGCATAAATATGCGAATGCTAATGCAACCTATGTTGAAAAAGTAAATTTCATCTGTAAGTAATTTAGTTTACTACTAAGTAGATTACATAAAAATTCCCTTTATATAAAGTATACCCTAAACGACCATTACGTTTACTTGAGAATTAAACAAAATATGAAGCCATTTCTGTATTTTTATATTACAATACTTATTTGCGAATACCTCATATACCTAGTTTTATTAGATTAGAAGTATAATTCCTTAACTATTGTGTTTCAGAGAATTTAGAAGCCAAAGAAAATTTCTACAGTTTCTGTACTCCTACTTTGAGACATAGACTGTACTCATCTGCGAAAAGCTCTGGATATAACGTATTAGCGATAGGACAACATCTTGATGACCTCTGCGAGAGTTTTCTCCTTTCTGTATTCCACACAGGAAAATTGCGAACAATGAGGGCACATTATTTAATCAAGTGAGTGATTTGGGATTGAATTACACATTTTACAAATACGGTAAATCGTTTTGGCGAAAATGTTCTGTGAAAATAGTGGAGTAACTTATACCAATATATTTGTATCGATTTACTTCATATGATTGCTTTAAATACTATCACATTGTGACAAGTCTGCCAATTATCAGTTTACAAAATATAGGATCTTTCAATAGGGATGCTTGAAATTTGTTAGATTATAGCGGCTATGCTGTTAAGGAAATATCTATCAAATTTATTGTGTATTGTTCAGTTATGTATGGCAAATCACCATGGAAGGTTATAGCGTATAAGTTATAGGTTAAGGTTATAATTTTATTTTCAAAGTCATCGGCTCCATTCTAGAAAGTTCGCGCATTAAGTACGTGATTTTTACCTCACCACTACCGTCCCGTCGAGTCGAATATTTGACGTTTGGTGGCCAAGTTTGAGTCAACTGGTTTGATAAATAATCAGCCAATACCCGTACACCACCGAAACGCAAGGTCTGCTGAAAACTTCGCTGCTGTGCGTGAGAGTGTACGGGAAAACCTGAGGTAGTCAATTTCTCGTCGTTCACAAGAACTTGGCCTTTCTGTGACTTCAACTTGATGAATCTTGCATCGAAACTTGGGTCTGCACCCGTATAAAATCCAACTGACCCAGGAACTTAAGGTAAACGACCATAGACAACGCCATGTGTTCGTTGGGCTCTGGAGCAGTTGGAAGTTGAGCCAAATTTCGTAAAAAAAAAAATCATATGGATATATGATATATGGATGAGGCCCATTTTTGGATGAATGGATATGTGAATGAGCAAAATCGTGGATTTGGTACCATACAAATCCACACGAGATACACCAGCACCAAATGCATCCCGAGAAAGTCACTGTTTGATGCGGCTTTTGGTCTGGCGGAATCGTCGGTCTGTACTTATTCAAAAACGAAACTGGCATTGCCATAACCGTCAACGGCGAGCGCTACAGATCGATAATAAGCAACTTCTTGTGGCCTAAATTGGATGATATGGATACCGACTACATGTGGTTCCAACAGAACGGTGCTATGTGCCATACAGCGCACACCACGATGGACATTCTCAACGAGCGATTTGAGGGCATGGTTATCTCGCGCATCGGCGACGTGAACTAGCCACCGAGATCGTGCGATTTAACGCCTTTAGACTTATTCCTTTGACGCTATCTTAAATCGCAAGTCTATGCGAATAAACCGCAAACAATTGATGGCCTCAAAGTCAACATAACGAACGTCATCCAGCAAATTCAGCCAGATTTATGCGACAAAGTCATCGAAAATTGGACCTCCCGAATACGTTCTATCAAGCAGAGTCGAGGCGGATATTTGATGTTATTGACGGTGTTATATTCGGTACTTATTCCCACAAAATATTTATTCAAATAAAAAAAATTGAGTGGGTATCTCCTACAACTTGTTTTATTTACGTTTAAAAATTGAGCGTCCTTATTGAAATATCCTTTACAATAACATTTTACAGTATTTTAACTCCTGAATCCTCGCCGCAAAACTGCTTAGTACTTATGATCGTTATTACCACTAAATTTTAGATAAAGGTAGTTTTGCTAACTCACTATTTGAAGCATGGATATGCCCTGTATCTTCCAATTTATAAACTTATTTATGTTTCGTCTTTCAGAGATCACGATTTGCGCGTGATACGACCTTTCGTCTACGTTCGAGAAAAGGCCCTGCGCCAGTTTGCCAGCAACGAGAATCTGCCTGTCCTCACCAACTCCTCCAGTCCACATATATCGAAGGAACGCCAAAGAATAAAGCAAGTGCTCACCCAACAGGAGATCTTGTTCCCCAAACTGTTTTCGTCTCTGCGTTCTGCCCTCCATCCCCTGATAGGTTTCCAAATAAGGGAGTGCGAGGTCAAGTTCCGTAAGCGACTGAAATCCAAGGAAAGCGAGGAATCCGATAACGAGACTGACGAGGAACCCATCGTTAAATGCGACTGAGATGTTTTTAGAGATACTTAATTTGTACAAACGTGCCGCAGGGTAGACAAAAAACTGTTCGGCTTGTGTTCAGTGAATTTTATTTGGATGCTCGGCCATCATTGATTTGGCGAGGAGAAATAATTTTAAGCTTTTATGGTGTGTACGCCATTACATTTATTCGATTGGATTTACAAAGGTAATAATGGAATGTGATAAAATGACATTCGTACTTTGCGTACATTTTTTATTTATTCAGATTTAGTTGTTGTTTTAAATTATAGTTTGACCAAATTATATTTGGTCCTTGAACTTTTTTTTCGAGGTGCAAATCGGGATTTTTTAATTAGTTTTTTTTTAATGTATATGCAGATACACACTTTGGTTTTTATTTTTGGAAAGTAATTTCCGCAATGGTAGTTATACTCGAAGAAAGGTTGTTTTGTCTACCTTGTTTTTGTTTATGTTTTTAAAATAAGTATTATTGTGATTTAGGTACCCCGATTTTATTTTCGTTTTCTTTGTTTAAAGGGGACCCAACGTTTTAAAATCTCATTTATATATTTATTATATGTACATATATGTATGTTAATTTTCCTTAAGCAAAAAAATACTAAGTTATGTGGTTACATAGGTGTCCATGAGTGATATTCTATAAAATTTGCAAAAATAGTTCAGATACTACTATATATGAGTAAAGGGTTTCGGGATCATAAGAATTGTTGTTAATTATAACGTAATTCATTCGTACGTTGTAACCAAAGTAAGAATTTTTATACACACAAAGCAGACAATAAAAATAAACTATTATTTTTATTTCTCCTTGATCACGAGCTATATATTTATTTGTATAGGGTAGAATACTTCAAAACATATCTTAATGATGCCATAGTCACAATTGCTTCATTAAAATATGACAAATTTGGGAAGTGTGACAGATATAGAGTACTGTAATCGATCCTAAAACAAGTCCTTGCGGTACTCCACCATACCCTGTATAATTCGTACCATACCATAATCCCTTGGTATTCTAAATATATTTACCACACGGTAAATATACAAGGGGATTTAAATATTTTTTTCAAAATTAATTTTCGCCAGAGCCCAGTACATGATAAATGTAATCTGATTTCAATCCCTACCGTGTTGAGCAAACTTTGCAATATTTTTATAAAATATGCAAAATGCAATAAATATTAAAAATCCTCTTGCACCCAAGCCAAGGAACTTATTATATAAAAAGTGTGATCACGATTTTTGCAAATTTTGAGACATTCCTGGACGCTCTTTAGAATCAGTTCTGAAATTTTTTGAAAATGTTAAGTCGCATCTTTAAAAATATATACAGGTCGTTCTAAAAGATGGAGGTATCTACTTAAACGTATTTTCCGGTGAAATAAAACAACTTATAGTGTAGTTATAAAATCATATTATTTAAAAATATTCAATGTAATGTAGGCGCCCCTTTCTCATACACATTTTTTTTTAGTTATCGTCATGGTCTGATTGTTACATTAAGATTTTGCTAGGGTATACCTAACTCTGTCGACGCTCATGCTTCATTAAGAATGATATTTTTTTAATATATCGTGTACTATGCAGGATGCTCACTATATCCGTCTTTGGTTCTAACTATGGTATAATAATTAAAAATCACTTAAATAGAAATATTATTTAAACCGTTTATAAATACATAATTCTTAACAGTCTAAAGAAATATTTTTTACACACTCGGAAGTCTTAATACAATAAATATAGATATAGTTTTTCCGCCTTATAGAAATTCGTTAAAAACTGCGGGTAACACCTTGATGTAATGAATGGATGGGTGGTCAAAAGGAATGGCATTACGTGTCGCATATATGTATGTACTTTATGCCAAAAGATCGAGATAAGTTTTATAGATAAATGTGATATCGAAGACATATTGAGTTTTGTTCTTGACGATAATGATGATGGGTCATTGATTCATGACGATAACAAAAATCCCGGCTGTTATTAGCTACATGATCTCATTGTCATTGGTATAAGTAGGTGTATACTTAAATATCACGGACAGTTAGTATCGTAGGACAGCCTTTTACTGTCTTACAATGACGTACAGAAATGAAATTTTCTTCTAACGAATCACGTTGATGTTTATACTTTTTTACTGTTTTTTAAATTATTTTGGAAACGTTTTAAACATTGGTAGATCTTTATTAAATCTTTAGATTACTTAAGTCGATACAAAATCGGTAATTTTCTGTACAACATTGTAACCTTTTGTAATGTACATATATACCCTTTAAGGAATAAGGAATGAATCGCGAGAAGTATTTAAAACCACTACTTAACTGCTCCCTAGGAGATGTGATGGAAGTATGTATATTATTGTTGCAAAGAGAGTTGAAAGATATTTAATACTGTTAATAATTATAAGTGAGATGTATTTTATTTCCTATTATATAATAAAATTATTAATACAAATCTAACTTTGTGTTTTATTCCCCATCCATATGACATATATAATATTCAAATGAAGTGAAAAATATTCTCTGAGGGTCACTTATAAACGATAGGGCTATTTGAGCCCCCCGAGGTGTGGGTATATTGTACCCCATAAAAATAATTTAATCGTAAATCTTGTGAATGTGTAAGCCACCTAATCAGAATTATGATAATGTTATAGTTACGGTAGTAATTTCATTTTATTTCTTATTTCTTCTTCCTTCCTTTTTCATTTTCTTATTTCCAACTAAGTAACTATTGAAACACCCCATACCCCCCCTTTCTTACTTTATTTTATGACACCCAAACTAGAAACGTCCCCTCGCAAGAACGTTCCACCCTCAGAGGTTATGTTGATCTCACGTCTGCAGAATGTGATACCAACGAACCCCTGCTACCTCTGATTGACCCTCCTCAAGAGAGTGGACGTAATAGTTCGAAGATTTGGCTTAATCGTTTAATTTTGTCTAGTGGTAGGAACCTTGCTACGTTGTGTTTTTAATTTTTATTCCCCAGATTCTTCATATAAAGTTTGGTGTTACTTGTTTTAGTTTTCTTATTTATGATCTACTCTGGTTAATTTAGTTTAGGATTTAGTTATTTGAATTTAAGTGTGATTACTCTTTTTGATTTAATATTTACAGGAGGTAATAAAATAAAACTTAAAATCCACTTTAATTTATATTTATTATCCAAACTTGGATAGGTGGAAATAGTGTTATTGACAAGCAACAGATCTCTGTTATTTGTAACGGAAAATTCCATTTGTTTTAAATAATGGCTAGCATACGCAGAACTCTGTAATATACCGAGAGGATCCTCCCTTTGTTACTTGGCTGGCATACGCAGACTCTGGAATATACCGAGAGGGACTCCTCTCGCCAACGTTTGTATGGTGAATTGGCACACACGGAACTCTGTAAGATGCCGAGAGAAACTCCTCTCTTTATTATTCGTTAATATTGGCTGGCATACGCAGACTCTGCAATATACCGAGAGGAACCCCTCTCGCCAAATACTCTGTGAATTTCCCCACAGGGGAGACATTAAAAAAACTAAACCCAACCACGAACTCGCAGTTGCCAAACGGCTTGTTGCCGTATGTTGTGTACAAAATCACCTCAATAAAGGTATTAGATGTGAGACACTATCTCTGTAATGGCTTCGTGTCACGTACCAGCTCGCTCTGAGATACCTATGTAGAAACTAGCCCGATGTTAAGTGTTAACATTCTGTGGTAGAAAAAGTACGCACCCTAGGGAGATAAGAATTAATAATCATTATCATTTTAAACCACAGATAACCATCACCGATGATACGAAACCACCGAACGAAGTTCACCTGTAGTAACTGCTAATATAATTTCAAGAGTTGCGGTCGACCCTAGACACTAATTTAAAACGCGCTTAATTACACTGACTGTTTATGAAATTAAAATGAAAATAATTTAGGTCATATTGTAGATGTCAAGTAATCTCGATAATGTTACGAAAAATTGAAAAATACCACGTGATCTAATAGCCCGGGTACGGGACGTTTCACTATATTACATCGATCTAGTATTAGACCATCAATCAGCGTGTCATTGCACTATTCATTTCAGATTTAAATGTGAAGGTGTATGACTTCCTTTAGCAATCCTTATCTTCTTATCTTAATGAAACCGATAATAATGATAAAATTGGTTCGAGTATCTTCTATTGTGTATGCTGCCGATGGATATGGACAATGGATGGAGAAGTATAACTGTCATGAAATGTCTTACTCGTTCTGAATAATACCATTGTTTTCATGAATGCATTTTACTATTTATTTTATTGATTTTTACCGTAACATTAACTTCAATTGAGGAACACTATGAATTGTACTAAACAAATGCGTAAAAGGCACGCCGTTAATTTATCTTTTAATATCTTTTAGTTTTGCCCTAGTTGAATCCGAACAAGCTAATTAATTGCCTTAGGTCCTAAAATGTAAACATTTAAGGCAAATTGATTCAATTCGTCCGTGTACCTACACGCTCTAGGAGCTTTATTTAACAATAATTGCAATTGTAGCTTTAAAAGTTTACTGGATTGTTCCGAATAATTTTCTTCTAGATATTTGTAAATAGCTTCCAATGTTATTCCGGTGCCCAGTTCTTTTTTTGACACTGAATTGCCCCTGCAGCTCTTTTAGTTTTTATTTCCTCCTTTAACAACTTCTTCGTCCGAGAGTTTGCGGAAAGTGATATCGTCGTCTGAGTGATCTTATCTAAAATCATTAATGGCGGAGCAAGTATCTGTCTATTCTAAATTCAAAATAGCTCTCATCTTACTTAAATAATGCAAAATATGTGTACCTTCAAACACGTTTTCTTCCATGTTTGTCATCACAGAAACATCTTTGTAGCTTTCCTTTTCGCTTTCAATACAAGTATTGCAAGAAACTATCCAAAATTTTTACCGAATTTTAAATGTTCCTTTCTGAATAAATTGGGTTTAATAAAATTGTTATAGCAATTTAATAAAGGAACTGTACCATAATGCAAACGAGTCTTCGAATCATTTCTAATAAAACAGTCTTCAGGAAAATGTAAACTGCAAATTTTTATTCTACTATTACATTGATCCAGTGTAAAATTAGCATATCTATGGGTACCAACAAATCCAAATGATTTTTCCGACTTTGACAGCTAAAAAGTACTTTATAAATATCTATACGACATAAATGCGTCATCAATAATCTTACTTAGTTTCATCTTTTGAACACCGACAAAATGAGATACTAGATCTTGTTGTATTGTTACAGCCATCAGAAGAACACAGTGCCATTTTTTAGCTATTCAAACGCAAATTAACAAAATTCACAATCTAAAATCCGACCGGTATAAAACTTCGCCTGCAGCAATTGGTTCGATGTTGAGACTGACGGTATACATGAGCCACGTGCTAGTTAGTCTGAACTGAAAACAGTTATAATTTATCAATGTTAAAGATGTTGTTGTCTTGAGAAAGCCAGTTCAGACTAAATTGTAGTTGGACGCAAAACCTAGCCGGAAATTAAGGAGGGATTTTTATTTTCATCAATTTTCAAAATAATATCTAAGTAAAAACGAAGAATAGTAGAGAAGTGGCACTACATGGAAAATCAAGATATTATTATTTCCTCCTTGTTTTCTATAAACCCAATTAATGATTTGTTGTATAATATATGAAAAGTGTGCTTTTTAATTTAATTGTAGTCAAGGGACATTCTTGTGTTACTTAAAATTATAAAATAATGATCATTACGTAATTTATTTAAATTCAAAATGGTTGATCTAAATATTTAAGAACGAAGACAATAAATCTCTTACCTATTGAGTAAATTATTTTTAAATTTTCCCTTGTATGTATTGTTAAAATTTTATATTGAATATGGAAAAATAATTTATAAGTTACACCTATTATACTCCACTTACATCCCCAATACACGCTCACATTATTTGTTTCGTAATATTAAATTTCAAAAAACAAGCTAACTTGGTCTTTATTTAATTAACACAATAAATTCACATAAGCAAACAATGCAATTTGCTATTTGGTTCATATTACGATATCTTATCTATAAATCATAATAAATAACAGTAACATAGGAATATAGATTATAGAATTGATTTTCTATAGGAACATAAAATTTACATTCAAACATTAAAACTACTTCTTCTCATCAGAGCCGCCAGTACATCCGCAGTTGCTGCCTGAAATAAAGATAAACATAACTTAGAATTACGTAACTTATTTATTGTTAGTGTACGAGTAAGATGGGCATTCAGTTTACTGACTACTGAACTCAAAAATTCAAACTATGCCTCTCTAGAACGATAATAAGATGGGTAATCTAGCTTATTCTCTTTTAGAAGTATTGGCTCTATCAGATTCTGAAAGGAAGGGGTTGGGCTTTAGTGCAAGGGAATGGTTACATTTGAGAGTGGAACATATATTACAACCACTCAAATTCTAATGTTATTCTAATGTTAATACTATGATCCATGGTGGAGAACTGGGCCAATATTGGGGGTGTTATTGTATGTTTATATTCCAGTCCCAAAGGGGAGAGTTTAGTACTTCTAACTGAGCATACTCGTGTTGGTATTCGTCTCTAAATATAACCTTCCCTATCTTGACATGAGGAATTAGGGAAAGGGAGTCTATTTTTACGTATTTAAACTTAAATAAAAACGACATATTTTTATCAATAAGAATATGACAATATAGTCTCGGCAAGTAAAATCAGAACCAATTACTTGCTCCCCATAACTATGATTTTGTTGAGCAGCTTGTATTTAAGTAGTCAAATTAATGTATCAAACCATTACATCAAACCATTACTATTATTATAAAAATTGCAAGAATTCTCAGGACACGGTCTAGGAATATTTCTATACTAAATATTAATGATAATTGATCGTCATGATGTTTTAGACAAAATAAATTGCATCAATAGTTCTCAATTTGAAATGTGAGTAAATAGATGGATGTCATCATCTTGTAAGATGTTAATATCTTACAAGAAAAGAGGGGTCACGGTGATGTTCGTTTAGGCAGAATATGAATCATCAAGTGATTTATTGTTTGATAACCAGCTTACTGCACTAGAAAGATTAAATTGATCCTGTTGGTATGAATAATAAATGTTAAAGAGTTTGTCAAATATTTCGTAGCCAAAAAGACTACTGATAGAAATAAAACTACATAGAAACTATAAGCACCTTATTGATGAAAAATTAATTAACGTAAAACGTCTTAAAAGCTTAGACGAACAGATATCGCCTTCTTTACTTTAAAACCTTAAGGCCTTGTGGATGTGAAGTTGACACTTGGAGATAAAGAGAAACATCTTGATGCTCTGTTAGGTTTGTAAGATCTGTGCTGGTTGAACTGAAAGCTATGACTAATAACTGAGATAATCTTATGATATATAAGTTGTTGAGCTTATTATATAGAAACAAGTATGAGAATATCCTTTACCATAGGGAAAATAGAATAAAATGACTGACTTAGACTGATAGAGCTATCTAATAAAAGAATACCATCAACACTAGACCGTAGATTATTTGGTAGACTTCAATACGTATTTAAAAAAAAGTTCATGCGGCTATGCTCTTTGACGGGCTTTATGTATATGTTGTATATGGCTGAAGTTTAATTTCCTGTCATCTATTAAACTTACCTCCTTCTGAGCATTTGCAGTTGTCTCCACATTTGCAGTCCTTTCCGCAGTTCTTCTCACTTCCACAAGTGTCTGTAAATAAAACAGTAATTTTAATGACAATTGATTACTGTGTCTAAAAGCTTTAAGAAAATATACATATATAAAAGCTAGACTTATATTGTGAATAACTGAAATTTTGGTCTTTCCGGACCTTGTGACAAAGGAGACTCTATTGACGAAGGAGATATAACGTCGGTAATTTAGTTTCAATTTGGTATTTTAAAAATCTAATGACAAATGCATTTCTGTAATGAAAGAATCCGTTTATTCATTTCCTTTGACACACAAGTGCATATTATTTAGTCTCATTAATCGGCTTTTTATCTCTATCTCCCCGAAATTAAATGGAGTAACTATTCCAGTCGATTCTAGTCTATGGAGAAGTATCAGTACTATAAGTATCATTCCTCAATCCCTTAAAATAGGAAAGTCGTCCGAAAGAAGATATGTATGAATTTTAAAAGTCTTAAAATAATAAACTAGATAATGAATTTACTAACAGGAATTATTACAAATGAACAGAAAAAAATTCTGATTAATATAATCTGCTACTAAACTTCGCAGTAGTTTTTCTGAATAAGCGATAATGGGAATTGTAATTATAATGAATTACTAAGTAATATCAGAGGTATGAGATATTATTATTATTATTATTATATAAGGTATAAGTAAGGAATCACACTAATGAACTTCAACTGATAAAACGATATTCTCAGCTTGATAAGGTAAGTGATAACAATTATGTAAATTTGGTTGAACTTTAGATTACACACATAAGTGAAATACAAATTAGATCAAGCAGGTTGGTGTCTGAAACGTAGCACTGGAACAATTAGACTAATAATTATAGCTGTGAGGATAATTTTGATGTACAACTTTGGTAAATTTTCCGTTCTGCAATATCATACCAACTTCGTTTTATTCTTTGTCGAAAAATTCATGTTTGAAAGTTTTAAAATATATATGTATACAATCGAGCATGATCTAGAGTTAAGGAATTTGACTCCAGAACATATGAATTATAAAATCTGATTAGTCTGTTGCATTTTAAAAATAACATCGCCTTTTGGCGTATTTAAAAATAATTTTTTTTCTTAGTCTGCCCCACTTGGTATTGTCTGAGTCTAGTTATTTCTGATTTGTTGTCAAGTTCAAATAGTTATTAAAATATATCTATTTTAATAACTATTTGAACATTGACATTGGATTTTATCAATATAGGACATGTCTGAAATCTTCAATAATATGCTGAATTAATTTCTTAATCTCTTTCTTTTTCTGAATTTCTTAATCTACTGTCAATGGAATAGATCAATAAGTTGCAAAATGCCAGAGATCTTCCTAAATTTAATAGGAAAGACATTTTAGACGATGGAAAGGAATTGAATATATTGGTGGACAGAAAAATCCACAAAAACCTATAACACAAATTACTGCCGACAGTAATATTGGTACAATGTCCATATTTTCTATTCTCAAAAAAAAGAGAAGAGAATTACCACTTTGATTACGAATTGAAGTTTTGGAAAATCATCCTGTGTAGAAAATGAGAAAAAGAACCGCTTTTTATAAAAAAAAAAACATTTCTGTTGAAACCAAATCATTTGTTTCAAATAGAACTATCAACAAATATACCTGTAGTTACTGAATTAAAGAAAATCTACATTAAATGATGGAGCCTGAAGGTTTTCTCAATAGAAGTCCGGCAGATATAGCGAAATTGAGTGGCCAATCGGTTCACTTGCACGATTTAACCTAATTTAATTATGTTTTAAGAAACTATTTATAATTAAAAATCTATTGTAACAGGCCAAATAATGTTCATAGTTTTAAAAGAGAATAAAGCAAGAAATTAATCGAATCACCTGGAAACAATGCACGATACTTTAAAAGAATTTCACCAAAGACCCTATTACCATTAAGATGTTACAGTCTTACAGCTTGCTATCTTATATTTCTGAATAGAGAATTGAGAAAACTCTTTTGAATTTAGTTTCACATGTATTTTAATTCAAATAAAAAACCTTAAGGGACAACTAACTGTTACCGTGAACAGAGATTAAATAAACAGTTTTAAAACCTTAAAACGGACTTTTCCGCACGTAGAACATATCTATCTCGAAGTTGAGTGGCCAAGAAAAAATAAACCAACACATAAATGCAGAATATGTGTTTTATACGACAGTTTTACTATTTTCACATAGTCCACCATCGTGCTCTCTCATGACCCATGGACAGGGTGGGGTGTGTCCTATCCACCTCAAAATCAATAGATGTCGTCTCGCCTGGTGGACGTCCCTAATCAGAATCAGTCGATACCCGACCGATCGGACACGATATAATTGAGTGATCGCGGTAACAAAACATGTTTCTCAAATAGTCCATCATTGTGCCTTCTCATGACCCATGAACATGGTAGAGTGTGTTCTATCCACCTCAAAATCAATAGGTGTTACCTGGGATGCGTCTCCGATCCGAATCAGTTAAAACTCGATCGATCCGACACGATTTAGTTGAGTTATCGTGCCAACAAGAAATTTTATTAATGCCGATGACAGCGACAACGACAACAACAACAACACACACACAAAATGGTTTTAAAACCATTTTTTTTTTGGTTTTAGGCCGAAAAACGAAAAATAAACGTTAGAAAAAAAAATGTTTACACGATTACATTACTTCTTCGCGTATATTTGAGCGCGGAAAAGTAAAAGGAGGTAAACAATTCTGTTCATATAATGTCGTTTTGGAATAAAAATTGGTCCGTTTCAGAATTTTACTTAAACATTGTAAATACGCGGAGAAAATGAATTTATGACCAGAATGTATTTCAAAGAAACAAATTTAATCTATATGCATGTTTCGGTAATCATAAGATGTCACCAAATCTGTGTCACGTCAAAATGCCGCTACTGATAAAGTATCCAAGTGAGCAGTTCCATTAACTATTATGTGACATACATTAAGTTAAAAGTTGAAAATAATAAATTAAGATCTAATTAAGCAATAAAGAAAATTGTTTAATCGAATACTAAAAAAAAGCGAGTCCGTTTAATAATATTAAAATTTTGACATTCTAAATCCTATTTTTTCACTTTTCAATAAACGTTTACTATTAGTTTCTAAAGACATTTGTAATCTTAAAAAATGTCTTCAAAGTGGTAATTGCTATTGATAAATTTTATGGTTAGCAGTTATTTAAAATTCTTGCGTATTATTCATATCAATATGTGTTTTATATACATTAGTTTCATTTCAACGAATAAAGAACAACGTCTTTAAGACAATGTTAAAGACAGTGAAAAAATTCAACCCCAGTATGTAATCCAAACCATTCTCATATTCGCACTACATATCTGCAACCCAGAGAAGTAATGTAAGAAATAAATATGACATTGTCTGTAGACAAAGGACAAATTAAGACCTCTGACTTCACAGTTATAATAACAGGATGCAATAATCTACCAGACATTCCCTACTTATCATAGTGTTGCAAAATTACGTTAATTCTCTATAATTGGACATTGAACAACTAAATCGATTACATTATAGTAATTACATTTTTATAATGGTCAATATTTAATTCAAATTATCATAGCTTTATGAAAGATTTATCATGTTAAATTTACTCTAGTGCTTTCGTGAAGTAGTGAATAAATTCCTTAAAAATGCAAGGAATAACTTTTGGGAAAAAAATCTTGGACCCATAAAATTTTACTTTTGGTTGAGCACTTTTTAAAGTATAATTAATATATACAGGGTGATTCGTGCAGGAGGTACGACGTCTACTAACGACGTACTAACATTTTTTTTGTAAGTCTGATATGTAACGAATTACAGCGGAAGAATAATGAACATTTTTTCCAAAAAATATTAAAACCCCTTTTTTTGACGGTAAATTTAGTAAGAATAAATTACACTTATTTTTTGTTTTTTGCTAAAAGATTATACAGCGATATCTATTTCAAATTACAGTGATTTTTTTGTTACATATAACTTATATTACCGCCGTAGGAGGGTAATATAAGTTAGCAGTAGCTACCATTTTGAAGTTTCATTCTGGTTTGTGTACATATTTCCTAAAGCGCGTGTAGCAGGTATAACCGTACCTCGTAAGGGCAGCCCTCTCTCCTGTTTAGAAAGAGGGGTGGGACAGGGTTCCGCGTGCTTCGTTACAGTGAAAAAGAATACCAAGACCGCAGAAAGACTTCGCCGATCGAAGAAGCATATGCCTGCGGATGCTCTCTTCGATGAAACAATGCCGGTTCAAGTTTCCCAAGAACGATTTTTAGCCAATGAAAAGAATAAAGCCCGTCTAATGTCGATGCTGACAACAAAAATGGAACAGACTGATATTACTGTTAAACAGGCGGAAGAAGATGCTGATGTGTTCATTGTCAGCACAGCGATATCCTTGTGCTCAACATTTGATGATGTTTTCGTCGTTGGTGAAGACATTGATCTTCTTGTTCTGCTGACAGAATTAGTACCATCTCAAAGTAACATATACCTTCGCAAACCAGGAAGAGGCAAAATTTCTGAAAGAGTATATACCGCGAATAGTTTAAAGCGCAAAGAAGTGGCTGAGAACATTCTGTTTATCCATGCGTTTAGTGGCGGCGACACGACATCGTCCATCTTCAGCCACGGAAAAACAAAATTTTGTTCGCTTCTTCAGAAAACCGCAGGACTCAGTGCCACTATTAGCATATTCAAAATTAAGGATGCAACACCAGAGCACATCGTAGACGCTGGAGCACGCTTTCTTGTTGCTTTGTATGGTGGCAACATGGAAGAGGAAACCTTGGACGAAGTCCGGTACCAACGTTTCGCTAAATCAACTACAAAAAGCAAATTCAATCTTGCTTCTTTGCCACCAACAAAAGACGTCAACAACAACCACCGACCAGGACCATCAATAAAGGGAAAACGTTAATGTAATTAAGATGCCGAAGCTGTGGATTAGACTTATTGGGGATACCACAATAAAAAAACGCGCCATTTACTCCACCTCAAGGTGGTGTGGAAATGAATATACTTTGAATTTACAAAAATATTATAACTATGTAATACAAAGCAAGAAACAATCGAAAAAATCACGAAAATAAACAGTTTTACTATTTTTTGGGAAAAATGTTTGCGAGGTATTTTCGTCGTTGGATTAACCGCTGCAGAGTTATTTTCAGGAAACTAATTTTTTGTATCTTTTATTCAAGATGGCGTCTCGAGCGGTCCCCCCCCCCCAAGGTCGAAAACTTAAATTTTTTGTCAAGGCCCAGACCTGAACAACATATTAAAAAATTATTACTACACCACCTTTTGTAAGGCAAAGCTCTTTTTTGTCCCCTACGGACTGGATTAAATATATTTGCAGGTGCATTGATGAAGTCAGAGTATGGCACGTAACTTGACAAAATTTGTTACCATTATTTCGAATGGATGACATAAGCTAAGATGGGTTTTCCAAGACCACTTTTGACCAAGATAATTTTTATGCCTCGGTAGAATACTGTGCTGATAATAATTGTATTATTTTTACCTGAGATTTCATTTAAATTAATTTCTTCTGTGTACTGATTAGTTAGTTTGACTCTAATAATTAATCATCATAGAGAATAACTCAAATGAGATTACATCTCAGCAAAATGAAACGAGAGCTAACATCAAGCAATTGCTTCATTTACTGATATTGTGTGCAGGATATACTAATTAACCTTAAGTTCATATTAGTTCTTATTATTGCTGGCGTAGAATTATAAAAATAGAATTTCCTATGATACCTGAATTTCAAATAAAAAAATTATTGATTTTTTTTAAATAAAAACTTTTCTAATCCACTACTATCTGATCATTTAATTTTTATTCTAAAAGTAGTTTTATATGATATAGTTGAGACGTGGCTAAACGTTACAAAATGCATTAAAATAAAAGGTAGACAATCAGTGATGAATAATCGCCTTTAAACAATAAGGTTTTATAAACTTTTTATGAACCGAAGTCACGGTTAAGTTAAAGCGAATTGCAGACAAATGACAATATAACTACGGTAATTATTTATAGTTTAATGTTGTATATAGATTTGCGTTTAATTGAAGTCGACTGTAAAGAAGCCGACCAAATTTAGCTCGTTTTTTTACTCGAACAGAATGATTTTTACAGGATACAATTTAATATCCATTAACTAAAAAATGTTTTATGTATATAAATGTCAAATAAGTCATTTCTTTAGCGTTTAAGTTCACAAATGTGAAAAACCATTTTCACATTGTTTTTTAATTAAAAAAAAATATTTATTTAGTTTGAAGTGTTCTAATAAAGTTATACCGCATGTCCTAGCACAAATGTAAGTGAAAATGTATTAAAAACTCTAATTTATATATATTTCAGATAATTGTTGAGAAAAATTACATCCAAAAGTCTTCTTTTTTATAAAATTTTATAATATGATGACTTTGTGAAGATCGTCGTTACAAAATGATGATGATCGATGATGACGATGTCTTTTTTTATTAAAATATATATGAAAAGAAAAAAATAAATCAGTAGGAAACTTAACTTACCCCGAAAACTATTTTTATATAACGTAACTTCACTTTTATATAACTAGTTTAATTATGAAAAATAAAATTATTGTTAAAAAATCTCCTAATAATGTTATTTGGAAATGAGGAAAATAATTTTCATATAAATTATGCATTAAACTTACAAGTTTAAAATGAATGCTTGAGATTACAGAATTACAGATTAGAAAATTATTACAGATTAGAAAACCATTAGAAAATTAATACTTTTTTACCACATTACATTTACGTAAATTATAACCTCAATTTTGACAATTAGGTAATTATAAAAAAATATTCAAGAGAGATTGAGAGCATCAATTGTTTTCTTGAACATTTGTTTTATAATGACTTATAGTCAAATCTGCAACCATAATTGTTCTGTTTATATGATGGTAAAAAATGTAGTAATGTTTTATTCAAAATAATCAAATTTTAGAGATTTAATTATGATATATAGTTGTGAGGTTTCCTCTAGAAAACTTATATATCAAATGAGTAAACATAAAAATTGATCTAGTATAAATTGTAAGCAAAATGATTAACTATAGAAAAACATTTTATTGCTTGTTCTATTTACTTACAATTTTTATATCATAGTCATGTTGAATCCCTCATCTTTTAAGGTTATTTCTCATGGAAAATGCAGGTAAGTACTCGTAATTATAATAAAATCTAATATGGACGGATATTATTTTGAATAACGTTTAATTTTTCGTGCTTGAACTTTTCCCTTCTATATTTATTGCTGCAGTCATATTATTGGCATTGTTGTTTCTACTTTGTATTTAAAAAATAATGTATTTCATTATCTGCCTAAACTGGTATTCGAAGTGTATTACTTGTTGTGCATGCATTTACTCCAAGTAATGTATGCACCATAATTATGCATTTTTCTATGATTTATGATACATTTTCAGGTGTTCATTATATTTCTATCTGTTGAAGTAGATACATCCAAATTATAAATAATTTGACTAGAAATAATAGTTGAAGGTATAAGTACTTAAAGGTATTATCTAACCAAATATTGTCTACAATTATTCAAAATATTGAAATTATAATGAATATGATGAAATAAGTTAAACGTATTTATGTGTTATGTTCTCAAAGTTAAATATATTCAAAATATAATATATTCAGAAAAACAAAATAAGGGATAGGTATTCAATAAATATGGAAATATTTATTGAATATAACAGGAAATCATTATATCATCACTAATTTTTCTATACAAGGAAAATACCTGATTTTTGTACTGAGAAACATTCAGAATTCTGCTCTGTTTTCAGAGAAATTGTTTATAAAAAAATAACTTCGCTATAGAAAAGATAAATTGGGTCTATTTAAATTGTCGTGTGCAAAATATTATCAGCGTCTATAGGTATATTATAATTGAGTACCTAGCGGTTTACGATATTTTAACAAACAACTATATGTATGTCTAATACTTATTCGATGCTCCTGTATACATAAATGGAGAAAATGTTGATTTAATTTATCAAAATTTTCCTTGTACTTTACGTCGCTTACAATTGCGATTATTATGAATGTTATATGTCATAATTAATAATATTTAATTGATTCTTATCCATATTTATATACTTTTTAAGTCCATGCAAGCATACATTATAACATATGTTCTAACTATATTAATAGTATTTTCTATTTCATTGTCATCTAATATTTCCAAATATTACATTTTTCTAAATTCACCTAAATTTAAAATGTCGTGTTAGTGACATCGGTGTATTCATGGATTATACAATGTATACATTTTATAAAAACCGTGTATTTCTTTTTGTTGTCAATTAATTATATTATTTATTTTCATTACTGCGTTGAATAACAAAATGTTGTTTCAGCACTTTATAATCCATTGTTATTGTATATCTCCAAGAGTCTAAAGAAACAGATCCATTTAAAACTTTGAAGATGTAATGTGACAGTATATTAGCAACAAATCAAGTAACCCTGTAACCCTCTGACAACAATATGCTGTTGTGATCAAGTTACTGAATTAATTAGGGCTTGGATTTGGATAGACAATAATAATTTCAAATATGTCAATTGAGCATAAAGTTTTGTAAGGTATCGCAAATGTTTTATCATCAAATGCCTCCAATAAAATATAGGAATTTTTAATAAAGACCTTGTTGCATCAGTAACAACCTGCTATAAATAATATGTTCAAAAGAAAAGGAATGCATGAATAAAATCATTTTTTTACAATTTGCATTAGTTTCAGTCAGCAAAAACAAATTCTAATAGTTATAAATGCTTCCCTTCTAAGCAGGAAGAATACTTTTTGTAATAATCTAATTCATTCCGGCCGGCACGTAGTTTCCAATATGGCGTGTACAGGTGATTATTAGTGAATTTAACACTAAAAGAAGTAACGATTGACTTACCATTGCAAGATTCACATGGAGAAGGCATCTTGAGTCTGTAACTTTAACAACTAATTCTCAAAACTGACGTATGTACGTGCAAACGACGTCTAATCCGGCTGCCTATAGCTCGCTGGTATTTATAAAAGAGCAGGATTCTTCTGACCTCCCTTCCGTCGACCACAGGCATTGATCTGAAACGTCGGGTGGAGGGAGATGTTCTTGCGTACAGCACTCGATACCGATACTGGCATGATTAGGATGATGTGACTTTTTGCAAACAGGCATGAAAAACAGAAATAATTAAAGTTTTTTTAAATTAAAGGTCTTCGGATTGCCCGACGACCGGCACTGTGGAGTCGCAGATTTTTATCTGATCAATTCGAGATGCAACGTCAGATAGTCTTAATTAAGAGATTTGAAAAGAGAACGGTATTATTGCACGAAAAAACCGTGAAGTGGTGCGAAAGTTCGCGAGATTTTTTCAGCGTCGTTTTCCGAAATGTAAGAAAACAATTGGTTATTGAAATAATTTTTCCTACTTGATAAAAATTTTTTTTATTCCAACATTGTTGAGTTCAGCAGAATCCAATTTTTCATGTCATCCGCCAAAGGGCTCATTTAAGGAAAAAGACGCTTCGCCAGAAAAAATAAACAGTTTTAAAACCTTAAAACGGAGTTCCCGCACGTAGAACACCACTATCCCAAAATTGAGTGGACAAGAAAAAATAAACCAACACATAAATGCAGAATATGTGTTTTATGCGACAGTTTTACTTTTTAAAATTTTTCTCAAATAGTCCACCATCGTGCTTTCTCATGACCCATGGATAGGGTGGGGTGTGTAATATCCACCTCAAAATCAATATATGTCGTCTGATAGACGTCCCCAATCAGGATCAGTCGAAACCCGATCGATCCGACACGATTTAATTAAGTGATCGTGGTAACAAAAAAGAATTCTGGAATAGTCCACCATTGTGCTTTCTCATGACTCATGAACATGATAGAGTATGTCCTATCACCTCAATATCAATATGTGTCGTCTGGGAGACGTCCCCGATCAGAGTCAGTCAAAACTCGATCGTTCCGACACGATTTAGTTGAGCTATCGTGCTAACAAGATTTTTAAATGCCGACGACAACGACACACACACACACACACTAAATTTCTTTAAAACCATGTTTTCTTTGCTTTTAGGCCGAAAACGAAAAATAAACGCAAGCAGATTTTTTTCCACTTTTCTTTACACGATTACGTACTTTTCCGCTCTGGTATAGTTGAGTGCGGAAAAGTAAAAATATATAGATACCGAAAGCATATGAACCAGTGCATAAGTACACTGCGGCGGAAAAGTAATAAACTTTAAAATGTTGGTATTTTCGTCACATGATATCTTTGGAGAATTCTTTCCGACGATTTGAGGTATTAGACGTATCATATGAAGGTATTGAATTAGAATATTCTTTATTTTAACGATTTTTATCTATTATGAAACTGTGTAACATAAACTAAAATGTTATAGAACGAACTGTATATGATTCATTAAGAAAATAGCTGAAACAGCTAAATGCACATTATTATAAAAGCTGAATGGTGAATCATATGTCAGTTCTTGGGCAAATCACTTACAGTTGCCATTGTAACGCGACGTAATAAAACTGTTGTGACCAACGTGTTGTTTTTCGTCTCGTCGCGAACCTCCCACCAAAACTATATATTTTACACTACCAGTTTCCAAAAATAAATAAATAAATAACTAGTCTACTTACTGTTGATTTTGAAGTGATCATCATAAGGTTTTAACCTGCTACCAACCATCATTAATACTTCAATTTTGTCTCGATCAGTTAAACAAGCCATTTTCATTCACATTTTATTACTTATTAAATACAGTCTTTAAAAACTCTGCTACCTGGTCAAATGAACTTGACAGTAATGGCAACAGAACAATTAATTAGTTTAAACATCTGATATCTATCTGATCTCTAACAGTTTTGATTTAGAACAGTTTCTGTGACTATGAGCAAGCAATTTTTTTTTATTAGATATTAATTTACGCTTTTCAATCACAAGCCAATTGTATTGAGGTTTTGAATTTTGAAAATAATAGTATATGTTACTAAACTAGTGTTTAGTCAAAATATCCACCAGATCCCGAATATGAGACCTCTGTTGTTGCAAAACGTTTTTATTTTCTTTAAAACATTATTTTTTGTTAAAAATGAAAAATAATGACATTCGTACTTTGGTCAACTTGTTTTATACTTTTTGAATCAGGTTATTATAATTTCTGTTCATTCGACACATATTTTAAGCAGATATGTGGATAAGATGTGAAATAATAAATAATAATTAATAATTATAATTCAAAAAGTAAATTTTGTAAAATTTTACATATATTTTTCTATATATATATATATATATATATATATATATATATATATATATATATATATACAGGGTGATTCAGCTAACCCGTTCATTAAAAGTTTATGAACTTCCCATTGGAAGTTCAACTTTAAAAAATATTAATTTTTTAAAATTTAGAATCAGGGGTTAGCGAGGACGATCTATTCAACTAAAGTATTTTTGCTTTTCTGACACTTCCGATTATACCGGAAGTAGCTATCAATTTCCTTATTTTAAATAGAACACCCACTATATTATTACATTCTTGAATTACCCTGCTGATTTTAAGTGACCTTTCTTAACAATTCCCTATACCTATCTTCAGCAGTTTTTGAGATATTTTAATTTTCTTGAAAAAACTAGGTATTGTAGTATCCCATTGGAATGCTTGTCACTTATTAAAAACAAAAGTTATAGTAGCAAATTCTGGGCTGTAATTAGGCGGACTATTGAGCTTTCAGGTGATATGTAGTTTGATATTTTATTATTTACAGGGTGTCCAAAAAATTTAGTTCATTCTGACAAACTTCAACTGCTCAAAAGTCAATTTTCTTAAATGAAACACCCTGTATTTTATTGCTTTCTGTGATGGAGAATTAAGTTATATTTCAATCTGTATTGGGATTCCCTATACCTATCTGCTACCGTTTTCTTGCTATCGAGGTATTTTTTATTCGATGCCATAGTTTTCCATTTTATTAATTTACTTCTGACCAGCGGGCCATGAAAATTAAAACAACGTAAAATTTATATTAATTTTTTATCATAAATAATGGTGTAAAATTATTGAACAAAAAAAATATCATCATGAATAAAAAGCATATTTTAAACGATTTGAAACTGAAGTTACTAGAACACGCCCCAAAGATGTTCCTGGTGATGAAATGATGGTGGTGAAATTATTTACACCGATGAGTCAAAACTTTACAGAGAAGGGATAATAAATAGGAGGAAATCCACGAATGGTGCGTGAAGGTAACTTTCAAAATACATTTAGTTTTAATGTTTTTTGTTTGATGATGGATAATCGCGTGTGTTTTGAAGTGTATGATAAAAATTTAAATTCTCGTAAATACCTAGAAATTCTTAGAACGGTGGTTTCAAATTTTTTGGAAAATTTGCCACTAAATATTCTAAATACGTGTTGGTACCAAATGGATGGCGCTCCAGCCCACTCAACTCATGAAGTTTACCATGAGTTAACAAATATGTTTGAAGATCGCTGGTTTGGGCGTAATGGTCCGGCTCTATGGCCTCCCAGATCACCCGATCTAACACCCCTTGATTTTTTTTATGGGGCCATATCAAGAGTAAAGTCTACTCAGCGCCTGTCAATACCAGAGATGACTTATTACATCGAGTTAGAACTGCCTTCACCGAACTAGATGAAGGAATGGTATTGAAATCTACGACCGTTGAGGTTAATAAACGAGTTTTATTGTGCTTAGAACATAACGGATGGCACATACAACAGTTGTTATACCAATAAGACCCAATTTTTAACATTTAGTTATTATTGTTATTATGTTTTATTGTTTAGGCTAATGTAAGTTCCAAGCATTCCAATGGGCATTCCAAGTGACAAGCATTCCAATGGGATACTACAATACCTAGTTTTTTCAAGAAAATTAAAATATCTCAAAAACTGCTGAAGATAGGTATAGGGAATTGTTAAGAAAGGTCACTTAAAATCAGCAGGGTAATTCAAGAATGTAATAATATAGTGGGTGTTCTATTTAAAATAAGGAAATTGATAGCTACTTCCGGTATAATCGGAAGTGTCAGAAAAGCAAAAATACTTTAGTTGAATGGATCGTCCTCGCTAACCCCTGATTCCAAATTTAAAAAAATTTATTCCAATGGGAAGTTCATAAACTTTTAATGAACGGGTTAGCTGAATCACCCTATATATATATATATATATATATATATATATATATATATATATATATATATATATATATATATATATATATATATATATATATATTGTGAATTAAATCATGCTCACAATAATGTAAATTAGCATAGTTTTTACTATCATTTGACATAAAACTAAACTATACTACATATCATACTATAGATTAGGCTTAGGGTACTATCAATTAAGGCAAATCAAATGGGAGGCGGAA
This sequence comes from Rosalia funebris, assembly GCA_037954035.1. Taxonomy (NCBI): domain Eukaryota; kingdom Metazoa; phylum Arthropoda; class Insecta; order Coleoptera; family Cerambycidae; genus Rosalia; species Rosalia funebris. The sequence goes on along the minus strand of JAZFAV010000002.1, from coordinate 13,643,611 downwards.
TTTATATTAAAAAATTAATTAAACACAATAAATCTACTTCAGATGTTTATTTGTGTAGTCTAAATTATTATTATTCGTTCAATTACTACTGTCAAGTGTCAATCCTTCCTCCATTTTCAATGGGTGTTTAAGTACCTTAAATATCCAAAGTACCAAGCGTTACTTTGGGTGTTCAAGTACCGTCTAATGTTTAAGAAAATTCCGTATTTCATCAGAACCATCGCAAATTCCTAATGCGACATAGAGTCACTGTGATTCGATGTGCAAAGATAAAAAGCCAAAAAAAATAATGGTCGATTAGACTACTCCTACCCCTTCAGTAAGCATCAGATGACATCCACTAGCAGAGTACGTGAAACATGAAGCACAGCACGTTTTAGCTATTAAATACTGAATATTCTCTATTGCTTACTGTCAGTTCAATATTTCAAAATTGTAGAAAATGGTTCATATTCAACAGCTAGAAGAAAAGAAGGTGTTTCTTACTATTTCTATCTAGGACGTAAGTTAGGTTTTGCTGAGAGCACGTTTAATGAAATATATCCTAATAATGTCATTTGCAGGAAATATCTTAAGAAAATAGTTGCAAAATTCCAATGAATTGGAAGTTTCAACAATATACAACAATGTACCAGATGATACACAGGACGAAACAGTTGAATCCTTAGTTAATAATCCACATCAATTAACAGCTACTTAATTGCAAATGACTGTAAAGGTTCACATAAAGGAGAATTGTGAAAAGGATCTAAAAACAGAAATTCTATCCACATAAGTTAACAATGCATTTAATAAACTTAATAAAAGGTTTGAATGTATCCTAATAGATGGATGAAATTCTGGGACATCATTATATAATTTATAGTAGAAATGGAATTTTGAGGAACCATGTTTTGGATTCCATAATAGGTATTAGAAGAAAATTTAACAGCAATATTTATCTGAATATTTCAAATGTGTATTAGTAATTTCTTGATCGTAGAAATAGTCAGTAAATCAAGGAATTTGTATCTATTTGGAATAGTGGAATATTTAGACCTGGGTAACACTGACTTGATAAGACATATCCACGTCGATGGGTTAATCGATTTTCCAATAGAATTATATATCTGGTTCGTTCATCAGATTGATACCCCCCAATGTATTTTCTATGGGGATATTTTAAATTACAACAATAAACAGAATAAAATTACACAATCACATACACTTCATACACATATAGAATACTGAACAATCATTGCCATAGACACATATAATTCTGAATGAATTAATTGACTAATTTATACGATTAAAAAAAATACTTTACTTTTATATAAAAAATTATTTGACCTGTAAGTACTGAAAGTTCGAATTAATGTTTATTCAGAATCTGATTCTGAACTTTCACGAAAGTATCCAGAACATACTATTTTATGCCATTTTCCTGTTCCACATATTTTTAGAAAAACCATCTCATTGTTCTTGTTTCATTCAACTCTATTAATATATGTATGTACATTCTACAGATATAAATAGTTGTAAGCTGAGTCGAATATTTGCTATTATAATATTTACAAAACTATGACAGATCACATAGTCTTCCCGTCTAAACGTCATGAAAACTTCAAAAGTTATTTATCAAACTAGAGTTTAACAGTTCATATAAAAGTTCTAATTAGTTAATATACTCTTAATAATTATTTGCATTGCATTTTCAATAAATATAATTTTTAACATAGAAGGTCCACATATAAATTGCATTTTGTTTAGTGTTTGTTATATTATAGTTATTTGAAATCAATTCAGTTTTTTATATTGTTAATGTTCTACCTATGCATGTTTTAATTTTTCAAGTTAAAGCCAATTTTTAAATGTATGAATTTTAGGTTTCATATTTTGTATAATTATGTGTAATTTTTTATTGTTATTGGATTTTTTTAACTTCTCTCCAGATAAATAGTTTGTTTATAAATAAATAAATAATAACTATTCATTTGCCACACGGAGTCATCTTGAAGATTTGATTTACTGTAAATATTTGAAATTAATAATTTTTAAATCTACAATGAGAAAATTTTACAACTTTCTTCTAAGTTATAAACTTTGTTTAAGGAAAGAAAAATTTAAAACAGACATTGCGAACACCTCTATGATGTAATGTAACGTAAACAGTGGAAATATGTTTGTGTAATACTTTGGAAATAAAACCATTCAACCGGTTAAGCTAACCACACTTTGTAATGTTCGTAAACAGCTACTTAAAACAATTATCAGTGTATAGATTATCAGTATAAAGACAATTAGCGAGTTCAAACATAAAAATTATCACGTTACTATAATCTACAGCAGAATCATCACATGCACCTCATAGACCCTAATACAGTCAGTTTGTTGATTATTGCTACCTTTTTATCTTATGAATGTGCGGTTTAGAGTTCACAGATTTAGCTAAAATTATAAATTTCTGCACACGACCCATATGAATATCTACTGTTACTATGTCAATGTGTAAAATGCCACTATATTGTTAAGATATTCGAATCTTAGTTCAAGTGTCTGACACTGGCAATATAGTTTCTAAGTATAATCAATAATTCATGAAATATGGGAAATTGGCACTTCTTTTTTTAGTAAGTTAAATTATTACAGATGACTTTCTACAATCAGCAAGCAGTAACATCTCAACATTATTTAATAGGGCATTACAAATTTTCTACTTAAGCCACTATTTCATCGACAATCTGAGAATATCCTTGGATATCTGTTCAACTGATGACTTGATTATTTTGGATCCTCACCAAGTCCTGTCTGAAGCTATAAAGGGCTGTGGAAGATGCTGAATAAATTATATGCTTTCTAGTACATAGATGGATAAATGAATATTATATACACAAAGCTAAGCAAATCCTATTAGTAGACAAAGCTTTCCATTTTTAGGTTTATTGATATATGAACAGTTAAATTGTCATAATATTATAAGTTATTAATATCTACCTACCACTTTATATGGTTTGTATAATGATTCTTTGAGTGTGCGTCACAGGTAACAATCGTTTGAATCAATCAATTGACATTTTTGAACGGTGTTGTGCCGAAAACACATTTTATGGTAACAGTTAGCACAATACAATTCCGCCAGTCAACCTATGACAGAGTAATGAAAAGGTTCTCCACAAAAACATTCAATGGAAGTGATATTTCTATCAAAATAAATGAAATAAATTCAACAAAAATTAAAATAAATGAAACAAAAATAAAATAAATTTTACAGAAATATTGAGACGCCAGTGAATCAAATTATACAATAAAGCTAAGACGTGACTTCATAATTGCATTTTGTTAGGCAAAATATTAACTGTCTATGTCGTACGTAGTTGATTGAAACATATGTTGCTAGACATACGCGCAGGTAATTGTGGTATATTAGTAATAATTGCGAGTGGTGTAGCATGTGATCCGTGCGTCGTCACTAATTTGATACACGCACAAAGATCCATTATACAAATTTGTACAGTTGTTAGTAAATTTGAGATATATCTTGAAGCACCGGAAAGCTTAACATTGGGATTTTTTAGTATGTTAATTTATTGTAGGTGATTTCCTACAATCAGCAAGGAGTAACATAACTAGCAGTACTATCTAATAGGACATTAAACATCTTCTGTCTAGACCAATCTCCTGTTGATAACGTGAGAAAATCCTGTTTAACTGATTTTTGATTATTTTGGAGTCTTACCAGTGCATAGCTAAATTTAGAAAGGGCTGTGGAAAACGCTGAAGAAATATTATGTTTTATGGTATGAATACGAGGAAATTACTACACTAGTATTACATATGGAACAGTTTTGGTTGAATGACCAGTACATAAGATGGTAAAATGTTTTGAAAAATTGGGGGCCAATATGACCATTAACTTACATTTTTTGCAGTCACTTAGAACAATTTCCTTCTTCTAACTCAGGAGATTATAGTGAGGAACAAGGTGAACGGTTTCATCAGGATATCCGAATAATGGAAGAAAGGTATCAAGGAAGGCAGGATCTTCACATGATAGCCGATTGCTCTTGGAGTATGCAGAGGGACTGTTCACAGCAAAAATATAAAAGAAAATCGTACAAAAAATTTGTTTATAACTTTTTAATATTTTCTGCATCAATTTAATTCGTATCTGCATCGAATAAATGTTCTTTATTTTCTATGTTAGGTTTCATATATAAGAAAATCAAAACAAGAGATATTCCTTACTTAATATTGTTTTTCTACTTTGCATTAATATTTATCATGTATGTTTGTTTCAGAAACTAGAGCCAATCAAGAAAAGGTGCCATGTTCAGCATCAGGAGCAGTAATGTATTCGAAATCGACTCTTAAATTCCTGGCAACAAATTGACTGTTTCCAGTGCAATAGATAATTTTTCTGCAAAGACAAAGCTCGCGTAAAGATAAAATTGCTTACTGACATTTTAGATATTTACCTACATTCATTTTTGTCAAAAGTGGATCAGCTCTCATGAATCAGAAAAGATTGTATATAATCCCAAAGAATGTAAATAATTTACAATTATCTCTCTTGAATCGGAATCAGTTCAACTCAAAACTTTTAAAACGGTGTATCTATTAGACACCATTTTAAAGGTTTTAAAAAAGTAAAATATCTATGCAATCAAATTATGATCAAATCCGTTATGATCAAGTCCAGAATTTCATATTTTCGGACGCACTAGGAAAAGATGAAATAATTTATATCACTATAATTTTCCAAACTATGTACAGTTTAAATAAACAAACTAAAAAGAAACTTATGCGTTGTAACTGTTGGTGAGTCACATTGACCAAACTATCAGACAAAAAACACGCTAATATCGATCAGGTAGACAACAATTACCCCCGAAGCGAGTCATTAGAAGTACAAGGATACACTAGTTAACCTTCGTTACAGTCGTCAGCCAGTAGAAACTAATTTCTGTGTTCTAGAAGATGATTTGTACCTTCTGCACTTGTGTGGCCGAAGTGGTCCAGTCGAAGAAAATATCATACCCCAATTATTTTAATAAACCATGAAATATACCAGATGTCTCTTGATTTTACTGCTCGGCACAGTAAAACAGCTCAGTTTGTTCAATATTATGTTTTTTGTAATGATGGTTATATAGATTAAGATCTAAAAATGGCTAAGTTAAATTTAGTACATATCTATACTTATTTATCTTTAGTACGTATATATGTTTACAATATCCACTAAATAAACTTATTAACTTTTGAAATAATCTACGAGAATAAGGTTTCAATTCATGATTGAAACTGCTTATCACGAATGCTACATCGACTGTGATAAACTGCAGCTGCTGCTGAAATTCCATTGCGCAGAGTAGATATTTGAATTGATGTAGGTACAAGCATTTCAGTGTAGGTTTGCCGTTGTGCCAATCACCTACATATTATAAAATGTAGTAATATTAATTATTATTATTATGTTATATGGGTTTGGGCCTCATCAGCCACTGATCGCACAGGTAGTCCCTTGGCGATCCCCTATTATCCGGGTCATTATCCAAAAATGCTATCCTATAAAAGGAACAATTTAGACACATCCTCCGCCTTAAGCTAGGGGGCCTCTAGGATAACAGGGGTCCTTAATATAAGGTACCTTTTCTCCAGTGCGGAGCAGGTGTAAAGAAGATGAAGCAAGGTTTCCTCGTCTTTTTTACAGTATTTGTAGGCCGGGCTGTCAGTCAGCCTCAGCTTATGCTTACATACATTCAGGCTACTATGGTGGCCCGTTATGATTCCCACCAGAGTTCTGGCTTTGTGCCTATTCAATTTAATGAATTCTTGGGCCCATTTCTGAATCTCTGAGTATTCGATGAAGAACTTGGTTATTCGACAACCCGACAACACCTGTACTGTCAGAGGGCATCCATAGGAGTCCCTCCTCAGCGAGCTCTCTTGAGAGTCTATTCAGGTCCCTTAACTTCCTATTCATGTTTCCCACACTGTGCATTGCTTTTACGGCTTCCGCTTTCAGTAGTAATATATATTATACAAATTATAATAAGTCATACGAACTTCCTTATATACGACGCTGCCACTGATGAGGCAGCTATCTGGGCAGCTGTAATCATATATTATATTTTTAAGTCCCCGAATTATTCCGTCGTTGATATTATTAATAAAGGTGTATGGTCAATATGTAAACATTAGGAGGATTATTTTGAAATTATGCAATTGTAAAAGGCTACTCTGGAAAATGTTCAGAACTGGTTTGTTTACCTCAAACGTTTCACCAAGATATTTGATCCTGATTGATTGTTTTATAGATAGTTATTATATTCATGAAAAATAAATATAAATATTCAAACCATGAAAGGGCATAATAAATTCCGTATCATGGCAAAGTATTCTTATGAAATGTTTTGCCACAAGATTGTCATAAATAAAACATTAACGGTGGTATGACGGGTGGAAAGAGTAATTATTATGGAAAATTTTTCTGCAACATTTAACTGACTTATCATTTTATAATTTCCTGAACTCAAAGCCTAACTGTTTCTAAGAAAAGCTTAATTACTGCTTAAGAAAATGCGGGGAATATATACTTTAATTGGTTTCTCAGCGAGGGTATCAGTTGTTGTCTTTTTTCCCATCATATATATGCCGCACTTTAAAAAATTTCAAATTATTTTATTGTACTTCAGGTAGGCAAATTACGTGTATATTTAGAGCCAAATTCTCGTTTATAGTGTAAGCCCCGTGGGAACCGATAACCGGAAGTTTATTAAGATCCCTTTTTCATATAAGGTGTGAAAAAGATATCACCTTATTTTATATGTACAAAAAAACTAAACGTTAAGATTTGGATGCGTTTTATCGAATAGTCGTTAAAGATCAGTCGTGGTGAATGAAGTGCGGTAGTGATTTTTCTTTGTTAAATTCGATTGGTTTAATTAAATTGCAATTATGTATGTGCAGTGGAAAGATATAGTGGGTGTGCATAAACAATTTTCTGGACATATTTTGTGATTTGTGTGTGATGGAAATTGATCTAGACGAATGACATTAGGGAAGGAGTTAAATAGGTAAGTTAAGTATTTAAGTACTTTAGTTTTATAATGTAAAGTTTTACTTGGCAGAGGGTAGTTTTCAAATTACTGAAGTAAGGAGATTATTATACTCCACCCCGTCTGCAAATGCCTTATATAATAAGGACTAAACAAATTAGGCCAAAACAGCTATCCTCCTGGCTACATGCCGACGACGAGTATTGAGTTATATGGCAAAATTTGCCGTATTTTGTCTAAAATACAGTGATTCAGATTGTTCGAAAACCACAAGGAAGATGCAAAGTATCATCTTCCTTGTGAAAGCGGGAGGATAGCTGTTATTATTGCTTTATTTGTGTCTTTATTATATAAGGCATTTGTAGATGGGGTTAAGTATAATAATCTCCTTACTTCAGTACTTTAGTTTTAATAAAATACAATATGGTTTTTGAAGAAAAAGTTAGCACTTGAATGGGACTATTCTTTTTTAAATTGGAGATAATACGTATATTGATCCATATATTGCATACAAAATTTCATGGAGAATTAATATAATGACTTTCTTTGTTAGTAAAATGTCGTAACTGACTTTGACGTAAATAAAAAAATACTTTGATTTATTTAAACATAATACCAATATATGAATAATAAAGTCAAACATCAAAAAAATAAATTATATTGGTGGTATTATATTGTTTTATGAAGTAATTATATACAGATATATAACTGTTAATTAAGTAAAAATATGTTTCTTTGCTGTAAGCAACTAAGTAACTAAGTTGTAAGTAACTAAGTAAGTAAGACTTTGTTGTAAGTAAACAAATACTTTGATTTATTTAAACATAATACCAATATATGAATAAAAAAGTCAAACATCAAAAAAATAAATTATATTGGTAGTATTATATTGTCTATGAAGTAATTATATGCAGATGTATAACTGTTAATTAAGTAAAAATTTGTTTCTTTACAGGTAGGTCCCGAACGAGCTGGACAGCGTTTTTCAAGGTAAGATTTTTTCTTGCAATAGATAGTTTAACAGTATAAATAATAAAGAGTTACCTAGAAAAACTACTATAGCTGTAGTAGTCGATGCACTTTTTGTCAACTAGTTAATGAAAAAAAATACAGCTTGTAGTTAATGGCCACTAGCGTAATATGTGGGTTATTAACACTAAGAATAATTTTCGAAGTTTCCTGTATTAAATTAAAATTTCATTCAATAACTTAACGACGTGTCTATTTAAAGATATATAGATAAATATGAGAAGCACAAGAAAAATATAATTTGTGTACATATGAGTTGTTGAATGTGACCAATCTAGATTTAGTCTAGCATCATATATTGCAACCTATTTTTTGTTACTATGAATCACTTAAATTCTATAAAGAGCGCATATATTAGCTAAGGTAATAATAAACTTTCATAGCTGCAAATATATTATAATACTATAAAATGAAATGTAGTAGTATTTTGAATAGGGAAATTATTGCTGATAAACAGTAGTCCGTGATAAAAATGAAGGTGATAGCAATAGACTCCCGGGGTCTATCGGATTGAATAGTAGCACTTTTCAGTCTCTAAAACAATAATTTTGAAACTTTATTAACAACAATAATAAAGTAATTGGTTAATATTTACTAAACAGGGAGAATTCTATGAATTAAAATACGAAAATATATTTATTCACTGTGGAACCGATTGGCAACCCCTACAATATACAGTAATATGACATGAATAGCAGTATAAATAATATTCCAGAACATTTAGCTTTGATAGCTTATAATATTTCAAAGATCAATAATAATAGAGATGGGGTAATAGTGTGTCGTACATACATATAGATATATTTATTTCCGTGAATACAGTGCACAAGAGAACATATATAACATCCTTCTGTGTATAATATGCGATGGATAATAAATTAAAATTTCATATACGTGTCAGATTATAATACAATGGAGATTATCTATAAAGTTATAAAAGAATACTTTCATTTGGGACCCCTCAACGGTAATTGTGTTATTACATACAAACATTTTAATTTAAGTATTATGACGACAACCAGCAAACATTATTCGAAAATACTATAATAAATAATAATGTCGCTGTCCGTGTTAAATTCGAATAACTGGAGATATTCGGATCAATGTTTATTAAGATAATTGATACATCCATCGTATGTAGAAGATATATACATCTCACATATATGTTTATCCTAATTAACTTCAGACTTAGCTAGTAAAAAATGTTGCCGAGAATAATGCCATAAAATGCATTGGAAGAATATGAAAATTAAGAGGGTTGTTATAACCCGTCCGGCATTGATGTAAACAAACCAGTTGAAATTTTCTAGAGCAGCCTTTTGCAATTATATAATTTGAAAATAATTCTTCTAATGTTTACTCTGTTAACAACCTATATAATTACGTCGATGGGCATTTTTGACTCCTAAGTGGACATTGACAGAACAATGAATACATGTTGTATGTAGAATCTTTACGCTGTACCCCATATCTAGTTGAAAATGTATGATAAAAATGTGAAAATATAGAGAGTTCGTTTAAATTTTGTAACAGGCTATAAAATAAACACTAGAAAATAATAAAAGTTGGTTTGTTTACATGAAAATCTCAAGGTTGATCGGGGCAATTTCAGTTTTTTTTATGATTTAAATGATTTCGTGTGTTACTCATTCACGTCTAAAGTTAAGGGTATTCTCTGCTAAATAATTTTTTTTTAATTAACAATTTCATATTCGGACCTCAAGATCACACACATCTAACAACGTAGTATTTGGATACATCTGACGGTTTCCAATATTAAACAGATTTTTTTTACAATCTGCTTACATGGTCCTGAGAATATATTCAGTCTCCCGTTTTGTACAGCATTTTACACAAACGAAACCTCTGCAATAATGTTGAATAACCGAGAACCGTATACAGTCTAAATGAAATATAAATATTTTATATCATCATAATCATTAAAATAATAATCATTTTAAAATAATGTCCATTGTAGATTATTTTCACAGCATTAAATAGTTTTACAACTCAAGTTCAGCAAATAATATATAAAAAACCGAATTCAAATTAATGTTATGAGAAATTATGGGAAACACTCCTGATATTTTTGAATAAGTCTGCCAGTAGTTACTCTAATTATTATATATTTGTTAATATTTTTTATTCTGCGGCTATTTTGGTTTTAATTAAGGTTTTATATTTTTTTGCAAAAACTAGTAGCGTTATGTCATAGATACTGTAACAATACACTATTACTATATACAATAACAATATACAATATACTATTTTTAAATTTCGTGCTCCAAATGAGTGTTACATGTTCTGCAAATTACAAGAAGTTTTGAATTTTAATTAGTTAGTACTACCATATAAAACTTACTTACTGCCTTAGTAAAAAGCTTTTAGAACATATGTTTCCATGATCACTTTGTCTTAAAATTGTATAAAGAATTACCTATGAAATATAGTTTATATACTTAATTAAGATCCTGCATAATTATTTAAAATATATATAAAAAAATAAAGAGTAACGCATATGTACTGTAAAATATGTTTAATTGAAAAGCATCTAAGTTGATACGGCAAAATATAAATTAGAATTAATGTCGATAACTATGTAGCTCGGTTTCCAAGACACCAGTCAGACTATAGCAACAAAAGAGTGATTTCTGATTAACTTGTTTTGCAAATACTAATCAAAGTTTATCTGTGGGAATGCTCATTTAATTGTTCTCCCATAACAGCGATTCTATAAGCATTTCTGAAAATATAAGTGCAATCATGAGACGGTGTAATAGGACACTTTCAATGCGTTCCTGAAACTAACGAAATCATTATTTTCTAATTACCTATATTTCAGACTAACAGTACTAAAGTATCTCCTTGCTTTCTCTTTCATTAGTACACATACCATTATATTAATCCAATGTATCCACTTCTTACATATTTAAACAAATTCCAGTCAATATATCAGCGATAGCTGGTCAAACTTTTAAGTCATATATTTAAGTCCAACCGGATTTAGATGTCTTCAAATCAGTTTGTAAAATGTCTGGAAACATGTGTCTTATAATCAAGATATACGCGAAAATAAGAACTCGGCTTTTTCTAAAATGTGTATTCAAAGTTATATAATTTAAAGTTGATAAATAGAAAATATGTGACATTAATTGAATGAATTAAAATAGAATCCTTACAAATGGATAAAACTTAAGAAAAGTTTATATTCTATAAAAAATTAAAATACAAAAATACCTTCTCTATAGTAGAATATATAGGCCTAATAATTAAGGCTTCATATGTCGTTAATACTGTGTTTTGATATTAAGATAGGCCACAGTAAGTTTTACTAATCGCTACTAGTGTATATAATAATATATTTATCACTTTAGCTGATAAAGGAAATGTGGCCTTAAGAATAAAAACCATACAATGAAATAGACACTGTATACACACAATAAATAAACCCCTGAACAAATTGAATACATCAGTGCAACTTTACATTATATCAATTAGTATAAATTGCTTGTTGCAAATTAGAGTTTAATTTTGCTGAAGTTCTAACGAATTTTTTTAAAGCAGCTAGCTTTTCTTCAAGCTAGACGCAGTTAAGGACTGAATATCTTCAGAAATTCAAGAAGCGTGTATGTTTAGTACCGCAAATCTTGTACTTTTATTAATTTTCTTTTTTTATTATGCATAAAAATATTTTAGTATTATTAAACTTTTTACAAATTACAAACGGGGTAAGCTTCACAGCATAAATTATATTTTTAATTACATGTTGAATCAATGAATTACCATTATTAACATTATATTTATATCTTCTACATGTTAATATGTTATAATTAATAATTAATAATTAATAATTATTATTTAGTTTTGGAAAGAAAAGTAGAAAATTAAACAGTTGTTACAAAGCTAAAATCTGGAAAAGCTACTGTAGTATTAATGTTTATTAAAATTAAAGCGTAAAATAAAATAAATTAAAATAATTAAGAAATTTTCCATAAAACGATTGTTTTTATTTAGAAAATTTGCATTCGTGTGCAACAGTGAGACAAAAAAAAATTATTATTTGTTTGTTTCTTGAAAGTGAACTAAATTTCTGGATGCACATTATTAATAAAATCCATGAAAACTTGTATAATAGTACCTGTAAGAGTCTAATAGTACCATTACAGGAAGTTAAAACTTCGTCCACGTATCCAGGCTAGGCACAAAAATTAAGGGATATAAAACAATCCTAAATTTTTACATGATTTTCAAAGGGATGTAACTGGAAAAAAATAGTCACAGAGCAATTAAAAAAAAAAAAACAAATTGAAGCTCAAAATTTCTAGTTTTCAAAATTTTACCGTCAGCAGTTTTTGGGTAACCATAAGAAAACCATCGAAAAAATATTTCCAAACTTTTGCTTGCTTTTTAAAAAGTTTATGGACTTCAATAAACTTTTTTCAGTGATTTCATCATAAAACTTTTAGATGATTTTTTTATCCTCTTTATTTTGAGTGGTCTAAAAGTTTTGTATGATGATTTCTCGTCGTTCAAAGCAAAAATGTCAGTTTTGATTTTCGTAATTACTTACTCGGGAAGTAATGATTATACAGAAAATTTAAGTAGGATCTTAAAAACTGAAATGTATCCTTTACGAGGCATTGTTATTAGTTTTTGATAAAAAAAATTCGGTGTGAAAATGTTAATTGAAAATGAGGTAAAAATTACGTATTTAGGGATATTCCCTTAACTTGGCATAACTTTGCAAATAATGAATAGACTAAGGATATTGACTGTGTATTTTCAACTTCGATGTATTCTAAAGAAATCCTGAAAATTTCAAGGCGCTGCTATTTTTTTTTCATTGTGTTTGGAATGATTGAATTTGTCGCTTTTGCTTAAAATCAATTTAAGGATGAATTTTTAATTGTTTATTCATTTTTTTGTAGTGAAAAAATGTTAATTATTGAACAAGAAATGAAAAAAAGAGATAAAGCAAAAAGTTATCACTGAATTTTTTACTTTGAACTACGATAACTCCGCGAAAAATCATCGTACAAAGCTTTTATACAACTCAAATTAAACAAAATAAAATTATCTCTAACTATTTATTTAAAATGTTTATGATGAACTCGCTGAAAATAAGTTATTGATATCTATTTGCCTTTTGAAAAGCAAACAAAAACTTAGAAACTTCTCTTTCCAATAATTTTCTTATGATCCCTGAAAAACTGCTGATGGTAAAACATTTTGAATGCAAGAAATCTGAAAACTAAAGACTTGGAGCTTCAATTGGATTTCTTTAAAACTGATCTGCGCCTATTTTTGTCCAAGTTACAACCCTTTGAAAATCATCTAAAAATTTAGAACTTTCTATTACATCCTAATTTTTGTGTCTAATGTATATTAAAAATTGATATGATTTTTGCCAGTTTGATACCTTGTGTTCTTCCCAAGTTAGCCATAAAAATATCTGCGATCCCATTATAAGATCACTGTATTGAATATAAAATTGAAGTTGGAAATGAACTTAGCTGATGCGAGTATTAACAGCTAATAAAATTAGTAGCACTTGTGTTGCACTTGTTCAATAAATTTTTGACAACCTTGCCTATTTTCTTAATATGAAACGATACTGGAAAAATTTGCGGAGTATGTGAATTTTCTAATTTTCCACGAAATGTAATGTTTTTACAATATGTTAAGTACAAGTCTTGTATAATTTTTATATGTAATATTTAATTTGTTGTTTGATAACTACAGTCGATATAGTGGTAAAAATTTAATAATGTTTTATTTAATTCTGTAAATAATGAAATACTGCGTAGTAACGACTTCAACGATAAATATTTTAAGTTTACTATATTCTCCCTTTTTATTTCATAACTTTATTATGATAGTATATTTACTAGGTCTAAGTACGTGTTTGTAACAATATATAAAGCCACCATCTTATTCAACTCTCCTCTGTGGTTCAAACATTTTCAGTTAAGGTGAGGATATTCCTTAATTTTTTCAATAAGTGACGAAACGTACTGATGTTTCTTGTTTTGTTTTTATATTCAAACAGGCACTAAAATATATTTATATATCAGATATCTCAAATGTTTTGAATACTACTGCAAAGCTGTACCTTTTATTGTAAATATATGCATCTCTTAAAAACTACATCCTTAGAAAGGCGATACTTTTCCACCTTCATGTTTAATTAATTTAAAATTCCCAATAGTTTTTTATCTAATTAAAAGATAGTAATTAGTTGCGATGAACAAAGTCAGCTTGAACTAATTTTTTTTCCAATTATCTGTCGAACCTTAACATCCTTTCTCGCTTGACAGAAGTAGAATTAGTTATATTGAAATGTATAGTTGATTATAATTTACAATAATTATTAATTAACCTCAACGAATAAAGCACAGCATAGGTTTTTATTTAGTGTGGTATGATATATTTCTTCAGTACTAAAATGTTAAATTGTTATAATAATATTTGCAAAAAAAAAAAAAATAAGGATTACTTAATATACGATGTTTTATTTGTAAATAAGGCATTCAAGTATATAAAAGTTGCATTATATATTTTTTAATATTTGCTTTTTAAATAAACATATTAATTTACATATTCATTATTTAAAATATATAATATCTACGGTTGTATGCCACAGGAGCATTTAGAATTTAGAGCCTCGTCAATTAGTTCTCAATCAGGTATCCCACATTTACGATTACGAAGAGACCGATTCCTATTAAATTATGGTGCAAATATACGGGCAAAATTCTACTATCATTTTCATTGTAAAATATTTAACAAAGAAGATCAAGTACAATGTGTGTTGCGAGACTAACCATAACAAGATGGTCAGGTATGATAATCAAGGGATTGCTTGATAGCATTGATGAAATATTTCCACTGGTACCTACACCCAAGATACATTAACGAGATTCTCCCATGGCTTATATATCATTCGACCATGCACCTAAATTATTGTACTAACCTCTCTCGACAGAATTTGAATAAAGCTATGTATCTAGTCACCTTCTACCAAATCATTATTGAATATTATTCTATGGAAGTAATGTACACCGATGGACGAAGAACAAATAATGGTATCAAAAATGCATTATAGATGTTAGAAGAAATGTATCCATGGAGTCTCTAATAGCATATATCTAATTTTATAGCTGAGCTGCTGTATGTCAGGATTTATGGTATACAGAATTCGAAAATGCATAGCATTCATAATTTGCTTAGATTCACTAGATCACTAGTTGAACATATTCAAATCCTCGTACATTATCTACATGAAGTAAATAAAACAATTGCATATATCTGGACACCTGGTTATTTTGAAATAGTTGGAAATGAGTTGGAGATCAAGTAGCAAATAATCGAACACCAGAATACATACTCATTCACCTAGAAAGCGCACAAAACATATCCAATGTTATGTGAAAAATGGCAAGTTGCATTAGATAGGAAAGATAGTACATTAAAAGAAAACAATCCCTTACAGTAGGCCCATAACAATTCCAAAAATACGTTAGTCAAATAGAAAGAGTTATATTATATAAACAGTCCTGCCTTAGATGCGAGATAAAGAAGAAAGATTCCAATTTGTCTCGAAGAATAATTAAAGAAATTAGAAATATTCTGTTTCGCTTATTTTATAGAGGAATTAAACCCCCACAAGCAACAGTTTCGCAACTTCATTCAGATTGCAGCTTTTCGAGCTACATGAAGTTGAACTCTAGGCCTACACCATCACGATCTACTTGGAATCTGTTGTAGCTCCTGTTGCTGACCCTTACTAAATCATTTATCTAGCTTTATCTTTGGTATCACACGCGTTGGTTGCTGTTACAGAAGATTCCTTCTAAATACTTGAGATTTATTCTTTATTCATTCATTTATAAGTATCCTAATGAGTGATTTAGCCACGATAAAAAAGGATTGGGGTCCTATTAAGGCCACAGCTGATCTTTTCTGGCTATTTACAACTTATAAAATGAACAAAACTTAATGTGTTTCACGCTATTTAAATTATGTTTAATGCTTTACTGTGCTTAATGCAAATGTGCTTTAAATTATTACTATAGTTATTTTTTTCTTATTATAATGAGGAGCCAAAACACGTACATAGTATAAAAAGCTAATATTTAATTTTTTGGTTGTTTCTGGTGCATCAGTTTGGCTGAATCAGTCAATGGCACCATGATCCATGGCCACAAACAATAGTCTCACAGCTATGAGCACCTTATTGCTGTATCAGATATTATCAAAATGAGATCGTACATACCGTGCTCGGTCGACCAGTACTTCATTAATCTTATGATTAGAAGCCGCTTTTAGCATAAAGCGGTGAGAACAGAATATCGCGTTTAATATTAATTGTTGTGAAACCATTGAATAGAAATAATATCAGATGTTTAGTACATCTTCTTCTGCCTCATTCATCTATAAGAAATTTATGCAAAACCAGTGATACAATTCCGTCACGGTGACAAATTTAAACAGCAAGAAAGGCAATGGAATCCATGCTGACTTATAGACGAACCCGTCTAATGACTTTCTATGGGGTACCGCTAACTATGTGCTATTAATTCGCTATGAAATATTCCGACGTAATATGGTCTTAGAGCAGTACCTTAATACGAAGTACATTCTACAAAAATAAGATAGTTACCACTCGCATATTTCGCCGTTCACCGACCTGATTCAGGATTCATCTGCGTCCGCAGAAGATCACGCTTCAGTTGTACCATACAATTACCGCGATATTACACGAGTAATATAAAATATTCAAGGAGTATATTAAGAATGCCACATAGCGCACAGTTGAGGAATGTCCTTATTGGGAATTGAAAATGACAAAACTCATATTTCCGTTCCGTAGTTATTGCTTGAGCTGCACATTTGGACGCTTCATCAGAGACGGTGTCGTATACCATGTGTCTTATTTAAAATGAAGACACTCGAATATTTTCGTCATTTCTTAAAATCCAGATTTGGGCTTTGGCACAATTGTAATCCTATATAAAACGTACATTTTGAGGTAACCAATTTAAATTTAACTAACAAATTGAGACCACGGTAGCCCCCCAAAGGAATGCCTCATTTGGAGGGCTATCTGATATTTTTCTTATAGAATTTAACTGAAGACATTATTTACGTGGCTAATAGTCATGGAATTGCATTCGCCATAAATTATATTTTCACTGCATCTGGCTGTTACTAAAAGATCTTAAAAAAGATCTGAAGATAGCATAACGTTAGTAGAAAATCAAGCGAATCCAATAGTGTCTATAAGATTTAGCGTCTCGACTGAATATCGGCAAGGAGAAAATTAAATGTTAGAATCAAGCCTTATAAACTAAAATTTATTACTACTATCTATATACTCCGAAAGAAAGTGATGAAAATAAAAGGTTAAGATGTTGCTATTCGGCCCAGGGAAATTTCTTAGACGACCCGAATTTTCCACATCAAATTTTATTAACTGATGAGGCTACATTTACCACTTACGAGGTGTCATTTTCTCAAAATTGTAGACACTGCGCCACAGAAGATCCTTATTGGGTTATTAATTGTAAGACCAGTATTCAGAGAAGGTAAACGTATGGTGTGGAATTTTAAGAAACAGAATAATTGGTCCGTTCTTCTTCAATAATCCGTTAAATGCTGAGCGTTTAGTTAATTTTTTGATACGGAATTATGGGATGCAATTGAAAATCTTCCTCCTACTTTGCGACAGGAGAGAGGAGAGGAGGTTTTTCCAGCTATATGGTGCATCAATCCATAATTCCAGAATTGTGCGTTAGTGGTTGAACGAACATTTTCCAATGCGCTAGATAGGAAGAAATAGTTCTTTTGAACTCTGGCTTCCTAGGTCTCCCGATATTATACCATCAGATTTTCTGGCGAACGGTAAAATATAAAATTTACAAAACAGGGACCATAAGTCGAGAGGAACTTTGTGCTAAAGTAAGAGCCTATCGCGAAATCAACATTTCAGAGCTGAGAAGAGTAGCCAATCATAACCGTAAAAGAATTGAGAAATATATTCAAATTGATGGAGGATTAGCTCAGAGAGGTTACATCCGATACTTAATTAAAATTTTGATTTATGTGTAATGAGTAAATATCTCAAAAACTGATTGTTGCTCTATTTTTACTTATTTCAGTTACCAAAAGTTAATTGGTTTTCTTTTATCTTAAATTTATTTTCTGTCAAATCGACTCTTCTGTTCAATATTTTGTTTTCAATATGTCCTTTGCATTCAATATGTCCTAATCTCGTGAGGTATAAATTTTATCTTATTACACTGTAAACATTTTCTCTAACACGAATATTTTTCGTGTTAGAGAAGTCAGTAGCACATTTTGCGCGTCATTTACTATTTACAGTGATTAATCTAAGAATAATGGAGCAGTTTGTAACTTCTTTGCGATATCTGTCTTCTACGTAATTACTATGAATATCTGTTTTTAAATCTGTTTCCGATTGAATAATTCCTTACATTGAACTAAGGATTTTGTTCCCGAGTTCATTTGGGAGAATTGAGAGAAGTTGCTTTGGTGAAGGCTATTAATGCATTTACACCCGGATAACACTTTCGAATAATCTCTACCTTAAGATTTAAGGCATAAAATATAGACACAATTTGCATTTATTGAGGACACATGTTTTTAAGGGAACGGTCCATATGAAGCAAAATTGTTTCACTATCACTAAAAAATAGCAACACTTAACGTATTTAAATTTGATATTTTTAATGCACTTAATATCAGATGTTGATTGCTCAGACTTTAAGATGAGATTGCTTGATTTAGTACATTTTTATAATCTGTTACTGGATAATAAATACCTACGCATAAAGGATGGCAGTAAAAGAGGAGCAAGTGTACGTACTATAACAGTGATCACAAAAAGATTTATTAGAACCTTGTGTCCCATTCATAGCTAATATCAGTTTTTTTATTATGTATCTGGGTTTTATTTTAAAGTCTCTTGCGTACAGATGGTAAAAGTTCTAAGGATGTATTTCGACTGGGTAATTTTCATGTAGAATAATATTTGTTCTAGAACTGGCAAAATGGTTCTTTATTTAGTGTAAATAATACCAAGTTATATAAATTTTCCACATTCATTTTATTAATGAGTTACACTGTTTCCATGTTTTATATAAAATATTTCTTAAAATCCAACGATTAGACTGGATTACAAACATTTTATTTAACAGTCGTCATACTTTAAATCAGAAAAATCTCATAAAAACCCTCTCACATTTTACGCAAATCATCGCGTATTACTGCAAGCTTTCGACATAATTACGCCATATAATAGTCATAGATATGATATAGTATTATAAATATTTACCCTTCTACAATGAACAAAACAACAAATAGTCAAACACGACGGAAAATGTTAATTGAATTGCTGAATTGAATACCGATCTCGATTTAAATATCGCAAGTCTATGCGATGACATTTCGACTATCGCGGAGTAACTCAAGCGTTATACCACTGGCACCAATTAGAAGCTATGCACACTTTTCACTAACCATGTTGGCATCATTTGGAGACTCAAACTAAATCCTAAATTAACGTGCGGCTCTCTATATATTTTTCGTTCAGGTTCGGAACCGTTATGGTAACAAAATCTAATCCAGTTTACCGCACCATGACTAATTGTTAAATAACAATTACAGATATTTTACCTCAAGAAACTGAAAGTAATAAGTAATCCATTATTAACACCATTGCTATGCATTGAGTAAACTAATGATTTGTGTTTAATGTATTTGTATTTATTCTTTGCCTTTAATGCCTTTCTTCCACAATTAGCTATTTTAATACACCCAAAGGCGCCATACAGTGTATGTATTTATTATATATTACAATTTTATTTAACATAAAAGCTACTGCATTATTTTTGCCCCAAATAATGTAGGCATATACCTACTACTTCACATTTATTATTTACAATATTGAATATCAATGGTGGCATGGCAATTGGTAGTCGTAATCGATAAAGTGTGGTAAATTTGTATCTAGGAAAATGTTTTTAAAACATTTTTTAAAAGAATATTTTTTAAATAAAGGGATGTATAAACAATATGCAGAGTACAATCTGTAGGATTCACTTAAGAAACATATTGAATTATGATGATTTAGCATATCATCGAACTATGCTGCAATCTCGAATTTACCCTTAAGTTCTTTGCCAAAAAAAAAGAGAGAAACGGACATTCAATTATCGTTTCGGAAATGTTGGCCACAGATGTCGAAGTGATTTCACAAGTTTTGTGTTGGCGCAATTATTATTGAAAATGTCACGTTTTATTGTGACTAATTAAGTATTGAAAAATTATGAGGTCTTTGTCAAATTGAATTAAATATTTTCGCCATCGGGTATTCCCAATAGCTATCATCTATTCAGTGTATAGTCAGTTCATTTTTATTTTTTGTTAGTAGCTCTTCGCATATTCTATAACATGACTTTTAAATAAGCCTCTTTAACATATTTTGTAATATGAACAAATCCTATTCTAATTTTAAGATTAAAATATTTCCTGCAATGAATTCCTATATTTCTAATGTTAGCTGTACTAGAAATAACATTATTACGCCTCTACATAAATCTACCGTAATTAATTTTAGCAAATATGCAACCCTCCTTTCAGCAACAAGTATAAGCAGAAGTAGATTATGTAAAAACTAATAAGTATTGATTTTAATCCGAAAGGATCTGAAAACAAGAACTATTGTATTACATTTATTTCATTTTGTTATAATCTGATAATATGAAACGATCAAAAATAAAAACGGTGTTGATATTAAAAACAAACTTGGAAGAAAATATTTTATTTAAAGCATTCTAGCAAATTACGTTGTTAGTATAAATCAACTGACTTTAAATAAATACTTACTAATTCTTCTAAGTTTGTAGAAATTTATTATTTTGGTTCTCTTAATCTGACGACAATTATTTCAAAATTATTAAGTTAGTTGCCAATTACTGTTAGTTACTATTTAATTAGTAGCCAATTATTGATTTGGGATATTAACAATAACAATCAACATGGGCTCACAGTGAAACGCTCCACAGTTATAAATTTAGCAGGCTTTACCCAGATCATAGCAAATCACATGAAGGTCAAGTTGATGTGGTGTATATTCATTTTTCAAAGGCCTTTGAAAATGTCGACCATAATATACTAATTTTCAAATTAGAATTATATGGATTTATTAGTATTCTGCTTCACTTAGTAGAATTATACTTATCCAAATATATATTATTTGTATAATATAATGGCTTTAAATTCGAGACTTCCTTTATCTCATCTGGAGGACCTCAAGGCTCAAATTTGGGACCATTATTCTTTATTTTATTTATTAAATATTTAAGCTTAATCAAATAACCTTTTTCTCGATGACTTCGTAATTTAAAGAAGCAAACACTAATATATGACTATTCCCTTAGTGGTACAGCTTCCATACATTCTGAAAATATTAAGGAGCCTCGTCTGTACTTTGATGATAAACTATTATTCTCAAGGAATATCAACCATGTGGCTTTTAATGAATGATTCATAATTAAAAATGCGATATAGTTTAATACCACTGTGTCCTTAAAACGTCTGTCATCATCATTAGGTCATCAGTCCTAAGACTGGTTGGACGCTAACCTCCAGCTTCTCCTATCTTGTGCTAACCTACGCATTTCGCTAATTGTGCTACAACCTACATCCCTTACTATTTGCGAGCAGTAGTCTAATCTAGGCCTACCTCTGCCTTTCTTCACTCCTATTTCTGCCTCCAAAATATCGCGGACTATTCCCCCATGTCTCAGCAAGTGGCCTACCATTCTATCTCTTCTCTTCTTTAAGTTTTTCCACATACTCCTTTTCTCGCCGACTTTCTCCAATACTTCTTCGTTTCTAACCCTATCAGTCCATGGTATTTTCATCATTCTTCGGTAACACCACATCTCAAAAGCTTCTAATTTCTTCCTACTTGCTTCCCCTACCGTCCAGGTTTCGCAGCCGTAAAGTGCCGTGCTCCATACATATGTTTTCAAAAATCTCTTCCTATCTGTCGTATTTTACATTAATTTGTTCGAAACGTCTGTATTTTACATTAATTTGTTCGAAACTAGAATATTGTAGCCTCAGTTGGTATTCCTGTATCCAAGTCATATGAAATAACTTAATAATATTCAATGGCGTTTCTTACGAAACGTTCTTGAGGTATTTGTCATTTTGCATAAACAATTATTACCAGTAAGAGGTGTCACTGTATTCTGCTTCTACGAAGATTTGGCAATCAGATATTCAACTCTAGAGGGGTGCTTATTTACCTCTGATTTTGTTATATAGATGCATCTGCGTTACTAAGTATGTTTAGAATACATATGTACCTACACTAGGCTCCCGGGCAGTTTATTTTGTTGATAAACTGCAAAAACTAACGTATTGTAAAAATCGTCAGTGTTTGTAATGTCAGAACATTTTAATGATATATCTAGAATTTATGACTTGCATAATTGTATTCACAATGAGAAGAAGTTATTATCTTTATGCAAACAACCTTCCACTGTCGTGTAAGTTATATGGAATACGATTTTTCCATCGTATATTTACGTTGAAATTATTTAGAAGTTTTCTCTTTTTGAGTTATATACTCTACACATATATGTATTCTTTTGTATTCCATATCATTTTCCTATAAATGGCTCTATTTCTGTTGGACAATATAGGTATTAGTATTATTACTTAAGGCAAGCAAAACTGTTTCTGGAGTGGTTATTTTGGAATATACGTCTACCCACTATAACATTATACTTGAATTATATCGTGGCTATATAATATTACTTTTCCGCACTCAACTATACTAGCGAAAAAGAAATGTAATCGTGTAAAGAAAAATGAAAAAAAAATTCATTTTCGTTTATGTTTCGTTTTTCGGCCTAAAAACAAAAAAAATGGTTTTTAAAAAAATCGTCTGTGTGTGTGTCGTCATCGTTGTCGTCGGCATTTATTCTTGTTAGCACGATAACTCAACTAAATCTTGCCGGATCGATCGGGCTTTGAATGATTCTGATCGGAAACGTCTCCCAGAAGACACCTATTGATTTTGAGGTGGATAGGATACACCCCACCCTGTCCATGGATCATGAGAAAGCACGATGGTGGAATATTTGAGAAATTTTTTTTGTTGATAGAATAACTCAACTAAATCGTGTTGGATCGATCGAGTTTTGACTGATTCTGCTCGGGAATGTCTCCCAGACGACACTTCTGATTTTGAGGTAGATAGGATATACCACACCCTGTCCATGGGTCATGAGAAAGCACGATGGTGGACTATTTGAGAAATTTTTTTTATTAATACAATAACTCAACTAAATCGTGTCGGATCGATCGAATTTTGACTGATTCTGCTGGGGAATGTCTCTCAGATGACACCTATTGATTTTGAGGTGGATAGGACACACCCCACTCTGTCCATGGGTCATGATAAAGCAAGACGGTGGACTATTTGAGAAATTTTTTTTGTTAGCACGATCACTCAATTAAATCGTGTCGCATCGATCGGCTTTCGACTGATTCTGATTAGGGACGTCTACCCGACGACATCTATTGATTTTGAAGTGGATAGGACACAGCCCACTTTGTCCATGGGACATGAGAAAGCACGATGGTGGATTATTTCAGAAAAATTTGCCGATTTTGCATTGAACGAAAAAAACATATATTCGGCCTGTATCATATATGAACGAATGAGAAAAAAAATGATTCGTTCGATCACAAATATATTGATACGGCACTGAAGTAGTCGGCAATGAAAAAAGTAAAACTGTCGCATGAAACACATATTCTGCATTTCTGTGTTGGTTTATTTTTTCTCGGCCACTCAATTTCGAGATTTTTTTTGTTTTCTCTTTTAAACACGATAATTTTACTTGAAGTAGAATATACTGCGATTTTGAAATTTATACTATGCCAATTTAAAGACAGGAGAAGGGTCTGAATAAAATTTATGTTTTTGCTATACGTTTTTGGAATTTTGATTGAAAAAGTAACTTTATTTTATTTAGTAAAGCAATTATTCTTAACGCATCTATCCAGTTCTTTAGTTTGATCCTGTGACTGATTACAATCAGATTAATTTATACTTTTTAATACCACAAAAATAATTCCAATATGCCAATTAATATACTGCTATATGGCAGAATTTCACTGGGACTTCTCCTCATCGGTTTACCATTTCATTTATTGGAAATTCAATTGATTTTCAACGTAGTATTCATGTTTAATAATATTAGTAAATACAATGTCAATATTACCTGGTAATAACTAAATATGTTTTCAAATCAAATTACTATACAACAAAAAGGGCATACGAGGCAATTACAAAAAAATATATTACTAAATTGAAACTATATTACTGATGTATTTTCGGCTGACATGTTTTCTAAATATATGTTCTTATTGTAGAAATATGACGAATAAGTTAATACTATTCACTAAAACTAATTAATTATTTTTCAATAAAACTGTGCAGACTTAATTTTGAATAATTTTGATCTAATTACATCCCTCAGTTTTTCCATTATTATTCTCATAAATGAAGAAACATAAAAATCGGGGCGGTCCCGACGAAAATACAAAAATTTTTCATTTTCGTACCAAAATTGTTCTGGTTATTTTTTATGATACACATTGTAGACAATGAATGTATAAATAACATCTAAAATAACATATGTAATATCATTTTGGGCGTTAGATATTCTGTTGTTATTATTCATTAATTAATACAGAAATATTGATTTAATCATATTATACTATTAATATACTGATCGTAAAAAATGTATTTGAGGGATTACAATAAATAATAAAAACTATAATATACACTTACCTAATAAATAAGTATTACACTAGGTAATGGAAATAATATAAGAGTAAATATTTATAGATTACTTTCTAGAAAATAAAACTACGAGTTAATTTAAAAATATATATTACAAACTCTCAACAACTAACAAAATTTTTATTTAAATAATTACTGCCGATGATGTTAATATATTGATAAAACTATTAGGTACACAATATTTGGTATTAAATTAACAAAAAAAAATCTAATAGGGTATTAACAAACAATTTAGCATATTTCTAACAAAATGCCCGTCTTCGTTAATTTCCCGAGAGAGAGATGGAGGCTCGTTACCAAAACATTATACACATTTTTTTCTCCTCTTCGATAAAAATAAAAACGATGAAATCTTTGTTACTGCGGATGAAAACAAAATATTAAGAAAGACAACTCCATTCCTGTTTTTTAACTTTTAAATAATCAATTGTTTATTTTACATAATATACTTTATTTCTATAATAATTCCTATACAGTATGGTATGAAAAAATGGAAACAAATGTGCTCAAAAACAAAAATGTATAGTAGTGAAGTAATTTTTTTGGTGCTGCATAACATATGACACATTTCTTTATTTGCATCTATTTAACTTTATTAGGTATTGAATTAATAAGATGTCTGGGGCATTTAAAATATAAACATGAGAAGATATAATATTTACCAAAACATTCTCACAAATTGTTACAAAAAATATAGCATGGTAGAATTGAACCAATAATTGCACTAATAATGCCTATCATTATTGATGAAAATTGCAAATATACTATAATATTATAACAACGTATTAAAATGTATTGAAAGGGACCTTATCTATTATTAGTGACGTTAGTATAGGACGTCATAAATTTCCCAGATTCGCATTTAAACACATTCCATCTCATTAAGTTTAAGTTTCAAATGCTGTGCATCCACTCACTTCGAACATTAAAAAAATTTGTATTTAGCACCATATTGTAGATTAATTAATTTATATTTCAGTGGAATAAAGATAAGAGAACAGATTATCGGAAAATAATGTCTTAACTTATTGAAGATGCTGAATGCAATTTGCAATACAAATATAATATATTTTAATTCTTGTCCTTCTCTACATACAATTCTATATATGAAGTCTATGGTAATTTATGGTAATCAGTCTATTGGTTTGCTTATTTTATTTTCCCAGACTTTAAAACTATTTTTTCCATGGCTGCTTCCTAAATATTTATAACATAGTTAATTATAAATTATTAAAACTGCGATGTTTATTTAAAAAAGAAAGAATCAAGTGAGCTATGCTTTGCCATACAACATCGGTGGAAATGTGAAAGCAACTTAAGGTCCCCCATCTCTCGGAACACTAGATTAAACCAGGGTATCTAACAATTCTTTGGTTTGGTATATGTGATGGGACTTATATTTCTTATCCGCGGATTTGCTCTGGTACTCCTGCTGCGTACTGCTGAACAACAGAGCCTGTAGCATCTCATATTCTTGATCCTCGTTCGCCAAGTCCTTATGTAAGTTCTCCAGGTAATGCCTCCTGTTCTCCAGCTTCTCAATCGTCTCCTCTAACACGATCTCGTTATGTTGCATCTCACACGCGCTCTTCGTCATTTCCGTTCTCAGTTTCGTCAGGGCCTTGCTCACCTCGTCGGTATTGGTTTTGTTCTTGTCGTACTTCCGCAGATTCGCATCTAATCGCACCAAACTCTCTTCCTCTTTAAGCAGGCGCTTGTTGAGCTTCGTTATCTTCTCGAACAGCTCCAGCTGCTCCTTTATGGTGGCCTCGCTTACTGTGGAACTGGTGTCGTCATCTTTCAGGTCTTTGCTGAACTCTTCTGACGACGGCGAAAACCGCTCGAAGGCAGTCTGTAACAAATTAAGAAATGCATACATTAGTGAGTTTACATTAAAGTTAAATGAAGTTAATAGGGTCTATAAGACCATCGAAAAGCGTAAGGGAAAATTCGGTGACTTCATATTAAATGTTTATTGAGGATACGGTGGGAATTTATGTCAGTAGCCCGACTAACTAATAAATGTGCAGCACTTTGCTCCATGTTCACAACATGGAACACTTTCCTATAGAGATGAACGTGATAATGAAGTGAGTGTGGTAATTCTCCCTGAGCATGGGTGTATTTGTTCTCGTCTCAGTGTGTAACCTTCATTTCCGAAACCTGACTATTTAGGAGAAGGAAATCAATTTTTCTGTGTCAAAAATATCACGGAATTCGATTTATATAATACTATTCAGGATATGATGGAAAAATATACGTTATCAGGGAGCGATCAAATACAGTTCCCTAGGGTTCTATTTTGGAGTAATTTTTATACCTTAAAAATTAAGTGATATTGGTAAAAAGTAAATTCATCAATCAATGTTATATATTAGATATAATTAATATAAACAGTTAAGAGCGAAAATCTAAAGGTGATTTTACTAAAATCTTACTAAAGCAGAATGTAAACATTTGGGATGAATAAATATATAAAATTTAAAATTCATTAAATTGATTGAATTATATTTGTTTTTTGCTAATTCCAAATAAATATTTTTCATTACAATAAGAAAGATATATCTAAAACATCAAAACACAAATATCCACGCGTATCTCAAGTATATTAAGAAATAGGTTTTTACTAGTCGAATATACTGATCTTATACCATTTTAGATGCAATTCATTAAAATATATATATATATATATATATATATATATATATATATATATATATATATATATATATATATATATATATATATATGTATCATATCAGTTTTTAATTGTTGCTGGTTATAATTAATTATGCTTGGACACACAGAAATTGACTCCCTTCTTCTAAAACCTCAGGCTGAGGAGGGGAAGGTTACACATAAAGACAAGGACAACCGCAAATAAATTAACTTTTAAAAATTATTTTAATGTCGTGAACCTATTTTCAAAAATCAATTTGTATTTTTCTATAGTCAGAATATTTTTAAATAATTTTCACATAATTTTCAGGTCACTATGTAAGTATGAATTTTTGTTAATTATTCTAACGAATGTCCATATCTTCCAAACATTTTTATCTTTCCTTAATGTTTCATTTAGTTGTAACTACGATTTTATTCACAATATACTGAAAAATACGGAAGTGAAATAATTCATTACCAAATTTCAGCAACGTTAGATCCTGATCTACTTGATTTCACTGGGAATATTACTAATAATGTTAAAATTCTACCAAAGCCAAACTCTTACTTGTTTTGTCGATTGTTCGAATCTTTACTGTGGTGGAAAATTTGATCTTGTAACTTTGTTGAGGGCAAAGGTCAGACGAAATTTTAATTTATATTATGATTCTTTTAACCTAATTGTAGTGATCTTAATTTTTGGACATACATGAATCGACCTCCTTTTCATACGTATCTGATTTTCGATTTACTTATCATACACTATATTGTCTGATTGAGTTTAAATAGATATTTATAGGTACTGTAAAATAGTTGCTGTGATTACGATAGACATTTTGTCGTACCTTTGCTAAAACGATATGAATGTTTTTAGCTAACCTACAACCTCATCTATAGTGTTATGGCGTTTCGTTTATAGGGTGTAGTTTAACTTTATTGTTCCGGGTAACCCGATAATTGAAGTAGCTGATTACTTAGAAGAAAATACTTCTTGTATTATCGTTATTTTGATCATTATGATTATATAATTTTGATGAAATATTTTGTGGTTTCCCTTATTATTTAATTTCTACCTATTGTGTAATGTGTTAGTTATACATTTAGACTCTTCTTAAACATAATTTTGTTACATAGAACAATTTTTTTTGTAATTTTAATTTTTCTAAGTTGTAGAGCTTTCCTATATTAGAAACGGATCAAATTTAGTTTCCCAAATATATCATAACTTGATATAACTTGAAAGGACTTAATAACTTGATATTGCAACTAATTTTTTTGGTAGTTGCCTTCTTATAGAAAAATAGCGACTTTACATTTTTTATTTTTCATAAACCAAATAAAGGTATACAGCAATTGGTTTTATTAAATATTTACGTAATTCAAAACATACAAAGTTCTTAGTTGATTTTTGAACTGACATTTATTATTCATTGTTACTGTGATATCCTTAATCTTTCGATGCATTTCCATTGATTCGTTAACTTTGTTAGCTTTTTATATTGCATATGAAATATTTTATTAAAATATATATATGGAATATGTTGACAAAAATCAATTTTAAAGATTAAAAAATTACTTCGGGCTTCCATGAAAATGTGATCGTCTATTGATGACGACTTCAACAGAATTATATAGCACAATTCTTTAAATACGCAGCTATTTTAAATCACATTACGATTTTAAATTCAAGAAAGAGAAAAATATTTCACTTTTCCTTATACCTACTATAATGATTACTTAAAAAAAAACACAAATGATTTGATGTACACAAATTTCACATTATTTTCAGATTTGTAGAAAGTTCATAATTGATGAAAACTTTTGTCTGGTTTTAGAACACTTTTGTTACATTTCTTTAACAGTTTGATTAAATTTTTAATGCTTCTGTGATGTCTGCCATCTGCGATGAATAAGCAGATGATACGTCATGAAAAGGCACTCACTTTCACATCTTATTACACAAATAAAAAAGATAGAAGCGAGACTAATTAATAACTATGTTCAATTAATTCACATCGTACTATATTAATAATGTGATGTTGATATAATTTTATTGCCATTTTATGTATTGGAAAGTTTAAATTTAAATTTAAATTGGCGAATAAACTTAATTAAGAATTAACAAATGTAGTAATATTATGTATATATTATAGATATTGGATATAAAAAGTCAATTAACAATATTCAATTTTAATACAGACGTTATGACAAAACAACACATTAAAAATAATGTTTTTTGTAATAAATCAATCAATTTTTATATAATTTTTGCGGTTTATAACAATGATAACGCTTCTCTAAATATTTCTAGCTTTCAGACTTTTATAAAAAACAGAGAACAAGAACAAGAACTATATATGGTATAGTGTTATACTAAATATTTACAAAAACTATATATTAGAATATACTAAACAAACAGAATATTAAATACATTCTTCCACGAAAGTTATAAGACTTGAAAAACTTTTGGAAGAAATACTTAATAGTCGGAAATTTAAAGTCTCATCTATTTGGCGAGACACAACAGAGACCATTTAAGAATCAATATCAAGGATGTTCATTTGTATAAGAACTATATTGTCACCACATGTTACACAAAGGCCTGTTAAGGGCTTGCCTTCATTTCATCGCAGTTTTCACTGTTTACACGTCCTTGCGGATCATGTCGTGTGTTTGATTTATGTGTTTTTATATGTGAGGTAACGTGAAAATTAACAAACCACGACACAAAGAATCCAGACCAGAATTATTGCAAACCTCTAACGATAATGACCAGGAGTTAGTTGCAGGCTTGTGTATTAGAGTAAATAACGATAACAATGACACTATATGTTCTACGACCTTACGGTAGCCTTCTTCGCAAGTGATATTCCATTACATAAAGTGAAGAACTCGACACTACACCAGTTTTTACAAAAAACATATGGACCGAAAACTTCCTAATCTAACTACATTAAGAAATAAATATGTTGAGCAGATATACGAGGATGTATTGCAAAACATTCGTAACCAAGTTGGGGAAAATTTCGTGTATATCATTATAAACGAAACCACTGATGCATACGGACATTCAGTGGAATTATTTTTAATTGGTGTGTTAAAATATAACAGTGCTAGTGGCAGCCACTTAGTAGCTTCTACGATATTAGACAGAATCAATCACAAAACAATTATAGATTTCGTCTCTTCACTGTGTACGGCCAGATCAAGACAATTATTAGTAAAGTATTAGTAATTTTAACGGACGTAGTTCATACATACATACGAAAAGCAAGAAATTTGTTAACTGAAACTCTTCCAAATAAAAGATAAGAGAAGAACTTTCTTTTAGTTAATGAGGTAATAACGAATGTGAAACTTTTTTTGTAAAATAGGCTACTCAAAGAGAAACGTTTAAAAAATTAGAGATAGTCGGCGAGAAAAGAAGTATGTGGAAAAACATAAGGAAGAGAAGAGATAGAATGGTAGACCACTTGCTGAGACATGGGGGAATAGTCCGCGATATTCTGGAGGCAGAAATAGGAGTGAAGAAAGGCAAAGGTAGGCCTAGATTAGACTACTGCTCGCAAATAGTAAGGGATGTAAGTTGTAGCACAATTAGCGAAATGCGTAGGTCAGCACAATATAGGAGAAGCTGGAGGTTAGCGTCCAACCAGTCTTAGGACTGATGACCTCATGATGATGATGGTAGAATTTATTTTAGTTCCATTATTTATAATAATAAATTAAATAGTAATGTAAGATTGTGTAATGTTTCAATTTGAGTAGGAACACCACAATCGATAATCTAAAAAATCAACCCGTTACTCTGTTCACAAATGTGTCTATATCATATGGATAGAATAAATCATATTATTGAATATTATTCTATTCTAAAGAAAATTAGCATTGCAAAAAATATAGTCAGTACAATTCAAATGTATGTAAATGAAATACATGGGTGTTCTATTAAGAATTACAAAACATCTGATTCTCCTAAGAAAACTGGAAGTAATTTTATTATACACATTGATTTGTATATTTGTTTTAAAACGTTCAATTCAAAATTATAATACATCGAAGTAAACTAGTATTTTTAGAAAAAATTATTCGTTTTAATTATATCAAATTTAGTAATTGTATCATTAAAGCATTGAATGCAAAGCACAAAAATACTATTGATAGTAAGAAAACTCCAAGCTGCATATTTTTATTAGTCATTCATTATTAATTTAGTTTTTTTTGCAAAATAATAATAATTCCACACACTCAAAGTATTTCAAATATGGAATAATTACATAATTATATGAATAATTCTCTATAATGATTATTTAGTATTTATGAAATTATGTACCAACATATATTTATCAAAGAAGAGCATAAATATGAATATTTCTCAATACGATGTTCTAGACCTCGCATTTCTCTACTTAAGAAATTCCCACAACACTTGAATGCACACTCCATTATTATATAAGCACGTAAACATTACCTCCACAGTTCTACTAGACTTGTTGTTATTATTATTGGTATTAGATTGCTCGCTATCTCCTTCAGTCATAACTCCACTATCGCTATTTTTATCTACACCTAGGTTATCCTCGATTTCTGGATCTACTGCTTCGGATAGACCCTTCAAATAGGTCTCCAGTAGGTAGTTGCTTCCATGCTTTCGTACCCGCGCCCTATGTGTCTTGTCTTCCAGATAACCTATTTGGTGTTCACTATGCCTAAGACAGAATAACACCATAAATAAATATTTCAGATTTTCCATCTATAAGTATAAATCTTTTTTTTAACTTCTTTCTTTAGTAAAACACTTAAATATGTAGTATTTGGAGTTATGTATTAGTATCATGAGTTACCTCAATTTCTTCAGTTGCCTTCTTATTACTTCTCCTTGCGCCAGAACGAGTTTTAGTAGTTCTTCTGTACTCGAAGGTTGTTTCTCGTTTTGCAAAGCGTGCAGTCTTTTGGGATGAATAGTTTTCCAGGCACTTTTGTCCGACCAAGTGCTTGAGTCTGATCTACATCTCGTTCGCCTGCTGGGTGGTCTGTGAACTTCGTGTTTTTTCCTTCGCAGAGATATTTTTACCTAAAAACATAATTTAGAGAATAACTGAGAAGAAATTGAAGCGATAGATAGTAAGAAAAGTCAAGTAAGTCAAATAAGGTTTATGGCATGGATAACATAATCCATAAATATTTACTGGATTCGTATCTGTAACCAATATATTGAACTATTCTTATATACTATTCAGTACATTGATGTTCTGTCAATATAATATTCAACATAAATTAAATTGTTTCAAATAATATATTCACAATCAGTTATTTTGATGGGATCGTAATCAGAATGATATGTACCAAACATTTTAAACCCTTAACAGGTTGTGACCAAATTAAAACAAGGTTATTAGTAAAGTTTCAAAAGTAACTAACCTCTGTTTGGGCTCTTCCCCAGGCATTCCAAATGTCCAGGAGTTTGGAGGAATCGTCCAATGGTTGCTCTACCCCTCTCCATCTTTCTGTAATATGGTACTGTTCTGATGTGCTAATGTGCCTTCCCTGAAAACAAGATTGATGTTATAAAACAAATTAAGAATGAACAACAAACGAATCTCTGGGGAAAACAATTATTCTCTAGGACTATTGTCCTTTCCTTTAGAATATCAAATGATGAAAAAATACAAATAAAAATAGAAATAATTGTACATAATGGAATAATTTGTCAATATACGAAAGTCACAATCTATCAGTAAACCGTGTCCCTTTAGTAGCAACAACATTTTAAAATTTGAAAAATAAAAATTTGTAACAAAGTAAAATTCAAATAAATAAGAAATCAATAAAATGTGTTAAGACTTCTGTTATGTCTTCTGTCTTATAAATTAATAATATATGACCACTTTACGTTTAACCAGCCACTAACTGGTGCTTTTTTAAAATTACTATTAGTTATAAAAGGTGACAAGTTAAAGGAACAGTTGAAAAATTATATTTTTTTTGAAGTATCTCAACAACAGAATTGTTGATTAATTGTAACATAAGTATTACGCCTGAAAATTGATTATAATTGTGATTACAGCTGATCATTGTGAGTGGTGATATGCCGTGAAGTAAACTTGAGATATTTCAATCGATGCAGGTTGAAGTGATTTAGTTTAGTTTTGCCGTCGTGTCTAACAATTTATATATTATATGAATGTAGTAATGCATACATTATTATATACCGGGATGGCATTGAATACGCCCCCGAAAGGGCAGTTCTAATTACGATTGAACTTATATTTAAACTAGTGGTTAGTAAATCGAATCTAATTATGTACATTAATTATTAACCAATATAGAATATTTTTGTTTTATACGACTGGCATTAACTATTTTTGTTTCTGACATACATGAAAATAAATCTTTAAAATTATTTCTGAGGTATATAGTGGCACTCCTAACACCTTATATACAAAACAATACTCTATGTCAATAAATAGGAAAAGTGTGGTATAAGCTACGAGGACCATTGCAAAAATAAAAGCTGTAAATATAGAAAAATAAGATCTATATTAATTGGATGACTATTGTACGAAAAGAGAAACAGTTTATCAAATATGAAAATTTTAAATTTGATTATTTGAAAACTATTGTTATTCAGAAAAATCATATTTCATCTACTTTTCTGACGTATCACCATGTTTAATTGATAGCAGTTTTAAAGAATGTACCTTTACTTATAATATTCTTGAGGATTTGATGCGATCACTATCTCCATATACTTGAATATATATTTTACATATATACATATATTTTAAAAGTATTGATTTCGCATACAAACATAGATAAATGTAAATAAACATCGGTGCTGGGGAGTTTGACACCTGCCAACGATAGACAGTGATTAGTCGCATTTGTCATATAGGCTTGAATGTTCTAGGAGGCATGATGGCATTTGATTGAGGACTACTGCCTTTTACCCGCTAATTCACACGAGATGATATATTTAAGTGCATTAGTAGTACTCTATTTCTTTGGTTTACCTTTCTTGCATCAAACAGAAAACTGAATGGTTGCCTAATTTATTTACCCATTCAATTCATTGGTAACTCTGAAAGCGTCTCAACTTCAACTATTAGCACCATCTTCTCCAATATTGCGTGAAACTTTTGAGTCGTCAATTGACGGATTGCATCTTATTTATTAGTTCTTGCAGGAGTAAACCCGTTTCGAGGTGGACGGTTTAAGCAGTGTAAATAAATGCCACAATTATAAAAATAGACATTCAAAGCAGGCAGCTCTTAATAATAATGAGCTTGTAAACATGCAATACGTCGAATCTGACTAACTGGCAGCGATATGTTGCGCACAAACAACTACGGCAACTGAATAATTCCTGGGAAGTAAATTATGGCTCTTCATATATTTGCTATTAGATTAGCTTTGTCTCCGATGGAGACTCTGTTGAATCCGCATTACCTATTTAAGACATACATTCAAAGCAGTAATAAGAAAAATAATGTTCACTAGAATTAGAACATTCTGAAGGAGTACTTCCACTCATTACTTATTCGCCATGGGCGCTCGAAGGGATTGCTCGAGGGGCAATTGCTCTCTCTAGAACTGCTGTCGATTGGATTATAATGAACTCTAGATATATCGAAAACAAAATAACAAATCACTTATTAAGTTAATTGTGTTTTTAACATCAAAATGAATACACGTTCTATTGACCAAAAACATAACGAATTCAACATTTCCTATATTTCAGGAAAATATATCAAAAGTGTCTCATTACTTTATTATTATACTCGTACGGTATATACATTGTTCTGATATTTAAATTTTCATTTTGTTGAATGTTTTTTTTTGTATTTTAATTATGCATACCGTTTTAATTCATTTTCTTCAGTAAATGGACAGAGGATGTCTAGTGATCTAAATTATCACACCCTATCGTATTTTGAAATTATTAGTTATCTTGCAGTACTTAAATTTCTCTGTTTCCACACTATATTTCACTACAAACTGATAAATTTAAGGTACTAGTTCATTGGCTATTAAAATTCAAATATATACACTGGATTAAATGTCAATAATGCCCACCAAAAACGCTGTTAATATAATTCTTCTATCCGCATCAGACACCCTTCATAATGGGAATTATTTTTTCCAGAAGAGTACACTAATCCTCAAAACTTTGTAAACTATTTTGAGTCCTCTGGAAAATTGTGGGTTATATGGAATG
The DNA here is from genome assembly GCA_037954035.1 of Rosalia funebris. Lineage (NCBI taxonomy): Eukaryota > Metazoa > Arthropoda > Insecta > Coleoptera > Cerambycidae > Rosalia > Rosalia funebris. The sequence goes on along the minus strand of JAZFAV010000002.1, from coordinate 13,607,754 downwards.
GGCATGATTTTGAGGTTCTTGGAGTTTTCTCGAAAGGTCGTGAAGTTACGAACTGTTAATACACTAAGCACAAAAATTAAGGAATGTAAAAGAATGTAAATAAACGTAAATAAAACGAAGAATAAATGTAAATTTTTAAGTGATTTTCTAGGGGTTGTAACTTGGAAAAAAGTCGCTGAGCAATTCTCAAAAAAGCACATTGAAACTCCACGTTTCTAATTTTCAAATCTTAAATACAAAAACATTTTCAACCCCAAGATAGTGGATGAAAAATGAAAAATTCATCCTTAAATTAATTTTTAACAAAAACAACAAATTCAAACATTCCGAACACAATGAAAAAAGAAACCGCAGCACTTTGAAATTTTCTTTTAAAGTTTGAAAGAAAATTTTAGTTTTTTTTTTGGCATATCTTGATGTTGAAAATAAATATCCTTAGTCTATCCAATAATTGAAAAGTTATGCCAAGTTCGAATATCCCTAATTGCCTAATTTTTACCTCTTTTTCAATCAACATTCTCGCACCGAAAATTTCTTTTACCAAAAGCCGGTAATTATGACTTGTATAAAGAATACATTACAGTTTTTAAAATCCTACTTCAATTTTCTGTACAGTCATTATTTCTCAAGTAATTAATTATCAACATTCAAAACTTTTTCGCTTTGAACGACGATAACTTAGCGGAAAATCATCATACATACAAGGCTTTTACCACTCAAATTAAAGATGATAAAAGTGTTTAAAAAATCTTTATGATAAAACTACTAAAAAAAGAGTTCGTGGAGCTTTTGAAAGGCAAGAAAAAAATTGGATTTTTTTTGTGATTATCCTATGATTACTCAAAAACTGCTGAAGGTAACAAATTTTGAACTCAAGATCTGAAAATTACAATATTGAAGCGTCAATTTTATTTTTCTTAAATTGCTCAAGGACTACTTTTTTCCAAGTTACAGTCCTTTGAACATCGCCTAAAAATTTAGGATTTTCTTACATCTCTTAATTTTTGTGCCTCGTGTATAAATCTATATATTCTAATTAACATTTCTACAACGTGTGTAGAATACCCCTTACTTTTAGCTACTTCCTTAATGATCTTGTTTCCTTTGTCGAACCTATTGTTACTTAAGCCAAAATAATAGTGAATAGTAAAATAATAGTTTCCTTCCTATATACACTAAACTTTGATATATTTTCCTTATTTCTAATAACTAATACATACATCAAAATACGGTGGTTGTCGTAACGGTAAAGAGTGGATAACTACGTTGGTTTATAGTGTTTAAATAGAGATTTGAGATACATTTTTATTTATTTCTTTCATTTATCTCCCGGTGCCACTTGACGAAATGCGCGTCGAGTAATGTTTCAGTGTTGACAGAAAACTAATATCTTGTTGTAGACACATCAAGATGTCCTCTGCTTTTCCCAGTTGTAACAAAAAAAAAAAAAAATTAAAAACGTGTTTTGATTTATCAATACATTTAAAAATTATTAAGTAAATATTATTAAGTAAAAGTGAGTGAATTTCTTCAGTAAATTATATCAATATTGGATAAATATTTATTGCACTTATAATATTGTGATGTAAAATATCAAACATGAATGTCATCAAATACGAAAGAAAGAAAAGTTTTAAAGATGAAAAGTATATAAAATGAAAGAGGAAATTTTCATGTAATTATTCTATAAAACTATTTTATACATAAGCTTTAGGAGAACGTATAAAAGTAAAAAGTTTTGAGTATATATAAATTAGAGTAATTCCTAAAGTGAAAATTGTTCTTTTGTTTACTTACTTCCTTATCCTTTATTTAATTATTTTAGTCGAATCACGTTCTAAATTAGATTAGATTATATTTTTAATAGTTTATTCATTAGATGTAAGACAGATAGTATTTACATTGTAATATATGCATGGTAGATAATGAAAATAGGCTGTTCACCTGCTTTACTTATAATTTATGCAAGTAAAGTAGGCAAACTGCATTAAATATTACTTTAGTGGTTTGCATGTATAATATTCACTCATATATTTACTTATAAACTAATAACATTTAAAATATACAATTTTCAGCGAATAAAAGTTTCGTCAAAATTGTTCTTTACCCACAAGATTAACAGCTGAAAAAATAAGTCGATAAGTCGACAATGAATTACAATAACATTATTCTGATTTTTCAAATACTACCTATTATAGCTTCATTGGAAACTGATACGTGTCGAGGAAAAATTAATTGTTCGCGACCCTGTAGAACCGATTAATGATTACCATATTTACTCACCCTCATTTCCTCGTCTTGTAGTAGAACCTGAATAATATCCTGGCAGGTTGTTTCCTCAGAAATTCCGGAGACCCACCGTTGATCACCGCGAACCCAAATAGGGATTTCTTCACCGCTGCTATCGCTATCAACGTCAGAGTCGTTCAGTACGTGTGCTTTGGACTCATTCAGCCACATCATTTTTCTGCAACAAAAGTTAATGAAATCATAGACATGCATATTACACAAATACATAATATATTGTTTATAGCGTTAAGCATGTTTAACTGGCATAACTTGAGATATACATACCACTCATTTCATCGCTATTTGCCAAATAAAAGACTCTATTATCGTGCCGATAAACGGAACAGTCTATCTGAGCCTAGCTATAAAAACAAGCCACGGTATGGGATAAGAGCCGTTTGGGATGTTTTATTTGGAAAATAGCGATGAAATAAACCATACCTCAGATTACAAACTATAAAAAAAACTAAAGGAGGTAAGTAAAATACAGAGGTTTTCAACCTCTTGTACCTAATTCTCAACACATTGAAAGAAAAATTCGCTGTTGACGGAAAGCTAATCTCCTGTTGTAGCTACATGAAGGATTCCCTTTCTCAGGAACAACAACAAAAATTAAATAAAAACGTATTTTGATTTATCAATATATTTAAAAATTTTTAAATAGATAAAGATTTTCTTCATAACCATATCCCTGGAGTGGGTAGAATTCTTCAAAAAACGATAGTCAATAAATATTATACTTAAAATTTTGTCGTGTAAAATTATAGTTACTATGAATGTCATGAAATATGCAAGAGTGACTCATAGCTAATGTATAATCTTCTTTAGTGTATTCACGTTGCGCATAGTCATTGAATTGTTACTCCACAAAAATACTGTTTGTAAGAAAATTATGTGCCAGTTTATTATACTATTTCCATTCTGATCCTGTTTTTATTTTGGGGTTTCGCAGGGGCAGCAATTATTGTTTGCTATCTGAGTAGATTTTAATTATTTTACCCATGACCATCCAATAACGACTTACAGTAAATATTTAGACGCCTTTAGAATACTCTGCATCGTTCTCTATCGTCCTTTCACCCGTCTGTGAAGACATTGATTGCTGTTAAAAGTAATATAAAGAAGGAAAGTATCAGAGCTCGCTTTACACGAGTGAGTTTGCAAAGAAAGGAGGACTCTTAACATACCTAAATATTTCGTTTGGTTGTATACTTCCCTTGTATAAATATCCAGTGGTAAACATTTTACTTTCGTTATTTTTAATTTATCTGTTGCGCGAAATATTAGGGTTGAATTATCTTATTTAATTAGAACTCAGAGACTACTACATAATAAAATAGAGCAAGGGTATTTATTAGAAACATATGCTGTACCACTGTCTTTAAAATAATAATATCTCGTTTAATCTCTAACTTGGGCTACTTATAAAATAGTTTCTGTTTTTCTCCACATAATACTTAAGTATTGTAGCTAATGCTTTAAACTATACACGCCAATTTTTTTTTATTAGCCCCGATGCAAAAATGCAATAGCATATTATTTGTGGAATACAATTTTCAATCATTAGCATATAGACTATAAATGACCTCTATAGGATATAGGTCGAAGTTGATATCATTTATAAATATTACAAATACTATAGTCTCAATGATAGACCCTTGAAGTACTTAATTATATCTCCTATCTAGGGAACATAAACTAAATAATATAAAAGGTTCATTAAGCCCTTTGTGGTAGTTATAATATTTATAATTAAACGTATATAAAACTATAAAATATAATATGAAATTTTAAATATTGCTATATAGGGAAACAATGTTATGATTTTGGCAAATCAGCCAAATTTGTTGTATTTATCCCTAAAAGTGAGTAAATCCAATAAATTGAATGAATTCATCTAATTTTATCGATTAATAGTTAAATTCAAAGATGAACTAAAAGAACTACTAATTAAATTAGAGACATCTGTATTCAACAAACTGATACATTTAGGAAGGAGGAATTAGAATCAGCTTTGAACGAAATGGAGACAGTGTTGACAGAGGAATACGGAATGAGGGTGAATAAAAACATAACTAAAGTGTTAGCGTGCAGAGGGTGCGAGAGCAGAGCAAAAACGAAAGTACGAATTAATAATGAAAGATTGGAGGAAGTTAAAGACTTCACTTATTTAGGAAGTAAAATAAATTGGGATGGAAGAAGCGATAAAGATATAAAACAATGAATAGCGCAGGGTCGAATAGATTTTAACAAAAAGACAGCACTTTTATACTCGGGGGTAATAAACTTAGAAACAAGGAAGAGATTTTTGAAAACGTATGTATGGAGCACGGCACTATACGGTTGCGAAACGTGGACGGTAGGGGAAGCAAGTAGGAAGAAATTAGAAGCTTTTGAGATGTGGTGTTATCGAAGAATGATGAAAATACCGTGGACTGATAGGGTTAGAAACGAAGAAGTATTAGAGAAAGTCGGCGAGAAAAGAAGTATATGGAAAAACATAAAGAGGAGAAGGGATAGAATGGTAGGGCACTTGCTGAGACATGGGGGAATAGTCCGCGATATTTTGGAGGCAGAAATAGGAGTGAAGAAAGGCAGAGGTAGGCCTGGATTAGACTACTGCTCGCAAATAGTAAGGGATGTAGGTTGTAGCACAATTAGCGAGATGCGTAGGTTAGCACAAGATAGGAGAAGCTGGAGGTTAGCGTCCAACCAGTCTTAGGACTGATGACCTCATGCTGATGATACATTTAATTACATCCCTTAATGCTATCATCTGATGATATCAATCTTCTCTTCACAAAGTTAAAATAAAAATTACTCAAAAACTGAATGAAGTTGGCCGTTACTTTGTGATAATTGATCATAGTAATACAGTAAAACACTTAACTTTATTACTATCACAGATTTTATTGTAACTTAACGCTAGTTTCGATAATTCCAGCGTATCATTTTCAATAATTCATAAAAATTATTCTAATATCTTAACAACATTTTAAGTGATTATGGTTAAGGGTGATGCCTGAGGCCAAATGAATTGCTAACACAAAGTGCTTTAACCGATTGAAAAGACGTGGAAATTCAACATATATATTTACGCCTTTATACCGGACTGAAGAGCAGGATTCTATAACAAAAAAGAGGTAAAAATAGGCAGGAAAGGAATTAAATGTGTGTGTTACCTACTACTTGTACTGTGTTTATCTCAGTACAAGTAGTGCTACTATATAATAAACATAATTATATTAATTAAAATCGAGTTTACACAGAACCCAAAGCTCTGTATGTATAAAAAGTACTGAGTTGCAAGTAAGAAAGCGGATGAGCAATGAAAAATGAAAATTAATACCGTCACAGTATTCACATTTTAATATATTTCTGTTATATTTAAATTATACTCATATTACAAATAATTTCATAAATGATTTCAAGTGTATAATGATTATTAAGAATGTTGTACAATTTAAATTTATGATACGAATGTTGATAATCATCGACCGGAAATTCTTTTGCCACCGCATGACTACTTCTTCAAATACGCATAATATCTAATAGTCGGCATATTACAACGAATTACCTGATGATGTCCAGTGACCTACTTTTCGAGAATTTGGCACACATCCTTCAGTGTAATTGTAGATTGATCATGTGGAGATCATTACAGAACTCGAAAAAAATACGTACGAGCGATTAATCAAAGTTGAGCGTAACTGTCAATTACACAGTTAAATTATAAACCAGAAGCTGTGTACGATACCATCGATCTATAAATCATAAAGTGGCATGTAACACACAGGATGATTACTTGCAATTGGGAGTTTCTGTTCAGATTTCGTTTAAAATAACTTGGATGTTATTTTTTGAACAACGAAAAACACAATTAAATTGACACATGGATGATAATGTAATGAAAATATAATTTTCTTCAAGTACTTTCAACAACAGTTTATTATTCTGTTACACTGGAAATTCACTTCTTGCAATTCGATAATTTGCAAAGCGATTCACATATGGTGGGTATTATAGGATCTCAGTTGGAACTATAGGATTTAAATTACGCGCCATTTGTGTTCTGTCAAAGATAGGGCGTCAATATTCAACGACTATCATCTATAGATCATACGACGTCAACATGCCTCGACTAACAGTTCAACAGCGAATAGTTTGTGTACAACTGTTTTATGAAAACTGAGCGAGATAATTTACAGTTGCATTAAGAAGAGTTTGCACAAAGCTAGGATAAAATGAAGCATCTACAGAGTTAATAGTTCGTAATTTAATCAAGAAATTTGAAGAGACATGTTCTGTTATTGATAAAGCAATACCAATATGTTATGGTCGTGGTCGGCCAGGTGAAAATATTGCTACAATGAGAAAATTATACGGAAGTCACATCAATTCGACGTCATGCACAACGATTCAATCTGTTAAGAACTACCACACATCGAATATTAAAGAAAGATCTGTCAGCATACAAAATTCAGATGATGCAACAATAAAGAGTTACATGTCATTTACAACATCATGCATTTATTAATTGAGTATTAGAAAATTAATAAGGTGATGCTGATTTTTGAAACAAATTTTGTTCAGCGATGAAGCACATTTTCAACTTAACGGATACGTCAACAAACAATATCATCGAATTGGGGGTGCTGAAAATCCATATGCTGTTCACGAAAAAGAAATATATACACAGAGATGCATGGCTTGGTGATACAATTTTAGTGGTGGATTAATTGCTCCATTCTTCTTTGAAAATGAAGCTGGTAATGCTTCACAGTAAATGGAGAACGCTATTCTATTTATTTTTCCACCAAATTTATGATTTGGATTTGAACAAGTTGTGGTTTCAGCTAGACGGTGCAACATGTAATATAGCACATGCAACCATAGCTCTGTTGGATACCAAATTTCCTGATTATGTTGTCTCGCGGAATGCTGACATCGATTGGTCTGTAAGATCATGTGATTTTACACCACTGAACACTTTTCTTTGGGGTTATGTCAAGGGAAAAGTGTACGCCACAATAGTCAACAACAATCAATGACCTCAAAGCAAACATTAAACGTGTTATTCGGAAAATAGAGCAATGTGTCCATATTGCGGACAATTTTGCTAAACGAATGACATGCAATTCAAATCATATAGTTCCAACTGAGACACCCTATACATTCCATACCAAATAATGTGAAGTGTTTATAATTAAATACATTCTGGAGAGCATAATAACAATATTGTTTTAAACTTATGTAAATTTATTCTATATTTTTGTACAGTTTACGTAAAACATATAGACCATAATAAAGTATTTTAAATAGTAAATAGACAATAGTAAAATATGAACAACTACACAGTCTGAATAGAAAATAGTCGCACACCGGCAGGTAATAAACTGATGGTATAGTTAGCCCAACGTAATGGTTTGCTCAACGCTAGTGGCTAGACCATATTGTCAGCCATAATACCATTTGTGTGATACATAACAAGCCATTTATCACTAAAAATAACTTCGAAACCCTTAGATGAATTGTCACGATGAATAACATTTTTACATTCATTTTTATATAGATAATATTAAACTATGTGTTTCTGTCTCACAAGTTTCTTAATATATCGAGCCTAAGACAATCATCAGTTATTTTGAATGGAAACAAAGATTGATATGTAAAATAGCAAAATTCTCAAATCTCAGGATGATGGCTTTTACAAATATTATAAATAGAAGACGTCCCAGAATGAACCCTTGTGAAACACCACACGTTGATTTTATTTCTATATACCCATATCCACGACAAGAATCCTTAATATCAGTTTAATAAACCCAAGTCTGGAGATTTGAATGATCTTGTATTTTATTTGGTCAAACTAATTTCTCTATTATTATGTTGTTTAATAAACATCGACCTGATTTTGACCTGGTCTGACTTTCTAAATGAGGCAATTTTCATTATCTTAAATAGATATAGATTATCGAAATACAACTATTTTATTTCAAGTCTACTGTTAAATGAAATTATAGTACGTCATATTATTATAAATTCCAGAGTAAACACTGATTCGCAGTGGCGTATCGGACTGTGAACGCCATGTCTGAATTTTATCGAATTTACTCTTCCTGTCTGTTGGCTGCAATTAAAACAAACCTTGCCAGTTAACTAGCTGCCGACTAGTTGTGGCTGAATGTCACTCGCTTCGCCTTTGCTCGTCGGTAATAGGAAGTAAGATATATTCGATAAAGTGGTTTAATATGCGCGACGAACCACGAAATGCCTTTACGACGGTACGTTGACATTTTTAACACGTTGCTCAGACTTAATTAAATGTAAAAGATATGAAATGACAGGCGGAGAATAATGAAAATAGGATTTATTACCGGGAATCTGGCGTTGTCTTTTTTTAAAACAAGAATTGCTTGATGGTGTGGTCACTGCTTAGAAGAGGATTGACTATATCTATATTTACTAAACGGTAGTTTCCGTGTGTGTGTCACGAATTTTTTAGGTCAATATATGAAATACTTCTCGTTCGAAGGGCCGATTTACTATATTCATTTTGTCAAAATTCGAATAAAAAGCATTTCGTACATCGACCTAAAAATTTTGTGACACACACACTAAAACAGCCGTTTAGTAAGTATAAATAGTAAATGAGATGAACAAGTAAATTTAGTAATACTATATCAAAATCTCTATGTGTCTATTTGGGAACCCCTAATTGGGGACCTTAAAGATAATTTTATTGTTTTAATAAATTTTATAAGATTATTTTATTTTTCTTTATAGGTTCCAGTAATATTTATGCACTTATTTGTTTTCCCAAGAAAATATTTCTTATTTAAATATTCTGTTGGTCTGCAAATGTTTCCAAAGTCAAAGTCAGAGCTCCTTGTCAGAATAAATTCATTGATCTCACAAATATTCATTCACTACAAGATACATATATATATATATATATATATATATATATATATATATATATATATATATATATATATATATATATATATATATATATATATAGTAGCATTCCATATTAGGGTTATGGTACCTCTTTGCCATATATTTGATCAACCTAATTTCTCAACGTTTTAAACAGCCGCTTTATTGTTAAAGACTGTGTCTTTTTTGTATTTCTTATAGTGGAAATTCCTTGTGCATCCACTGCAATTATTAGTGGCAGAAATCAGTAACTATCCATCGCCAGTTAGAATTTTAGAAAAATATTTATTATTTTGAGCTAAGTTCAGTTTGATGCCAAATTTTATTCATAAAATTTTTGCTTGCATATTTTCTTCCATCTTTAATTAAAAAATCCGGCACTTTCTGACATCCCTACTTCCCCTTCCTATTGATATTCCCGTTGTAATCTGGAAATAGTAGGTAATCTACCTTAGATTTACAGCACTAATAGGTCCCATAAGGTCCCATAAGGTCTTTTGTACATCCTTTGTACAGGATTTTCTCACCTAAGTGGTCAGCTAATATATTTTCACATAGAAGAAATTCCCTCATGTCGGCAATATTTGGCCAACGTTGTCCAAGAATGGATTCTATGATTATCGAAAAGCCAGTACAGTTTTGTGTACTACTTACAGTGAATTCGTTTCATATTTTAAAGTGAAAGTCTAGTTAGTGAATTATATAAGATTATTAACTCAAAAAAGCTGCACAAGAAGTAAAAAAAGGGGTTAAATACTGAGGCTCTTCGTAAGAAGTTGGCGTAAGATTGGCCTAATAAAAAATACTTCAATAAAAAAGTCTAATTAAATTGTCGCACTTTTCTTCCCATCAAAACATTAGTACTAAATCTGCTGTAATGTGATCGATGAACAATATGAGGATTTTTCTCAGCTCAATACTGCGTATTGTAGAAACTAAAAATCTCATCTAGTGGCCTTTGTTAAAAACTAGTGTTATTAGTAGATAAATATAATAGGACGGTAATTCTACATTCTTCTTATTCCTGAACACCCTGTTTAATATTCCTTCACTAAAACTAATATGTTTATAAAAATTTGGTTGCCATTAAGCTTTCAGTTATAAACCTTTCCTCAAAATTAGAACAGCAAGGTTTTATTTTAATAATTCATTGGGGAGGTGATGACGATATTCTGTTGTAAAAGTGCCCTAACTCTTGCCTGAATTTTGATGGCTGCAGTCGAGTGCTTGGGCCGATGTAATTATTTTAACATGTGTGGATATAAGCATAATTGCCGAATAGTTTTTCAAATTGTCATGACAAGAGTCAGTTAGATGAAGAGTTTTATATTTTAAAGGATTCAATTAAGTAACGTAAAGGACGTCTGACGAAGCAGATTTGTCAGATTAAGTTATATTGGATATGAAGATAACTGAAATAGAGGAGCGAAGTTAAAATAGTTAATACCGCATTGTTTATGTACATACTCGCCGATTGGTCCATGGAGAGTTTTGATCGTCGTTTGGAATTAATTGCATTTCTTAAAAGTAACGTGTTTTTTTTCTTGTCCAGAGGTATCTATTCTTGTTAAAAGGAATAATAGGGGTGGGTAGTTTTAGTGGATATATATTTTAAAATGTATCAACATTCAGCATCTGAAAAACAAAAGGCGCTTTGAACATATATTTATAGAAACTTTTTTAGTTTTACTGAGATTTTTAATCGCTCTTTGAAGTTTATCTCACATATTATGATACATACATCCTGTACATGTTTTTCAACAAATATCAAGTAAAGCACTATTAATTATTCAAATTCGAAATAAAAATAAACAGTACAACGGACTTTTCCGCATGTAGAACACCTCTATCTCGAAAATGAGTGGCTGAGAAAAAATAAACCAACACATAAATGCAGAATATGTGTTTTATGCGACAGTTTTACTTTTTTCAAATAGTTCACCACCGTGTTTTCTCGTGACCCATGGACAGGGTGGGGTGTGTTCTATCCACCTCAAAATCAATAGATGTCGTCCGGTAGACGTCCCTAATCAGAATCAGTCGAAACTCGATTGATCCGACAGGATTTAATTGAGTGATCGTGCTAACAAAAAATAAAATCCAAATAATCCACCATTGTACTTTATCATGATCCATGTACTATAAGTACAGGTAAAGTGTGTTATATCCACCCCAAAATCAATGGGTGTTGTCCGGGAGACGTCCCCAATCAGAATCACTCAAAACCCGATCGACCCGACACGGTTTAGTTGAATTATCGTGCTAATAAGAATAAATGCCGACGACAACGACGACAACGACGATAACGACGACAACGACGACAACGACGACAACGACGACAACGACGACAACGACGACAACGACGACAACGACGACAACGACGACAACGACGACAACGACGACAACGACGACAACGACGACAACGACGACAACGACGACAACGACGACAACGACGACAACGACGACAACGACGACAACGACGACAACGACAACGCCGACAACGCCGACAACGCCGACAACGCCGACAACGCCGACAACGCCAACAACGCCAACGACACACACACAGCAAACATTTTTTAAAAACCATTCTTGTTTTGGTTTTTAGGCCTAAAAACGAAAAATAAACCCAAAAAAAAATTAGTTTTTTCACTTTTTCTTTACACGATTACATTACCTTTACGCATATACTGGAGTGCGGAAAAGTTAAAAATGTTTTATCATTTGACATCTGACTATGTGGAATTATGATGTTTACTATGCATTAATTTTTATTTCGTGATTGTGCCTTATAACAGACTTTCTAAATAATCGGAAAAATTATCAGGTCTTGCCATACGGTGGATATATACGTATATATCCCCCCCGGTATATACGTAACATACGTTAAATAAGGAAGTAGAAAAATTTTGTTAGTGATTAAGTTATTAATCAAATCAACTATAAATTATAATTCGTATATTAAGGTCTGATCAGGTCGAACGTAATTGGCGTCAGTTGTTAAACCAGATCATTTTATTATATCAGAAATATGTAACAAATGCCGTTCGGCATAGCTGTGTCTGCTGATAAACTAATGAATTAGCCGCATTGAATAAAATCGTGAATAATGAAACCAGTGTAGGACATGCAAATAATAGTACTTGCAGAATTTATATACAAAAAATGATTTTATGTCTTTTTGCGAAGTAGAATCCTAATGCTTGATACAGTCTTGCAGTGCAAAACAGCTTAAATAAGAATTATGAAAATGATAAAATTGTGTACGCATTCTCAAATGAATATATCTTCCTCCCTTTCCACAATCATGCAAAGCATTCTTACATGAAACCAAATAAGTAGTCTGATAAATTCTGCTAACACAACGTGAAATTCAATCGATCCTTCAAATATAACACTAAAAATGTGACATAATTCATTAATATGTTCTCTTTAAAGTGAAGCCAATATTTTGTGGATTTATAACGTATAAACTGCCAAAAGATAGATAACATTTTCATTCAACTAAGGTATCATAAACTGAGTTATTACGTTTATTGTTTACAAGGAGTGATAGATAGGAGCGAAGGGCTGAGCAGGAATTCGAAAATACTGTGAATAGACGTGTTTTGAGGAATTTTGTTATGACTTTACTTTCTGAGATATCCTTCCCTGTTTTCCAAAACTCCTATTAAAGAAATCAGAAGAACCCGGTTTTGAGTTATTTGCAACTCCAAAATTAATCAGTCTAAATCTTCTGTGCTACAATTGGTTTACATAGATAGTAGTTCACGAATATTAGGAAGATTTGGATATGGGATTCTCTCTGAAGATCTTAACCTTCAGATTAGTGAATTTATGGGCGCCCATGTCACAGTATTATATAAAATACTATAGGTTGTAGCATAATATGTTGGTCAAAACTAGTAGATCAACAAAAATACTTTTAACTATACCTTCCACCAAACTAGCAAAATATTGCTGAAACCCATCTCGTACAAATCTCTGAATCCATGCTATAAATAGCATTCTTAACAGGGCATTGAATGCTAAACAAACATCTTTATATTATGGGTTGTACTGTCACTCCTATAATATGTAAACGATGTTGTGTGCAGAAAGAGATTGCAGAACATACCCTAAAGAGCTGCCTCGAGCCATCAACAAAATTGAGATCCATTCTAGAGAAATTGTTTGCCAAGAGATTAATCGATATAGTTTCAGCAAAAGATTTGATCCCAGACCACCAATTGCAAACCACATAAATGAAAATTTTGAAAAGAAAAGCTATTGTGCAGCAATTTTCATTGACATTAACCAAGCTTTTGATAAGGTGTAGCAGCAGGGATTACTCTATAAGCTAAAACAAAACATACCTGGAAATATGTTTATTCTCATTTAGTCGTATTTAGAAGACAGATTTTTTAGAACAATATAAGAATCGAAAATAACACCTAGCCTAAAGCCTAAATAAATAAAGCCTAAACCAATAAGATTTGGTGTCCCCAAGGAATTATTTTGGAGCCTATCTTATATTTGATTTGGTCACTGCCGACCTACCAAGTAGTCGAAATGTCATTGCTTTAACATTTGCAGATAATATAGTTGCATTTGCGATTCTAGTGAAAGACCAGACACAAGAATAACATCAATGAATTTACAAAATAATCTAGAACAAATGGATGATTGTGCTAAGACATGGCGTATTAAAATTAGTGTGAATAAGTCACAACATATATACCAAATGTCACAGAGAGTCACCTGAAGTAAAAATTAACAATAAAATAATTGCTACTACAAACTGCATTAAATATATAGGCTTAAATCTAGATAATAAACACACATGTAAGGAAAATATATTGATGAAAACAAATCAATTAGACAAATTTCGTAAGCCTATTGCCTGATGGGAAGAAAATCACAACTTTCACTTCGAAACAAACTCCTAGTTTATAATATCTTCTTAAAACCCGTTTGGATTTACAACAGCTAAATCTAATATTGCCATCCTTGAGAGATTTGAATTAAAAGTTTTACGCTCAATAGTATAGTTTGACGCTCCATACTTCTTCACAAATATCTATCGCGACCTATAGATGTCTACACTAAGAGAAATAATTGTTGCAAGTAGTGACAAATACATAAAACGTTCAAATTGTCACCAAATATACTCACATTAAATCTTTTGGACGATAGTGCACAAACTAGAAGACTCAAATGCAGGACTCAAATGCAGGAGTTCTATTCATTGGAATAATTCTCTATCATGACATTTACTTCAATCAACATATATGCTTATTGTTCACTCTTTCTAGTTTTATAGACAGATTGCATAATAAACACAAAACAAAAAAATAGTGAATTATTAGCTGGAGAATGTCAATACCATCGAGAGGACTTCTTCAAATCATCACGCAAAGGGATGATCAAGAAAATGAGGTCGGCGTTTGACGACAAATTGGCAGCTACGATGAATGTAGCACAATGCCTGATATAATGTCCTAAGGGAATGTGGACTTTATCTATCCTCCTCCCTAAATGAATATAAATCCCGTGTGTAGCGTAAAATGTCTTCACTTTGTGTCACTGGACTCATATATTTCTTATAATTTTTTGTTGAAATGGTGGCAACTCCGACCTGGAAGATTGTTATTCGTTTGAATTTACAATTACTTATGCCACCAAATTCTTATTTCCTTCCAAAACCATGAACATTAATGCAATGATGTGACCGTTGAGTAACTAGTCATCTTCAAAGTAAATACATAATCAATTACGAATTATTAAGACATGTTGTACGATACGAGCTTTTCTGAAATTCAACAATCAATTTGAAGCGAAAACCCCGCGGGCACTGTACTAATTTCGTAGCGCCTGCACAACGGCGTAGCGTGCTCTCGGCTCCGTGTTTGATGTACATCCATTTTTTCCCCTGACGCAAATAACAGTTAGTTTGTTTCACTCATTAATTTTTAGGCGGCGTTTTCGAGCAAACCAGTGCTTAGGGGGCCCGATCCATGTCTTACGTTAACATAATAGCATGTTGCTGCGCTGGAAGATGGATATAGGTTCGGTTTTTTGTTGCATTCGCCGAGAGAATCGTTCACGCGATCACACGTCTGACATTAGCTACTGGTTATCCCATTAAAAGTCGTCTTAGATTTTTGTTTTGGCCTGGAAGTGGACTCGTTTGGCTCTAGATGTAATAACAGGCGATCCGCTGCAGTTCGTGGAATTATTGGGGGACGTTGATGAGCAGTGGCGGCGCCAAAATCTAGCCGAACCAAGATGATCATCAACATATATACTGTTACGTCTATCTGCGTTCCTTTTTCATGAAATTTCTAGTTAATAAAGTTGGACGTTCATAAAGTTCGATTAATATTATAGGGTGTTTCAGTTGGAAGTACAGAATTTGAATTTTGCTGAATTAACAGTTCAACAACGAATAGTTTGTGTACAACTGTTTCATGAAAGTAAGCGATACTTTACAGTTGGGTTAAGAGAAATTGGCACAAAATTAGGATAAAGTGAAGCGCCGACAAAGTTATTAGTTCGTAACTTAATCGAGAAATCTGTCTAAATAAGAGACAGATTCTGTTATTGATAAGGCAACACTAATACGTCGTAGTCGGTCAGATGATAATGTTGCTGCAGTGAAACAAAGTATATGAAAGTATTCAAACACATCAATTCGACATCGTGCACAACAATTGAATCTGTCAAGAGCGATCACGCATCGAATTTTAAAGAAGGATCTGCACCTGTCAGCGTACACAGATTCAGTTAACACAAAAATTAAAAGTTACATATCATTTACAACGTCGTGCATTTGTTAGTTGGGTGTTAGAAAAGATGATACCCGTACACTTTCCCTTACTGCAGCAATATCTTCATCTGACAATAGTTTCATGACGAGGACGTATTGGCGTTGCCTTCTTGTCCTTAGAAGAACCTGTCTCTTAGAATTTCTTGATTTGAAGTTTTCAAACAAAAGAGATTTCTTAGGATTCATTGTTAATTTTTGTATTTTTGCGATGCATAAATTAGTCATCAGCATCAACATTACACATATAAATGACAATAGTAATGGGCGGGCCCAATATAGATCCTTGGGGTAAAATAGATGATCCTGATATACGACTTACCAATAGATGTTTTCATCAATCCAGGTCTATCTTTTAAATAGCTTTCAACTAAATTGATCATATTTTCCGAGAAACTAATGGGTCCCAGAGTTGAAATGTGCAATTAAATATTGCTAGTAGTATATCATAATTGATTATATCAAAAACATTCCAATAGATTCTTTAAAAGTACTAATTCTGTAGTATCATATTACCCTAATCAATTTCTCTAAATATATTGCATGTAATTTTAACATAATGGGAAGTGCATCTATAGGCTGCAAAGTCTTTAAGTCAATTAATAATGATTTTCTTTTGATAGCAGTAGTATCACACGAGTGATTTCCAATCAGTAAGTCAATCAATGATAAATGAATCTATGAAATGAGCAATCAGGGAAAGTTCAACTCAGAAGTTCATATATAATATGGTTAGAAACTGTAAGATATATGGATAACACGGAAATAGTGGTAGTATTTATTTTGATCACCGATATTGTATGTACCGCCCAAAAAATATACGTATATCCAAACAATTGTTATTTTACAAATATTATTTATAAAAATCAAAACAGATAGTTGTCGTTATCTCGATATTTCTTCAGTTATATTTTATAGTCAAAATAATATTAAAATACTACTATATGTAATAATATCTCCAACTACGCCACTGTTAATATCTCCTATGGAGGTAAAGAGCCCAAGAGTCGACCACCATCCTTACTATCGCCCCCAGTAATACGCTTAAAATGTATGTGGGTTCGTACTTTTAAATATATCTAATGACTATATTATATCTTAATTATCGCGTTATAATAATTCAAGGAAAAAGCTTGTCGATTTCAAAAAATAATAATTATAGTATTACTTTAATATTAAATGGTATAGGTAGTATGGTGATCTAACATACACAGAAACATCGGCTCCTCCGCCATATTTTTAAAACAATTTTAAACGTGGTTTGAATTTCTCGTTGAAATTGGGTTGCTTGTTGGAATTTTAAACGTTTATGATTTCTCTATTGATTCAAACTACTCAGACGATAACTGCAATATATATTCTAATAAAGTTTACTTATTATTTCAATTTTATAAACTGATGCCTGGGCTGGTAAAAAACGAATAATATACATATTGCATACAAATGGAATACTGAATACGCTAATGGCATCAACAAATTAATGAAACATTAAAAATATTTGTTTTTATTTTTTAAGTCCGTCTTACATATATTATCGTTTTGAATTTCTGTCAAAGTCTTTTAAATTCGGTTGCATTAATATAAAAATTTATTAATAATTATAGAGATAAAATGATAATGAAATATAAGTTCTTCCGCTTCGGACAAACACGGTTTATAAACAGCTATACGTTAATGACGTAGTTGCCTCTTATCTGTTCAATTTGTGGTTCAAATCTGTCGGTCATTTAAAAAAAAAAGACTCCTCTTCTTCAGAATATGACGGGAAATGCTCGACATATTTATTTTGCCACTACTAGGCATCCTTTGACATGTAGACGCTTTTAATGAGCTTTAGAATTATAAAATATGAAATCTTTAGAATGAAAGAGTAAACACGCCTATTTATTAATAAATACAAGTTTATATTTATCATTTCTATAAAAGTTTTACAATTAAATATTCATTAGTCTTTGACATATTAAGTTATAAATTACATGCAGACAAATGTGGCCGCATACACTTCATACAACTAGCCACACGTAAAAATGCCCACAGTGAATACCTCACCCAATACAATAAAAATAAAAAAGTTTCAGAATTAATGACCAATAACGGTTTTATTAACTTTGAAGTCTCTTTAATTTTATTTAGATTTAGTATTTTTGTTCAATGGGGAATCTTAACTACATAAGGATGCATTATACGACCACACACGATGACTATTACAGATTTTAAATTAAAATATACCCTAATATAAAACGCCCATTAAAAATAGTCATTTAATAGCCATAAGCATGAACTAACTTTAGCATATAGCAACAAACACCTATGAAGACCTCGATAGCTTATCGCTAAAATGTTTAGTTGGCAACCCGGACGTCGCGGGTTCAACTCCTCCATGATTCAATAAATAGTATTGAAATAAAATTGAAGCCTCCCCATTGACAGTTTTCGACCGCTGAGAAAAAAGTTCCACCGTGACAGCTATCACACCTATTTAGCGGCTCCTTTGATATATGTCGCCAAAGACCCCCGCCGACTGTTAATTGATTGTAATTGATATGTTATTTGTCACCTTTGACGCTAACACCTCCCTGACGGCACCCTTTGATCTCAATATGATGCGTGCCGACAAATTTTCCCACGGTCATCAGAATTTTCCCACGCTCAAGTGTCCCTATATCTACTACTTGATGAAAATGAACTTTAATACAAAAAATCCCGATTAAAGTAATTGCTGGAAATACTACAAGTTCATCGTCGTGGAACTGTGTGGAATTGTTGAACAAGTAATTAGTTTAGTAGATCATCACTAAATTAATAACGAATAACTAGAAACACGCAAAAATTCTGGCGTTGTGTATTGACAAAATGATTTGACATTATTGCATCTTAAGCAATCGTCAGAAAATTAAAACTGTCACCGGTTTGCAGACCGGTTTCTACAGAAAATTGGACTAAATCATAACTTATTTATTTGTATTCTGGTATGCTCCTTCTACAGCTCACCAAGAAGAGAAACAAGTCTCAAACTGCGATATCAGATCGCCCACGAGGTGCGCAGTAAATAGCCTCATTTTTGGTCAGCCACATTGAGGCATTTGCACGGTGAATATCGATGAATATACTATTGAATGTGAATGTACACAGACTTCGATCTGGCCACGCGTAAAGTATATCCTTTGTCCTCCGAATGCTGCCTTACTCTTTCTCCTACGTATACCTAGAGAATCTCACACTTTTTCCTATTCTTGACGAACAGTACTTGTCGCAATTTCTGTTGCGTGTTGTTGAAATATTGTGACATTTTGCTGTCGCCGCTGTGCTGTTACTGTTGCTGTCTTCAACCCAACGTTTATAAATATAATTTATATATTTTCAAATAGGGTGCGGCGCCAAAATCCGGACAAAATTTAATTCAAATTTCGCGCTAATCTATACCTCATCGAGAGGTCACGCTTGGCGTTTAAATAGCTTGACGCGTGTACTAAACACTAATAACCTCAAAATAGTCGCAATGTTAAAACCAAGTGCAGAGTACAATCGAAGAGCCACGATTATCGAAAGTATTCTCTGAAAGAGTATCACTGGACGCTCAGCGACAGAAATCATTCGATTTTTCGGGTACCCCCGAAATGAATCAAAGGAATGATCGCTGGCTTGCTTATGATCCTGAAGATGTCCCTATTGTTTCCAGAACGAAATTCCTAGAAAATGTTTGCGTGCTAGGTGTTTTGTCCAGTGAGGGTGATGTCATGGCACCGCATTTCTTCAACAAAGGGGAATACGTCAACAAAGAAGTGTATTTGAATGTTCTGAAAAATGAAGCCGTGGATGGAAACTGTATTGTCTGGAAAGCCGTATATTTTCCAGCAGGATGGTGTGCCTGCCACACCGATCACACACAAGTCATTTGCTGCAAAATTGGTTATCAGACAACGTCGACATGTTTTTTTTCCAAAAAATTTTGGCCTCCCAACAGCCCGCATTTGAATTCTTTGGACTTCTATGTATGGAGCGTGGTTGAAAGGGTCACCAACAAGTCCAGATATTCACACGTCGCATCATTGAGAGTCGCTATTGAAGTGGCATTCACCAATATAGACCGTAACTCATTAAAACGGGCTTGCGACCGCTTCAGACTGAGAATGGAGGCGGTAATCCAAGCACAGGGGGTTATATAGAGTAAATATATTCTACATGACCTAATAAACACTGTAGTGAATAAAAAAATTGTGAACCCCTCTATACAAGTAGGTAATAAAAATGAAGTTACAAGAAAATGATTGAATTGTCCTGATTTTGGTACCACTACATTTTTAAAATTCTAAATAGTTTATTTGAAGTATTTAGTATAAACAAGGACAAACCTGTAAAAGCGTTATTCAAATAATGAATCTAAATATGTAGTAATGCAAAACTGATTAACCTATTAGAAGCTCAATCTATTAACGGTATAAGTGAAACATTATGATAGTAAATTTTCGGCAGTGAGGAAGTGTCGTTCGCGGCAGACGTTGTTCTCTGATGAAGGCTTTATATGGATCCACATCCAAGTTCTTTAGAACCATGTTCATGGTCTAAGAGAAGGTTCAATTTTTTTAAAACAGATGCTTCAAAAGTTTTGCAGGCCCTTGCTTCGTACGTTGAAATATGGAGTGTGATTAATAATTTTATCTATATGAAGATTCACGGCCAGTTTCAGAAAACAAAAAAAAATACGAAGTGCTCTCAAAGAATATGAAAACAGAAGCACTGTCTGTATTTCCAAATTGAACAAACTATTACACCAGTTAAAAATAAGTATTCCATAGGCTTCATTACCAATGTCTTCCATACGAAGGATATCACCCTTCCTATGAGTCGCAATATCAGTTTTGTGAAACACCAACAGAATTTTTAAAGAACGCATACTATTCCATTGCTATGATATTACTACCAAGTTGAGGAAGTACTTCCGCCCAACATAAATGCTGACTATATTTACAAGTTCTAGTAACTAGTTCACCAGTTTGAGGAAATACTTCGATCATGTAAATTTGTGCTCTCTGGTGAAAAATATAATTCAAAAACATCTTTATTTATATATATCTCCAGTAAAATTTATTAAAATGAATGATATGAGAGAACTACCCCTTCTATGGGTCCTCCATTCAATATCATTACAGATTTGTGGGATAATAGGGATATTTGCGATATAGAATACTTATTTATATTTATCGTGTCAAAGGGGTGAATTAGGCCGTCGAAGTTACCTCTCAAATCATGTATGTTCATCTAAAAAAGTATAAAAAACATTAAAAGTATACTGTGGTTATTTTGTCCATTATATAATTTTTGCATTTTTTTTTGTATGTGTTTACTGTACTTGATTTGTTCAAAACTCTATCGTACTTGACACAATTACAATTTAGTTAAGCAATACGATTATAATATTATGCGTAATTTGAAATTTATAGTTGTATATATGTCAGTTCGTGGAGAGAAAAGGTTTCTCGTCTCACCCAGCATCGATATCTCTCTGCCTGTCTTACTTATTTTGTTAACTTCTCACATGTCAAACAATGAACACGAAGTGCATTTGAGTTTACTTAACGTATATATCTATCAGCTTCATTATTCGATTAAATCGTTTTTAATACTAATAATTATGTAAATAATGCAGTGTAGTTGATCAAGACTACGCTCTTGATGCATTCATTACTTTTGGAGTTAAATATAATGCAATTATTTTTTTCAATTTGTTGATCAAATCATAAAAAATACCCTATATCACACATGTGTGAAATTTAAATATTAATATGTCGTATTTATTAATATGTATTAAATTTGAGTGGTTCTAATATGTGTTCAACTCTCAAATATAATCATTCCCTTCCACCGAAACCTAACCTCTTCCTTTTAAAATGTGATAGAGCTAAGAAGTATTGAAACTTTTGTGAATTTACTAATCCAAATAATTTGTAGGAACTACCCCTTCTATTTATTTGTTTTTATTGTGTCAATAGGGTGAATTAGGGTGTCAAAGTTAACTCTCAAATCCTTGTATTAGTTCATCTAGAAGAGTATAAAGGGCATTAAAAATATACAGTAGTTATGTTGTACATTGTATAACGTTTGTATATTTTTTGTACCTGTTTACGTGTTTGATTTACTCAAAACTCTACTATATTTAATATAATCACAGTTTAACTAAGTAATAGGATTATAATAATGCGTGTAATTTAAAATTTATAGTTGCACATACGTCACTTCGTGAAGAGAGAAAAGGTTTCTCGTCTTACCCAGCATCGATATCTCTCTGTCTCACACTTCAAACAATTAACACGACGTGTATTTAACATTATTTGACGTACATATCTATCAACTTCTTTATTCGATTAAATCGGTTTGAATAATAAAAATTATATAACTAATACAGTGTAGTTGAATATCGAGAATATACGCTCTCGACACATAATATAAAAATGCTATTATTATTTCAACTTGTTGCAGCAAATAATAAAAGAAAATACATTATATCACACATGGGCCATATTTAAATATTAATATATGTCGTATTTATTAAGATCCATGAAATTTGAGTGATTGTAATATCTGTTCCACTCTCAAATGGTTATTTCTCCCTTTTAAGAGGCAATTATTAACAGAGGCTTTATTTCAATCATATTTTATCTAAATATGTGTTCCATTAAAACTAATTTTAAATACTTATTTGAGAGATACACTGTTAGAGGCACCACAAAAATGTTACAAAAAAGGAAAGGGTCGCCAAAGTTTCCAACAGTGTTTCCCTTAAATTTTAATTTATTAAGAGCACCTTTAGAGCACCATCTTAATAGGTAATTTACTGGTTCTAATAACATTGCATGAAATTCGGCGAGGTGTACCGTTAATCGTATTTTATATGAAAGTAATAACGATTAATATTACTAAAAGAAACCATTTTACTACTGCGTTTTATTACTCATGCTCCGATAAAGTTTTATGAGTTTTAAAAATAATTAGGTTAATAAAATAGCATTAATAAGCTAATAGGTTAATTTAATCGTATCAAGAAGTTTAATAGTAGGTAATAATATAGCAATTTTAAGAAAACATCGTTAATAGGACTGTATTAATCATTTGAACATACTTGGATAATTTAGACTTAGTCAACATACATGTCTCAGGGGAGGTTTAATTTGTTTCTTAATGTACAGGGCTATATTTTGTTACAATGGTAAAAATTGTGGCAGAACAGAAAAAGAAAATCCGAAATTGTGTCATTAATGTTAAATAAAAAATGTGATCTACCGAATACTCTTCTTCGATTGAAATTTGAACCTCTGGCTTCGACGCTAGGCATCGCAGTTATATAATATTTTCCCAGTCATATCAATATTGTTCACATAGTTGTTGACACAGTTAGAAAAACCATTCCTTTTTAGGCCAGTGATATGTTAATATAGGTCAAAATAATTTTCTCATCAACAATCATTAAACTATTTGTACCTACCATAAATTTGCTCCAAGAAGTAGTATATTATAGGGTTAAATCTTCTTAGGGGTACAAATGACATCTGTACTTGGTTACAGATATTTAATTGTTAAACAAATATATTATTATCCTGTTAAACTATATTCCATATTTTTATTACTGATATATTCTCACTATTAGAATAATGATAGGATATAAAGAAAACGTTTATATATTATTAATATACTGGGAAACTCTGAGAAGTGGCTGGCAATAAGAATTTATAGGGAATAATATGGGTATCCTGAGGGGTATTCCTAGACATTATTTGGATTAGTAAATTCACAAAAGTTCCAATACGTCTTAGCTCTATCAGATTCTAAAAGGAAGAGGTTAGTCTTCGGCGGAAGGGAATAGTTATATTTGAGAGTTGAACACATATTAGAACCACTCAAATTTAATACATACTAATAAATACGACATATATTAACATTTAAATTTCACACATGTGTGATATAGGGTATTTTTTATGATTTGATCAACAAATTGAAAAAATAATTGCATTAGTTCTAACTCCAAAAGTAATGAATGCATCGAGAGCATATAGTCTCGATCAACTACACTGTATTATTTACATAATTATTATTATTGAAAACGATTTAATCAAATAATGAAGCTGATAGATATGTATGTTAAGTAAACTCAAATGCGCTTCGTGTTCGTTGTTTGAAATGTGAGAAGTTAACAAAATAGGTAAGATAGACAGAGAGATATCGATGCTGGATCAGACGAGAAACCTTTTCTCTCTTCACGAACTGACGTATATACAACTATAAATTTCAAATTACTCACAATATTATAATCGTATTGTATATATGACATGGGTATCCTAAGGGGTACGTGCCAATTTATAAAATATTTACTCAATAAAAGTATTATAATTTTCTATAATCTGATTTTTCCATTGACGTAATATTAACTTCAAAATTTTACATGGAATACCTTGTATAATGATAACTTTATCTGTAGCTTATTCTAAACCATTTAACAGCTTATTTTACGAAGAAATAAATCATACAAATTTGTTAAATACTACCAAATAAATAATAATAATAATGATAATGTCTTTATTGTCCAACAGAAAAAAATCCAATTATAGGATAAATATGGAATACATACATACATACATATATATATATATATATATATATATATATATATATATATATATATATATATATATATATATATATATATATATATATATATATATATATATATATATATATATATATATATATAAAATAAATATGTATAACTAATAAAAAGTAACTCTAAATGACTAACATAAATAAATAATGGAATACTACATTAACATATAATTTTATATGAGTTTCTACAGGACAGTAAAATGTTGTTTAAGTCACAAATGCTAGATATTACATTAAGATTTTCTGACATTACGAACACTGGCGATTTTAACAGCACATTAGTTTTTTGTAGTCTGGCAATAAAACATACTTTCTTCTCCAGAGTATAGTTTAGGTATGCGTATACTAGACATGCTTTGTAATGCGGGTGCATTTATACTATTATGGAACAGTTTAAATAAAAATGAGAGGCTATTAAGCATAGAAGGGTGCTTTTGTGACTGGATGTAAAATCTTTGTAGAAACAGAGTATGATCATAACCCCTGGAACATGATAAATAGAAAGTCCGAACAACTTAGTTGTATATTTTTCGATAATAGATAACATTTCTAAAAGCTAAAGCAATTAAGTACTGCCAAATTTTATCAAGAATCTGTAGAAGGACAGAAACTATTTTTGCAACCAGTAAATAAAATCCTCTATAAAGTATTATCTTTATTGGTAATAGCAGTGTTGAATATTGGTATCAAAATCAACTAAACAATTTACAGTCGTCGTATGTAAATAGGGAGACCTATTTACATATGACGACTATGAGGATGTTCTGAATAGAGGAGACTTGGATAGAGATCTTATGTGGAATTTAGATAGAGGTCGACTTGAGATTGTATCACGATGATATAACTCTAAATAATATAGAACTTCCCCTTATTTCTCTTTCTCAGTACGTTATGTAATATTTTCAAGATGCCATCCTAAGACGCTTGATTGAAAGAAACGTTTCGATTCTTCGGTCATCGAGATCACAGCCTTAATTTTTTTCTGGGGATATTAAAAATACGTTGTTTGTAGCGGGTATCCTAAGAATATGATAGATTTGTAAAACAGAATTCTAGAAGCATGCCACACTAAATTTGATTACTATGAATTGGGGCTCGAATAAATTTCAGTATGTTTTCTTGAAAAAATTAAAATAAAAATTTTCAATGTCGACTTCTGAAGAATGCTGTATTAGTTATTGGGAGAGAAAACACTTGACAATTATACACAAGTCGAGAAAACCTTGAATTAAGGGGGGTTACCCTCAATAAAACTATCATTAAAATAATATCCTACTCCTCAATAATAATGAAATAATAAACTAAAAAGAAAAAAAATAATAATTCAGATCTGGATGATTTGCAGACTGAAATTTATTTTAATATATATTTCATTTTTAACTTATAATAACAAAAACTAAATTTAAAAATGAAAATGTAGATATTCAGTAATAAGTGATAGTATCGCTTTACAATGTCTTGTAACTCTTTTAAATTTAAATAAAATATATCACTAAACATATTTTTAAATTTGATTTGAGTTACTACACAACGCATATAGCTATTAAACTAATTACTTATTACACCCTGTAGGTATGTAGTATGTATACTTATATTATATTGTCCTAGAGGCATGTACACTTATGAAAATAAATACTGGATATTTATTGATTTCATTTTATCCACTGTTTATCTAATAATTATTTGCAACTTACAGTTGTAATATATTTTTCGTATTAACTTAATTATTAAATGAACATTTTATCAGTATCGCATCTTATTTGAATGATTTTGCTGTTCTTATCTTGGTAAGGTGTGACTGTGTTTAATTAAATTACTTGGCGTCCCATAAACTAAGATATATAAAAATTAATGTTGTAATACTCCTTTGACCACCTCGACTTCACTGAGTTAATTAGAGCAATATATTACCGTTATCACAAAATTTAGGTAGTAGTATAAATCACTGAAATTATCTCATCAGGTATAATCAATTAATCAATATATAGGGTGTCCGACTTAAATTATAAACATATATAGGGTGTCCGACATAAATAGTATTCCTGTTACATGAATCATTTCATATATTTAAAATTTCGTTTAGAACACGTTCTTGTTATATCGAAAACTGATTTATGAAGGTTTCTCATAAATCTCGAAGATACTGCCAAGAGCAGTATTACGCCGAAAATTGTTTCCACCCTGTATGTATATTTTATTTGAAAATTACGTGATGGTAATGTGTACCTCCATCGTTTTGGTTGATATACTTAGACATCAAAGTTTACCCTTGGTTCCGCGGCTGACTTTCTATTTATCTTGTTTAGTTGATTTTTCGATTACAAATAAATCAACAATTATTCGATGTTAATGATATTACGCAAAACTGACAGGCAATATTTGTGTTGTAATAATCAATATTGCTGTACAAGAGAAATATTAACCTCAATGCACTTATAATTTTGGCATGATTGCAGCTAACAACAACATAATGACATTTGATTCTCCGATATAAACAAAACCAGATTGTTAATTGGTAATCGTACTATAGAACTTCCATATAAATATGAGATTTTAATTGCGGGATATCGCGTAACTCGTAACGCGTCTAAGATGTTTTCGCAATACCCAACTTAATATCCAGGAGTTCTAGTTTTTAATGAATTTATTTCAAACAGATCTATGCGCCTGATACGTGGCCATTGTTCTATGTTGCTGACACAGTTTTTAGTTTGCGTCAAAAAACCAATTATATCCGCAACCACACAATTACCATAAAGGAATTGAAATAATAGAGGAGACCTTTTGGATTGCATAACGATCATGCTGTAATTAAATAAATAATAATTAAGCCCGAGAAATTATAATTAAGCATGAGCGGCTCGTCTGGAACGAATGAATATTAATAGCAACAATAACTCTCCCCATTATGTATTCTGTTAATAGAGCCTTTATTGAACGAGGACAAGATGGATATTAGTTTTGAACATATTATTTTTGTATTTATTACCTTGGCTTGGACTCTAGAAATATCTGAATTAGTCCTAAGTGTGTTTTAATTAAAAAGTATTTTAATGAACAGGCCTACCTATAATACCTATACTGGGTATCCCACTTAAAATGAAACCCCAGACTTACTGTTGAAATAATTTTTGTTATAGGAAAAACATATTTTGATAAAAAAAGTATTTACCATCACTGACACTCCCTCCTGGAAATAGCTGTCCCCCCTAAAATATTTAAATGGGAGCATAGTTCGAATGTTCCATTTTAATGGTTATTATTATTATTATGATTTTATATAGGTTTGCGCCTCATCAGCCACTGATCGCATGGGTAGTCCCTTGGCGATCCCCTCTTATCCGGGTCATTATCTAAAAATGCTGTCCCATAAAAGGAGCAATTTAGGCACGTCCCCCGCTTTAAGCCTCGCCTCCTTTAGGACAACAGGGGTCCCTAATATAAGATACATCTTCTCCTCCAGTGCTGGGCAGGTGTAAAGAAGATGAATCGAGATTTCCTCGTCTTCTTTACAGTATCTGGAGGCCGGGCTGTCAGTCAGCCTCAGCTTGTGCTTATATGCATTCAGGCTACTATGGTGGCCCATTATTATTCCCACCAGGGTTCTGGCTTTGTGTCTGTTCAATTTAATGAATTCTTGGGACCATTTTTCAATCTCTGAGTATTGGATGAAGAGTTTGGTTATTCGACAATCCATTACCCCTCTCCATCTTTTATTGTATCTGATGTCTTGCCCAGCCATTGATACGGTCTTTGATCAGATTCCGACTTATTCTCACTGAAGGTTCTGATCCATAGAGGTTTTCCCTAGTCCCTAGTCTGCCAAGGTCATCTGCAATTAGATTTCCCTTAATGCCATTGTGCCCAGGTATCCATAAGAGTTCCACCGATCCCTTCCCTGCCAAGTGGTTCAATGCTTCATAACAATTATAGACCAGCTTCGACTTTGTCGTTGCTGACTTCAGGGCTTCCAACGCCGCCCTGCTATCCGAGCAGATACATACCTTCTCCTGGGTCTGATTTTAGTCGACCCCCAGAGCACCGTATGTAATTCCAACTAGCTCGGCCTGGAGTACGGTAGTGTATTTGCCCAAGGAGAAGGTTTTACATATCCCGTCGCGTCGCCTATACACTCCCGCACCCGCTATGTTCCCACTCTTGGCTCCATCCGTGTACCAGATGCCTCCATTGAGCGACAATCCAGCTCGACCCTCCATCTAGTCGGTCTTATTGGTGAGGGTGATCTTATATTTCTTATCAAACAGGAAGTGGACAACCGTACTGTCAGAGGGCATCCATAGGAGTCCCTCCTCAGCTAGCTCTCTTGAGAGTCTATTCAAGTCCCTTACCTTCCTATTCATGTTTCCCACCCTGTGCATTGCCTTTGCGGCTTCCGCTTTCAGGATGACATCAAGAGGTGGTATCCCCGTCAGTATCCCCATCGCCTCGATCGGTGTTGATCTTGGGGCTCCGGTTATACTTCTAAGATTAAATCCTCTTAACTTGTTAAGTCGGTTGGCTTCCGACTTTAAGCAGGCTCTCTCCCACCAGACCAGTGCTGCATTCGTCAGTCTGGGTTTGAGAATTACCTCATACATCCATTTCATGGTTTCCGGTTTCAAGCCCCAGCTATTACCAATGACTCTTCTCAGTTGCCAAAGTGTTGCTGTGATCTTGGAACATATGTGACTTAGATGTTTTCCCCCATGACAGTTTCCCGTCCAGGATTACTCCTAAGTATTTCACTTCTCTATTATAACTTAGTTCTTGGCCACCAAGTCTCAGCGGACATGTTTTGTTCCACTTATATTTCTTGGTAACATCATCACCTCAGTCTTAGAGGAATTGACCGAGAGTCCCCTCTCCCTGCACCAATTCCCAACCTTGTTTAAAGCTTTATTTTAAAGGTTGCTCGATTCAAATAGTTGTAGTGGTTTAGCTTTGCTCGTTAGCCAATTTTTAATCGGAATATTTGGTAAAAACTGTTTCAGAAATGCCTGTCCCATATAGAATACATAGCTTAATGAATTGAATTGAATTGTAACTAACTCTAATGATCTCTGATTGTACTTGCTGTATGATAGATAGCTATATTGGACTTACTGGCACAACCTCACAGTTCAATGCCGTAAGTCCAGATGGGAACGATGACAGTTTTGTAAAGTAAAATTTTAGTTTTTAGGCATGTTTGTGATTTTTTTCCAACTAGCTAGTTTACCTCCCTCATTTTCATGTCTCTCTGTTTGCGTTTTTTTGAAATATGTTCTTTCCAATTGAATTTGGAGTCAAGATGGAGACCTAAGTATTTTGCCTTTGAGGTTTGCGGTATGATTTCTTATTTATAATTATTGGTAGACATTGGGATTTTCTAAGTAAATCACATGTTGCCCTTTACTGTCATTGATTTTGATTTTCCATATTTTGAGCCAATCTTCTATATGGAAGAGGTTATCTTGGAGATTTGCAGATGCTATTACTGGGTCTTCATGGATGGCCAAAATGACGACAGCATCATCTGCAAATGTGCCAGTTACAGTATAATCTGAGGTTGGGAGATCTGCAGTGTAAATTAGATATAATATTGGTCCTAAAATGCTGCCCTGTGGGAATCCAGTTTGATGAGTTAAAATTAAAAATTTGTCATTTTGTAAATTTGTTTTAAAATTGTTTTATTTGTGTAGGAACGGAGTGTTTGACTTTGTATAATGGACGACATCTGAATGTCATTTGCTCATCATTAGGGGTTGTACTAACATAAAGAAAATAATGCAAAAACGGAAATGGAAACTTATGTTTGTCGTAAAAACAGTGTGGTTTCTATCATAAAAAGTAATCTAATGTGTTTTACTCTTATATCGATAATTAATATAGTCTTATATAGTCTTATATCTTAATCAATGGAGTATCAAGAATGTCTCAAATAATTCACCCAATAATGGTTCATTTTCCTTTTTTAATGTTAGACTTGCTGAAATTGTATCACAATAACTATATTACAATATAAAAGCTCCTCGTATTTGTAAGGCATGTTTTTTTAATAAATGAGAAGCTTTCAATCCAAATTTATAAACAATGGAACTTTTGTGAAAATGTTATGTAACTGGTTCAGTTTAAAATATATTATCAAACACATATCGTAACCAAATAAAACTAATCAAATCGGTGTACTTGGACTTCTAGAACTATCATTCTAGTTAGTTCAACTAGAGTTCATCTAACTTAGTATGTAAGTATTAGATAACTAGTTATCTTAGGAATATGAAATATCCAAGAGTTCTGTTTATAATATCCTTAACTTACCAAAGTTCATCCCTATAAAATTAGACATTTACATAAGATACATGAAGACAACTGGGACAATTGCTCACGGTTTTGCTAGTTCATATCTGACTGTACTGGAGAAAAGCCAAGATTGGTTTATAAAATCTGTTTTTCAGATGAGAGTACGAAACCTGTTAATAGGGATGATTGCAGGTAGTGGTTTGATACAAAAACCTTCGTCCCTATAGGGCACGTCATACACAAAAATCAGAAACAGTTAATATTGGCGTCATTCTGGGAGATCATATTAATGACCTCCTTTTTTGTCCGAAAAATTAAAGGAGAGGGAGAAATGGAGACATTTTTCTTAATTTATTATTGAATATAATAGATCCCATGTATGTTCACCCAAGTATTAGAGGACGATGACAATCTGCATGAAGATATACTAATCTCCTCCACATTATGACATAATTTTAATTTGTTTAATGTTTTCGTTATTTTATATAAAGCCCTTAAAACATTTCTTAAAAATGTCGATTGCAACAAACAAATTAATAAGAAGACAATGTTGCCAAGTCTGAAATAAAAAAACATGATTAGCTTTTATTTAAGCGAAATATGTGTTTTATTTTATTTGGTACATACCAGCGGTATAATGGAGAAAAATAAATCAATTATTTCATTTACAGATTGTTTAAACGATATTGAAGTTCAAAAGGAACAGAGGAAGTGAATTTGCTGTATTTCTGATGACCAAATTGACTAAATACGTTCTATGCATGATATTAGATTATGTTCTATATTATAACAACTAACGTAATACAAACGGCAGAAATACAGTAACGTTATAAGGTACAGTGAAAGCTAAAGAATACTATGATCAGCGCGTCACTGTACAATGTTAATGTCATGTAATTTCAATGTTAAAGTAATTTAATAAAAAAAAAAAGATCACGGTGCCAGTAAATATTAGTTTAATATTCATTATGTCTGGAATTGACATAAATAACGCTCTAAGGCATATCATAAGCAAATACTATAATTTTGAAATGAACAAACACAGTAGACGGTGTTAATTGGATTACAAAAAAAATGTCAAACAACCGAGACCTTCTGCAGTCGACTTACTGTAGCTTGAAGAATGAATGTAACTAAATATATTAGAATTTGCATAATAATAATTTAACTAGAAATTTGAACTCAGTTCATTTTGTTAAATATTTTGCCCCATATAATGTTAGC
This sequence comes from Rosalia funebris, assembly GCA_037954035.1. Taxonomy (NCBI): domain Eukaryota; kingdom Metazoa; phylum Arthropoda; class Insecta; order Coleoptera; family Cerambycidae; genus Rosalia; species Rosalia funebris. Next base: position 13,575,563 of record JAZFAV010000002.1, on the reverse strand, counting down.
GGTATTTGTATAAATATAAATACAAATTAGTTGAGCTGAGTATTTTGCCGATAAATAGGTGCATTGCTTCAGTTATTAACAGTTCTTAATAATTCTTATTAGGATTTATTCTCGTTGAAAATAAAAATTTAATAATATTTTTGGGAAAATAAAGATATTATTATCATTGAATAATAAGCAAGCAGGCAATAAATCAGAAATGACAAATACAAAATATGCATTTAAATTGTCTTGTTTACTTCACCGTCGTGAAGCACAGAAAGGTTGGCTACATATATATAATATCTATTCGGTGAAATCATCCAGGGATTCATAAAATTCAACACATTTTTCAGTCATCTTGGCAAACATTTTTAATAAACTTGGTTAACACAATTAATGTTTGCTGTTTGAGACACATAACAGCATTTATGTATATGTAAGTTGCTTAATCAGAATACACGAACATTGTATTATGTTTCAACAGTGTCAACGTGAATACTATAGGGTCTTTATATAAGGACGCTCGATTTTTAAATGTAAATAAAACAAGTTGTGTATGAGACATCCACTTATTTTTTTTAGTTGAACGAATATTTTATGGCATTAAGTATAGAATATAATGTCGCTCAATTGTCTGCCGCGGCTTTGCTTGGTGGCACGTATTCGGGAGATCCAATTTTCGATGACATTGTCCTATAAATCTAGCTAAATTTGCTGGATGGAAAAAGTCTAAAGGCGTCAAATCACACGATCTCGGTGGTCAGTTCACGTCGCCGCTGTGCAAATTAACCATGCTCTCAAATCCATGTCCATCATGGTATGCACTGTGTGGCACGTAGCGCTGTCATGTTGAAACCATATGTAATCGATATTCATATCATCCAGTTTAGGCCATAAGAAGTTGCTTATCATCGACGTATAGCGCTCGCCGTTGACGGTATGCCAGTTTCATTTTGGAAGAAGTACGAACCGATGATTCCATCAGATTCGTTGTTTTTAAGTTCTTAGGTCAGTTGGACTTTATACGGATGCAGACCCAAGTCCCGACCCAAAATTCGCCAAGTTGAAGTCGCAGAAAGGCCAAATTCTTGTGAACGACGAGAAATTGACTGCCTTGGGTTTTCCCGTACACTCTCACGCACAGCAGCGATTTTTTCAGCAGACCTTGCGTTTCTGCGACGCACGGGTATTTGCTGATTATTTATCAAACCGGTTGACGCGAATTTGGCCACCAAACGTCGAATACTCGACTCGGCGGGACAGTTTTGGCGAGGATAAAAATCATGCAATGCGAGAAACGTTTCTCGAACGGAGCAATGATTTTGAAAATAAAATTGTGATGATTTGTACACGTTGTTGAACGCTATAAATTTCCATGGTGATTTTCCATATAGTATTGAACAATTCGCGATAAATTCGACAGATATTGCTTTAACAACATGACTGCTATAACCTATCGAATTTCGAGCGTCCTTATTGAAACACCACGTACATGGATACGTACTCTAGAATAGTTACCAGTAGGGATTATAATCTACCTCACGCGGAGTAAAGTGTATTAAAACATATGAAAGTTTGTAATTATAGTATGGTAAAGTTTTACCAATTACACTAATGTTCAGTTTTATACCAGAACTGGTAAAATTTTGAAAAGTGCTAACGTTGTACTACGGCAGATTTTCAACAGTGTAAAAACTACTGCAGAATGAAAGTAATAATGTCATACCAGAACAAACCAAACGCTCTTCTCCGATACAACAGCAATAGTTGCAAAACACTGACACTAATTCACAGGAAACCTCCAAATGCCAACCGTAATTAGCTCCATCTTATATTGGACATCTCACGGGTGCAAACACATGCAACAATACTAACAATGTAATAGCGTTTATTATCTATCGAACGAAATCGCGATTCGTGAGGCGCAAATGCTAATTGTGAACATTTACCTGTGAAGCTGTTGTTTTGTCTGTAGGTTATAATTTACATGCAGCTCTAAGTGGAATTGGTTTTGGTGTATATTTTTAACTCGCACGTGATTTCCTGTGGGCCTTATGTTATATTTACGCCCCGGGTTGTCGTATTTTTGAGAAGCGATTACGGGATACGATCTATGTTGAATAATAATTAGTCGCGACGCGTTGGCCACACTCTGGTCATAGTTAGGTAACGAGACGAATGAGAGGTGCTTGTTCGTGATTTCCCTACGGTCGTGAAAATATTAACTAGGATTTGAATAAGCGTTCGGCTGTCTCTGTACGTCAGAAGATAGTAACGTTATTAATAGTAATCATAATAACACAGGGCTACAAATTTTTACATTTTGCAAGTTGATTTGAGTTTGATAAGTGATTGTAAGTGAGTTGTTTACGCTGATTTCGTATCTACCTTCCGTTTTTACCTCTCGCGTAAGGTTTTTGATCAACTGAATAATCAGAGTAAACTAAAAACTAAAGGAAAAATTACATTTTAATAAACATTATATTTAATAAACATTAAAAAGATAGGAGAAGGCAACAACACAAATAGTTTTGAATCTCTAATTTATTTTTCTCTTTGAAAATCTCTCCCTTTTTAACAAAAAACTTCGTTTGTAGTTTTTCTTGTGTCATCATTCGTTCGATCGTTCCTCTTTAAACATCCATCAGTAATCTGACATCATCTCCACATTCCATCGACCCTGGCACCTCATTTCCATCACCTTTATGTCTTGATGGAACCTTTCACCTTGCTACTCATAAACAGCACCAAGATTTTCTGGAAAGTAGTCCAGATGAGCATGCAGAAAATTAATTTTTAGGCTCATATTATAACCAAGTTGCTTAAATTTATGCAGAATTTTATTGACAATTACCTCATACAGCGAATGTGGATGTTTATAATTTCCTAAAAAAAAATTCTGTTACATTTTTAAAGAATATCCAAGGTTCTTTTTCAATTTCTGTCACTGTTTCTTCAAACTGTTGTTCAGGCATTAATTTTCTTATTTGTGGTCCTACAAAAATGCCTTCCTTTAATTTTGCTTAAAAAAAAACTGGAAATAAGTATTATAAGTACTGAAGCCAATGGCGTATTAACCCAATTTGGTTCCCAAGGCCCTAAGAAAATCCCGCCCCCCTTCCCCTACCTCATTGATTTTCTTCTGTTTCACCAAAACTTTTTTAGATTTTAGTGTTTGATATACCATTCTCTTCATTTTTTTTTTTTTTTTATTATTTTGATAATGGTAGGAGAGCTGGGTACGTTGATTGTAAAACTGTCTTTTAAACGTGTATTGTTTATTATTATTAATACAGTAATTAGTAATAATATATAATTATAGTAACCATTATTCAAAAATGTACAAAGACTCGGTGATGATTAAAAAAAACAATTGTTGATTCAAAAAGGCTTTTTTTCTAGCTTTCTCGTTAGCAAATGCGTTGATAATTTTGTCCAAACTGAGGGCATTTAGCACTTGATTTTCGATGCACATTATTACTAGCGGATTCAATTTGAGGTTAGATAATGTAGATCTGCGGTAGTCTTTTACTCTCTTCAACGCTGAAAACGATCTTTCACCAATATAATTAGTCACCGCTTTACAGGCGCACAGTCTCAACAAAATCACAAGATTAGGAAACATGTGGTCAAAATTTTTCAATTTCAATATTTTTCCAAGTCCAAGTGTCCATTAGACGAAAGACCTAGGTCCTTGATTTGAAGCAGTTTGCCTTCCAAGTTATGATCAAGATCTTCTTTGTAAGTTTCAATTAACTTTCAGCATTTCTCTTTGATTTCTTCCGTGGTTATAACTGGCAAGGAGCTCAAAAATCCGAATTCTTGATTAATCTCTAAATACGACTCTCGTCTCTTGGAAAGCTCAGCTTTCAGTGGGAGATATACCTGGATGCGAAATTCATCTCTTCCAATGAATTCAACGTCTCCGTCTCCTCTTATCTCATCAAATTGCATCACTCTTTTCTTCCTTCTTCTAGTGTCATGCTGGTGACTTGGATTATCACACAATTTGATTGCCTCAGCCTCGAAAATATCGAAATCTTCTCTCAAAGTGTCAACAAAGTTATAAAGAGCACTACTCTTTAGAAAGATTCGTATAACTTATGTAAGTATCCGATTCGAAATGTGGTTAGTATCTCTGTTAGAGATAGCTCAGGGGTAAAGTGTCCGACTGCAATGCTGAAGGATCGGTGTTCAAATCCCGGAAAGGGTTGGGTATTTTAATTCGCCAAAAAGGGGTAATATAGGTAGTAAATGACAGTACAAGAGCATTGGGGCCAAGATATTATACGGGAAAATAATATTGGCCCCGTACTGGACCCGCAGAGAATTTCCACTGTGGTAGGCGCCGGCGCCGCCTATAATGTAACTCGAGAAACCCTCGTTATGATTTTGTGAGACTGTGAGCGAACGCTGCTCCAAGAATTTAAAGGTCGTGAATTTCGTCGTTTTTTGCTCCGGCCAATACGCGATTATATTATAAAATCTTTTTCCAAAATTTTGCGTCCCTTGAAATTTTTACGCCGCAAGCCCGGGTTTCTTGGGCTTCTGCTATAATACGCCTCTGACTGAAGCCACATAAGTACTGGAAGTAGTTCTCATTTTCATCTATAGCTTTTAAATATTTCTTCATTAATACTAATTTAATATGAAGTGGCGGAAAAATAGATTTTTTTAAGCAAAAACCAAATTTGTGTTTCTACTATCCCTTTGTGTTTCGTGAGTTATACATCTTTTGAAAAGCATTTGAAAAATATTTCGACACTAATCACAAATACATAGGGTCTAAGAGGTAAAGATAAAAGCATACGGAAAATATTATTAAAGAAATTGTTATTTTACAATAGAACTAAATAAAATTATCTATTGAATTAAGGATTCAAAATGATCACCAATCGTAATATACCACCAAAAATTAGTATAATCGTTATTCGAATATTTAAAAAACTCCATGTGGTAAATCATTTTGAAGCATTTTTTGTGTCGAATTCAACAAAAATGTTTCGAAATTTAGTTACTGAATTACAACAGTTAGTTTGAATATTAGTGGACTTGCTTTGTGGAATTTGTCAAAAAATATATCAATGGTGTTTGTTCAGTTTTCATTGTATGTGTATAGACATTAATTTATAATGTAGATTTACAATTTATCGGAGTATGTAACTAGTAAAAACATTCTTTCTGCTACACAATTTGGATTTAGAAAACATCATATGATTGCCACATCTCTGATTAACGTGTGTAATAACATTGATAAATCAGAAATTACTTACTTAGTTTTGCTGGGCTATAGCAAAGTTTGTAACTTAATTAATCATGAATTACTAATGGCAAAGTTACACTATTATGGTATTAATGGATCAATACGTTTTTTCTTTAAAAGTTATCTTTTCAATCGAACAAAAAGTGTCAAAATAAATAATGCCATGTCAGCTGAACTTCTGGTGACACAAGATATTCCACAAGATATCATACTATGTCCCTCATTGTTTACAATCGTTACTACAAATCTACCGGACCTTTTAACACTACAATACAAGATACACTTCATGCAGACGACTGTCAACTGGAGCCGTTTGATGATCTGCAAAAGTGCAATGAGATAATAGCAGAATTGAACAAAAATTTGTCTATAATCGGAAGGTGGTCAAAAAGTGCTGATTCTAATTAATATCCTAGACTCCAGATCCTCATCAATCCTAATCAATCAGGGAACAAGTGTAATCGCTTTTCAATTCAGTGTCAAAAACTTAGGTGTTACATTTCACGAAAATTTAAATTTTAGAAAATATATTATATATTAAATATGTTACATAAGTGTCAACAGTCATATGTAAAATTTAGATATTTATATAAATATAAATTTAAACACATAGTGCCAAGTGAAATAAAATGGAAGTCAGTAAATACTGTAAAAATATGTAACTTCGTTTATAGTAACAGTATGTACTACCCTCATTTAACAAAACAGTTCCAGAATAAAATACAAATAATTCAAAGTATTTGTTCACGATTTTCTTATAACTTTGAAAAAAATGATATCTTACACCCTACTACAACAAATACAATATTCTTAAGCATGACCATCGTATTCTGATACTGTTTACATCACTGGTTTATAAAATTGTTATCCATAAATCTCCTACTTAATCTCAGAAACATAGATCAAATAAATGTATACAATTCCATAACACAAACTTACAAAATTTGAGTCTTGATTTTCATACCTGAAACTTAAAATTTTAAATATATATCTTTTAATTTCTTTTAAAATTTATTTTATGAATAAAAATATTTTAAATATTCAATGTGCCTACCGTTGAAGACGCTTATTTCTGTTAAAGTCCTACCTTTAAAAGTAATTTTAATTACCAACCAGAAGATTTAATTTAACTATATTTATACCACAAATACATCAAAATTAAATTTTCAACAGAAATTTAAGTCCGTCATATGATATAAATAAAAAGAAAATATTATTGTGAACTCTTAATAGAATATGCATTAAGTATATTATTTGCAGACATCAAAATATAGTTTTAAGTTTAAAATTAATACATATATGAGATGGACTGAAAATGTCTTGCGATGCCTTCGCCCGTTAAAAAATATATATTTGGAAGTTTTGCAATAAATATTATGATTATTAGTGTTTTTACTAAATTTAAATTCATATTTTTTCCTTTTTCATATTAAGTTCTTTAAAATAAAAAGAACCAAGTAATAATATGGATGGAAATAAAATACGTTTTCAGATTTCTCAAATTTTTAATGCAGCTCTAACCCTAATACACCCTAAGTGTGTATTAAATTACGATTTCGTTTTGTAGATACTGTTATTGGTCGTTATTTTGTTATAACGTGTGTTTCGTGCAACACAAGTGTTTTTTTTCTTTGGCTATACACGCGATTTCACTGATGCATTTTCAGTTTCTCGAGAGGAAGACAGGTATTCAACTGAAAAGGCCCTAACTGCGATCCTTCTCAGGATCTTCGATCTTCACAAACTTATGAAGAGTAAATTTTCTTTCGCTTTTCGCGTTTATTTATTCAAATATCTTTACCCTTTGTTTATTTAATTCTACACAGTCGAATATATTGCACTATAATTTGAGCTATTACGCAAGACTGTTGATATAAGCATTGCTTCTACAATTTGTATAATGGATCTTTGCGCGTGTATCAATTTAGTGACGACGCACGGATCACATGCTACACCACTCGCAGTTGTTACTAATATGCCACAATTACCAGCACGTATGTCTAGTGACATATATTTCAATCAACTACGTACGGCTTGGACAGTTACTAATTTGCTGAACAAAATGCAATTATGAAGACACGTCTTAGCTTTAATGTATAATTTGATTCATTGGCGTCTCAATATTTCTGTAAAATTTATTTCATTTTTGTTTCATTTATACTGATTTTTGTTCAATTTATTTCATTTATTTTGATGGAAATATCACTTCCATTGAATGTTTTGTGGAGAACCTTTTAATTACTCTGTCATAGGTTGACAGATATGTATTGTACTAACTGTTTCTAAATGTGTTTTCGACACGACACTGTTCAAAAATGTCAGTTGATTGATTCATACGATTTTTACCTGTGACGCACACGCAAAATCATTATAAAGACCATACGTCCTATTGCTCCTCGTGCATATTAAAACTGGAGATATAATAAGATTTTAAATATAATTTTCAATTTCGAACGCAGACACACAAATCACACGTCTCTTACCAGCTTCCATAACACTAATGACTAATCAACGGTGTCGATCTTTGATTAATCAAATTGTTAACTAAAGAGTCATTCTTTTATTTTGTTTAGCCATAGATCAATATCTCGCTCACCTCATAAAATTCCAGCAAAGAATACGTCACATCTAAATTAAAAATGCTCACGTCAAGCTTCGGCGATTCGATAAAGTGTGAATCTGTAACAGTAATAACTGATTCCCATTAGAGGTTGGGCAATCCTCTTGACAACATTCACTTTCTTTATTAATAACTGTGTCATTATCGCCCGTCTGTTATTTTTACTTTCTTCGGTTGAGATTGCAGTGGCAAGAGATTGGCGATTCGGTATCTTCGCGTGCTTTAAACTTGTCTGATGGGTAGATTACTTTTCATGTTTTTTTTATATATTGATAATTATATGGAAGATCGAATGCAGACCAACAATTATTTATATCCTGATAAATAATTTTATTACATTTGTTACGTTTTATGCTAATTATGTTGTCAATTTTACATTCACTAGAATATGCAGTGTGCACTAAGACCAACTAAATAGCATAGTTAATATAGCGGTCTTAGATGTGATGACCGATAACGTTTAACGATTTGTCATATTAATCTAATACTAAGTGACATTTACTTAACGCTTAATATCTTAATTAAATTTGTCATTCCAGCAAAATGCCATTAGCAAATTAGTAATTGAATACATATGTTAATTGGATAGCCTTAGGTCGAGTTAAGTTATATTGTTATGTTGAAATATGCTGGAATACATTTTGAAAATAAATTCGTCATAGTAATGTATATTTTAAAGGGATTCTGCATTATATACACCATATTCACAGTCCTGTAGATATTAAAGAATGTATATTTTGACATTCTGTCAATAGAAATTAGACTAACGATGAATTTGTTCTCAAATTAATTTTATTGCAAACACATCTCAATCGTATATAATCCTGGACAGTCAACTTCACTCCGAAAATAGGCCAATATCCAAAACTTAATGTGGATAATATAGAAATTCCTACAACTACATGTACCAAATATTTGGGTATGCACACGGACATCAAGTTCTCCTGGAAAGAACAAATAATCAAAAAAAAAAAAAGAAAAAGAAAGAGATAGACCTAAAAGTTAAGAACTTTTACTTTCTAATTGGGAGAAATTCAAAACTATCGATGGAAAGCAAAATTCTAATATACAAAACCATCATCAAGTCACTATGGATGTAAACCTGGGAATGTGCCAACAAGTCGAATCTTGCCATTGTACAAAGGAGCCAATCAAAAACATTGCTAATGGTAACTAATGTATCTTGGTACGTTAGAAGTTAGACCTTTTACAGTGATTTAAGAGTGTCCTTCGTTAAAGGCCTTTAGCATAAAACATAACTTTAAATTAGAAGAGCATCGTAATATCCTGTTATATATGTTACCCGAATACTCTACCACCATTAAAAGATTAAAAATAAATTAACCAACTAAACTGAAAGGCTAGGAGCAAGAACTCGTCGTTAGGGGAGACCTCATCACGACACTATAGGGCAGTTCTGCCCAGAAGACAATAAATTAGGTTTATTATTTGTATTAATTTTGTATAAACTAATTGTGTCATGTAAAATGTATGCTCTTTAAAAAATACAATCTGTATCTGTATACATAGAGCACATGAAGCTCTGGTACTAAATATTAAATTTATCACTCTATTTTATCAGTAAATGATAATTAATGCTATCTTTCATATAGTTTGTCAAACGTGTTTTCTATTTAAATATGCTTATGTTCGTGAAAGTTAATTTACGTATACAATATTATAAACCATACCATACTGAGTAATAAATATAAATTTCAGTTCTAATCATATTTCTGATATGAAAAACGATACCTATAATTTATTTCTGTAGTATTATTAATAGTTCTATTTATTTCTTCACTAATAGTAAATCAATTATCTAACTTTCTATTTGCATTCAAATGCAACTGAGAGTACTGTTACCACTGTTAATGTCTTGAATGAAAGAACCTTGGAAAATGTAAAAGAAATATTTTTTCCAAGTTTATTGTGTTCTTTATTCCTACCGTATATTAATATTCACCTAATATTTATGTGTTTTAATTACACTTTAGTTATATCCGCAAAATGTAGCGTTCTATATTTTCAAGGAATATGTAAAAGAACCTAGGAGACTATTTTGTTTAAGGAAATCCTCTTACTGTGCAATGTCACGATAACTTTATTAGTACTTATATATTTCTTAACCAACGGCAAAGCTCTTATAATGTAATACAAATAATTACACAATGACAAAATTAGAACCAGTTTAACTAAAAACTAGTTTACCATGCAACACTATAAACACTATACTGTTCTCTATACTCGATTTAAAAAAAATTGTTCATCATAGATAAGTTAGGTTAGATCTAGTGTTCCGTAGAAGACCGAGAAGCACTGCAATACTCAGGCTACCGCCCATTGTATTTCCCCGTAAAGCAGGCAGCGCTGGAGTGAGGATTTAGCCTTCTTCCAAAAGCTCAATATCCCCAGGTCGATATTTCTTATCTCGCTTAGGTCCAAGAAAAATAACCCAAGCGCGAGGTGCCTAAACCATTCCAGAGCGAGGCACTGACATAGAACATGCTTAGAGGTCTCTACCTCTCCTCTACACCATCTGTAGTTATTCCTTGTTGGCACTCAAGCCAATCTTGCTGAGGTATTTAAAATGACAGTAACCCGTTAACAATCCCGTGAGTTCCGGGACACTATCCCTATTATCCCTCAGAAGTTTTGCAATTCAGTTGATGCTAGGTGTCAAATCCAGCAACAGCTTGATTTACCTGCACCCCTGGATGTTCCGCTTCGGATTAGGTCTTTGAATCTCCAGTAGCTTCCGGATTTCCCTCTTGCTGAGGTAGTGTACCATCTGAACCGCTCGCTCAGGTCCCATGAAGCCCCTCTCGGTTCCTTCCCTTACCAGATTGTCCGCTTTCTCATTGTCCCGGATACCAGTATAACCGGCACCCAGGCCCACATCAGTTTGTTACTCCTAGATAGTGTTTCTACTCCATCTCTTCATTCATTAACCAGCCATAATTTTACTCCTGGAACTTTTAAATAATCCAGAGCTAGCCTACTATTGGAGGACATGGTAATGCTTACTAACCACTCTATTCAGCAGTCGCGTTTGTACGCAGACAGAGCTAGTCATCTGGAACACTGGTGGAACACTTTTGGCATAACTTCAGAGAAGAATCGAGTACTCCTTTCTTCTATTATTTCCGTGCTTTCTAACTCCAACCCCTTCTCGACTCTGGAGCCATCCGTGACCCATATGTTACCGGTCAGAGAGGTCGCAGCGTTTCTCCAGTCCTCTCTTTTGGATCTAACCATTTTGAATCGATGTTCAAAGATGTAAAATAATTTCATCCTTTTCTGGAGGATAGGAGAATGTTTTGGCTATTTGTTAAGGAAACCTAACGGATCATATTAAATAGTAATTGTACTTAATAAGTTTTCATTTATTACACTAAATATTCCACATTTCCGCAGTGTTTGTATTATTAAAAAAAAATCTGCAATGTAATTCAGATCTTAAATCTCATAGACCATCATTAAATCGTCTTCTACTATCGTTTCTGTTAAATAATCTGCATACATTTTATCGGAAAACATATATTAACATTTTATATGTTAATAGGGTATCTAATACGCCGTAGCCATGGGCACTAATACAAAGAGAATTAAAATTTAAATTCTCACATGTGAATTGCAAAATTAAACATACTGTTTTTATTAATTTCTCTCTTCTTAAATTAACGCTTATTTTTGACACTTGTCCAAAAACCCAAAACACTTTATATCTCCGGACATTCCTAGTTAATTGATAGAACGTCTAAATTATCGTTATCTAGAAAGTTAAGTGTGGTTCTGAAATTTAAATGGAATTATTGCATACAAATGAGTGATAACATCAAAATTTAAAAAAGCTTTATTTTTAAATTTTGATGTCATCACTCAGTATGCCAAAAGAAAGAAGTGCTGAAAGAAATTAGATGAACTTCAACTTCCTCGTTGTAAACCTAACAGATAACAGTTAAAAGAAGCATTGACAAAAGCGTTGTGGTTCCCTAGAGATAAGTAATAGATTTTAGCAGAAGTTTAAGAAATTTAAGTGTACTCTAATTTATAGCCAACTATAGTAATAAAGGATGGGCCAAAAGTAGGAAACCCATTTTAATTGCTCCTCCTGTTTTCTTATCTACTCGTTTCCATTTTCATTCGTTTCATAATTGTAAGGAATACTTCGAAAATTTATAATGGAGCATTTATCAGTTCCCCAATGCACAAAAATTGTCGAATGTTGTTTTCTAAATCAAAAATTCATAATTTTAAGCCGTTGTCAAAGCAATTCGTAATAATGTTTAGCTATAAGTCCAGAGAATATTGAGAGAATAACGGAAAATGTAAATCAAAATCCCTCAATTTCAATCAGAAGACGATCAAGTGAACTAGAATTGACCTGCATAAAATCCTAATTTTATTCATCAATCAATTAAGAGTGACGAAACGCATTTTCATTAGAACGGACATGTTAATAAACAGAATATGCAATTATGGGCCATTGAAAATCCTCGGATAACTCAAGATAAAAATTTGTATCCAATTCGTGTAATTTTTTGGTGTGGAATGACTTCAATTAGAATGGTCGAGCTATATTTTTTGATAATGAAGGTAAGGCTATAACGGTCAACGGGGAGCGTTACCAGATAATGGTTACAGAATTTTTATTTCCAACTTTTAAAAACCCCGAGAATTTATGGTTTCAGTAGGACAGTTTAGAATATTGGCCTTTTTAAGAACTATGTTTCATAACACCATCATTTCTCAAAATTGCGACTTGAACTGGTTTTTAAAATCGCTCAACTTAACGGCGCCTGATTTCTTCCTCTGGGGCTGCCTAAGAGAATGAATATACAAATATAAACCTGGAAGTTCTGGAACTAAAAGACAACGGTTAGAGACAAAATTCGGGCAATACCAATAGAAACTTTTGACGTTAACGATGGGAAATGTAGTGGTTAAAGCAAGACTATGAGAAGAAGAAGAAGGCAGTCACTTACGAGACGTTAATTTTCACAAATAAATATCTAAGGAATATACTTTTTGTTATCGTTTGAAACAATTTTATATTGAATTTATTAAATACAATATTTTAAAAATAAATGAGTTACCTACTGCTCATTAATAATAGGAAAAAGTATGAGATTTCTCTATGCATGCGTAGATGAAAGAATATAGGCAGCATTCAGCTATTTAATTAGACCAGGCTATTTACTGCGCACCTCGTCGACTGTCCGATAGAGACTTATTCCTATTTTTGATGAGCAGTACCTTTTACCCACCTTGTGCATGATAGGCTTTTAATATAAGTATGCTAACCCTTTATCAATTTGCTGCCTAGCTCTAAATATTAAAACACTCGCTTATTACATCCATCACTTTAAAAGAGTCAGTTGGAGATATCATATATGCTTGAATCACGTGAAATTGTGTTGCCTTCTTTAAGGTAACTCGTCCTCCTCAATCTTCTATCACTTCATACAGATATTCATTACAAATTAGAAGTATACTTCTACAAACACTTCCTTTGAATTTTGGAATTCTCCATAATATCTATCAGCTGCATAATAGCTATCAATGATTTTAAATCGGACCTCCCCCTGACGTGGTTACAAATGAACACTGTCAATAAGTGAAACCCAATTATCCATTTTTAAATCGCCTTTCACCTTTAAAGCGAAATTTATTATGACCAATTAATTCCGCCATAGCTGCGACAGAACCGTAAGTGGAGCAAATGCCAAATTATAATCTGCGAATACTACCTGTACCTTTATTCGAAGTCGCCTAATGAACCACGTCCGTTTGCGTTTTTTTCAAACGTCTGAGACGATGGGAACTCGCTAGTCGGTGCGCCAACACGTAAGGCTCGCCGGAAACACGTACAGTATTGCCCCTCTACCCTTGCCTGCCATTCTCGGCCATTTTATGAATAACACTGCGACTCAGTAATGCATCTTTTATGAGAGTTTAATTTCTCCACGCGAAGGCTTCAATGAAACATCGACCACTTGTAAAGCTGCCAAATGTGATAGGATCGGATCGGAAGGAGCCAATCAGTTGGAGTTAAATACCTTTAGAAACTTAAGTGTAGATAATGATGACAAATCAAAATAAAAACTATAGATAGATTTAAATACCCATTCAAGGTCGACTAATTACAATTAGTCCATCAATAATTAAGATTGAACAGTTTTATCATCTTCGTCAACTTTCTTAAAATCGTATCCATTCGATAACATCGCCTTTATAATGCAATATCACCTACCTACCAGTGCATTCTCCTTGATGAGCTGATTGCAACGACCTTTAAATTATTTTTAGTTTCACTTTTTCACTACTCAAATGGATAAATAAGTAGTTAAATTAATATAGAAATTCAAGAATATTTACAGTTAAGGTCCTTAAAATCAAAATGATTCTTCTACAGTGTTTATCTTCTACAGTGCAATTTTAATACATACTAATGTTAAATTGCTTCTAAAATGTTTTCATGTATGCTTTCATTAAATGTTCTCCCCTTAAAGTTAACACAACCTATCTCTACAAACAATGAAAGCAAGTAATACAATATTTAATAGAAATTTTAATATAGATTTCGATGATGATCGACTATGGGGATTTGTGTAAAATCCAAGTAGATGTTACTAGTGGGAAGTATTTAATATATCACAACAAACATAGTTCAGAGGACTTGGACATAATAAATTAGAAAGAAAACCTAACTTCGTAGAAAACGATATGAAAGTACCTATTTTATCATTGACCAAGACAATCCAACATCAAGTTTACACCAAATAACCTCGACCATATAACTATTTTGAAGTGTTTCGGTAAGTAAAAACTTGATACATATAAAATGATATTTGTCTAAGAACGATCCAGATCGTATAGTTTATTTTTGAGAAGAAACATTGAACGATTTGGAAAGAATGAGGAAGTTTCTAATTTCATTCTTTCAGCTCTTAATTTTATTCTTTATTCAGACGAATAAAGTGCCACGATAAATGAGAAAGTAAACAAAGAATACTGTAGGTATTATTAAGAAGTGTATATATTCATTGGATGCATAAAATCCATACACAACATTTTAAAAATGTTAACATTTAGATAGGTATCATGGGCAATTATATTATTAGTCAAATTTTAATTAACATAAGTCAAATATACCGAATCCGACTTTAGTAAGAGATGTTTCGTTATTTACAACTTATACTAAACCTTTAAAATTAGCACCTATCTTTTAGTAAAGTAATTAAGTAAATCTAACACAAAGGTCTGAAGGTTTATACCTTTTGAACCGTCGCACTCTATCACTATCGTGTAACACTGTAACTGCAAATTTATTGAGATGCACTTTAATGCGGTCACTGTATTTCTTACTGTGTATCTGTATTTCTTCTTTGACTGATGTACGCGTATACCATACATCCCAATTGGTTTAATTATGTACTAGGGAATTTTTTTAAGTTTAGAGTTCCTACCAATGGGCCAGTAGACTTTCCTAAACGTAATTTCCATCTCATTACGTTTAAATATCCATGCCCCACCTCTCATCTAAATACTAGCATGTAGAAAGATACGTATATCTAATTTTTTATGTTTTCCTTCTATGCAAAGTTTGAATAAAGTCGAAAAGGGGTAATTCTATCCTTTTGCTTGTTAGTTCACATTGTATTCTTGAGCATAAACTCAGCCTTGTCGATATATAATAAGTTTCTCTTGTATAAGCAAATATTAAAACCGGTATGGACTTATGGTATTAAGCTTTGGGGTTGTATCAGATAGTCAAATATTAAAATTATATAAACTTTTCAAAATAAATTACCACGGAACATCGTTAGTGCACCTTGGTATATGAGAAAAGAAGATCTCCACCGAGAACTTGGAATATAATATGCTGAGATAGAGAAAAAATTTGCAAGAGCCACGAAGGAAGACTTCTACAACACGAGAATATCGAGGCCATCCAACTTCTTGATAACTCTAACCAAATAAGATAACTGAAGAGGTTTAAACCCCATGAGTTAGTGTAGTTCTTTGAGTGAAATTAAAAGCATAGTAATTTATGTAGTGTACAAGAAAAAGTACCATACTTGTCATCAATTGTGTAGTATACAAGAAGACATCAATGGGTGACTCAGAATTTAAGTAATTTAGTACGGGGTTTTTCAATAGGAACGCTCAAAATTTATTAGGTTATAGCGGCCATATTGCTAAAGCAATATCTGTCAAATTTATTGCTAATTATTCAGTAGTATATGGCGAATCAGCATGGACGGTTATGTTATTCAATTCGAATCAACTGGTTTCATAAATAATCAGCCAACAACGAGGCAGTCAATCTCTCATCGTTCACAAGAACTTGGCCTTTCTGCGACTTCAACTTGGCGAGTCTTGCGTGAGGACTTGGGTCTGCACCCGTCTAAAATCCAACTGACCCAGAAACTTAAGGTAAACTACCATAGACATCGCCGTCTCTTTACTGATTGGGTAGTTAGAAGTTGACCAAAATTTCGCCAAAAAAATCTTTAGAGACGAGTTCCATTTTTGGATGAATGGATATGTGAACAAGCAAAATTGTCGGATTTGGGACGATAACAATCCACACGAGATACACCAGCAACAAATTCATCCCGAGAAAGACATCGTTTGGTTGCGGATTTTGGTCCGGAGGAATCATCGATCCGTACTTCTTCCAACACAAAACTGGCATTGCCATAACCGTCAACGCGAGCGCTACAGCTCAATCAGCTCAATGATAAGCAACCTCCTGTTGCCTAAACTGGGTGGTGTGGATACCGACGACATATGGTTCCAACAGGACGGCGCTACGTGCCACACAGCGCATGCCATGATGGACATTCTGCGAGCGATTGAGAATCTCGCGTAGCGGTGACGTGAACTAGCTACTGAGATCCTGCTATTTAACGCCTTTAGACTTCTTCCTTTGGGTCTATCTTAATTCGCAGGTCTATGCGAATAAACCGTAAACATCTAATGTCCTCAAAGTCAACATAACGATCTCCATCCAGTAGATTCAGCCAGATTTATGCGCCAAAGTCATCGAAAATTGGACCTTCCGAATATGTGCCACGAAGCAAAGCAACGACGGATATTTGATTGATATTTGAATTTATGTTGCATATTTAATGCTATAAAATATTCTTTCAGCTAAAAAAAAATGACTAGATATCTCACACACCTACTTGTTTTATTTACGTTTAAAAATCGAGCATCCTTATTGATAGACCCTTTGTAATAGGATTAGAAATAGGTTATTCATCAGTCTTAGACTAAATCGCAACAGTATTTTAGTACACAAAAAACATTGTATTCGAGTAATTGAATTTATTACGGAATTTTACATGTAACAAGAAAAACTACTAAACCCAGGATCTGAATATTTCAGCGGTGTACCACATTAGAAAGTAAAAAAATATATATTCAGTTACTTCAACGTCTAGGAAATAATTAACGACCCATACGGCTGCTATTGTTACAAGCCAAAGAAAGCGTCAAGATTTATAACTCTACCACTTTACGACGGCGTTTTCTTTTTCACGGGCACGTGCCCATCGCGCTCGGCCGCCCACTACGGCTCGGTTCAGGCACCTGGAAGGCATCACGGTCTCTAGAAAATTTCTGATCGCTATCACATCTCTGATTTTATTGCGCAAAACAACAAAATGGAACGTCTAGTTTATTTGGTTTTGATTGTTGGCATATACAGTTACGTTAATGTGTATTCAAACAGAAACGTTGAACTCCCGCGAAGCCATTATGGCCGTGGAACGACGGGTAATGTGTTGGAAGCATCAGATCGACGATTTGGATTACGGGCATTCTAAGTTAACTTTTACGTGGTTCGTTAAATGTTATATGTTAGTCAAATGTATAGTGTATTCCATTCTCATTACATCATAAATAAAGTGTCATGTCGCAGACAATACGAACCGCCAACTTAAGTAATACGTGCAGCTTAAACTAAGTATACCCGTACTTAGGTTATTTTTAAACTGTTATTAAACGAAAAAAAAGTTTCAGTATTATACATTTTTATCGATTTAGTTTTTATTTTCACTAGATGTTTCCATTTACTTTTAAATTTAACGCTTCTTCAGGTTAAGGAACCGTTATATTCTTAACTAAGTAATATTTACTGGTTTTGGCTAAAATACACAAATTTATTACAGCGCATATTGGGGTGAAAACACTGGAGAACAAAATTACTTTTTTTTTGTCCTCCGAGCTAAAATATGTAAACTTTATAACACTTTTACATTTATTTCAATTCTGTCGTCAGCATTTTTGTGTTAGGCAGGACTTAAAAGTGACAATGCAATTAAGCTTTATAAAGAAATATATTATTTATCAATAAATAACGTTGTATAAAGTTATAAATTTATTTAAAGAACGTACAGATAGCGTCTATAGTTTGATTAGAAACATCTCTCTTCAGTATCCAGCTATACTTTGCCAACATAACGGGATTCTATTTGCCCTGATATCGCTTCTCTATGTTCAAAATGTCGTGATGAAATTTTTCGCCATGTTCGTCACTGAGAGCTTCAAGATTTTTTGGGAAAAGTTTAAATGTAAGTACAAAAGTATATTCTTAGGCTTATGTTGTATCCCATGGCTTTATATGAGGCCTATAGATTGATTATAATCTCCACGTAATTTTCTGATTCATGATTTCCCAAGAAGCCGTTGCAAATTCCCTTAAACAAATAACCATGCTGCTTTTTCAAATTCATTAATCTCCTCATCGAATGTTTGATCTCAAAACAGCTGTCTGATCTGAAGGTCCCACAACATATATCTTCCCTTGTTTTAGCATCAATAATCTCAGACAAGTTATTCCTCACGTATGCAAATCCATGGTCAGTTTTATATACCTTTAACGGCATTTTTGAGTTAATATTTTATTATATACTTCAATAAGGCACCTAAAGAAGTGATAAAATAAATTACCGTTATTCCACCAAAAGAAGAGTGTTATATCATCGTGCAATTTGAACCATTTAGAAAATCAAAAGTTTTAACGTAGCACATGAATTAAATCTACGGAATTAAAATCTATAGATCCAGAGATTGTGGAATTGATTTTAACATATTGAAATGTAGTATTAATTAATATATAAAGATGACACCATATATAGGCAACTACGTATAACTTATAATAATTTACGAGTAAGCAAATCGCAATAATATTGCGCCGCCCCTTCGTTCATATCGAGGCACTTCCGGAGCACGCCTCTGGAGACTTCGGATCAAAAAACAAAAGATATCACGTTGTTCGCAAGGATCGATTTACTATATTGATTTTGTCAAAATGCCGAAATTCGAACGAGAAGCATTTCGTACATCGACCTAAACATTTCGTGATACACACACGAAAACAGCCGTTTAGTAAACATAAATATATAATTTATATTTTTTATGTAAGAAAAACATGTCTTATTATTTATTTTATATCACTTTGTATTTAATTAACTTTATAAAAATTATTTTATTTTAATTTATAATTTTGACTTGTGGTTATGTCGAAAAATGAGTAACCTCTTACAGACTAATTATTACTATGTAATTATTTGATGATTACTTAATCATATTTCGAAGATTACTTTTAAAGATATGTCGGAGATTACTGAATGTTTATCCAAAGATTTCTGTATTTATAACCTTTCTGTCACTGAGATGGCAGGAAGGTTCCAAGAAGTGTTTTTCTTTTAAGGTTTACAACTCGCAATAAACGTGATGAATAATAAACTTAATTTGTGATAAAGCAGGAAAGGATTTAGTTACATGTGTAAGACGTAAGTTTATTTCTTTAGTCTAATTTATGGGCCCGCTATCACAGCGACGCTGGTGACACCACCCCCATTAAGATAAGACCGGTTGAATATGAAATACACAGGCTAGACAAAGAAATGATGCCATCAGGCATATATATTATAAACAAACGCCTGAAGCCAATAGTCCCTACGTCGGTCGATTCATTATGTATGTAGAGTGCCTTTGTGCGTGCAGCTAAAAACAAAACTGAATTGTGTTAAAAATTGTGTTCTTTATAATAATTCCTGGATAATCATCAATTGGTGAGTTTATTCACTGAGCATTCCATTTTCTCCTAAATATCAAATACTATATCTTGACTGATTTTACGTTTAATCACTTAAGTATTTCATTAAAATATACAGGTCGAAATAGTATAACTTTAGGATAGCTGAGCTACGCAATCCTTTATTCCTATTTATCGCTATTACGGAGTGCTTGAGCCGTTTAGCGTGACCCTGGGATTTGCTTTGCGGAGTGCTTGAGCCGTTCAGGTTGCTGTGGAGTGTTTGAGCCACAGTGCATCCTATATTTTTATCCGTTACCTCGTTTTCTATTATATAAGTCTTTTCACAACTTAGCAACTAGTAGGTGACAGACACAAAGTGCTTTATAACGATAAATTAAGCTTTAGAAATAATATAACTTTTAATGAAGATCTATGTAATCATATTAAAGGCAATTTTTGATAAAGAAAACCATATGGCGAATTGGTTGCTTAGACTATTGTTTTGTTCCAGGTATCTCACTTGTCTTGTTACGTTGCTCAGGAGTACCTTCATCTTTAGAACATTAATTAAGTAAATTTTTTTTTGAATATTATTTCTGCTTATTCTCAAACCTGACATTATAATTTGTTTATTTATTTATTTTTTTTACATTATTATTTAATTCCTCGGCTCTTAACGAAATATGGCTCACACATGATAACCGTAATGACTTTCTTAGACACAACATCCTGTATGTGAATGGTCTGAATTATAACATTATGCAGTGTGGTATTATACTAAGTCTAATATAACAATGTGGTAGGATTTTATGTAACATTAATATTAATATTTACAAAAAACATGTTTATAAGTTTTTTGTTTAATTAACTTTTATTTACTTTTCAAAGGACGGAAATAAATATCTCCATAAGTCGTTTTTGCTAAATTTTCGAATTCTTTTAACTACCTTGTCATCTCCTGGGCTATGTCTTAGATATCACTCATCGATTATTTATTATTTCTTCTCCTGGCCTATGTTTTAGATATGACTCATCGATCATTTATTACATTTTACCTTTTGTCGCTCCATTTTCTTAAATCGCATGAAAACTGTTATAAAACGATTGTATTTTTAATCACCTATAATTTCATTCATAACGTAATTTTGTATGATATTAATTGAAATAACGGTTATTAGTATATTTAACGACTACGGACATCATAGTGCAGTGGCGGCTCGTGAGTGTATTATATGGGTGGTCACAGTAATGACTATATGGAGATAGCAAAATGCTAAAAGAACATATATCTTCCCGTTACCTGTAGAGGAAATCAGCTCGTACTTGTATGTAAAGATAAACAAGGTAAAATAGTTAATCTTTTTTTGCAAAATCGCAACATTGATATCAATCGTGAATTTTCCGTCGATCTTCAATAGAAAATCAACTGAATTTAACGTTTAAAGTTACGACTGATGATCACAACAATATAGAAGCGAATAGAACAATCAGCCACTAGAGATGGTTACATACTAAAATGTGACCATCTCCAACGTAATCTCATCAAATTTAAGTAAGCGACTTCTTACTTAAATTATTCTTCAACTGCGAACAAAGCATACATTACCCGCTCAATGAAAAAGTACGACTTGACACGACTAATATTCTGAGGGCTATCTAAACGTGTGCCCGTATCCGTTGCGTCCCGATACGCAAGTCTAGCCTAAACGTTTAGACTACGATGGCCCCATGAAGGGTTTATAATATAAAGTTATAATATTTATATATAAAATATTATATTTTTTATAAATTCTAGTGTTTTTCTCTAAAAAAATTGAACTGGGTACGTTCACTTGTGCCCTTTATTATCAGCCGTCACTGGCAAAACGTTTTATTATTATCCTGGGACAAAAACTATATACACAGTTTTTTATCGAATCACTCTAAAAGAAAACCATAGGTATAATATTACATATGCATAAGAAACTTGTTAAACAGCTACTAATTATACCACTGACGGAATAAATTTATGTGTCATTTACTGACTATACGCGTTCCCAGACCTAAATGACTTACCGGCGGATAAAAAATAACTCTTGCTTTTTAATGACAAAATTGCTTCCGCATCGGCCGTGAGTGATATATTTATTTCACATACATACATGTAATACAGTTGTATTTATTTGCCTCTACAAATTGGTAAGAAATTACTACATGGGTCTTCTACTCTGACAGCGATCATAATAATTATTGTAATTACGGAAATATACATCAAGTGAATTTTAGACATTTTAATGCGTAATTACTGTCACAGCTAATGGACAAGTCATCAAATAATTAACCATTTGTTGTAAATTCATGGGCATCTACAGGGTGATACAGGTCTGATTGTCATAAGATGAATACTCCGGGGAGGGAGTGGAAGAACTTTCAATGAAGCAATAAAGACAGGGGAATAGTTTTCCACGGTCACAGGAAGATTACAGAGTTCTCGATAATCTCGCTACCGAAGTTAGCAGCAGCGGGAGATGATTAATGCTAGTTTAAAATACCTCTGATTTATATTTGTACGGACAATTTATTAAGATTCAGTGAACTGTTATGAATGGTTTTCGACTTCGTGCACTGTTCACTAATAGATCCACTCAACTTGACTCAACTGTTTTTCTTCATGGTCAATGAACAGCAATAACTTCTTTTAGTTTACGTCACTACTTTAAATATTTGACCTATTAATGTCGTCATTCGCCCAAATATAAACCAAAAGAATGGACTATTAGGTATAAAGCTCTTATTTTTGTTCATACTATTATCACATTTAGCTTTTATTTCACATTTTAATATATAAATGTCTGTTTTGTGTTATACATTATACTAATTTTAAGTTACTAGAGTCTATGTTGTTTATTGTTGTTTTCGAAAACATATTGGGCAACGGAAAATGTTGTATTCTTCCATATTTCAAATGAGTCATGTGTTTCTTAACCTTAGTTATAATTTCTTTTTTTGTTTGCCCAATATACTTTTGACTACAATCTTGGCAACTTATTTCGTATACCTCGGACTTTTCATTATGTTCAATTTCATCTTTGGCATTTCCCAAAAGTTGTTACAATTTGTTTATAGAAGAGTGAACTAACGTCATTCTAAAACCTTTTAAAACTCTTTCGATACCTCTGGTAAATTATGCTTCATATAGAACTGACATGATTTTATGATTTGTGGAATCTTCCCGAGGGATCGTGAAGTTAAGAAGAGTGGTCTTTAAATTTACGTTTTCTAATTAATTTATCTATTATGTGAAATGAATACCCGTTACTTTTAGCTACATCCCCAATGTTTTTTTCTTTTCCAAGAAAAATAGTCAAATGTTATTAGCTAACAGTGCATGAAACCAGAAAATATTCATAACAATTTATTGAACCTGAAAAAAATTTTCATATAAATAAAAATTAGACGTAATTTAAAACTAGTGTTAATCACCTCCCCATGATACCAATTTGGTTGGCCGAACGCACCCCGAGAAATATGTAAGCTTTCGGTGTTCGGGAAAACTGATCTTCTATTTTATAAAATTTATAGTTTAAAAATTTGGATTGTGTACCAGATTCTATCTGAATTATAATAACAAACTGAACTATATAATATATAAAAAATAATTTGATCACAGGTTGATATGATGAAAAACGTTGATCTTACCTACATAGTTCTTTACTAATAAATAATTCTATTAAAGTGGGTCAAGTTACGTGCCATACTGATATCATTAAAAACATGCAAACGTGTTGTTAATTGTAAAAAGGATATAAACTACAAATTACTATTTAACTACAATTAAAAAGAAGGACTAATAACTTTCGTAAATTAAACTAACGGTTGGAAATTTTATGCTCTTTCACAAAAGTTACAAACCGACAACTTCTTAAGACTATTACAACTTCACCAGAATTGTTCGAAAAATTTTGATTTTTGATAAAACAGTATTGACATAAATGCACGATACGATGATTTTAATAGCCACTATAACCTCTTGTAGGATTATGTGTGTAGTCTCTATAGCATAGGTGAGTTGTTATAATGAAATTAAACAAATAAAGAAATTACTTTTAAAGATTCTAATATGACAATATGAAAACTGCTCTCAAATTACTCATCTCTTATAGTGGGACTAAGATTTACATAGAAAACTGAATAAGTAAGTGATCTAAATTAAAAATATGTTTATATATTTTGATGACCTATTCAATTTCCCATCTAACTATATTTTGAGAGCATAACAAGCAATATAGATCACGATCTCGCTCTTACATAATCCTAGAAGCTTTTAGAAAATATAATCAATACTGATGTCATAAAATTGTGTATTTTCATCTAATATTTGAACTAAAATACGTATAAATTTATACATATTTTTTACTTTTTGGAACTTTTGGAAGACACATTCACGAATCAACGTTGAACTTCTATTGGATATTGAGTATCGTTATGTTTGATCGGCACTATTGATCTATAATCGTACGCGCTCATTCATAAACAGGAAACGACTTTTATTACGGGACGTCGTGAAACGCAGCGATCATCAGTAATAAATACATTCATAACATAGATATGATACCAGATAGTATAACTAAACTGGTGGCTTTTCCACATAAATCGACAAATAACCAGTTGATCTTCTTGCCAGCGTAGAAATCAAACACTTAATTATAAATAATTTATGACGTTGAGACTCTGAGGTATGTTTAATGTCGACTTGATTCCAGCGAGATTGATCATTTTTTACTGCATAAATGTAATATGGGTAGAAAATAATTAGATAGGAACTTAGATATTTACATGCAGTTTTCCTTGCAGTTTCTTTAATACTCGAGGTTCGATATCGAAAAGAACGATATGTAGAAATGTAGGAGGCCGATTAAGGTAGTTTCTTCGGAAACCCACTTTTCTACAGAATTTCATCAAGTTTCGGGTACACATAAAGAATAAACTTCCCCAAGGAAATTGCTTAAATGAAAAATGTTTGCCCGTACAATAAAGGAGATATTCACCATAAAAGTTGGAACTTTTTGCATGGCTTGAATGTACCAGTTGCCTAAAAGGTACACCAATATAATGCAAAGTTTTACTACCAGAGAGTAATATTCAAATTACAGAAATAATGAGTTTATACTTCAATCCATCTGCAAATGCCTGATATAATAAGGACTAAACAAATTAGGTCAAAACAGCTATTCTCCTGGCTATATGCTAAACGCCGAGCGCTGAATTACATGACAAAATTTGTCGTATTTTTGTCTAACAGAATTGGCACTAAAAATACAGTGATTGTTCCAAAACCACCAAGAAAGATGCAAAGTGTCATTTATCTCAGGATATCGTTAACTGCAGACCGGTTTCGACCTTTCTATCTTGGGTCTCGTCAGCGCAGTGTAAACGAGTATACCTTCGACAGATAAACACAACAACAATTGGAACAATTTTTTGGTTTTGGAATAATCACTGTATTTTTAGTGCTAACTCTGTTAGACAAAAATACGACAAATTTTGTCATGTAATTCAGCGCTCGGCGTTTGGAATATAGCCAGGAGAATAGCTGTTTTGACCTAATTTGTTTAGTCCTTATTATATAAGGTATTTTCAGATGGGTTGGAGTATAAACTCCTTATTTCTGCAGTTTGAATATTACCCTCTGGTAGTAAAACTTTGCATTATATTGATGATCTCAAGTTTTTACTTAGATTTAGATTGTTCGAAACCACCAAGAGATGGCGTTTGGTACGTTCTACTGCGATGGAACGTAGCAACGTCTACTAGATGTGAGCTTTATCTGTTGAAGGTATACTCGTTTACACTGCACTGACGAGACCCAAGATAGAAAGGTCAAAACCGGTCTGCAGTTAACGATATCCTGAGATAGGTGACACTTTGCATCATTCTTATATTTTTGCCAAGCCCGCTCAATTCAACAATACGTCGTCTAATGCTTAAGGTTAATTACTCTGCTTAATTTTCTTTTGTTAAGATTAATTTTTGCAATACAATTTAAATGTTTGTATTACTACACGCTTTGCAAATTTTCCTTTATTGTCCCGCAACTAATCACGACAAAAATTCATTTTAAATTTTTCTATAAATTTTCTCCCATACTAAAAAAGTTTACAAAGTCAGGTTAAGTATAAAACATACACAATCACAACAGATTAAAACATGACACAACACAACGTTGCCATGTCTTTAGTTTCAATTAATAAACACGGTATACGTACTATTCACTTAATCGCTATTTGCCAAATAAAAAAAACTCTCTTACCTTGCTAATAAATGAAATAGTCTAGCTGAGCCTAGCCATAAAACAATCCACGGTATGTTTTGAGATTTTTTATTTGGCAATCAAATAAACTATATACATGCAGTGTGTGAGTATAGAGTACAGTCTCTGATGAAAAATGATGAACATTAGACTACTGATATTTCAACTATTTTACGTTTACTCGAGCATTTATTTTTGGACCGGACTGTACCGGAGAAACTACCTTAATTAGTATATTTGTGAGAAATACTGAAATTCCTGTTTCAGTTATAGTTTTCACCCAATATAGTCTATGTCTCATAAAAAGTTTAACGAAAAATTTTATGAAATATAAACATTTCATATTCTCTCCACATACTGTATAACATACATCGCAATAAATATAACATCACCACCAACTTTGACCTTTAACAAAATCAAACAATGGTACGTACATTCATCGAACGCTGAGAAAATGTTTTATAATCCTTCGGCGTAGGTCCTGTAATGCTCAATGCAATTTTTAAAGTGAATACTATATTTGACCTTTCCGATGTGTTATGCAAGACGTTAAGTGGTGCGTGTAAAAATTCGGCGTGTCACGGCAATTCCATCTACATTTTTTCGCTTTTACTTTGGGCGCGGTGAAGAAAATTAATTTAAAATATCAGGGCACGTTGTGAAAGAAAAATATGTATAAGTTTTGCTCGTTTGTTAACGGTGAGATATTTTCTGGGTTAAGACCTTGTGTACCATAGAAAACAGCCTGTGCTTTATTTACAAAAGTATAGTAATAAAAATGCATGACCCTCTCATGAAAGATAAATAATAATATTAATAATAATATAGACCAAGGTGGATATCTAGGTCAGGGGTTCTCAACCTTTTTCAACCCACGTACCCCTTTTTGTTTATCATTAACTATGCGTACCCTCAACAAAAAAAAAACTTTAGTTTTATTAAAATGTATTATATTAGTTAAGTTAAAGTTTAACTGTTAAACTCTTAAAGTTTAATTGCGAATAGGTAATTTAAATTAAAAACAAGAAATTTTATTTTAATGGACATTTTATTACAAAATTTTTATTGATCAGACATAAAATTAAAAAAGTCTCGGAAAATAATTAGTGGAACCGCTGGGCTTCTTTTTGTTTACAAAGTTCATCAATGTTTGGCTCCAGCTTGGTCAAATACAGCCGCAAATCATCCTCAACATTAAGCTTGTTTCTATACTTGTTCTTCAGGTAAGTTAAACTTGAAAACCTTTTTTCGCACAAGTAAGTTATCGTAAACCCGGGAAGGTACTTCACAGCAGTCTCTGCCAGTACTTTGTGTTTTATTTTCAATACCAGCCCAGGAGTTAATTAACAAAGTATTGCAATACTTTTGTTTCAATGTAGATTCACACGATATTTTAATTAGCTGTTCCCTTTGCGAATAACTTTTTACTACTTTTTGGTAGTTAATCGCGTACCCCTTACAGATTTTCGCGTACCCCTAAAGGGTATGCGTATCACCGGTTGAGAACCATTGCTCTAAGTTATCTATTGTTTTTTTCTACTTATTTCGGATTTTGAAAACTATTTCAGATCTAATGGTATCCATGGTCTTAATATCAATAACATATTAATATTATATGCTAATGACTTCGTCATTATAACTGAATTAGTAATTAATCTATACAGACAGCTCAATTTGATAGAACATTATGCTACACTGAATAAACTAGCTATAGATACGGAGAAAACAAGAATACTATGATTTTCTTGTGGAGTGTACGCGGAGGTAAACAAAAGAAACCCAACTGATGATATGGTGGGTGGAGTTTTGTACCGCGTTCTGCTGCTAGAACTATAGAGCTATGCTTCCCGAGTTAGTAAGCCAAGCGTAGTCGCTAAAGAAGGTTCCGTTCGGCTTATGTGAATTTTTTAGTCAGAGTTATTTTGTGTGCTCGTCGTTTTTTGATTCTTATGAACAGCGCGCGGCCGTAGAGTTTAGCTTCTTGCTCGGAAGAACTGGGACAGACACTCTTGAAATGTAAAGGACGGCCTATAAGCATGATGTTATCGAGAAAACTCAAGTGTTTGAGTGCTTTTTCCGTTTCAAAAGAGGTGAAATGTTGATTTGTGACAAACCTAGTTCTGGTCGTTCTCCTACGGCTCGAACCGATGCGAATTATGAAGAAATTCGTTAAATCATCCTGGAATATCGACGACGGACTATTGACGAAGTGGGGAAATTTTTGATCAAAAATTGGCACACAGACAGGGCTGCGTGAGTAGGGGCGTTATTGTGGTGGAAAACCAGTCACCCGACTGTCACAAATCAGGCCTCTTCCGCCGCAAACTGATGCTCAATATTTTCAAAACTTCCAGGTGGAAAGCCTGGTTAACTGTCTGACCCTGTGGAACAAACTCTGAATGGACAACTCCTCTCACATCGAAAATACAAAAAAAAACGAGAGCACACAAGCAACTCTCACTAAAGAATTTACACAAGCCGAATGGAACCCTCTTTGGCGACGACACATGACTTACTCGAGAATGCCAGCTCTATACGCTCTTAGCGGCAGAACTCAGTACTAAAACTCTGCCCACCACAACATCAGTTCGGTTTGCTTTGAATACCCTATCGTATCGTCTTTAATTTATTTTTAGTACGTAAAAACTAGGGGTTGTATGTAAGAATTTCGTTTGTGTTCTCTTCTTTATTTAGACAAGCCGTTCAATTTGTAACGTCAAAAGGTAAACAAACCATTGATTCTATTTTATCGTCTACTATGCCCAGGATCATTCATGGCAGACACGTATAGCCCTATAAAAATCCTTAATTATCAACTCACTATCACATTGTTTAGGAATTGGGAAAGATAATTCAACTTGGATTCTCTAAAAGATTATTACTTATTCCCAAAAATACTCCCGATGATGTAGATACGCTTGTAGAAGAGGTTTTAAGGGTTTCCATACATATATATATATATATATATATATATATATATATATATATATATATATATATATATATATATATATATATATATATATATATATATATAAATAACATTTAAACTGGATTACTAGAGTTCTACCTATGAACAAAAATCGTTATCCATAGAAGTGTTTCAAAAAACACATGCATTTATTAAATACTAGCTGTACCCCGCTACGCGTTGCTGTGGCTTTCTACCTATCACAGGTGTAACATCTATATAATAGTAAGTATATAAAAACACGCGCGTATTCGAGTGAAATGTTGTGTCAAAATTTCAAAACAATCGTTGAAGAACTTCCGGAGATTTAACATTTTGAGCAAAGGAACAATTACATTTTTATTTATATAGATTGATTGATAATAGATACAATTAGTTATCATAAGTTGTCTCTTTGTGATGGTATAAGATGTCATCGTTTATGAAATAACAATTTTAGATAACGTTCGATGCTAATTACCTACT
Organism: Rosalia funebris; assembly: GCA_037954035.1. Classification (NCBI taxonomy): domain Eukaryota; kingdom Metazoa; phylum Arthropoda; class Insecta; order Coleoptera; family Cerambycidae; genus Rosalia; species Rosalia funebris. The sequence continues at coordinate 13,545,918 of JAZFAV010000002.1, read as the reverse complement.
CTTTTACTCAAATTAAAAAAAACTTTATTCAGTAAATAGAAATTCTCTAAAAAGCTCTACTTCACCTACTCTATACAAATATTTTACTATTTTCGATCAAATGGCCAGTTGCTTATAGCTTAGATAAGTAGGTAGTACTTATCATACAAATTATAACCCAATTAAGAGTTTGTAATAAATTTTCTATAAAATTCACTTTTACAATTATAAAATATATCTATCAAACCCTCTGAAATATATACGATATGCAACCTTTGAATACGATATGCAATATTCGCATAAGTAAGACCATAATAAACACCGAAAGTGTCTTACTCTACTATGAAATAAAAAATATGGCCAGAATAAATTTTTTATAAGACATTGAAAAATAATTATTTGTTAAAAATTGAGTGTTAGTAAATCTGTAGAATTTGAAATAAGCCAAAAGTGACTGTTAAAATTATGTTTCATAATTTTAAAATATTTTAATTTAAATAAAATACATTAAATCACTATCACAGCCTACTATACATTGGAAAATAAAGCTTGTTCCGGAACCTAGATGCAATCCAAACCTAGCTAGGTAGATACAATATAGATAGGTTAATTCTCTTGATTTCCAAAGCATTTAGCAAAAGATATTCAAAGCGTTTTGCAAAATTTTATGTAAATAAATATTTATTCTATAAAATATTCTATTATGACAATAATAGAATATTTTATAGACTCTAGTACTTCTAATATAAAATATTAGAAGTACTTTGGGGAATAGAAACTGCCAGAATGGAGCTTCGTCTATCGCTTGTAATATTTCAATTATGCATTTGTTATTAATGTCAGTGAAATTCCATTTAATTTTTCACATTCTTTTTCTCCATATCTATTAAGAAATATTCAGATTCTCAAAATTTATACTGCATATTTGAAGCCTTTCACTAAACGCGTAGTTACATAATTTATGTGAAATTTAATTAGTAAGTTGAAAATTTTATGATTATGATACTATCATCATAATCATAAAATTTTATCTATGCACTCCGAGAATTCTCATGTATACTTTATAATTAAATTAATTAATTAATAATTTAACATGCATAATATTTTATTTATTATAAATTACGAATGTTAGAATTGTTTAACTCGTGATAATTTGGTTGACAAATGTTTAGTAGTTTATAATTGCAATTTTAACTGAAATATTTGATATGTTAAAGCTTTTTCTCATTTATTAATAGCTAATATCACTTTTTCTAAATTTTCTTCCAAGTTTCGATGATACTCTAAAATAATTTGCTTAATGAAAGTACTTGCACCACTGTGACTAAAGCGTCTATTTCTGTGAGTTGCAACAGAGTCGAACTCAGGTCACTATTATTACATAACAATAGGTCACTGAGAATACATCATGATAAAATAATGAATATTTGAATAAACAGAAAAATGGGAAGATAAATGTATACACAGATGTGTTCCAAACAGCTGTATCTAGGATTTTTCATAAATACAACTTGCAGTCTTCTTTTTAATAATAGTACTGAATTTACGTGTGTTATGGTTGTTTATTTTTTGTTTAATAGCATAAGACAACATAAACCATTCTTGTAATGATAAGGAATATGTTTCCAGTTTTCTTATTACAGTAATTAAAATGGAATAGTCACTATTAATATAATGGACATAATCTCGTATGATTTGTAGTTGCAGTAAATTCTGCACTGTGTTTATGGCATTGCTTTCATTGGGATCAAACCTAAGGATTACACGTTTTATTTTCTCAAAATGATTATCATAATAAGCTACAGCTAAGCTTCTATATACCTCATCTTGTGACATCTGATACAGGAGATAAACGTATGTCTGTCAGAGCTTCTCTAAACGTGTCCCTCCGAGTTGGCGCTATTACCCCTATATCTTACTGTTTCTGATATCTGGTTAAGTACATGAGCTGCACATGTAAAGTGTATGATATTTGGAAAAGTTTTAGTTAAGAATTCTTCTACTTTTCGCATGTATGCAGCTGTGCCCGTTAGTACTACTAATAATTTATGGGAACTGTTTTTATCTGACCATACACAGTGAGAATACTCAAAATTCTACAATGATTTTGTAACTGGTCCTACTTCTTACAAGCCACTAAATGATGTATTATAAATAAATACTTCAGATGTACTAGTTATTAGAAATAGTGAAAGCAAGTTAGAATTTGATATATACAGAAAAGACACTAGACTCTCAAATATATCCCTAATGATCCCACCATTGTTCAATAAAATGGCGAACCTCAATTTCCTAGTCCATTGCCTACTAAGCTTCCCTCTCCATAAAGATAGGTTTGAAAAAGAAAAAGCGTTAATCAATGATATAGCTGAGTTTAATTTGTATTCTGTTGGTAAGATTCTGAAAAAATGATTAGGAAACATAAATTTAAAGAAACACTTCGAAAATTCTCGACCTTTCAAACTGAAAAGAGACATCCAAAAAATATGTCTCTATACGTTACGCGCCTCGATTCACCCGGGGTATTAGTAGGATTTTTAAAGGATACAGGGATGACGGTAGGTCATTCATCGAAAATAAATTAAAACAACTTTTAGGCAATTTATTTAAATTAAATTAAGCAAAAGACAACATTATTACAAACGACAGGTCGGGGATTTACGAAATCAGCTGTAACGACTGTCATCAAAGGTATGTTTGACAGACCAGACGATCTATTCAAACCAGGTGCAAAGAACACATGGCGCATCTCAAATATGGTAGAATAGATAAGTCCAGTGGTGCCCAACATACCTTCGAGAACAACCATAATATAGATATAAGTAGCTTAAGATTAATTAGGAGTGTTACAAATACTAGACAGCTAGATGCATTTGAAAGTTGAAAAAGCATTGAAGATTTGGAGAATTACAAATTGAAATCCAATTAGAAATTGAAAAGTGTAAAAATAGTGTGAATAGTGCAAGAGAACAAAGCGTCTATTCCACATAGTCCGCTTTATTGGTCAGTTACTCACGCTTCACTGAGCCACAACCGTGATGGTTGGAGCTCAATGAGCCGCAACAATAATTTAGGTATAAATAGGATTGGCATCATTTCCAGATGATGCCAACTTCGTTGGCGAGACGTGTGTCGAGTGTAGCGTTTTGGTGTTTTGTGGAAAACTACGTCAGTGTTATCTTCACACCAAAGGTTCTAACCCACTCGAGTATAGTTTTTTAATGTTGTTGGATTAGGGAGGCTTCGGTACATATATTTTTCTAAAAACTGCTGTAGTGTGAGGTTCTTCAGTTTATATAACACTGCTTTATAGAAAATCTGTGGCTTGAACTACTGTGAGGTCATAGAAAACTATAGTGTCGTCATTATCGTGACCGCTAGACGAAGCATGACTCTTCACATACATTATTACATTACTTCTTTTAGACGAATTAATATTTCGTTTACACCCATTACAAAATAGATCATTTTCTTTAACACACATGTCCGAAAACAGATTCGAGTCACTAACAATCTAGGTTTGCAGTAATTCTCGTCTAAATTTTGTGTCTCGTGGTATGTTAATTTCCACGTAATCGCACAAATAAAAACACAGTAATTCAGACACAACGTGATCCACGAAGCAGCGTAAACAGTGAAAACAGCAGTGAGATAAATACAAATCCATAACAGGCCTCTATGTAACATCCGATGACAATATTGTTGCTAAGGAGATAGAAATCGGAAACATATCGCTTATTAGTCCGTCTCTGTTGTAGCTCATCGGAATAGACGCTTTAACTATGACTAACTAAAATTAACCATGGGTTCCGGTGATAGACTAAACAGAAATAAGCAAAAACATATTGCTATCCTCCTTGTACTGTCTACAGTAATATAAACGTCTTAATAAGTTTTTGGTTCAGATGGTTTATGAACTGTACCGACGGACGTTGTTACTCTACCGTAGCAGACACAAAGAAAATCAGAACATTATGAATGGAGAAATAAAAATATAACTGTTTCAGTAATTCGGACAAGACGTTAAAATTATATCATGTTTCACGCATTGCCAACCCGGCTTTCACAAAACATTTACGCCCAATAAGCTACACCGTTTGAGGAACGGTACGAGATGAATTCCTTCAAATGTTACATTTTATTTTCGAAATGGTTACAATATTTTAAAACAGGATAGGGCGTTGCAAAATGTTTTATTATATAGTATTCATAAATTTATTATGGTGTGCTATACAAAATGCGTAAATACATACATTATAATGTTTTTTAATACCTAAAGGCTTTTAATTACAGTACTAGGGCCATAGCGAGATTCATTGTAATATTGGTACTATAATATGTAAATAAATGAATATTAACTAAACTAAACTATATAAACTTTATAAAGTAAATATTAAACACATCGAGTAAATCTTTAAGGGTGCTTTCAGGAGTTTTTGGTCTTATGTTCAAAGTAAAAGCTAGTCGATGCGTATTCTATCAATGGTTTTCTTCGATGAGGAACCATCTGATGCTCCAAATAGAATTGTAAATGGATTCGCTAGATATTTTTCCAATCTTTTCCACTTACGATGTGTACACAATAAGCACAAGTTCTGACAATATAGCAAAACAAGGCAATATAACCTATATTAATATAGCAAAATTTAGAGAAAGGGATATTCGTCAATCATTATTAAAACTTAAAAACAAAATGACGTGTGATGATGATCAGATCCCGAGTTTTCTTATTAAATGTTGATCAGGGCACTTAATATAGGTATTCCTTTTGTTATACTCGTATATATACATATCGGTTTATAACGTCCTTCGCCGTCTTCCAATTCCTAATCTCCATTCCTCTCTGTTTCTCCACATGTCCTCGTCCAGACCTCTCTCCAGAACTTCATTATCAATGCCCTGTCTCCAACTTTTTCGTGGTCTTCGTCGCCTTCTTCTTCCTTGTGGTTTCCAGTTTAGATTTTTTTTGGGTATTCTGTCATTTGGCACTCGCCCACATGCCCGTACCATACGAGTTGTTTGGTTCTTATATCATCTACAATGTCATGTGTTATTCCCATCATATTTCTTATTCTCTCATTTGTTACCCTTTCTCTCTTTGATTTTCCAACTGACCTCCTCCAGAAGTCCATTTCTATGGTTCTTATCATTATTTCTGTTCTTTTATTGGCCATACTTCACAACTATATGTTACTATACTTTTAATTATCGAATTATATATTATTTTATTTTATTTTGTTATTTGTTTATCCCATATAATGCTGTTCAACATTGTAATTACTCTCCTTCCTTGGGTGTTTCTTTCCGAAATCGCTTCATCAAGTGTCCCGTCGTTTGATATTTTCATGCCTAGATATTTATATTTATTGCAGTGTTTGATGTTTTGTCCGGTTGACAGAATTAGATCTTGTTGTTGTCCTCCAATACACATGTATTCCGTTTTCTTCACATAACTTCTAAACCCCATTTCTCATACTCCTCGATAAGTTTGGGTGTCATATATTCCATATCATCGATATCTTGCGCAATAACAGCATGGTCATCCGCAGAGGATAATCTGTATAGTGTTGATGTATCATTCCTTCTATTTAATCTCTAATCTGATACTTCCTACCCACACATTTTCTGAGGTTTTGAAAGTAGCAAGGGTCTGCCCAATACTAAAAGGTAGCAATTCATTTGACATAAAAAAGTATCACCCAATCGCTGTTTTGTCAAATTATGCTAAGATTTTTCAAATTGTACACCCACATTTATCTTGGTCTGCAATTCGTTTTATCTCCTAATCAAGATGGGTTCGTAGCAAAACGCACCACAGTACGCACTATTTTATCAGAATTTGCCCAGATAATCGCAAATCACATAGATGACAAAGGTCAAGTACATATTGTGTCTACCGATTTTTCCAACGCCTTTGACAAAGTGAATCATAATATATTACTTTCAAAATTAGAATTATATGGATTCAGTAGTACTCTTTTTCACTTAGCAAAATCATATTTATCCAGACCCACATTATTTATTTCATATAATGACTTTAAATCCGAAACAAAAGTATTTAAAGTACCTCGAGACCTAAATTTGGGACAATTATTCTTTATGCGTCAAACATGTGTCAATAATATATTTTACCAAACAAAAAAAATTAGTAATATAAAACTTAAGTTAATTTTGAACATCAAAATAAATATTATCCATAACGCTTCTCACTTCAACATATATAACATTTATTTTCACGTTTTCGAATTATTAAGATCCGAAGAAATCATCTACCTTTTTACCAGTATCGTTAAATGTATTTAATTAACACGCTATTACAATTGAAGACTCGGTAAAACACGTCTTTTTTCATTGTTTCGCAATACCATTTTGGGATGGTCTGGTTCTATTATTTACTTTCATATTCAAAATTAACTTAAATTTCATATTCTTTTAATTTCTCGGTATAACATATTTTGGCACATATTTTTTGGCAAATTTTCATTACGAACAATATTTTAGGCTCCGCAAATGGCTTGGCAGATAGACTTGCCATACTCTATTTATCTGTAATAAAGGCACTACCATGCAAAATTTCTAGTTCGGTAAAACACTTGTCGAAAATATATTACGACCTTTCCGACTATTATGTATATATGATATTGTACTCTACATATTGAACATATCTATCTATTTTATCACCATTGCTATTATATATGTAAGTATATTAAATTTAATAATATTTTGAGATCGGAAAGACATATCGACATTACGTTTTAAAGTTTTGTCTTTGCAATTTTGTTTTTACTGTAACATTTGTATAAATATTTTCTTTTAATTCTAGGGTAAGTTAATTTTAAGGTAAACTGTTTCTGTTTAATAGTCTCTTTTTGTATTATTTCAAAAGGAAATACTTAAATTTGGCTGTATTTTGTAGTTGTATATCGATTCTATTATCTATTTCTACCAGGCAACCAGGGAATTGTATGGCATCGAGTTATTTGCATTATTAGAAGATATTGGAGGATTCGTAAGGGATAGCGATATATATATATATATATATATATATATATATATATATATATATATATATATATATATATATATATATATATATATATATATATATATATATATATATATATATATATATATATATACATACATATATGAAAGTGGGTTTTGCAAAGAATTTAAATATAAACTGATTATTTGGTTAAATACGCACTTTAAATTAGTGTGGTTTAATATTGCCCTAGTGATAATATTAACCACCTTTTAAAGCTGAAATTTGCTTTACTTAAGTTTTTTTTTAGAAGTGGTGTTCATAATAATTGGTGAGTACATAGTCTGTTGCTCACCGCAAATTTATAAATATGATGAATTTAACGGTAAGTAATAGAACGCAACTTGGCGTGCAAACAAATTAACTATGATAATTTTAGAGGGAAAAGAACTGGCTCTGACCCTAAACAAGGCGAACGTTCGCGCCATTAGTAAGTCTTTAGCCAATTAGAGGCTGCCAAGGAAAGGAAAAGAAACCCCGGAAAGTTGCGAATCTCATTCGGCCTAATCAGGAAACCCAACTCACCTAATTTAATTTAAGTTAATAATATTGCTGCCCACTCGTCGATTATTATTCCTTATTTGCAGTAATAATTAACAATAACAATTCAACTTTCAATTTCAATGGGAACTAAATAATGTTAAATGTCAGGTCGTGTAAAAAAACAGTCATTGATTTATGGTTGCGTACACTTTCAATGTGAGATACTTAATTTATTCAAACGTGAAATAAAGATATTCATATTTATAACACCTATTAGAGCACTTCTTTACCTCAGTAAAAAAATAGTGAAGGAACTTAATTTTAACCGGTTTGCGGAATTTTTCTTATAAATTAATAAAAGCAGTATATTTATTACCGTTATAAATATACAGATAGAGTAAAATCTACATTACCAGGTTTGATTTTGACGGCAAATTGGGAAATATTATAAAAGAATATATTTGGGAGGAAATCTAATCCTTTAGGAAAACCATTTTCTGTAGCAAATCTATTCCACACTTATTCGATTAAGGAATCGAAATAAGGGTCACACTTATTCGATTAAGGCATCGGAAAGGATTACAATTATATTAAAATAAAAGATTTGAATATAATTGGAGGAATAACAAACACAGATTTGAATCTGATGAATAACGAACACACTAATAATTTAATTTCACTTAAAATACTCAATAAACATTGTACTGTTTGTACCAAAATGATTAATACAGTTGAGTTACACAAAACTTTTTCCTGGCAAGAAAAGTCATACAGTGGCCAAAAATAATATGGGCACATCCTACTTTTTCTTAAATCTCAAAAATATAAAGATGAATTGTTTGACACTAAATGTATTTAAAAGCTAGCATCCAACTGTTAACTCTTGGTGGCAATATATCTAGCGAATTAAAAATAAGATAAAAATAATAAATAAAAATATGTATAATATAAAAATATAAGTATTGGCACAATAAAAATTTCTATTTAAACAAGTTCTTTAAAAAACTATTTACCTTTTAATATATTGTTACAATACTGTTTGCATAAATTGCGGCCTGAAGTCTGCGTGGCATCGAGGATACAAGATTATAGGTTACTTTAGGTCCAATTTGATCCCATTCTTGTAGTAAAATCGTTTGTTGCTTTTTTTGTAGCTTTTTGTAGCTGATATTTCCAAAAAAAATTAATTTCTTCGGACCTTCAAGTCCAGTAATCACCACAAATGGTCTATAAGCTTTATATCCGGGAACTGACGTGGAGTTTTCATTTGTCTACGAACATTATAAAGTAACCATTCCATTCATTCATTGGAGGTGTGTTTGGGATCATTATCATGCTGGGATGCAGGTTTTCTCAAGTGCAGTTTTTGGTTTGCCATTTCCCAAGTTTAACATGTCTGAGATTTAAGAAAAAAGTGGGATGCGCCAATACTTTTTTGACCCACTGTATATCAATAATTCTTATTATACAGGATGGAAACCACTTATGGAATAATATTATTTTTGGAGATTTAGAATAATACAAAAAAGTTTGTAGAATGTTTTATCTTTTAAGAGAACTTTTTGTCCAAAATAAAAACAACTTATAAAACTACAAACAGTAAATGAAACTTAGTGAATATATATCTGCATATATTTTAGTAAATTTTATTCCTTGAAAAATTATTTAAAATTATATGTTTAATAAACGATGTCATATTGAATATAAATTAATCGAATGTATATTTTGATGATTAATTATTAAGATATATGTGTGGTATGTGTAAGTCGAGTGGAAGAAGTTAACATTTTTATTCAGGAGTATCGTGGACCGTGGTTTGCCCAATATATCGCAAGGGACCGTGTCTAACATTTATGATAAATTCAGTGGGCTTAGACATGTTAAACAGTTAAAGAAACCACCTCACCTCATTTCATAGAACATGATGTCAAAATGATTTAACATTAAATTCAGGCCAAATAGCTCTAAAAAATAACGTTAATCACACACCCATTTTAAATGTCTCCATAAAGGAAAACTTCATACTTTTTACAAATAAAATATACAAAATATAAAATACTTCTTCATTTCTAACCCTATCAGTCCACGGTATTTTCATCATTCTTCGGTAACACCACATCTTAAAAGCTTTCTAATTTCTTCCTACTTGCTTCCTCTACCGTCCAGGTTTCGCAACCGTATAGTGCCGTGCTCCATACATACGTTTTCAAAAATCTCTTCCTTGTTTCTAAGTTTATTAGCCCCAGCATAAAAGTGCTTTATTTTTATTAAAAGCTACCAGACCCTGCGCTATTCTTTGTTTTATATCTTTATCGCTTCCATCCCAATTTATTCTACTTCCTAAATAAGTGAAGTCTTTAACTTCCTCCAATCTTTCATTATTAATTTGTAATTTCGTCTTTCCTCTGCTCTCGCGCCCTCTGCACACTAACACTTTAGTTTTGTTTTTAATCACCCTAATTCCGTATTCCTCTGTCAACACTGCCTCCATTTCGTTCAACGCTGATTCTAATTCCTCCTTACTAAATGCTAATACTGCTATATCATCCGCGAATCTCAGCATTTTTAGTTTCTGTCCCTGTACTTTAATCCCGAAATCCACTCTATCTTTTACCACATTAATCGCCTCTTCGATGTACAGATTAAAAATTAGTGGTAATAGCGTACATCTTTGTCTTACTCCTTTCCTAATACCTACTTTCCCTCTTTCCCCTTCTACTTCTATAACAGCAGTTTGCTCTTTGTATAGATTGTGTACTACTCTCCTATCTCTATACTTCATTCCCGCGCTCTTTAGTATCTCGAACATTTTTCCCATCTTACATTATCAAAAGCTTTTTCTAAATCTACAAATCCTATACAAGCGTTCTTTCCTTTTTCTATTGTTTTCTCTAACATTACTCTTAGCGCCAGAATAGCTTTACGAGTTCCCCTATTTCGCCTAAACCCGAATTGGTTTTCTCCTAGTATTTCTTCCGCTCTATTTTCCATTCTCTTCTGCACTACTCTGGTTAAGATTTTTGACGCCTGGGAAGTTAGGCTAATCGTTCTAAAGTTCTCGCATTTGTCAACTCCTCTATTTTTCTCTATAGTAACGATAATATATATATATATATATATATATGTATATATATATATATATATATATATATATATATATATACAAAGGGTTTACAAACATTTTATTTAGAGTTTATAATGCCTATTCCCAGCAACATATTATTTTACCACTAAGAAAACCCATGATCTAATTATAAAATTTCCGGTTTCTATTTTTGCAAATTTATGGGAATACATCTACTAATAAATATTTATTTAATGAACGCATTCAATTAATTTTCATGATAAAAGGAGAAAAATGGGCCTTATAATTAATTAGTACGAACTTCGAGGTAACTTTGCAACATATCACGGTTTTTAGTAGAGCAATAAATGAAGGAATAAATATTTTTAAGACTAGTTTATGTGCATTATTTTGCATGACCTTATAAACGTGATTTTTTGAATGTAGATGATTGAATTATATGTTTATGCAATCAATCATAAATTTCCGCAAGGCAATATATGACGACTTATATTTATGACGAGTATAATATTATAATACTATACTACATATAATTAACATAATTAATTCCAATGTGGGTTTACTATATTAATAATGTTGAGTTAAAAATTATTAGGTCTATTATGGTAAAATCAGAAGTCAGGTTACATTTTTTCTACGAAGCCCGAAAGGCAGTGATGGGCATATTCATAATCGTAAATACGAATACGAATGTATTGACAGAAATCGTTTTCTATGAATCTGAAAATATTCATGTACATACGTACTTTTAAATACGAATATATTCGTAGTCACACCTGTGAATATGAACTAGTGTGAATACGAATATGTTCGTGTGCAAAAGTGTGAGTACGAATATATTTGTATTCATAGGTGTCAATGCGAACATGGCAGTGAATATGAATATGCTTGTATTCACATCCATAAATACAAATATATTCGTATTCACGTATGTGAACTCAAGCAGTTGTATTGATATACCCCTACGAATATTCGTATTCACGGTGTGAATACTGTGTAACCAGTCTATGATATCTATATAATAATATGCCAAGATCAAATAGAATTGGCGATTAGAAATTCGAGTCACGAGTTGTAATGAAGGCTAATTCCTCATTTAATACAAATGATTAAGTTTTTCATTTAATTTTTTATTCTATTCTCATTTCTTCAGTATTTTGCTGTAAATTTATAATTATTTTGCTGTTAATTGATTGCAGTTATTTAATTATTCTCTAGCTCTTAGTCTTGCTGCACCCGTACACATCAGTGTGAGAGGGTGCCGAGTGAGAAGGATTTTTAGACTCTCTAAAAATATATTTGTTCAATTTCCCCCCTCCATATTTGACATACACAACATATTGCAGGCACTTTGAAATGGTAGGACCTCTCAAACTGGCTTCTGTGCTTCTTCCTGTCCGACGGTTAATAACAAACTCGTTTTTAAGCCCTAGAGGTAATACACGAATATATGAATACAACTGTATTCGATTTCATAGATATAAATACGAGTATATTCGTATTCATAGACGTGAATATAAATATATTCGTACTCACAGTCATGAATACGAATATATTCGCATTAACACCTTTGAATACAAATATATTTGTATTCACACATTAAAATACGAATATATTCGTATTCACAAGAGTTCGTATTCACAGGTGTGACTACAAATATATTCGTATTCAAGAGTGTGTACATAAATATATGTATTTGTATTCATAGTCATAGAAAACAATCAATGTAACTATATTCGTGTTCGTATTTACGATTACGAATATGCCCATCCCTGATGAAAAGTAATAGCATGGCTTTAGATAAAATTTTGGGCTTTAAATAATTTAAATATTTGTTACAAGCTTAAGTTGAGTCTTTGAGTTGCCTCCAAAAGCAAGCCAGGATTAAAAGAACTTTTGTCAGTACATTAAAGTTTTTTGCAGAATTTAAGGCACTCCTTAAAATAAGAGATATAAATTGGGGTATACGGGTCCTAATGTACTCCTTTGAGGCACTCCTTGTTTAGCTATCCTAAAATTTGCAAAATTTTTTACTTATCTAGTGCCTTTTCTGTAACATTATCATTAGTCGACGATTATCTGTTAGCCTCCAGAAGTTTACTTACAGTTTTACATAGATACTAGCGGAAAAGTAATGTAATCGTTTAAAGAAAAATGTAAAAAAAATGTTTCGTTTATTTTTCGTTTTTCGGCCTAAAAACAAAAAAAATAGTTTTTAAAAAATTATGTCTGTGTGTGTATCGTCGTTGTTGTTGTCGTTGTCGTCTGCATTAAGATTTATTGTTATCACGATAACTCAACTAAATCGTGCCGTATCGATCGGGTTTTGACTGATTCTGATCGGGGACGTCTCCCAGATGACACCTATTGATTTTGAGGTAGATAGCACACACCACCCCCTCCCTTGGGTCTATTTGAAAAACTTTTCTTGTTAGCACGATAACTCAACTAAATCGTGTCGGATCGATCGGGTTTTGACTAATTCTGATCGGGGACGTCTTCCAGACGACACCTATTGATTTTGACGTTGGTAGGACACACCGCACCCTGTGCATGGGTCATGAGAAAGCACGATGTGGACTATTTGAGAAATTTGTTTTGTTAATACGGTAACTCAACTAAATCGGGTCGGGTCTTACCTAATTCTGATCGGGAATGTCTCCCAGATGACACCTATTGATTTTTAGGTGGATAGGACACACCCCACCCTGTCCATGGGTCATGAGAAAGCACGACGGTGGACTATTTGAGAATTTTTTTTTGTTAACACAATAACTCGACTAAATCATGTCGGATCGATTGGGTTTTGACTGATTCTGATCGGGGACGTCTCCCAGACGACACCTATTGCTTTTGAGATGGATAGAACACACTCTACCATGTTCATGGGTCATGAGAAAGCACAATGGTGGACTATTTGAGAATTTTTTTTGTTAGCACGGTCACTCAATTAAATCATGTCGGATCGATCGGGTTTCGACTGATTCTGATTAGGGACGTCTACCAGACCACATCTATTGACTTTGAGGTGGATAGGATACACCCCATTTTGTTCATGGGTCATGAGAAAGAACGAAGTTGGACTATTTGAAAAAAGTAAAACTGTCGCATAAAACAGATATTCTGCATTTATGTGTTGGTTCATTTTTTATCAGCCACTCAATTTCGAGATAGAGATGTTCTACGTGCGGAAAAGTCCGTCTTAACGTTTTAAAACTGTTTATTTTTATTAATGTTTGTTAAAAAATTAAAGAGTTACAATTGAAAATATACTATGATGACGTTACAAAATAAAATATTTTGTTATGTTGTCTGTTACCGAATAAAACAACACTTTTGCGTTGCTTGTGTTGTAATAATAAAGTTCAGAGTTTTTCAAAAAAAATATTAGTAAACACAATATTAATATTATGCGAAACTTACTTTACTTATTACTACGCTCTATTACTACTCAAGATATTTTGATTGATTAATATTTGTGGTACAATAAAGTTCTCATAGGTACAAAGTAGAGTATTCAAAGTATTCAAGTACATAGTTAATATAAGTAATGTAGTAGCGAATACGAATGTGACTTATAGCCAAGTTGTCGGGCACATCTGCCCCATTTCGCCGAACTACAAGAAAACCTGCGTTTTCGTAAGTGCAATATAATTGCAGTTCAAAAAGTTAAAATGTATTTTTAATAGCCCGTAATATAAATCAGTTCAGTGGGAAAACCTGGCACCGGCTATATTATTTACGATTTTTAAAGACGCGAGTTAATTAGGCAGAAAATTGCAGCGAACCGAAAGTGCCATCTCGTAGTGAGTGACATTCCTTCTCGGTAAATTGTATATGAAATGAATACTTTACGATAAAAAGGCACACGAACGTCCGATTATTAGTAATAGCTTATAATTAGTAACGAGATGTGCTGGCGACACATTGATATATGAAAAACAATACTCATCAAAAACAATTAGGGCGGCTCTCAAGATGATTTAGTATGTCGCTGGTCACGCGATGCTGCAAAAAAGTTGGGTAATCACCCTAGATTGATAATAAAGTTACGATTGACACAACTACACTTTAATTAATATGTATATAGCCTTGCAACTCAACTAAATCTAGTGGGCACGTTAGTGTATAGTAAGTAGTCAAGTTAAATAGTTTTTTCAAATTGAATTAGATCCAGGAACATGTTACGATTTAGTCCATTTAATTTTATACCTGAAAATTCGTTATGTGGTAGTATAATAAATCTATAAAAATATAAATGAAAAGTATATTTTTCTATTATATTTTTTAAAAATGTTTTACCATTTTCACTTTTATAAAAATATCTTCAACTATAAAAGTTTCAGTTTATAAAAACAGCTCCATTTATATTTTTTCACATTTATCTAGTTATAATGCCATTGCTCTTGGTATTTTATTTTTTTACTATTTAAATATGCTATCATTTTGTAGACCCCTTTTTACAATACGCCTTTTTATAATATTATACACCCACATTTATTTTGAGGTGCAACCCGTTTTATCTCCCAATCAACACGGGTTCGTAGAAAACGCCCCACAGTTACAAATTTAACAGAATTTACCCAGACACGCAAATCACGTATATAAAAAATGTCATGTGGATGTGATGTATACTGATTATGAAAGTTTTTGACAAGGTGAATTAAATTATATTAATTTTAAAACTTTTGAGGTGATTTTCAAAGGGCTGTACCTAACTTGGAGAAAAAATAGTCGCAGAGCAATTTAAAGACGTAAATTGAAGCTTCAGGTATCTACTTTTCAGACTTTGAGTTAAATTTAAATTTATCATCACCAGTTTTTGAGTATTCATAAAAACTTCAAAATTTTTGCTTGCGTTTCAAAAGGTGGACTTCAATCAATTATTTTCAGTGATGTCACTAAAAAGCGTTTTTTATATAATTTTATCCTCTTTAATTTAAGTGATCAACAGTCATGTACGATGATTTTTCGCTGAGCTATGGTCGTTCAAAGCAAAAAAGTCAGTTTCAACTTTCTTTCTGGAAAACCATTTTTTTCATTTTTTTCTTACAATTAACATTTTTTAATAAAAAAACGGATTATTGCTAAAAAACATTTTCAACCTCATAAAATGAATAATAAATGGAAAATTCTTCCTTAAATTGATTTGTAGCAAAAACGACAAATTCAATCATTCTCAATACAATGAAAAAAATGCAGCACTTTGAAATTTTAAAAGATTCTTTGGGATACTGATACTTTGAGGTTGGAAAAAATAATCAACATCCTTAGTCTATCCATTATTGCCAAGTTAAGCGAGTATCCCTAAATACTCAATTTTTTACCTCTTTTTGAATGAACATTCTCTCACCGAATATTTTTTTTATCAAAAACCAGTAACTACGACTTGTAAAGAATACTTTGCAGTTTCTGAAGCCCTACCTGAATTTTCTGTACGATCATTATTTCTCTAGTAATTAATTACTATAGTTACTTGTAATCAAAACTGGGGTTTTTGCTTTGAACGACGATAACTCGAAAAATCATCGCACAAGGTTTTTAGACCACTCAAATTGAAGAGCATAAACCATCTAAAAACTATTTATGATGAAATCACTGAAAAGTAATCCGTGGACCTACTGAAAGACAAGCAAAAATTTGAATTTTCTTCCGATGTGATTATTCAAAAAATACTGAAAAATGGTAAAAAAATTTGAATTTAAGATCAGAGAACTAGAAACTTGGATTTAATTTTTTTTGTAATTGTCTGCAACTATTTTTCTCTAAGTTATCGCCCTTTATAGATCACTTGAAAATTTAGGATTTATTTACATCCCTTAATTTTTGTGCTAATGCATATGTATTCAATAATAACCTTCTTCACTTAGTATATAAAATCATGTTTATCCAGACGTACATTATTTGTTTTTAGAGTCCTCTGCAATACCTCAAGGCTCAGATTTAGGACCATTATTATTTGTCCTCTTTATTAATGATTTATCTCCAATGTCACATCATCTTATTTGTGCCGATGATTAAAAATTATTTTTAAATATAACCTTCTTCGATGATCAATTGAGGTTGCAAAAATGCATAGACCTTATTGCGTTATGGTGTTACTACTAAACTATCAATAAACATAAATGAATATAAATATATGATTGCTCCTGATCCATGATAGTTTGACAGTGTATGTTAGCTCTTTGTTTCCACGCGTTCCTAAGATCCTTCGGGTGTATTTTAATGTTTCGTTTTCAATTAGTATCCATTGTTTCGTGATCAGCTTAGTCCACTACTTCAATCCTACATGACTCGGAACTACAGGAAGATAACCCACCTTCTTGTTGCCTCTACTTACTGTAACAACGTTAATACACAATAGTACGTTGAGGATTGCAGGGTCAGATCTATTTTTAATACTAGTGAGACTCCTTTTAGAGTCCGACCATATTATGTATCGACGACTACCTATTGTTAGGTAATTAGTGAGTGCATGTATAGGTAATTTGACAATAAAACTGATGCGGTTGGGATGTAAGAACCATGGAAAAGTCACCCATTGATAATTAATGGAAAAAACTGACTGGAGTAGAAACCTGATCTGATTATATTTCCGATAGCTTCTTCACTCAATCACTCACTTGAGGTGGGTAAGTTCCATGACAGCACATTAGAAAACTAGTGTCACTTGCGCTAATTCACTTCATATCTTCGAAAACAATTTTGTAGTTGGGTGGGGTTGTGCCCACAATTTGAACCGAAGTTTAGAAGCAAGCAATTTCTTCTTAGATTGACTGATGTCTTAATACATTTGATCAAATATTGATATAGACGAATAGCTCCGATAGCAAGCTTGTGTGCTATATTTTCAATCGACTCCAGAGGTTTAAGACGGGACTGCCTGTCCAATCCATATACTTTTGATCTATAATCGATTTTGATTACAATCAAATTTTTATGTACGCTAACGAGGACGTCTTTATGGGCACCTCAAATAATAAATAATTATAATAAACTTAATAACTTTCACTTTCAGGGAGATTTAATAGGCTAGAAGTATTTTATAGAAGTTTTAAATTCCCTTGTTATTATTCCTCAAGGAATTTCTCCCTTAAGCAATCTCCTCTTGCTTAAGTTTCTTTAATGCCTTATTAATATTAATATTTATAATTTAACTCACCATATCTGTCGTGAAAATCTTTTGGGATGGAAGAAATATAGTCGTTTTGTATTTTCAAATAATGAAAATTATTTTACTTAAATTGGGACTGTTTTCCATTTGATCAACAAAAACTTCAAATGCAAAATTTGCGTTGTAATTATTGAAATAAAATTTCAATTTTAGAATATTATATAAACTACTACAGATATGAATATTTAATAATATTATAATTTAATACAATAATAAGTAAACTACAATATTTTATATATCAGTTGTTCAGTTTTCTAGTATACCTAATCGTAATGCATGAGATATGATACTGTACTTTCCTTTCTTCAGAGATCAGGAATATTAGCAATTACTCCCCGTTGATTTTGTTAACACGAAAAATATTTAAATTTCACGGTTAAACACGATCTAATTCTTTGGTATAGAATGCACGACCCTGGTGCTTTAGATTCGGTCCTTGTAGGGAGGAGAGGACATAGAAAAATTTCCGAATTATCAGCAGAAGGCCATCAATATTATTATTTATTAAAAGTCAGATTTGAGATAAAATTAATTATCTAGGTGTGTTTCCCGATGTAACCAATGACAATGCGAATGGTGTTAATGCAAAATAATTACTTGTCTCATATGTACAGAAATCAGATTAACACATTGTTAGAACGTTAGTTAGGCCTGTAATAGACAACACTGACTGATACTCAGTTTTTCTTGATTGAGATTGAATTATATGTATAGCATTCTTGTAAAGTAATGAATAGATTCGTGTTAAAAATTCAACGAATAACTTTTGGGAAAAAATTTCGGACGCGTCGGATGATTTCTTGAATGGCAACAGCCTTTTTATAAAAAAAAAAATGGAGAAAAACGATTATGCAATTTCAAAGTACTAAATTGAATAGAAATGATTATCTAAAAAATCAACTAGAGTAAATATTCAAATTGAGTACCAGTGGTGCTGCTGGGTGGATTGAGTAGCCCAGTAGTACTGTTGCCGGTCCCAAGCACGGAAGAAACAGGAGGGTTAGAGGGCCAGGTTAGCAGTTTACTCTGTGAAACAGATAACCAGTTCAAAGTACCGATATTTATCGAAGAATGAACAGGTCATAGATCCAGTATAGAAGGAATAAGAAGAAGAAGAAGAAGGAGAAGAGTACCATTGGTTGCTTAACAGTAGCCAAGACTGTTAATAAATTATTCTTTAACATCGTCAATAGGTATAATTTCAAGAGGTACACGTTGCATTTCGTGACGAATTATTGGTTTTAAATTTTCTAAATGCTTTGTCCCATTAATATATCCCCGCAAAAGTATGCTAGGGTGTCAAATCTGGTGATCTAGCTGGCCAACCAGTCCATGAACAAGGCATACTTGATAAGGATAGTGCTTTGCTTTTTTCAGAATTTTGAGTTGTGCAATGATTTTCTTGAATTGTCAGAAAAAACATTAGGCCAATCGTCTTCTGATGGAGAAAGTCGACCAGATTTAGTAAGATTAGTAACATTCTCAAATTTCCTAAATTCTCAAATGCAGACTCAAGATTGCTCACCATGCTTTGGTTAATGCGATGCCGATCAGGATGAGTTGTATTCAACCATTGCCATTAAAAGTACAATGTCGATGAAGTCATACCTCCTACATTAATCACCCTGTGTGTATTAATTATATTTTAAAAAATGTACAATTAGGAATAAAATTTGACGGGTCCAGGACGTTTTTAATTTTTTTTTTAACTTAATATTTTGATGATTCAATTTTTTTAATTATCCTTACATCGCAGCAATAAATGAATTACAAAGAATCTGGTAACATAAGTTTACGTTAAATTATTTCTAGGAAAAATTAATACATAAAGTTAAATTATGCTACTTTTTTGTTAAAAATTAGATATGATTCCCTTCCTTTAAAAGGAAATGGAGTCGGAAGACCCCTTTAAAAAAACCCCTTTCCTTCTTTTATCTATTTCTTTTCTTTCCTACAATTTACCAAATGCAATCAAAAATTGTTATTTCTGCCTTTCGTTCACTTCACACAGTTATTCTTGTTCATTATAAATTTTTCAGTATGTTAGTATTATTCAAATCCTAATCCTTGGTATACGTGTACACAGATTTAAAAAAACGCTACTTTCAAACGTACAAGGAGGAGTGAAACAACAAATATCAGTGGAGTTTATTGATCACGAATATAATAATCGTGTTTATTGTCAGGTATTTAGTAATCGATATTTTTCGCAAGTATATTATTAGTAAATCACTACGCATTATGCTAGTCGTTAGTTATGTTTACTTTCCTTTTTATGCTAAATTAACTAAGGCGCAGACAATTTTTCAACGAAGTGGAAGGACCTTCTTTTCTCCATCTGGGATGGGGCAGATTGAAGGATACTGTCTTTAGTTTCCGTTTATATGTATGTAGGTGATAATGGAAGTTATTGTATAAATGAGCATACAGTTACAAGTGGTATAGCATAACGACGTTTTTTACTAGAGATTTTTGGTACTTACCAAACATGTATATTAATCCTTTCCTATTCCTGTAATAAAAAAGAAAGATAATATTAGTGGCTTGAATTCAAAAATAATTTAATATTTACAAAATAACTAAAAACTGAGGATTTACTATTAGAACTGCAGCATTATCATATCAGTAAATTGTTTACCATAATTGGCTGATATCTACAAATCATATTTTCTGTTAAACTGATACATTATTATCAGTTTAGTAAAAACTTTTTTGAGTAAATTTGAGTAAAGCTCTTCAAAAGCTACGTCTTCCCTTCTAAGTTTTAAAGATTTTTAAGACTCAATGATGAGCCTTCAAACGAAAAGGATCTATCTATATTGCTGATCGTGCTATTTAAGTACATTCCATCAAAATATTGAATCTAATACGTTTATCACCCGCGTTGTTACAAAAACAAGTTAATAAATGTATGTCTATAGTCATTTTATCAAAAATAAAGAGTTCATGCTTAATAAACAAAGCGAAATTTCGCAGAAAATCTTCGAATAAAAATTTTGCAGATGATCATGGATATATTCCTATGTATTCCTTATATTCAGTTTTTCCTGAGCACCCTGGAATGTTAACATAGGAATATTATAAAACATTTTCACAATCCCTTTATTTCATATACATGTATTACTTCTAGTAAAAAGTACGTCATAAAGTATGTGTAGTACTGAGAAGCTCACACGTGACTGTTTTAGTCACTCGTTGTGATAAACTAAATATTTAAAGTATTTTAATAATAAAAAATGAGTTTAAAGCCTTAGTAGATTATATTATATGATATTGTACAACAGACTGGTTTCACAGTTTTTGTTTACCTGTTTAATTTACTTCTAGTAATTAATTTTACCTATTCCTTATTCACATATCTGCTATTTACTTAGTGAATTTAACAGAAAAGTTAATCCCTAGGTGAAATGTTTAACATAGAACCATGCTACTAACAGCAAGTAAATTCTTGATAAACAATAAACCACTAAAGAATTTTTATATCTGCTCGACTGGCTCTATTTACCATACAAAAATTACGGCATAACTGTGTATTCGAGTTACTTCCTACATAATATTATATTACGTTAGACAACGAAGATATCGGAACAAAACAGTCATAGACTTGCAAATCAGGTCTCGCATCTTGTACCATTTAATAACTATTTAAAACGGCCTACTGAGTTCTGTAATGAGATGTAAATGTATAAATTGTTAATAAAGTCATCACTTTTTTCCCGAATGAATTCGATTAGATAAACTGAGATAGTTTGATTATTAAATACGGACGAATAACTGGCTGATTGCTTACTAGGGAAGTTGTAAATGCAAACTCACTGTACCGACTGCAGATACCGAGAAAAGCAATACATGTTTGACTAGAAATTAGAGGTTCCGGGATGGGGGTAGACTTCTAGCAAGTGATGACTAGCAATTTCACTCAGGTCAGTAATTATGATGATTCAGGTGCATTTCTATTAATTTAATCAGAATGTTGCTCTTACCTTTTAGTAAGAGCCTTTTATCATCATTTTCATCTGTAATGGTACTTTCTGCCTCAAAAATCAGAGAGGGAAGAGGATCAGAGAGAGGAGAGAGAGAGAGAGAGAGAGAGAAACCCACCGTATGATGTAAAAACGAAAAACTAAAATGTTTTGTTAATGATTTTATGAACACATATGATTTTATTCTAAGATAATGGCACAACATCTACAAAAATGTTAGGAAAATCGGCAGCGTAACAGAGATATGTTTAAATATTAACTAAACTGAGGGAGATATAATAAGTTGTTACTAAAGAACAGTTTACTACACTTCCCCCAATTTGCACACCCAATGAATTAGCTGTATAATAATACCATCTTGAATTAGAACTTCTAATGTGGCGCAACATGGTCTGGGGAACTAATATCTAGAAAATAAGAAGATTAATTCAAAGTCAATCAAAGTTAAAGTATGTCTCTGCAGCAAATACAATAAGAGTTCTATGAGGCCTGTCATTCTCATGGAGAAGAAGAAAGCTACTGATGTTAGTCTATCCTGAAATCCTGCACCATGTTGATCATAAATTAAAAATATGCCTCAGCTGTAACGTTTTATCAATTTACAACACCATCAATATCCGTTGCTCTCTTATCGCTACTCTAATTTAGGATCAGGTTCGTTTGAGGAGTCAGTTTAGAAACATCCGAAATTGTCCCCCCTTTCAGAATATGTCATAAATATCCTGAATGTTTTGGGAAGCTGAATGATATATCTAATTAATTACAGTGAAAAATTAGGGTACTTGCGTTAAAATGCGGTGTACGGTTATAGTAGCAATATCCAAGCTATATATCCGAGCTATATATCCAAGCTATAAGATACTCGGGATAGGAGGGAAATTGCGTGTTTTCCTCTTGTTACTCTACAATAGAACTTCTACTGCAGTAACACCTTCGTTATATTTCACCACTACATTGTGTCCACTTCGATCCTCAGTAATCTCTATCTACTCGCACGAAATAATTTCATTGATTTCCTCTGCTGTTCTTAAGGAATATATAGATCTGTATAAACATTTTATTTCTGCAACTTTTTGTGATGGATATATTCTTATCAAGTAGCACACCAATTGTTGTATAATTGCGTTGACTATTGTCACTAATTAAATTTTGGAATTCCTCATATTTAACTATGCCAAAATAACGTTGTCTGGCTACATTATAGAATATTCACCCTTCTGTACTACCTTGATGCGTATTGAGATGACCTATTAAACATTAACCACAAATGAATACAACTTAGCCTTCAGTAAATTGACATCATAAACAATGACCTTATTAAAAGTAGTTGGAATATAAAAAATTAGTCACATTCGATGACCAGATAATTAAGGCAATATTCTAAAAATTGCAACCGAATTGGTTCTAATGTTAGTTAATCTAGTTAGGATCTAATAATGTGAAACAATAATATTATATATGCAACAATTTAGCTCAAAAGCTGCCACGAGAGGATAATGTACTTCCGTTATCCTTTGTGGCTTTTCATGGCATGCACAAATTACAACTACTAGAACACCAGAAATTAAGTGATATGTCACAATATTCTTGGTATATTATGGAAGCTCTAACGTTTCAAACTACTTCTAGACACTATAATTGATAATATAAGAGGTATGTTTTTATGTGGTGATACTTTCAATAGCAATATCTTCTAGTTGAGGCACAAAGAACTGGGTTCTCATGTCACGATAACCTTCGCCATTTATCGTTAATGCATTACTTATCTCGTTTTCAAAGAAAAATTGCCCAATGATTACCTCAGACCACAATGCACACCCAACAGTGATACGTTGGGGGATGCATTTGTTTCTCATGAATCTCAAACGCGGCAATTTCTGTTTATTAACGAAGCCATCAAGGTAAAGAAGATCCTCGTCGCTGAAGATGATTTTGTTCCGCATTCACTTCTTGTTGTTCAATGGTTCGATTGGTAAGCTCTCGTCACTATGCATGGTCCGTTGGCAAAAGTTGTTGGGTCAATTGGAATTTGCAATCATTGAAATGTAAATTCTTAGTAAGAATACCGTGAAGAGTGGCTGTTGAAATGTCCAAGCTGACGAATCAAAGATCCCTAAACTCTCTGAATGACCACTACGAGGTCGTATCGTGTTTCATATCAATAACTGAACCAGTACTTTCGAATTATTCGATTATTCTTTTCAAGGTTGATAAATTTGGAACATTAATTCGAAACCGAAAATTGGACGAACTTTACGAATCGTAGCAACCAAATTTTCATCATTTTGATAGTAATGTTTAACAATTAGGATGCGTTGTTGAATCGTGGGGCACTCCATCTTTACTAGGTCCTATCGGTTTCCTATTGACCTATCACAATTATTGACCGAACGAATCATAACAGCCAGAATGGCGTCCAATTCCAATTTTACTCTCTTATTATAACAGCCTTAGTTTAAGTAAATGTTTATTCACAGATACTTTTATTTTTATATTTATTTTGACCTATATTATCAGCCTATCACTATAGAAGATCCCTTAATGTATTGCTATCCACTTCCCAGTCGACCTATTATCCCACATAATTTCATACTTAAGTTCGTAAATTGTCATTGACAATATGTTTGCCTGTATCTTTTTATATAAGTTTTTTAAAAACTCGGCAAATAATTTATAAACAAGTATGTACAGCACATTCTCAATTTATTTTTGGTTTTAGCATATTACTCACTGAGCAATATAAAAATACTTAAAATTTGTATGGATAATATTATTATAATACATTTTGATTGGCGCAAATCTCGGCCTCACTACTCATAAAATCGATATACGAATATTGAAATATGTGTCAGTGAAGGGGTGTGTTAATATAACATCAATATAATATGACATTAATGATAGGTACTACGCTCTCAGTGTCAGTACTAAATTAAATTTATTGCTGTTCTATTTAGAAGGCGTGGTTTTTAATGCACGTGTCGATGTAAGTGCATACTAATTCAATTTCCTCGTAAACCATCGTAGGTGATCACAAATACACGATATTTCAATCAAATAAATATTAGAATAAACAAAATGAAATATTAGTGATATTTCTGTGCGTGAAAAAAAAAGTATACCACAAACGCCAAAAACAAGGCAAAAAGATACCTTCCAAGTAGCTATAATGGTTAATAATTCCCAATAAGATGTATTGTATGTTTATAAGTTTATAATTTTGTAAAAAAAAAGTGGCTCTATTTCTTCGGTTAATAACAAAGTACTATTCATTTCATCGCTATTTGCCAAATAAATAACTCTTATCTTTCCGATAAACGGAACAGTCTACCTGAGCCTAGCCATAAAAACAAGCCACGGTACGGTTTGACATTTTTTGTTTGGCAAATAGCGATGAAATAAACTATATGTGTATTACACTCATGAGTTATAATTTACGCGCTCTGTTAAGGATATGGTTAACCATAAATGCAAAGTGTAGTATTTTAAATTATTATTGATCTATTTACAAATTTTTAGTTTACTTGTTCGGAATGTCGTTATGTTATATTAAACAACAGAAAGTATTTACTAATTTAATGAGATACGTTATTTCAATTTATGTGGTAAATAACAATAAAAGTATAATATAATCGACTTATAGAACATAATCGATAATGAAACACGAAAAGTATCAACGTATGCCGTTACAAGATAAACAATGCCTTTTCAGCTAATAAAGATACAACAAAAGTGTTTGCCCGTCATAAAAGAAAATTTAACAATAATAAATAGTTTTATACCCCAATAAAAGTAATAATGTTTATATTATACCTCTTATATTAATACGAATGAACATATTAACATATAAGAGACAGATGATTAGTAAATGAATGATATTTTAATTATGGTGAACCTGTAACGATTTTATTTTGTTTATTTAAAACACAATAGATAATTGGATCCAATTAATGTATATAACATCATATCGGCCATTATTTAAACTACAATTATGGCTGACATAAAGCCACAATGTGAGACTTAAGTTAACTGGGGTTGTACTTCTTGAAAGCTCCTGCAAATATCCTTTCTTAGGCCACCAAGATCGATAAAGTTAAACCTCATCTCATATGTCATGAACTTCATATGGACCTTTGCTGGTGGGGTTATTTAAAAATCTAGGGCTACAGAAAACCAAACTTTCAAGTACTAGAACCTAAAGTTATATAGTATTCTAGCTATACTATTCGAATAATTCCAAAATGTTATAGGTACTTATTTTTAAGATAAACTTAGATTCGGTTACAAAACGCCTTCATTTGGAACATTTATATTAGATGACGTATTTGATATTTAAGTTCCGACTTTTTTATATGGCTACAGTCTCAGGGGAAGTAGTAAATTCTAGAATGGTGTATGGTAAGCAGACATTCGATAGATTTGTTAATTTTTTCATTCAAATTAAATGCTATTAATAGAAGAAATGAAGTTCAATTAGTTGACAATACTGTAGCATAATTTTAAAATAAAAACATATAATTCCAAGTTGAAATACCAATGTCAATACGTAAACATATACAGGATGTTATATTTAAAAATAGTAAGGTATGTATTCACACTTATTTAAAGCTTGTAGATTAAAATAATACAGAGTGCCTCTCTTAATTATTTAAAACTCTTATTTAAAACGTCCATTAATATCAGTCATAATTTTAGAAGCAACACAACTAGACACTTCTTTCAACTAACCCTGTATAATTTCATATATAGCTGTTTATACTTTCTCATATGAGATGTTCTCTTAATCTAGAGTATGCAATAGAGTCGCTACGAGCATAAAATAAAAAATAGTTCTTCCATTACAGAAACCAGAACAGAAAAAAGACCAAAACACGTAAGCCATCTAGTTACCTTTTACGCGTAGTCGTCTCAATCGGTCAGTTCTTTACATTTTTTCTCATAAAACATAAATCACAGTTAGAATATATCTACACTGTGACCATAAGTAGAGAAGATAAGTGGTAATATCAACTCACCATTGCTTTGACCTCTTCTGCATGGGTCGATGTCGAAAGAATCATCCAGCAAACTAGGATTCAATTTCCTATATAACAAGTTACTTACAGTGCTTATTCACAAGTTATTAACAAGTAATAATATTATTGTACCGCGAGGACTGTCACGAAACGAGTTTCTATTGATTTATTTGTAAGTGTGTATTAATAGGTATCAAGTCTGGTATCTGTTAGAATGTAAAGATTAGAACAAAGTGTTTGTTTACAACAAATCGCCTCTAATCTACATCTAATTTTAGTTGATATAATTCACCGTGTTTTACGTTAGTTGAAATAAGTACCGCAAAGTCACCTGCTGGGCTCTTTATTATTTCATAATGACGTTGTGTATGTTCTGAATGTTTGTTTCGTTATATTTCTGTTAACGTATTGCATGCTATTTACCTTCGTTCATATATCTTTCATTATTTATATATTATTGATTAACGTTCGGTGATATTCCCTTTCTTTGGTTACAGTATAAATGACCAAAACTACCGTCAAATGTATTACTGACTTGAATTATATTAAAGATAAAAATATGGTTACACTAGGAATATTCGAAAGACTTGTATCTGAATTTTGGTCGTGTTAAAATAACGTGATGAACGATTTACATTACATCATTTTTTTCAATGATATCTACTGATTAATTTGTAGTTGCGTATGTGGTAAACTTAGACATCACATTAGTCATCTTTAGTTTTGCTATTTAATGCCGAAAAGAATACACTTCAGAAAAGTGAACTGCAATTATATGTCATGTGGGCGACGCCCTTCCTTTTATCTCTTTTCTTTTTATTTTAATTGTATGTTTCTATCAGAAAATTATTTAGTGTTTTAAAATCATTTGCTGTATGTACCGTGAAAGTTCTATAGCTGTATAAGTAAAAGAGAAGAAAAATCCAAAAGACTAAGTTTAGGTGATATTGTCAATCACCTATTTGCGATGGATACGGCAGATTTGTATAGTTTATTTCATCGCTGTTTGCCAAATCAAAAATCTCAAAACATAACCTTGGCTTATTTTTATGACTAGGCTCAGGTAGACTTTTTGGTTTATCGACAAGATAAGATAGTTTTTTATTTGGTAAATAGCGATGAAATGAATGCAAAATATTCTATTAATTTCACATAAGTACAAAAATTGTGAAAATATATTGGTTAAATAAATGGTCACCATGATGTGATGATTATTTAATTAGCTCCTATATTCAAAGAGCAACATTTATAATAAAAGCTAAATTCATATACCATACAACACACTTAATTTTATTGAAAATTACCAAATTTTCTACATCAAATAATAAGACAGAGGAATACACATTTCTACTGGCTCGCGTTAAATATACAGAACATCACCAACAATTACATTCTGTACCAATATCGAAACAAATTCCTCCCTAGAACATTATTGACGTCCATCTGGTGAATTAATACTTACTATTCATTTCATCGCTCATCATCATGAGATCATCAGTCCTAAGACTGGTTGGATGCTAACCTCCAGCTTCTCCTATCTTGTGCTAACCTACGTATTTCGCTAATTGTGCTACAACCTACATCCCTTACTATTTGCGAGCAGTAGTCTAATCTAAGCCTACCTCTGCCTTTCTTCACTCCTATTTCTGCCTCCAAATTATCGCGGACTATTCCCCCGTGTCTCAGCAAGTGACCTACCATTCTGTCTCTTCTTTTCTTTATGTTTTTCCACATACTTCTTTTCTCGCCGACTTTCTCTAATACTTCTTCGTTTCTAACCCTATCAGTCCACGGTATTTTCATCATTTTTCGGCAACACCACATCTCAAAAGCTTCTAATTTCTTTCTACTTGCTTCCCCTACTGTCCAGGTTTCGCAACCGTATAGTGCCGTGTTCCATACATACGTTTTCAAAAATCTCTTCCTTGTTTCTAAGTTTATTACCCCCGAGCATAAAAGGGCTTTCTTTTTGTTAAAAGCTATTCGACCCTGCGCTATTCTTTGTTTTATATCTTTATCGCTTTTTCCATCCCAGTTTATTTTACATTCTAAATAAGTGAAGTATTTAACTTCCTCCAATCTTTCATTATTAATTTGTACTTTCGTTTTTGCTCTGCTCTCGCGCCCTCTGCACACTAACACTTTAGTTTTGTTTTTACTCACCCTCATTCCGTATTCCTCTGTCAACAGTACCTTCCGTATTCCTCTGTCAACAGTACCTCCATTTCGTTCAATGCTGATTCTAATTCCTCCTTACTAGATGCTAATACTGCTATATCATCCGCGAATCTCAGCATTTTTAGTTTCTGTCCCTGTACTTTAATCCCGAAATCCACTCTATCTTTTATCACACTAATCGCCTCTTCGATGTACAGATTAAAAATTAGTGGTGATAGCGTACATTCTTGTCTTACTCCTTTCCTAATACCTACTTCCCTTTTTTCCCCTTCTACTTTATTTCATCGCTATTTGCTAAATAAAGAACCCTTTTATCTTGGCGATAAACGGAACAGTCTACCCGAGTCTAGCTATAAGAACAAGCCACAGTATGAGATAAGAGCCGTTTGGGATTTTTTATTTGACAAATAGAAATGAAATAAACTATACTCCTGTATCGTCTGAAAATAGAACTCGCTTCCAGTCGTCAATGATCTAATTGACATGTCCTCTTGCAAAACCCAGCTTAGTAACTCTATGTTCTCTGGTGAACAGTAGTGTAATAGGTGATCTGCTACTGTCCAATCCTTCTTCGTTAAGGTTTCTCCTACCCATTCGTCTAGAAATTGCTACATTTCGAGCTGCTGCTAGTTCTCTGCTTAGCTCTAAACTGGCAGAGTGCCTGTTACTTAAGGCGACAACAAATTAGTCATATATGTCGCTGGCTACGTCTCTCGTTAACTAGATTTGCCGCTTTCACTACTTCATCTGCTCTTAAGTTACGTGGACGATTCATTTCTTCTACTTTATGTGTAAGTATTTCGTTCACTGGATGACATTAAATTTTAATGAAATGACTAACTGAATTTATCACCTTTTACAAATCACATTAGATAGCTTTAAATATATCATTAACAATTACAAAATACACGATTACAAAATTTTACTTTGCATCTGTGAAATAATTGTAATTATTTATCAGTAATAATATAGGATATCCGAGGACACGTACATAAAATGTTAAGGATCTAAAATTTATAGGATATGATGAAAAGTTTTTCTGGTGCATTAATTTTGTCCAGGAGTATATATTAAAGCTATTTTCCTCTCAATTTTGTGAAATTTAAAATGAGACAACTGATTGACCACGTTTCAATGATGTAGCTATCAAAATATTCTAAATGGTTCAGGCTTTGAGCCAAAATAGAAATTCTCGGAAAATTACAACAGTTTTGATTTTATTTTGTGTTAATTGAATTTTTGGATTATGCCAATTTGTGCTAGTTTTAATTTGAGCTAAAGATTTAACTTGAAAATGAGAACATTTAGAATTTGAATATCAGTGAAAGAATGAAAAGGTTATAATAACATTTGAAATGAAGCTTGTATATTGACTGATGATGATCTTAATGAGAACCAATATATGGAATATTAAAATCTATAAGAAACTACGTTATCTTATCTAATGATTAACTGATCACATAAAATCATGTTCATTATTTCATCTATTTGAAAATAGTTTATTTACATATGTGTATATTAAAATTTAACTGCCAATTTTTTTATAATACTTTTTATAATGTTTATAATGATTTGATCTACAGTTCGAGAGATGAATAACAACGCCGTATACATCAGTGTCTATTGAGATTTTCCCCTCGGTTTATTATAGTAGAAACTAGTTAGACGAGCAACGCCGACAACCTCCCGTATAGCGTGATAATGGGAAATTAATTACAGATGCAAACTAAGCGCTTGATATTATTATTATAATGGTTGCTTTAAACGAATCCAACTCGGTAAGTCGATTGAGCAACTCGCGTTAGCTGTTCCGTTCTGTGTCAAAATAATATTTACAGTTGGTCTAAATTGTGGGAATCTCTTAATTTGTATCTTAATGGTCTTGAAACCGGTAGCGTATGCGATGCGAACGAACAACAAAAACTATAAACAAAACAACTGTTGTGGATTGCGGACACTGGCATGTTCATTTACTTTTTCACACGTGTTTGAGTTACTACACGGAATAATAATATTTTCCACGCAGACCGCGATAATTGGAAATTTTAACTGGTGACAGAAATCTATTACATCTCCTTCTCGTTGAATTAATTCGTTAGAAGATAATCATCAAATAAAAAATGTTTATCAACGGTGTCTCCAAATATACGGTAACTACGAGGGTCACACTACCGTGTCGCAGATATACAGTGAGCGAATAAATAATTGCCCGTCCCTGATGATTTTAGAAATATACATCAATATATCATACCATGAAAGACACTTAAGGTACTATCAATTAGAAAAAAATAAGGGGAAAGGAAGCACATTATACGCTACCTCCCTTGAAAAGTATTTCAATTCTATGGCTAATATCAAGTTTTGGTTTAATGTTAATTTTGTTAAAAGACAAAATTAACACAAACGACAGATCAAGATTAACGAAATTAGCTATATCAACTGTAATCAAAGGTATGTTGGACAGACTAGATGATCTATTCGAACCAGGTTCAAGGAGCACATGGCGCATCTCAAATATGGTAGAATAGATAAGTCCAGTGTTGCCCAATAAGCTCTCGAGAACAACCATAAGATTTTAGCAACTTAAAATTAGTTACGAATGTAACAAATACTAGTCAGCTAGATACATTTGAAAGTTTAGAAATTGAAAAATGTAAAAATAGTATGAATAGTGACAGAGGGCCTTTTGGACATAGTCCGCTTTATTGGGTAGTTACTCACAGCTCACTGAGTCATAACCATAACGGTCGGAGCTCAATGAGCTGCAGTCGTGACGATCAGGGTTCACTGAGTCGCAATAATAATTTAGATTGTTGTTAACATATGATTAGTTTTAATCATTTCCAGATAATGCCAACTTTGTTGGCGAAACACGTGTCGCGTCGAGGGTAGTATATAGTGCTTTGGTGTTTTGTGGAAAACTACGTCAGTGTTAAAAAATTTATACGGTTTATTTAAATTGTATTTTATGTAGCCAGTTATTAGTTGGGCAACTGTGTAGTCGCTAGCAGTTCGTTGCAAGAGAAAACTGATAACGTAATATGCTTCTGCAGTTACACTAACATATACACACGTAATTTCTCTGATTGACTAATTTTTAATATGACCACAGACAATATAGGAGGAGTCTCAAATATGGTGAATGCGCCGGTCATTCTGTTGAATCGTATCTACTGACACGCCAGTTTGGATATATTGCAAGCAGTGCCGGAACTTGATCTGAAGAGGCTCCGGGGCAAAACAAAATGTAGGGACCCCATTTAAAAATTACTTGTGGTATTAATATAGAGAAAATGAAGAATAAACTGTATTTTGTCCATAATAATTATATTTAGATATTATTCATTACAAACAATTGGTTGAAGTGTTAACTGAGTAAAATTCGTAAGCCGAAACCTTAAATTATAAGAAAAAAGTTTCAGATTAGCATACTTGTAGATTTTCTTATTTTTAACACCTTAATTAATTCATTTTGATGATTATTTTCTAAATAATATTTTTCATGTGTTTTTCAATGTTCACGTGTTTGTTCACGTGTAATGTTCACGTGTTTTTCAATATTTTCTGATGGGGTTGAATCATTTTCCCTTTTCATTTTCTGCCAGGGGGCCCTCTCGCGTCGGGGGCCCCGGGGCAATGCCCCGGTTGCCCCATTGTAGTTCCGGCCGTGATTGCAAGAATACAATAAATACAATCTCGCATAACTCTAAGTACGGTATGTAAACAGTAAATCCACTCAATTAGATGCCACTTTCAGTTTATACAAGTTTGGAACATATACAAGTAAAATCCACTTGTTAAGTTTTCATTCTGGGATAAGAGACCTACAATATAGTTTCCTAGTATTCCTGTCATTCATTATTCTTTAAAGCCTATATATGACCGCTCGAAAAGCGTATGGGTTTAAATCCGGGTTTAATTAAACTATACCATTAAGACAATCCATAAATGGAAGTCGCGTAATTTGGGAATTCTACATTATATCACAATATTGCATTCTTCCTTCTGTCCGAGTCATTTCTATCTTCATTATAAAATTTTAAAGGAAGAAATAGAAAACCTGTAGAAACTAAAAATAAAAATGTTATTATTTTTTATTAAGTCCCTTTTCAGACACCTCGTATATACGTTATACTTTATATACACCTAAGTAACAACGAAGTCTATTTTATTCAAAACTAAGTACGCTGTTAACTTGAGACAAAATACAAAAGAGCATTGTGACAGATGGTGTTAAATTCCTTAAAATTTGCAAACATTCTGAGAGATGCTAAAACGAACCAAGTATGTCAATGTTAAAATCTGCTCCTCATCGACCGAATACTATTTACTTTGTAAATACCGGATACTTCTTCGCTCTCATGAATGTAAATTATGTTTACAAGTACGCGCACGTTTATTATTATTGGTTGTTGTTTTTCTCGGATACGCTAAAATAGCATTATGGACAGTAAAAGTATTAAATATGGCAGTTACATCATAAATAATAAACGCGATGTATGTAAGTAACATGCCTTTGAGATGATAAGTCCCAGCTAGTTGACGTATTAAGATAACGACGTTATTACATGCGCTGAACTTCTTAGTTGTCGTGATGCTTGACAGTCTCGTGTGAAGGAATGAACACTCCTGCTCACGCAGAAGAAGTAGTTAATACATAATACGATCACATAAATCAACAACTGTGCTTTTGTATAAGTGTGTAAATGGCATAGCAGGATACACATATGTATGCTGTTTTTTCGTGATCCTTTCGATTTCTTTTTTTTTTGTCGCTAGTTGCTAATGATGTAAGGTTTTTCGAAACTTTGAAGCTAAATTTTATAAGAGTTGCATATACTGGCCATATAGAGTATGGAGGGCGAAAAATATGTTAATATATCTATTAACATATTTAATACAAAAATTTATTCTGGACACTGAAAATATTTAATATATGTAGAAGAGTATAAATGTATGTTCGTAGAAAAAGAACGTGTAAGAGTATAAATGTATGTATGAAGAGAATTATATTTGTATTTAATTTTTTATTCTGTTTATTTTCTCTTACGGTTAAATCAAAATTTCGTCAACCCTTAATTAATAAATATTCTTAGTATTGAAGTCTGAAATGAAAATTGAGTGTTTTGAAAATAAATGCTGTAGCTTGTCTTAGGTATTCGATATATTAAAATTAAATATATTTTAAACAATTTTTTTTAATATTCGTACTGAACGATTATTACAAGTGAAGCATTATTACAAATTTTAACATAAATATTATAGAAAAATCTATAGCTGTCGCTCTAAACAATACCCAAAAAACGAATGAATATTAGTATTTATAACGATTTTAACCTTAATCAATTTAAAATAATAATAAGTTTGGTCAATATTTAAGCCACAGTAAACAACGACCGCTTCTATTTCGCTTCATAACCTTAATACAAATTAATTGTTTATTACACTGTAGTGTTTATCAACCAATACCTTAAATACATGTGCTTAAATTGAAAAAATCTCTTACAATATTGTTGAGTTGAGCTTCCACTATAATGGTAAGATTTTTACAATTTTTATACCAAAAATAGTTCGAGTCTATTATCAGAATGTCTGATCTATGCTAATCAGAATAAGTAGATATAATATGCCTTTTTTGTAATAACACCTGTATATATATATATATATATATATATATATATATATATATATATATATATATATATATATATATATATATATATATATATATATATATATTATCGTAAAAAACGATAACAAAATTGAAAGAGCAAATTACCTTAATTATTATTAGTATTGTAATTCTGTTGTATCCGCTCATTGGTTGTATATATTCTACGACGAGGATATTGTAGAATATAGACAATTTAAGCTTGCGCAGCTTCATGACGAAAGATTGGTGATAGATGGTCGACTGCCAGGACGTAATTATATCTGTGAATTGTTTTACATTTATTAATTTTTCTAAGCTATATTTCGCTTCAGATTTATAAAATTTATGGCATTATAAGAGAACAGACATCATCTACAAGACAGTTTAATTAATTTTAAGTGCTCATGATCGGTTGAAAATCGTAAAATACATTGAAATTATTTTCATTTTTAAGATTATTGAAACGAGATCGGCAGCTTTAAATCTCCATAAGTATCCATTCTTTTATTTAATATTTTAGACACGCTTTTATAGACATGTATAATATATGTACTTTTGTAACATATAGGATGGGTATAAACCAGTGGCGGTTCGTAATGAAATGAAACGAGTGTTCTGCACAGGGCCGATCCTAGGGTATTGGCCGCCCGCGTGCAAATTTCAAACGTATCCAAACTACTGGCGCCTTAGGGACCGCAAAAAAATTTTGAAAATTTTCAAGGTCACGCGGTTTCCTGATACTTCAGAATTTTTATGTAAAATCCATTTATACAAAAATATAGACTTTCACGAGAAAATTTTTTGGAATTTAATACCTTTTTGAAGAACATTCATGTTTGCCGTCATATTCTTTGGTTAAGAGAAAAGGCTTGTAAGGTGAATTTTCTACTAGAGGGTCTATAACACTTAAAATATTTTCCGAAAGAGTTTCAGCGTCACATTTTGTACGCTTTAGGTATGTCCAAAAACGTTCAATCGGTTCACCATCGAGAATATATCTTAAAACTACCACTAACCGAGTTTTTGCAGATACATCAGTTGTTTCGTCTGCCATAACTGCCAAAAATGAAGGTTTGTTAATTTCTTTAATTATTTCTTCATGACATACTTTTAATATACAGTCTAAAAGATCATTTTGTATTTCTTTAGAGGTTCCTTTAAATACCGAAGCATTTTGTAGATGCTCGCTTAAAGTTACATCAAGCTCAGCAGAAAAAATTATCAAACCACGAAATATCCCCGGGTTTTGAGAGGTTTCAGCTTCGTCATGGTTTCGCAGCGCCAGTTCAAAGGCCCCACAAAACTTTATGCAGTTTATACTTTTTGACAAAACGTATCTCTTTTTTGTCACATTATCATTATGCTTTTGCACATTTATCCAATAAGCTGAATCTAGCTGCGCCTTAATATTAGTTGTTCCTAATAAAGCTAATTCCATTGTATTATGTAGATGGCTTTTGGAGTTGTCGTGCTTTTTTATTTTTTCAGTTAAGTGCACCAAATCTGTCACCCCTACCTCCGTCCATGCTTTATCACCGCCAAAAAGTAAACAACGAAAACAAAATAACGCATTTTTTGTTGCACCCACAAATCCAATTGTTCTTCGAATAAATGTCTCTATTAAATTGACGTTTATATGCTTTTCCGCGGCTAACACCTGCAGTCTCAATAACAATTTCGGGCAATGGCCTACCATTGTTTTTTAAATCATTTTTTTCTTCATAAGAGTATTTAAAAAATTGCTTCACATGAACTAAATTATAAACTAAATCCATTGTCACTATCACAGTATATAAATATTAATAATTAGTACAATAAATCACTACACAAATTCACAAAACAGTATTTAAAATCTCAAATTAACACGAAATACGAACTAGGTACGATTTACGCCCGCCAACTGTACGAGAAGTAGGAAGGAGTAAACATTCACTGATGTTGCCTTAGCTGGAAAAAATACAGCTCACTGACCGTGTAAATTCGCGCATTTACGAGCGCCAAGTGTGGATTGTCGCGGGAGTTGAGGGGGAGGACGGGTGTGGCGAGCCGTGCTGAGAACTACCTCGTGTGGCCCAGTTCAATGTACCGCGACGCGCTCGCGTAGAGACCCAGATAATTCATCTGGTCTACTACTCAATAGAGGACGGCGGGCAGAATGCGACTTTAACGCAATAATTTGGTTAGCTGCACCAACTAACCAAATTATTTTATTAATAAATTTTAGTAATTATTATGTCGCGAAAATATACAAATATCTAATTTCTTTGGCAGTTCTGCAGCTCTGCAGCACCTATACAGCAGCCGTCCCTGGTATAAACCATTACAAAATTAAAGGCATGATGTATTTATGGAGATGATAGGAATTATTAGATAATTTAGGAATTATTTGAATGATAATGGTATCCTGTTATTATATATGTACAGAACATTTATATTAAATTATTTTCTAATTGATGTATAATTTAATTCAGTCGTACAAAAAATAGTATAAACATCGTGAACCTTAAGGGTTACACCAATTTCCAGCACAATTGTATCTGCAAACGTTGTCATCAACCAATAAAAGTCCCTTACCATTTATGTTGTCTTAATACACTAGATTCACTAATTTTCACTATTTCTTCACTTTTGTTAAAGTAATACGCTGCTGTGTTATTTACCACTATACTTACACGGTATTGTAACTTCGGTTACAACAACTATGTCATTATAAAAAAAAAAGATTCATAAGAAATGTTGATGATTATAATTGTTAAAACTGCAGGCACAAGTTCGTGCAAGTATAGTGGTAAAGAACATAGTATTTCGTTAAATAATTAACTGCCATTTAGTACTCCATAACCTGTTTTCTAAGTTCACCTCTATATTCGTAAAACTATTATATGTTCATATAAAAATGGAACCTTTATCCGAATTATAAAACAGTAGTTCCAGATAAAAGGAAAATACTATGCATCTCAGATTTAGCTGGAGAGCCGTTTTTAATACGATTGTTTGCTAATATACTACCACAAAATTAAGAATCCATGAACTGGAAGAGAAAAATAGACCAATTCTTTACAAAGTACTGAAAAATTATACAATAATTTTCTATTGTTTCTACATATTAAACATATTTGTTTAATCATTCATGTAGATGAGACTATGTTTAAAAAATAAACTATGTCTGGCTTCCAAATATGATTGATATATTTTCATAGCACCCTCTCTCATCCAGCAAGAGAGCGAGAAAATAACATAAACTGCTTTTTTCTGTATAATACGTTTCCAAAATTGAAATAAGATGGTCAATTAGTACTACTCTTGGTTCCTAATGTTAATGGTAACAACTAAAATTGAGTAAATAGGGTACTACCATTTCATATTATCTCACATGGAAGAAGAGAAAATACAGTTAAATCTATTAATATACACTAATTAAAATTCATAAACTAAAATAATACAATGTGTGCTTATTATTGTCGCATATATTACTTACTATATTTCTTATTATTGCACCACTGATATTTATTTCAGCCACGAAACATGATAGATCATAAGGTAAGAAATAAATTAGACTCAGGTTTGGTTCATATTAATAATAATATAAATATAATTCCAGAGAGGGCGAAAAGGATATGTATCATACAACAAAGAAGTAAAGTTTTTCTTCTTGAAAAAAAATATTGGAAAAATACAAACTAAAAACTATTGGAGATTAAGATCAAAGTCAATAAAAGACACAGTAAAGAAGGAAATATGCACAAGGTCGCACTAAATATGTATATAAGATATTCAAATTATTATACTAGATAATTGTTATATAATTATTATTATTATTTCGTATATTTATAATAAATGGCATTGGTATCTAAATTTAGATCAATAGTATAGTAGTGTAAGTAGTGGTAATGGAATGAAAATGGAAATTCAAGTTTAAGACAATCACGTAGATAATCACGGGGAAAATTAGTAGACGAATTAACGAAACAATATAGAATAGTCTTACTATTAAAGCCGATTTGGATCCTTAATCAGACTGTGAAAATAATTTAATAAACAACGTATGTTTTCTAAGTTTTGTTTGGAAACAGAGTAATCTTCCCCTAAAACCTTATCGTAAAGCCTTAGGCTATGAAGGGGAAGGACACAGACTTTACTCAGGGGGGAGGATTCCAAACTCCTCCTATTATGATTCGAACCTAAGCAATACTGGGCCAAGTTCGCCACCTCGGACCACAGCACAAATGACATTCCACCGGGCCGACATTCGCAGCCCTATCTATAGAAGAATAATATAGATCACCAATTCATGTAGTAGCTGAGGAATAGCGTGCAGCACTTTTACAGCTGTGCGTCGTGCAACTAATTTGAATGCCCATTGTATTCTCATCGCGTACATGAGAATATTTTAGTAATATATCTGAAAGATTGGGTTACTAAATTTAAAGTTACGTACCCATTGAATAATTTGAAGTATGGACAACCGATGTTCCAATACTTTGTAACGTCAAACACTATATTAAATAAAATAAGTGACTAGAGAATAAAAATGCATGGACTGCTGGACAACATAGAAGATTGTTTATGGAATAATCACAAATATCTATACCTTATTCTCTGTTTCCGTTACTAAATATTCAAAATTGTCATGAGACGCTCTCTCTAACGTTGTTAACAAGTTTAACTTTATAATAGATACCACAAATTGCCTCCTCTAGACTTATCTCCCTTTTCTAATACACAAAAATCTCATTTTAAAA
This sequence comes from Rosalia funebris, assembly GCA_037954035.1. Taxonomy (NCBI): domain Eukaryota; kingdom Metazoa; phylum Arthropoda; class Insecta; order Coleoptera; family Cerambycidae; genus Rosalia; species Rosalia funebris. Next base: position 13,506,584 of record JAZFAV010000002.1, on the reverse strand, counting down.
TTTTGTAGACTATTGAAGCATTCTAAAGAAACTATTGGAAACTAATTGAATGTTTTCAAGGACATCAAATCGAAAAATTAGACAAAACTGATATAAGAAATATAATCTTAAAATAAAAGTTATAAAGCAATTTTTAATAGCATCTGAATTACAGATTAAGTACTAATTAACAAACCAGGACAGTTCAATAAGACTATTTTCATATTTCCGCAACAGTATGCATATATGAGCTGGTTGAACTAATTCAAGTACAATAATGTAATAGCAATACGCCATCCTTAGCTGCCCTTATACTAGAGACATAGAATATGGCATAAGATGCAACAATGAGTTGAACCTTCTCTGTGGATTATATATTTATTAACTCGTAAGGAAGTAAATCGAATTACATCATTAATTTTCTCTTGAGGTATCTGATCCTATGCAATCTAAGCCTTAGGCTGAAGAGTTTGTAGATGGTGGAGTAGATATATAACAGTCTTCTCCCCATAACATCTCATACATGCTCAACTGGGGATGGGTGAACGGATTGTAGTAGCCATGGAAGAAAATTGACTTGATTGATTAATGTTTACAAAAAGCCTAACCAGCCTTTCAGCCTGCAGTGCTGCTGGGTGAATTGAGTAGCCCAGTAGTACTGTTGCCGGTTCCAAGCCCGGAAGAAAGAGGAGGGTTAGAGGGCCAGGTTAGCTGCCTACCCTCTGTAGAAACAAATCCAGCTCATAGTACCGATGATATTCATCGAAGAGGAACAGGTCATAGACCTACTTTAGAAGAAGGAAGAAGAAGAAAAAGCCTAACGTAACTTATGACACCTGTGATCATGCATTATATTACACATTTTTGCACAAAAGTTCTGAGAAATGGACGAAGCGATGGTTATAGAACATCATGCTCATAGCGTTAGACATTCATGCTTCCTTAAATAAGAGACAAATTACCATAGGCAATAGCCCCATATTATATAAGTTTCACAATGCCTCCCGACAAAATATATAAAATATGTTCCTGCACATCTTCTGCCCACCCTTATATAACCATCATACATTTCCAGATAGTGACATCGATGATCGACAGTAAGTGTTAACACATAATGTGGGTGAAACAAAAACAGTCCAAAAGACCGTATTCATCTGTGTACTGCATATGTATACACATTGTTATTGATCATTAATCAATTCATCAAAAAAGCTCGAGTTGTCGTAAATCTGTTTCTTACAGCAAATAATCTATGGCGGCGATCTTGATGCTCTGTAGTTCGTTTTTGGCGGTCAGTATCTCTAGATCTTCACGTTATGTTTTCCCACACCACGCCCCCACACACGCTCAAACATTCCATCGCAGTTGATTCATTTCTGTTCATGCGGTAAGCAGTTTCCTTCTAAGAATAATTGTTAATGAGTGGGTAAATTGAGTACTACACTAAGTGTCATTAGTGCTTGTTTATGAGGTAATGAATATGTGTACAGAGTTTTATCTATAAAAATCAATTATGTGCTGAATAACATTTTTTAAAGAATTCATTTGTCTGATTCTTTTTGTCTTTTTCTGTATTTTCTTTTTTTAACAACTTTCAATTTAAAAGAAGATCTAGCTTGAAGTAATATTGGAATTTGACCGCATTAATGGTTTATCTATAATAACTGATCACACAGTTACATTACATTTGGCAAAATCGTTTAAGAAGCAAAATATTGAAAAAGGAAAACGTTAATTGTGATGTTTCGACTTACCTGGTATATTTAGATGGATCGACCAACTAAATCATTACAAAGGAAATAAATGAACAAAAAAATGGATAACCCCAATTGTATCAATGAAACGTTTACAATAAATAAAACTAACGATTTAGATACCAATAAAAAGTGAATGGAAACCACTTTTACCATGGCTGCTTTGAGTTACTCTCACTCTTTCAATGTTTTTTGTACTAATAAATATATTGGCGGTATTCATTTATGGAAATTATTTCGTTTATATTCTGCTTAGAATTGTTTATGTCTACGCCAATGAAGCTGGAAATTGGAGCTCGGGAAAATATCACCTTACCGCGTGTAATATATGTAATTTAATAAAATTCACATCGGTGCTTGTTGCAAGATTAAATGATTTAAATAAATCGGCATTAACTTATGTACGGCGTACTTCTGCTGAAAGGTGTAATTTGTAAAATTAAGGTAATTATCGACCGATAGGTTATTGTAAATATATTTGATGTGCCTTACAACATTTACACGCCGTTAATAACCTGATTTTATGTTAATTCATAAACAAATTAGAACGAAAAATATTCTTTATGTAAATTAATTTGCTAGACGTAATAATTAAAAGAAACCAGTAGCCATTAACAATGACCACGGCGTGTTTGTTTTTTAATTATTTTTTTAAAGTGTCTTTCCATGTCACATTAATCACGTGCGATTGCTGATTAGGAATGTCGGTACGATTAACGTAGCGAGATGAGACTTTCGTCATACTGATGACGTTCTAAAATCTTGGAGAACAAAACACATTTATGAAGGTGTTACAATACGAGCGGAAGGTGTGAATTTTAACCCTTAACTGGTATCCTCGGGTCGAAATGGACCCGGCGCATCTATTTCTTATCACAGATTGCAGACTATTGCAATTAGGTGGATGGGGGTTCCGTGACTTTTCACAAAGTAGAGGCATTAACAGGTGCCTTAAGCGTCATTTCACTGCTAACATTGGAAGTCCCAGTTTGTACGTATTCGGGTCGTATTGGACCCGAGGATACCAGTTAAGGGTACGAACTTTTGTTATTGAGTTAGGTAAAAGCTTAATTGATCGACACATGAAACGACGTTTGTTGTAAACAAGACTTCCTAGGGAAATTTATTCCATAATACGAAGAGTCCTAAAATGCGAAAACATTACCACGCATCCAAGTCAGCCATCCACATCTCAGCTTCAACCAGAGTATCGTCAATCAGAACAAAATGAACATAAACAACTTCGTGGAAAACGTCGTAGGTGCTACATGTGTCCATCAAGTAATGACAATAAACATTCTATATGTTGTAAAAAGTGTAATAGTCACGTGTGTAAGGCACACAGTGCAACTTCACTGCTGTGCGAAGAATGTCAGTAGTGATTAGTAGGCTCGGCAAACATTATTGCGCGTTTTTTTATTCGTCAATCAATTTGTTTAGTTCTTTCAGAAAATAAAGTATGATTCTATTTGTTAAGTTCATGTTAAGTTAGTTTTTCAATAAAGTTATTTTTGAGTTCTAAATTGAGAATTATTTATCGATGAGAATTTGTAATGCCATTTTTCAACAAATGGCTCTTATTTGTGAATAAACCTATTGTATACATTACTAACAATGAATCAACAATAGTGTACCGAAATAAAAACTTACTTATCGTACTTCTCCTTCTTAACAAATTACGGGTCTGAGTTGACCCGACTTACGTTGGTAACTGGTATCGTCGGCGGTAACTGGTATATATGACGATACCAGTCAAGGGTTAAATAAAACGTGGTTTTCTGTAGCAAAGTATTGAAATATTTATTGATTTATAATGTCGATATTTTTTAATTATGTAAAGAAGAACACATCCGGTAGATATCTGCTATGATTTTGGTGGCACCCGAGTACTCTTCTGGAGAAATGTTTAATAACGGTCTTATAAATGTAGTGGTATTTCGTTGATGCAGGTCTCAATTTCAGCCTTCAATGCTTGGATGGTCATGGGCTTGTTGAAATAAACCTGAGACTTTAGGAAACCTAATAGAAAGAAGTCAGTAGGTGGTAAATCATAAGATCGTGGCGGCCAAATCTGGTCACCAAAACGGTGCAAGACCGTATAATGCTTCACGGATGGTATGGCATGTGGCACTGTCCTCCTGAAACCACATGTGTTCGAGATCAATGACTTCCAATTGAGGCACAAAGAACTGGATTATCATGTCACGATAACGTTTGCCATTTACCATTAATGCATTACCTGTTTCTTTTTCAAAGACAAATGATTCAATGATTCCTTCAGACCTCAAACCACCGTGCACATCAAACAGTGACATGTTGGGGATGCATTTGTTTCTCATGAATCATTCGTGAATTTTCTGCGCCCAATATGCGGCAATTTTCCTATTAACGAAGCCATAAAAGTTCCTCGTCACTGAAAGTAATTTTGCCCATAAAATCGGCATTCAATTCTTATTGTTCGATTATCTAATTGGTGAACTCTGTTCACTGTTCGTTGTGCATGGTCTGTTGGCAGAAGTTATTGAGTCAATTGGACTTTGTAAGCATAGAGATGCAAATCTTTAGTGAATAAACGGTGAAAAGTGGCTGTTAAATTGTCTAATTCTTGTGCACGATGACAAATAGAGGTCCCTGGGCTCTCGACTACACTCTCGACTACACTCTCGCCTACTACCGCGATGTTTTGTTCTGAACGAATAGTACAAGCTCGAGTTCTGTGTTTCACATGAATGACTGAATCAGTACTTACGAATTTTTAGATTATTCCTTTCGTAGTTGATAACTTTGAAACAATAAGGACGCATTGCTATAGAGCTCCATGCTTACGAACTCCTATCTATCTTCTATTAACCTGTTACAATTATTGACCTATCGAATCATGACAGCCAAAATGGCGGGCAATTCAAATCTTGTGCTCTTATTGTAACATTCTTTACTAGACTGAAAAAAGGAATTCTATAATTTATACCTTTAGTTTCGTATAAGTAATATTCGAGCATTAATTTGTTGCTAGAAAAGAAAAAACTGATTTTTTTTATTTTAAATGTAAAAAATTATATTAATTAATTATATTAATTTAAAAATTATTAATCTATTAATTATTTTTTTGATATTTCAGTGATCGATCATACTATGACAACATTATTTTTTCGAAATTCTGTATAATTATTTCACAGATTGGGTTTACCCAAAATAGAAAAAATATAAATATTTTATTTTTATGTAAGAAATAAGATAAGTAATAAAAAAACAACAAAAAGAGAAATTATAAGAAAATAATTATTCAATAACATATTATTGAATAATTATTGCAATATGAAAGAAATTAAAAATAAACAGTTTTAAAACCTTAAAACGGACTTTTCCGCACGTAGAACATCTCTAGCTCGAAATTCAGTGGCCTAGAAAAAATAAATCACCACATAAATACAGAATATGGGTTTTATGCAACAGTTTTGCCTTTTTCAAATAGTCCACCATTGTGCTCTCTCATGACCCATGGACAGGATGGGGTTTGTCATATCTACCTCAAAATCAATAGATGTCGTCTGGTAGACGTCCTTACAGAATCAGTCGAAACCCTATCTATTCGACACGATTTACTTGAGTGATCGTGGTAACAAAAAAAATTTCTCAAATAGTCAACCACTGTGCTTTCTCATGACTATAAACATGGTAGAGTGTATTCTATCCACCTCAAAATCAATACGTGTCGTCTGGGAGACGTCGCCGATCAGAATCAGTCAAAACCTGATCGATCCGACACGTTTTAGTTAAGTTATCGTGCTAATAAGAAATTTTATTAATGCTGACGACAACAGCGACGACGACAACGACAACGAAACACACACACACAAAATTGTTTTAAAACCTTTTTTTAGCTTTTAGGCCGAAAAACGAAAAATAAACGCTAGAAAAAAATTCTTTTTTACGCGATAAGATTACTTTTCCGCATATAGTTGAGTGCGGAAAAGTAATTAAAAACGTAGGTAGCACTAGAACAAATGATAATGAACAACTTGATATTTTACTTTATGTTGAAAGTAACTTTACTGTAATTTTAACTTTAGGATACATTTAATATAAGACTCCTATAATTCATTCTGATAATCTTCTTGATACGTTTGACTATAAGAAAATTGCTTTAGAGCCTTAAGAAACTACTTTAGAAGATTGTTCCTGATTGTAATCTTGCCATAAACTAATAGAATCTTAACAAAGATATCAGTGAACATGTTAGAAAGTTATGAAAGAAATTAAAAAAATCTTAAAAATTAATTGCTATAAACTTTATGTATTATTAATAATTCAGGAGCTTTCAGATAATCACTTCGAAGACTGTATTAGAACTCTAATTTGCATTTACAGTACTTGAGAAAAAATATTTCTGTGCAAATAAAAATTTACTACAAAATTGAAAGAGGCTTTAACCTCTTCTTGAACTAACATAACTCCTCACCATATTTATTTTAAAATCAATTTAAGAAATGAACCCATAAATTTATGTCCTATGCTAAGCGAAAAAAGAACTTTGTTAAGAGAGAACTTTTATATTTTTTACGAGAAAAAAATAGTCAACTCATCTACGTCAATTTTAATAGAATTAATTCAAACCCGAATATTATTCAAAACATACATGCACAGTACCTCTTCGTTGAAAATTTTACTCACAATAAATTAAAAATATATAAGACGCTTTTAGTGGAGATGTGTATCTTAATTAACTGTTTCGCATTCTTACATATCATATTTTAAATTTAGATTTAATCCCATAAATCACGCAGGTAAATTAAATTAATTTTTAGAATAAATTAGTAATCGTAGTGTGAATATTAAAACAGCTGTAAAAAACGCCAAAATAATTAATAAGGTAAGGGGATTATATTAATAATAATAAATTATTGTTGATTAATATTTTCATTAACGCGCAAAAGACTATAATGCGAAAAATAAATTAGGAGTAAAAAAATCAGTCATTAATGTACAGTGTGATTAATATAGAATCAAAACAAACTTGTAGGGTAAAACATTCTTATGTTAATAATACCAATTTTCAATATGTAACCTGACTAGTGATTTTAAAAATTAATAAACTAAATTTGCATATATGATCCTATCTAAAAATTAATAGTCGAGGTCGAGGTATAGGCAACTGCCAGGCCACATCTGAAACCCATTGAACACTTGACACTTGCGCCATACAAATTGAGCAGTAAGTAATAAATGTCTGTAAAGAAGCAATATAGTTGACACCTAGTATATTGAAAAAAAATTATAAAAGTGTTACTATTTCTTAGGGTAAGAGCAAGGTTTCTTTTCTAAGAGAAAGAAAAATTTGCTTATAACTTATTTATAAACACTAGACATTCTATACATAACGTGTAAGCGTGCAAATAATAAGATAATTATATTTAATACAGAAATTGCTTAAAATATTATTAATATCAACGTATTATTAATACCTTCCATATTTCCATATTTACAACCTAAAGGTTATTTTGAATAACTGGACTAATGTATAATTTAAAGCTTTTATAACCAAGTTTAATTTTTTAAGCGAGAAAGGGAAACTGTGTGAAGAATTATTAGTCGAGTATGAAAATAATCAAAACTGTTTGACTAAAGCAACCAAAATTAAGTAAGGTTTCCTTGTCGATTAATTAAATTAACTGACGTAAGTAAAATATGTAATTAATTTGTAATATCTCATAAAACAAATTAATTGGTGAAGAAGATTTTACAATAAATTTTACTTTAATAAGTTCTCGAAATAGCGCTTATGTTATTATGTCGAAGATGATATCGAACCATTTTTATTGCCATAGTAATGCAATTAATGTCTGTCGCCAATATTGTCTCTTATTTAGATGCAAATGTCTGTTGTGTCTTATTCGAAATCCGAAACTGTCATAATGTCTATTAGTCCACATACTCTATGACAACTTCCTTCCGATATATAAACATTCCAACAATAAAAAAGCCCAAAAATGATATCAGACTTCGAGCTGGCTTAGAATAATCCAGAAGTGGGTTCAATTCCTACATCAGTCGGCTAGGTGTTTGCGTATGTCTGTATAATAATATAATCCGGGGGTTAGGTGAAGGACTGATGTTGATCTAAACTTCGCCACTGTATCTTCCACTTCCTATCAAAGCCCGTTAGAATATTCGTCAACTATGACATACTTCTTAATTGTCAACGAAAATGATAAGATATTTCTTAAAATACCTGCCAAAATATTTGATTTTTGAGGGAAATAAATATGCAGATGACGAACTATTATTTCAGTTATTACTGATTAATTTTCGTCAAAATAAATATCTTGTTTCATCAATGGAACAAATAATCATATAATATATAGACATATAAATCTGTATATATTAATGCCTGTCCAAACCATTCCATAATGTATTATGTTTCTTCAGTTAATGAGACCCGCGTTGGTTATTTGACTAGTTTTTAATGTAAAGTACTATGTTGTTAAAATTAATATCGACGTTTTCAAATTATACGTTCACCCTTTCTTGACTATGTAAAAAGTATCATAAATTATACCCCACTCTATTAACATGCAATCTTAATTTACCAAGAGCTATTATACGAAACTATATGTATATATAGTAAACGGTGTTAACTTTATACGACATAAACATTTTAAATTTTGACAAAATATTTCGTAGTAAATGTTAAATTGTGTTCAGTGAAATCAAACACTTGTGTAAGTACTAAATAAACAAATAATGTATTTAATAGATCATATTTTCATTATATTAACCACCTATTGTGTATATAAACTCAACATTTTTATCTAATTTAACATGTCTTAATTTTTACATTTTAATCATCGATGGATCGAACATCGATCTATTAATTTATTGATCGCCAAACCAGAATAAGGATCATAAGGAGAACTCCTGAAACATCAGGTATGTAAGAGCGTCACATCCAACTAACAATTTCTTGTCACATCCAGGCATGGTTCAATGGTTCATTGTAAATACATCACACCCAACTGGGAGGCGCCAGGTACAATTTGTTTATTCACGATTAATACCTTGATACATCGACCTACATAAGATCGATTAAGATGCAGAATATTTGAATTGAAATAAATACAGTTAGAAAAATTGTGTTTAATTGCATTTGCATTAATATTTTAAAGAATACGCTCAACACATTGGGTTCATTTCAACATGCTATTAATTTAATTTATTCCCATAGTTATAAATTGTTTTACTAGTAATTAGTGTCAGATAATATTAATTAAATGAAAACGAATGGTTGTGCAAACGCTAATTAGGAGAGATGTCTATCCTGCGGTTTCTCGTAGTCTGCACATATGTGTACAAGATTATTGGTTACAACTTGACTCCTTTTTTCTCTTTCACTATTCTTCTATGCTTTCTCAGATTGCTTATGTTAAAGTACAGTCGTTAATACATTAGAAAAAATATGCACACGAATGTGCGATATCTGAACAATATATGTGTAATAAAATAATGTACAATGTCTAATAATTCATTCAGGCCACTATCGTCATTACTGAGCTCAAAAGTTGCGTGAATTTTCACAAAAGTTTGACCTTGTCGGTTCTTTTGAATAAATTATTTATGAGTGAAGTGAAATGAAAGTGTACAAAGTGAAAAAGAAATTGTATGGAAAACCCTCTTGGCGAAGAATCATTAGAATAATTTCCTTTCCTTCTTTGAATTGAATAACATTAAATAACAGTCTCTGTCGCTAACTGGCGAATATAAATATGAGGGTCCATCGAAACATGGACTAAAACTGAATGGTCTTTGTCCCTTGCATTTATGGGTTTAAAAGCATTTCTTTTAATTTAGTATCAAATTCATCGCTAATTCAGAATAGTTTGTCTTATGGAACTAACCTATTTGGAAAGGGTTTATAATACAGGCGTTTGGCTGCTTCACTGTCTCGATATTCTCTATAAACTAATGTTATGTCGAATTTATCTTGATTAGTGTAAGACACCATTTTGTAAATATATTTAAAAGTATAATATAAAACACCAACGAACTGCGTAATCACCAGTTTTCACTTCTCCTTTACTTACAATGCCAAAATTCTATTATTTTAATGGCGAACTTCATTTACGAGTATTAAGACAAAAATATGTGAATGATTTCATCATATTTTATTAATAACTTCGACATTATTCTTATGAAAGTAATACTTTTTTGGCACAATTGAATGTAGAAAAATATCTTTAAGATAAGAAGCAAAAAAGGTATGGTTAATTTGAAGAAAAAAGCTAACTATCGTGTCATTGGCAAATCGATTACAAACAAGACTTTATAGAGCTAATTATGTAAGATAATTTTATAGAGCTTTACTCTATGGTCAATCTCCTCAGTTGACTATTTATGTCTATATGCGAATATCAAACTAAATTACCCACTACATATTCATTTTAATAAACAGAAGCAATAAAACGATCTGAATGAAGTGAAAAAGAGAAAAATATTGCTGACATAGTTCCTGGATATGATAACATCAACAGTGTTTTCACTTCTGCGATTCTGTCTGGGATAATATGTTGTTCAACAGACACAATTGGAGTGGAGGAATTTTTATGTATCAACCGAGATGCTTTATTTCGCAATTAACATTCATCAAGAGCAAAAAAGGGATTAGCTCTACAAATTCGCTGTAATTTCCAAAGTAATAATGCCTCCTTTTTATACGCCTTGATAGTAGCTAGGATCTAGATAGCCATTTTTATATCGGAATTTCCGGTTGGTAAAAAGTTTCTCGACTTTCCGCATTGAATCGTAATTAAAACTAAACTAATTAGTTTTGTACTATCCTCTGATTTTGCATAATATTTAACAAGTATCTTAATCAGTATTATTATTTGCATAAGTTGAATTTGCCGTTTTTTAACGTTAAAAATGTCAGGATAACGTGAGAAATTATCTGAAATTCAAAAGCCATGTCTATTTTCTAAATATATAAATGAAATCAGTGGCACTAATAATGAAAACTAATACCTTATTTTCGATGTACATATATATGTTGCTCGAAGGAGCTGATTATTATCAGATTTTCGACTGTGTATTTCATATTAATAGATGATCATATCAACAATCTGTTTCTCTGAAACTATTCTTGTTCGGTGTCATTATTAACTCAACGACAAAATAAAGATACGTAACTATAGTGTTTTACATGTTTTTAATTTTGTGCTTTCTTTTATAAAATATCTCTATATTCATTTTCTCTGTGTACTTCCTCAGTTACTCTTTGATTGAAATATTGATCTTAGGAAAGCTCCTGAGTTTGATCTAATAACTGAAGAAGTGCTAAAACAACTTCCGAAGAAAGCAATAATCAAATTGTCACATCTTATTAATGCCGCATTCAGGCTAAGGTACGTTCCTGTACTATGGAAGGTTGCAGAAGTCAACCATATCAATAGATGTCGTGTGGTAGACGTCCCTCATCAGAATCAGTCGAAACCCGATCGATCCGACACGATGTAATTGAGTGATCGTGCTAACAAAAAAAATTTCTCAAATAGTCCACCATTGTACTTTCTCATGACCCATGAACATGATAGAGTGTGTTTTATCCACCTCAAAATCAATCAATGTCATTTGGGAGACGTCCCCGTCGGAATCAGTCAAAACCCGATAGATCCAACATGATTTAGTTGAATTATCGTGTAAGCATAAAAAAATTTCTCAAATACCTCGCCGTCGTGCTTTCTCATGATCCATGGACAGGGTGGGGTGTGTCCTATCTACCTCAAAATCAATAGGTGTCGTTTGGGAGACGTTCCCGATCAGAATCAGTCAAAATCCAATCGACCCTACACGATTTAGTTGAGTTATCGTATTAACAAAAAAAAAATTCTCAAATAGTCCACCATCGTGCTTTCTCATGACCCATGGACAGGCTGTGGTGTATCCTATCCACCTCAAAATCAATAGGTGTCATCTGGGAGACGCCCCCGATCATAATCAGTCAAAACCCGATCGATCCGACACGATTTAGTTGAGTTATGGCGCTAACAAGATTTAATTCCAACGACGACGACACACACAGACAAAATTTTTAAAACCATTTTTTTGTTTTTAGGCAGAAAAACAAAAATAAACGAAAAACAAAATTTTTACACTTTTCTTTACACGATTACATTACTTTTCCTCTAGTATGGTTGAGCGCGGAAAAGTAAGAATACTTCTGAGAAAGCTGAAATCCATCATTGAAGAATGGAACTTAATTCCAAATCATCGGTTGGGCTTTAGAGAAGGCCACTCAATCATAAACCGGGTTCATAGAATTACTGACATAATAGAAAAAGCGCTGGAAGACAAAGAAGTCTACTCAGTCATCTTCCTAGATGTTACACAGGCTTGTAATAGCGTATGGCATGATGGTTTAAAATATAAACCGAATATGCTACTCCCACAGTAATACTCAGAACTACTGGAATCATACATCTCTGAAAGATTCTTCAAAGTCAAACAAAATGAAGCATACTCCGAATTGAAAGAAATCAAAGCAAGAGTCCCACAGAGAAGCGTTCTAGGACCCATATTATAAAATTTATACGGGCGATGTACCACAGCTGGAATAGGATACTATAGCTACATTTGCAGATGATACTGCCATTCTAGCGGTAGTTAAAGACCATGAAGAAGCTGCAAATAAACTACAAACACCGGCTAACCAAATCAATAACTGGACCAAAAATGGCGAATTAAACTGAACGACACTAAATCAGTCCACATAAACTTCACAAGTAAAAGCGAGTATTAAATTCCTTATGCCAACTGGGCGAAGTGTCTGGGTATTACACTAGACGCAAGACTTCGCTGGAAGATCCATGTGAAAAAGAAAATGGATGAGCTGGATATAAGATTCAAGAAAATACACTTGTAAATATAAAAATGTACAACAAAATACTTCTGTATAAACAAGTCCTTAAAGTAAAGACTTATTGCATACAATTATGGGGTTGTGCCAGCAAGAGTAACATCTTAATAATCCAGAGGTTCGAGAATAAAGTGCTGAGGAACATCGTCAATGCGCCTTGGTATGTCAAAAACAGTGACCTCCATCGTGACCTTGAGATGGATCCTGTGGGCCAAAGAGTTGCCAAATTTGCAAGGAATCATGAACAGTGACTCCACCAACACGAGGGTGTCGAAGCTGGCCAACACCTCGATAACTTCAATATTACAAGAAGACTCAAGAGGGTAAAGCCTTTTGAGTCGGCCAAATAATTATTATTTAGTGAAAAGCAGAGTATTGTGCAGTTGTGATACACCTTAATATTAGTATAGTTAACTTACTGTAAATTAAGGAACACTAGTGAATAAGTCCTTAGGTCCAAGTTTACAAATTTAGTTAGAACCAAATTACTCATTGATCGACTCAATGATTAGATTGTTATATAAGTAAATGCCCCGTAAGGGATGTTTAATTAAAGAAATAAATCATAAACATTTATCCAAAGTACAATTTATCTAAATTATATCTGAGACCTACATTTGACATAAGCGACAATTCAGAAAAAAGAAACACTCACCCTGTACAATCCTTAATGCGTGTACGAAGTATTTACATACTATTTTTATTTTGATGTATATCTGGCGTATATAGTTATTTCCAATTGTCCAGTAGAAGGAGGACGCGCTGAAGTGAATATCAGTTGTGTACATACATTGTTTGGTATTCCACATTTATTCATATGAGATACTTAGAATTTTGATATATTTATTATGGACATTTCGTATTGTGTGGGCTGGAAACAGTTACGTAAGTAATCGCGTCTTGAATTGTTAGCTATTTCCACACGATATACCCGCAAAGAATAATAATATTGATCTGGCGTTTGCCTGAGATTAACAAAAAATTACACACTTGCGCTGCCATCGTTGATGGATGGAATGCGATTTCTTCCCGGGTGTTTGGTTAACATATCGTAGTTTGAGATTGTACAATTTTATGCACGCAAAAAATGTCAAGAAGTTAGTTGTATACAGAGCGTGTATATTTGACATAGTGAAAAAATGTATATGGGTATTAAAACATTTTTCTTTGTTTTTAGCACAATCTTTATCGCAATTGAACCTTACGATAATTTTGGTGCTTTAACCTTTCATCGAGTACAGTAGAAATCCAAACACATTTGGGCGCAGTACATCTGAGAGATTCCATAATCAAATCTTACACAATTTAAATTTTGATAAGGTGGAGACTAAATTAAACGTTTTCTTAATTGAAACAATACAATAATAAATATTGCACACTAGTTTCTGATTGCAATAATTAAATTTATATAAAGGATTTCACTTAATGTTGTAAAACAATAAATTTGAAAAATTTTTACAGGACAACCAGCTATTGACAAGTTTTTTTCTGTTTTAAGGACAAAACACAAACATAAATTAGTATTGAACAATATTTCGAATGCAGAAAACAAATCACTCATTTTTTCAATTGAAAGTTATAACGTTATATATAAAAAATATTGGACGTGAATTACAGAGAAAAGTTATAAGTAACTACCTATTTTAAGTGTAGAGAATTATAAATCCTCTTCATCATTTTAGCATGTTCCAAACAAAAATAAACATCACATTTTTGGTAATGATATTTAGTGTAAATCAATAACTTAACATCCAATATTAATTTTGAATAATAATGCCATCAAAAGCCAGAATAAGTAAGTCTAGATATCCCAAAAAATATTGTTAAATTATATAATACCAGAAATCTAACAAAACATAAAAGTGCAAATAATGACGGAATCAGGCGCAATGCATCTGACAGATCGGGGTGGCCCATACAAGGCCAGGGAATGCACTAAAAAATCGACACCATATCAAAGAGAGTGGTTCTGAGCTAGGAAGATATGAGGGAGTTCGAGTTAATATGCGTAATACACATGAAAGGGCAAAGAAAAAAGTGATTACCGGATCTCACAGATCGGTTGCCCCCGACGAAGGGTTAACCTGATATCTTCAAAACAATTCAAACTATTGATTGAAATAATGGAGGTGCAAGGAGAGCAAAACCTATCTTTAACCAAAATATCTACTTATGTTATTTGCTGGTGAGTAGGGAATGGTATAAAGAATGGTATTAAGAAGTGCGAAAGAACTTTACAAAGTACTCAGTTACTGATTTACCTAGGTGCAAAAAGATTAAGGTGATTATAGAATTAAGTAATCAAGACACTACTTAAACTAGTAGATCATACTAGACTCTATGATGTCACTAAGCTACTAGTCACTAAGCAAAGTAGCATTAATTGTATTTCGGATAAAAGTTTATATCGCTTCTTGCAAAAATGTTCTTTAAACATTTTCTTGTAAAAAAATAACTTTTATTTTCTACGTGTAACGTATAACAGACATCTGGAGCTTGCTGTAAATAAGTAGGACGCCAAATTAACACTACATAACAGCATTTTGAAGTCAATGTTATTATGCGGATGCGAACTCTGGGCAGTGCGTGAAATAGCTAATAAGAAAATGCTCAACATTTATCACCAAATGATTAAGGAAAATGTTTGGAAAATGATTAAGGAAAAAAAAAAAAAATATATATATATATATATATATATATATATATATATATATATATATATATATATATAAATTAAAAGACGAAAGTGAAGATAGATTAAACATACTTTAAGAAACAAAGATGGAGGCATTACCAAGGAGAATCACTAAAATAGTAATGGGACAGAGACGTAGAGAAAGACCGTATAGAATGTTGAACAGAGTAACAGTTGAGGAAGTATTGCAAACACGAGGAGAAAGATAAAAACAATGATCAGAGACAAGAAAGGACGAAAAGAGCTTTGTGGACGCCCCATGTTCTGAGAGAGAGTAGAGACATCAATGTGTTGAGGTCTGGAAATTTGCTTTTGATCATATAATGTGCGTGGAAACGGTTGGTATAATTGTATGAACTCTAAAAGAACTAAATCATTATACGTATCGTATCTCGAAGTAATAACTAGTTTGACTTATATAGAATGAAACAGATTCCATACATGACAATTATAATCAACTTATTTAAACTACTTCTTCGGTTGTTTTCAGTTAAAATGATTCACATTTCCAGACTTGAGTAGTACTTCCTTCCGCCATCAAAGATATTTGTTTACATACTTCAAAGTGGTTTAACTTTGATATATGAAGATCCTTGTTGAAGATGCATTAAATTGTTATTGTTTGATGTACATGGAATTATTTTTATTTTAATTTCTATTTATCCGCATCTTCTGAACTCTCCACAATTCAGTCATAAATAAATGGAATAAGTGGTCAATTTTGATTGTTGTTACTATTCTCCTCTAAGTGATTTCTATTAAGATGTTTTTTTTTTGCAATCAATGGTCTTTCTCATACTACTTCTGTCCTTAATAAATTCCCGAATTAGTAAACACCTTCTAAAATATTTATTTTAAGTGTCAATATCTTTCAATCAATATATTTCATCATAAATATAAACCCATTTCATATATATTTTTTTTAAATACATAAGAAGTCCTATATGTTGTAGGTTATTTCATCACACAATATATATGTAAACTAAAAGTGTACTCATTGTCCTAATCTTAAATTATTATTATCTCTATGAATACAGAGCGTTCACATACTAATGTCTCATTGTTTGACTAATTTATATTAATGGAATATAAAACACTGCCCTCTATAACGTATATAATTAGTTCTATTATATACCCATAATGTGTAAAATTTTATTGTTATAACCCAATAACACAAAGTTCGAGTTTTACATATTTAAAAAAAAATCAGCCATACCGGAAAAAATTGACAGTACATCAAGTCGGATCTGCTTGATGATATCCTAAGGAATCGTCTTAGAAATAAATATTTTAACAAAAATGTTGAGAATATGACGGACATTTGCCCGATACGGAGCTAATAATAGTGCAGTACTTTGCTCCGTGAATATTACATGGAGGGCTGACCTATTATATTCTCCTATAGAGGTGGCTACAAAAATGTAAATAGTTGTTGGTCCCGGGTAGAGCCCAGTATTGGGGGTCATTGTATACTTGGAGACCCAACGGGAGTTCACCTACCTGAGCTTCAGCGTGCTTATCCTCGTAATTATCATCATCCTTGTGCAACCTTCCCCTTAACAGCCTAAGGCTTTAGAGCAGTTATTCTCGGTGGCTAAGCGTCCATTAAGGCTGTGACGCTGGCAGGATTGCATATCATTCTTCGCGTCGCCGTGGCGGTAACCGGCAATACGTATGCGCTGTTTGGGCTAATTCTCCGTCGCCTTGGTTTTAACGGACTTTATTGGGATCCGCGGTGCAGTGAGGGGAGTACGCGATGAATGATGTGCAATTGAGCTAGCTTTACAGCCTTAATGGACCCTTCGCCACTTATTATTCTCAACCACTGTGTCGTGGCACTTTAGTGTGTCGCGAGATTCTCTAAGTTTGCCGCCACAACCAAGCAGTGACCCCTCCCGAAATGAAAATTATTTATTTTCTTTTTACATTTCTTCATCAATTGACAGTATATTCAGCCCAAATATGTATTTGATCATTTGAACTGAAGAGATAATATTTCACAGAATGCAGGATGCTCTGTGGTCATTTATTTTTCCGAATTTCCTTTAAATTCTTTTGCCGCCAAATTTTTGAATTATTAAAAGTGTACCCTGACGAAAAAAGGCTGAGAATTACTGCTTTAGAGGAAGTAAGTCGACTTTTGTATATGCAAAACAAAGAAGACATCTTAAATTTTAGACGGTTTGTCCTCTTAACAACCAGTACGAAGCGATTTGCGATGGTTTATCTTTTGTGAATATTATATTCAAAGAGGATGCCAATAGCTGACCCATACGGTACCCCAAACACGGTTCGAGTAAACAGAAAAGCGAAATAATCGTTAATTAATTACCCATCAAAGATACACGATAGGCTAAGGACAGACTCATTAAGATTACTGTTTGTTTTGCAAAACACATTCCATACTTTCTCTACGCATTTATTTCGATAGCCACGTGTTTCCGTTTAAAATTGAAATGCTACAATAAAGATGAGCGATAATAAATGAAAAAAAAAACATTCTATTTACATCTCGGACGAATTTTACGATATTCATCTAATTTATTAACAGTACCATTTCAATTCTTCGCTGGGTTTATTTGAATTTTAAGAGACTGCCAGAGGCGCCATCGCATATAAAATTTTATTTATTAATTCAGGTAACATGTAAAATTCAAATATATATTTATCTTCTCTTGACGTAGCGGCGTGCGGCTGGAATTTTTATTTATCGCCCGTTTTGTGAAAACGTCCATGCGAGAGGGTCTCATTTTTTACAGCTTTGTTATTTTTCGAAGAGTATCTCTAATCTCACATGCAAAATGATGGGTCTAGACCGACGAACATCATATCATATTCTTTGCTAACAACAAAGAAATTATGACTCATGTCTCAAAAACTCGCGTTCGCATTACCATATAATGCGTTCTCTCAACCGGTGACACTTCATTTTTATTACCTCAACGACTCAGTGACACGTACATACCGAATAAAGGTATGTTTCTTTATCTCGATGGAAAATTTATGATTATGCTTTATCAATTCGGTGCGAAACACTGCTTGTTTTGGAAAGATAAAAAAATGACATGCGACGCCACTTCCAGGTTAAACATCGTCCTAAACGTAATGATGTACAATACGCAGGACTGGCAATAGATCCAATTACTAGTAACCTTGAAGGAAGAGAAGTATGTCAGAAATTCCACCTTCGAGGGGTGTGTTCAGTAACACATGTACTAAAAAAAATAGTAAGAGGAATTCGAAAATGGCTTCAAAGCCAGCACATAACATAGTCCTTCTATGAAAAGATCTTTGTAAAAAGTGTGTATTATAAATGCCTCTAGTGCTAAGGGGAAATGCCGCATAGAAAATAAATTTCTATATAATCATTCTTCTTTATTTATTTAATAAAAAGACGACGTCGTAAAATTGAAGACCACAATTTAATTTTTTCTAATTATTTTTCTGGTATTGTCCCATTGTGTCTTAAGTGTTTTCCTTACCAAATTTCCTTTTATTCCATAAAATATATAAACAAAAAAAATAATATTAGAAAACATTTTTTAAGAATTACCTGTCGAAGTATCTGTAAATTATGCGAGAAAAATGTGTACTTTACAGAAATTTTGGGAATAAATGCATTTTTTGAAAATTTACTTTGACGCTTTTGAAAAATTTATATTTTGACACG
Organism: Rosalia funebris; assembly: GCA_037954035.1. Taxonomy (NCBI): domain Eukaryota; kingdom Metazoa; phylum Arthropoda; class Insecta; order Coleoptera; family Cerambycidae; genus Rosalia; species Rosalia funebris. Next base: position 13,487,580 of record JAZFAV010000002.1, on the reverse strand, counting down.
ATTATATAAGTCGGCAGATAAATTGGAGCTGAAGATTTAAAAAGTGGCTTTTCATAGACATTTTCAGAAAATATATTTAAAGAATTGTTAAATTTTCAGTATTAATATTACTATAAAACTGAAAGCAAAAAATTTAAACTGAGATAGCATCTTCATGTTACAATAAAATATGTCGCATCAAATGCCGAATGTTTAACCATGTGTAATATCTGAATCCAAAGATGCCTTTGAAAGGTTGGTTCTATAAAACCTTTAGCCTTAAATATACGATGATGACACCAACTTGGTTGGCGAAAGGCACGTCGAACAACGTATAATTTTTCGGCGACTATGGAAAACTGATCTCCAGTTTTTGTCTAATCTTTTTATCTAGGAAATTATATGTAATGTAATTACATCTTTGATGCCATAATTCTCAATATAAAAAAGAGAATGGGATATATGGGATAAAATTTGGTTTAATTAAAATAATCAGTCTTGATCACTAAGACGTAAGATACATGGCCAGATCTGGGCATCGTGTTACCTCTGACGTCGCCCACAGACAGAAATGCAGAGTCGCTTCTGCATTTTCCTTTTCCGCACTCCACTATACGCGGAAAAGTAATGTAATCGTGTAAAGAAAAAGTGAAAAAACAAAACTTTTTTTGGGTTTATTTTTTTGTTTTTCGGCCTAAAAACAAAAAAAAGGTTTTTAAAAAATGTTTGCTGTATGTGTGTATCGTTGGCATTGTCGTCGACACTTATTCTTGTTAGCACGATAACTCAACTAAATCGTGTCGGATCGATCGGGTTTTGACTGATTCTGATTAGGTACGTCTATTGATTTTGAGGTGGATAAGACACACCCCACCCTGTCCATGGATCATGAGAAAGCACGATGGTGGATTATTTGAAAAAAGTAAAACTGTCGTATAAAACACATATTCTGCATTTATGTGTTGGTTTATTTTTTCTCGGCTACTCAATGTCGAGATAGAGATGTTCTTACGTGCGAAAAATTCCGTTTTAAGGTTTATTTTAATTTAAAATGTCTAATTTAGCAATGTCTGTATTATCTGGAGCAAATTTAAGTAATATAATGCGTTAGTTCCAGATCAACAAGAAAACCTTTGATTTTACGATTTTGTTAAAATAGTGTTAACATATATTAGTGTTGCCCTGTGGGTTTAATTTAGAGTACATCCTGTGACTATGAAATATCAAATTGATCTTGTACTCATGCATTCTCTAGCAATTTATGGTTTGGCAGAATCAGCTTCCTTTTATTTACTTGGAACATTATCAAATAACCATCTAGTCTCATAATAAGTTTAAAATTTTTGTTTATGGAAAATCAAAAGCTAGAATATTCTCATCATTCTATAATATCATTGCAGTCCAGAGGAATGACAGTAAAATATTTGAATAAAAACCTCGGGAAACCATGTTACTCCATGAATCTATAACGTAGACTTGGTGTGGGTTTTAATTGTTCATTTATCTCCTATAAGGCGAGTCTATTTTTATAAAGTCAAAGTATAAATCTAAAGTCTGGTGTGCGATCACCATTTGATATTTTGATGCGACTTTTAGAGCATAGAGACAACCTAAAGACTTGTACAGAGATGAAACATATCTAATCTTTCTAATAAAGAGTAATCTTTGGTAAATAATGAAAACCCCATATTTTCATTTAATTTTTAATATTTGCTAACTCAATCTATGCGTATAAGGTTATGTTTGGGAGATCTGGCATGTATATCAGTTAAAGTTTAACCTATATATATAGCTGATAAATTATAGCAGTTCAAACTTCAAGTTTAGAATTTAACAGGTCAATCCACGTCAGTTTTTTTTACTGTTTTCGATTAAAATAGTACCTTTTATCAATAATTATAAATTGTTTTATAGTTTCAAAAACATACCTACTGCATTAAAGTATAATGCTGCTTACTTTAATGTGGGTCAGAAAATTACCCACATTTGACAAAACAATGACATTTTTTCATTTGGAATTGGAGTTATATTTATAGTACAAGTCTTCGCCAGACTACCATCGTTGTTAAACTATCTAATAGGTTTAGGTTTGGTTTTCTGGAGAGGACCGCAAAGCCTTTAAATACTCGGGCTACCGCCCACTGTATACTCCCGTAAAGCAGTCAGCTTTAGAGTATGGATATGGCCTTCTTCCATAAGCTGAGTATCTGCTCCAGATCGATCTTTCTCAGCTCGTTTGGGCCGAATAAGAAGAACCCAATCGTCTACAAACTCCAATATATATCACACTGCTCTATGTTTATTCATCGTACATCAATCGTATAAAAAGAGTATGATAATACAGATTTGTGATATATTTTGCCTAATTGCCAGTTGAACGAGAAGCACATACTGATATTATAACATAAAAGATGTATTTTTTAAATAGTAGCGTTAATAGTAAAATATTTTTTAAATTAGCATGGGGTCAATAAAGCCCTTTCTATTGTTTATAGTTGCAAACCATACAATGACTTAATATTATCTTTCCAAATCCGTTTATAGTATATTGATATTAATAATGACCATTTCATTATATTCAGAAGCAATATTATATCATTGAAGGTAGTATGTATGAATGTTATAATGAAGGTAGTATCAGATACCAAAACCTACCAAAGTTGTACAAAAGACTTACAAGCATGACATAGTAACTATTTTTTTACACCCAGAATCGAATACTAGTAGATTAAAAATATTGTTATATACTAAATAGAGTTTATGAACCTAAGAGAGTATAATTTAAATATTTTTGTTTACCAAGAAATAAATCATTGTTGAGTGTTTAGTCCTAAATTTGATCTCAGCTGTTCTCAACGTTAGAATTAAAGTAAAAGAAAAGTTGAGTACTTTAAGATCTAATATCAAGTAACGTCCAATTAGCTACACAGAATTCTTAATATTAGACGGTTTTCCTTAAATATATAATGTTTATTGAAGATATTTCTTCAGAAGAGTGATGTGTACAATTTTGATCCTAGTCGAAAATACTTATAATTTTTATAGCTTTAAAGTTTTTTATTGGAATACCTCTGGAAATTAAAGATGCGGGTAAAATTTGTGCGGCAATCAAGTAACTGAATTCTTTCGCAACGCCACGCCGTTCGCCTCTTCAGGAAAACACTTGTGTTGAATCCAAATTCTATGGTAACAGTTGGGGCATATAGCGTAACAGGTGTATTCCATTATATTAAGGCACTTGCCACGCAACTGTCTAACGGCCGAAAATGTGCATTCGTGTCCGTACGCAATATTGCCTGTCATCGACATAATGCTTGCTTCGAGAACTTTTTCGTTCTGCATTACGTGTTTTCTTAACGATCTGACCTGGTTATTAATATTAATATTATTCCCCTATTATACGTTAACTAGTACCTGACATCCAGCTGACTGTCTATTATTATATAAACTTTATTCTCTTATCTCTCTTATTCTACGAGGCATCAAACAGACGGTGCCAACACGTGTTATCGATTTTTTTGAAAACAATTTTTGTTGATTTAAAAACAAATTGACATTAATATTTCCTAACAGTGACGTAGTTTTAGTTTTCCACAAAATACCAAAACACTATGCACTAACTCGACGAGTGTTTCGCCAACCAACTTGGCATTATCTGCGGATGATTAAAACTAATTTAATGGTAACAATGTATCCTATTTATACCTAAATTATTGTTGCGACTCAGTGAGCCATGACCGTCACGGCTGTAGCTCATTAGGCTCCGACAGTCACGGTTGCAGCCCAGAGAGCCGTGATTAACTAACCAATAAAGCGGGCTATGCGGAATAGATCCTCTGTCACTATTCATACTATTTTTACACTTTTCAATTTCTAAACTTTCAAATGCATCTAGCTGTCTAGTATTTGTTATATTCCTAATTAATCTTAATGTGCTAATATCTATTACTTTTCCGCACTTCACTATAAGCGGAAAAGTAATGTAATCGTGTAAAGAAAAATTGAAAAAACTTTAAAAAAATTTTTTTTGGGTTTATTTTTCATTTTTCCACCTAAAAACCAAAAAGAGATGGTTTTTAAAAAATGTTTGCTGTATGTGTGTCGTCGTCGTCGGCATTTATTATTGTTAGCACGATATCTCAACTAAATCGTGTCGGATCGATCGGGCCTTGACTGATTCTGATCGAGAACGTCTCCCAGGCGACACCTATTGATTTTGAGGTGGATAGCACACACCACCCTGTCCATGGTTCATGAAAAAGTACAATGGTGGACTACTTGAGATTTTTTTTTAGCACGATCACTCAATTAAATCGTGTCGGGTCTAATTAGGGACGTCTACCAGACGACATCTATTGATTTTGAGGTGGATAGGACACACCCACCCTGTCCATGGGGCATGAGAAAGCACGATGGTGGACTATTTGGAAAAGTAAAACTATCGCATAAAACACATATTCTGCATTTATGTGTTGGTTTATTTTTTCTCGGCCACTCAATTTCGAGATAAAGATGTTCTACGTGCGGAAAAGTCCGTTTTAAGGTTCTTATCTTATGGTTGTTCTCGAAGGCATGTTGGGCAACACTAGACTTATTTGTTCTACCATATTTGATCGTCTGGTTTGTCCAACATACCTTTGATTACAGTCATTACAGCTGATTTCGTTTGTGTCAATTTTGTTTGTTGACGGTCCGGGTTCACTGAGCCACAACAATAATTTAGGTATAAGTAGGATACATTGTTAGCATAAAAACTAGTTTTAATCATCTCCAGATGATGTCAACTATGTTGACGAAACGCTTTTTGATTACAGTGTATGATGTTTTGTGGAAAGCTACGTCAGAGTTATCTTCACACCAAAAGTTCCAACCACAGTATTAATATTTCCTAGATTTAGTAGCACTAAACAACAACTTTTATGCGTTCATTAACAATTGTATTAGTATATTTCGGGAACCTAGCTGTCTGATTCATAAAAAAGGTACTAATAGAACAACCATTTCAATTTGACTATATTGGCCGAATAACTGTAAAAAAGAACTTGAATATACAATCCTATGAAGGATGGACTACATCAGACGTCTTGCATGCTGTCAGTGGTTTATTAATTTAATGGATTGCGATATGATAACCTAACATTGTTTTCTGACGAAGCATGGTTCTATCTATCACTGTAGATTCAATGTAGTTACTTCAAGGTAGTAGCCATTTTATTGCAGAAGAATAATTAGTCCCTTTCTGTTCAATTTCATCGTCAATGAGGAACGGTATAGAAACAACATTTTAACTGACTGTTCAATAGCTACACGATGATGAACTTCAGAAAGATGGTACAACAGTATATAAGACTCTATAGCATTTAATATATAATAAATAGGGTATTATTTTTCTAACTAATAATTTTCAAATTTATTAGTTCAATATTATTTTATTTCTAGAATTAATAATATATTTTCATGTCTTTTTTGTGGCGGTGTCGACATCGATGGCCATTGGCCGCATCATTTTATATTTAAATTTGACTTGGTTCCTTAGAAGTCTGCTACTTATAAGAAACTCTATTATATATCTCATTCCTACCTAATTAACATCTCTGTCGTACTGCGTCATATTTGCTACTCATTTCCAAGATATGCTTCACCGTCAGTCTCTCTTTATACTGCTAGCATGTTGATTGTGCGTTTCTGTAGACGCAAGTCCTGATTTATCTATTCTAAGCCTTGTTATTTCTTCTTGTTCTCTCCTATTTAGATACGTTAACAAATCGCTTCCAGAAATATTCTACAAAAATCATCTTAAATGATGTGTTTCTCAATCGGTTCCATTGTTTCTGCTGTTAAGCATTCGATTTCAGTGTACTCTTTCCTGCAATCCCCAAAGTAATCTTCTTGTTTGTATGATGTGAATGTGCGATGTGGAGAAAACTGAATGGGTTGTTACATTTGCCCTCGTTGGGCGATTGGTGAGTGATTATAAGACAGTAAGCGAGTCTGCTATTTCAAAAAATTAGTTATTCTACTGACATGCTGATTGTGGTTATATCTTTCACAAATATGCTACGAAAATCATCTTAAATTATGTGTTTCTTAGTGGGCTCCATTGTTTCTGCTGCTAAGCATTCAATTTCAGTGTATTTTTTCCTGCAATCCCCAAAGTAATATTCTTGATTGTATGATGTGAACGTGCGATGTGGATAAAATTAAATAGATCATTTACATTTACCCTTTCGGCGATTAGAGAGTGAGAGATCATAAGACAGTAAGCTAATCTGCTACATCAAAAAATTAACTATATTACTGACATGTTGATTGTGTTTCTCGTGTTAACACAAATGTAGAGGTAAGTCGTGTATAGCCTATTCAAAGCCTTGTTACTTGTCTTCTACTATATAGACAAGTTGATCGCCTTCACTATTTGATATATTTTATTCCACCGAGTTAGCTAGGCGTTTCAACTCCACTTATGTTGCCGTTATGACAAAATAACACATTGTTATAGATAGATTCCAAAGGTATATTACGAAGATTGTCTTGAGTCATGTTTCTCTCAGTGTGCTCCATATTTTTGCTGCCAAATGTGTAGTTTTGTCTCATCTCCTGCAATCTCCATGTGCTCTAGCATCCAAGGAAAAGTAATTTTGTTGTTTACATAATATAAATATTCTAAATTGTGCAAAATTGACAGTAGCATTACATTTGTCATGCTTGAAAACTTTGAGAATTAATTTGAGACACTAAACGAATCTGTAGATATCATAAAATTAGTGTAGTCATCGCAGTCATGATATATGTATCTGTGTGGCCTTTCAGATATTTGCATGTTATTGATAATGTCAGTAAATACTTAACTTGACAACATTTGACAGAATTATTTCAAAAGAATGCTGGAAGCTAAAGTGGACGTTTTTTATTCCATGACTACCTCTCACGATCTTAACTCTTGATACAAATATTATATATATTTGATAATTTGTATGAAAAGTTCATATTTGGTTTAACCCTAATACATTCGCTTTTATAATCTATCTAATGAGCAATTATTCATGGGTACCTAATATCTTCACCTATTGTATAATCTATTTATGAAATTAACTCTTATAGATGAGTGATTTCTGAGACTGTAGTCAATCAGTATCTTATTTTCTATTGGTCCTAAATTAACAAAAATATTTACACACAACAGTACACAATAATTAATGCAACAAAAGACTATGAGGCATCTGTCGACGCTACTGCCTTATTCTCATCCTACTTCTCACGAAGTTAAGAATCAAAAACACGGATTTACGCAACATAATGAGGCAATTGCAATATGTTGTATTGAAATTATTTCATGAGTCATTTGGAGTTACTTCGTATTAAAATCTTAATAAGAAGCGATATAAGATCTGGTTGCAGCTACGGTTCTCGGATGAAAGAATGGCGTGTTCTTTATTTTGAATTTACATCGAATAAGGTTAACGAAGTATAGCTTTTCGAACCGTGTAATGTAACGATTTACGGAAACTGATATATTATATAATTACCATTTCAGTAACGTCTTTATTAATTATTTACGAAACATGCCAGAGATGAAATACTGTAAAGTATATCTCAAATTGAAGTGGACGATTCATCATTATGTTGGGAACATTATCTATGACTTATTATGATATCTTCAAGGAAACCATCCATGAGATCCATGGACTTACTAAGAAGCTCTGATTTTGTATTTGTATCTATGTAATATTCTATGATTTATCATCAATCAGATATTAAATAATCTAGACACATTTGTTTATCCTTGCTCGAAATATTCTACTCGATGTTAGTCAAGTGATTGACTTCTTTGGTGGCCTGAAAAATAGCGATTTGAATGATTCCAAATGTTTAAATAGATTTCGAGGCATAAAGGATATCATACTCACGGTAGTAATAATTCCCTTATGCGTGTATTTGTGGTTATTCCCATATTTTGTTGGAAAACTTAATTAAACCAATGTATAACAATTTCCTTCTTTACTTTAAAATATAATGAACCGCCACAAATACAGTTAAACAAAATTAGAATATAATTAAGATTTCAATAAAGTTACCCCTAAAAGAATTATATAAACAGTTCATTACTTATTTAATAATATATTTATTTATTTGCGTTCATTTATGTTGTATCACTTAGTTCATAATTCTGAGATTAAGACGTACATAAAACAATTGTCTGATTTCCTTTAGATATTAATTTTACAGTAATTCATGGGAATGCTCTAATTAATATCTTAAAATAGCATTTATAAAACAATACAATGAAGACGGAGATTTCTGTAAGGATATTCTATGTTGTGCCAAGCAATATAATTTATTTAGAAAATTATTTTCAGGTTTATTGAACACTTTATTTGTTCAAGTATGAAAAAGGTCATATAGGTGACTATTTTGTACTATTGTACAAGGTATACAGTAGAAGTGCTATATCTCGTCAGCCATGAAGACATACGTTTCGCAGGAGGTTATACTTAAATTATGGTTGTACTGTATCATTATGAATACGATGAACACTCGCAGTTAGTTCAGTTCTTGGTAACTAATAAAAGTGAAGCACTTCGTGTTAAAAGATTGGATGGGTGACCTAGAGTATTTCCATATAGACGTCTGTGGAATAATGTCATTCATACTGTGGGCCAGGATAAGGGACTGAACTCTCTATTGAAGGTCTCTTATAAAGTTTCCCATTAAAATAGTTTCAGATCTTTCCCTGGGCATGGAAGTACTTGTGTGTTTATTTTGTAAGTGTAATCTTTCTCTCTGGAGTCTTAAGATTTTAGGGGAGGGAATTCGATTTGTGTTTGTTAAACATGTTAGTTGACAAATAAACCATTATAAAAACATCTATTCCCTCTTAGATCAACTATTTTCGTAATACAAACTATTTTCATGATACTATAAATAACGATTTTGCAGTCTCAATATATGTATAAGCAACCATTCTACTGTTGATCATGAGAATTGATAAGCGGTGATAAACATCTAACCATGGGAATTTATTTTATAAAAGTGATGAAACAAAATGAAAAACGGATTAAATAGTAAACACAGTTAAAGAAGAGTGATAAACAAAAATATTTATGTCCGTGGCAAAGCACACACATGCAATAATATAAGAAAGTATAATTTCTCAAATAGCAGTTATTAGAAATTAGGTAATATAGTGTTTGTCTTCAAATTAATTATTAACGAAAATCTGCACAACAGCTTTGAAAGTTTTCATGTATTATTTGTTTTCTGGGAGGTTATTTAGTCATGATATTTACTATAATTTTATTATTACTACTTTAATCTTAGATACTTTGTTCTCAGGGGCGGCTGGTGTATAGGTGTTGCAGAGCTGCAGAACTGCCAAAAAATTAGATATTTGTATATTTTAGCGACATAATAATTACTAAAATTTATTAATAAAATAATTTGGTTAGTTGGTGCAGCTAACCAAATTATTGCGTTAAAGTCGCTTTCTGCCCGCCGTCCTCTATTGAGTAGTAGACCAGATGAATTATCTGGGTCTCTACGCGAGCGCGTCGCGGTACATTGAACTGGGCCACACGAGGTAGTTCTCAACACGGCTCGGCACACCCGTCCTCTCCCTCAACTCCCGCGACAATCCACACTTGGCGCTCGTAAATGCGCGAGAATGTTTACTCCTTCCTACTCCTCGGGCTGGCGTAAATCGTACCTATTTCGTATTTCGTGTTAATTTGAGATTTTAAATACTGTTTTGTGAATTTGTGTAGTGATTTATTGTACTAATTATTAATATTTATATACTGTGATAGTGACAATGGATTTAGTTTATAATTTAGTTCATGTGAAGCGATTTTTTAAATACTCTTATGAAGAAAAAATTGATTTAAAAAACAATGGTAGGCCATTGCCCGATATTGCTATTGAGACTGCAGGTGTTAGCCGCGGAAAAACATATAAACGTCAATTTAATAGAGACATTTATTCGAAGAACAATTGGATTTGTGGGTGCAACAAAAAAATGCGTTATTTTGTTTTCATTGTTTACTTTTTGGCGGTGATAAAGCATGGACGGAGGTAGGGGTGACAGATTTGGTGCACTTAACTGAAAAAATAAAAAAGCACGACAACTCCAAAAGCCATCTACATAATACAATGGAATTAGCTTTATTAGGAACAACTAATATTAAAGCGCAGATAGATTCAGCTTATTGGATAAATGTGCAAAAGCATAATGATAATGTGACAAAAAAGAGATACGCTTTGTCAAAAATTATAAACTGCATAAAGTTTTGTAGGGCTTTTGAACTGGCTTGCGAGGACACGATGAAGCTGAAACGTCTCAAATCCCGGGGATATTTCGTGGTTTGATAAATTTTTCTGCTGAGCTTGATGTAACTTTAAGCGAGCATCTACAAAATGCTTCAGTATTTAAAGAAACCTCTAAATAAATACAAAATGATCTTTTAGACTATATATTAAAAGTATGTCATGAAGAAATAATTAAAGAAATTAACAAACCTTCATTTTTGGCAGTTATGGCAGACGAAACAACTGATGTATCTGCAGAAACTCAGTTAGTGGTAGTTTTAAGATATATTCTCGATGGTGAACCGATTGAACGTTTTTGGACATACCTGAAACCTACAAAATGTAACGCTGAAACTCTTTCGGAAAATATTTTAAGTGTTATAGACCCTCTAGTAGAAAATTCACCTTACAAGCCTTTTCTCTTAACCAAAGAATATGACGGCAAACATGAATGTTCTTCAAAAAGGTATTAAATTCCAAAAATTTTTCTTGTGAAAGTCTATATTTTTGTATAAACGGATTTTACATAAAAATTATGAAGTATCAGGAAGACGCGTGACCTTGAAAATTTTCAAAATTTACGGCGCAATTTTTTTTTGCGGCCCCTAGGGCACCAGTAGTTTGGATACGTTTGAAATTTGCACGCGGGCGGCCAATACCCTAGGATCGGCCCTGTGCAAAGCACCCGTTTCATTTCATCACGAGCCGCCACTGTTTGTTCTACATTAGATGGTAGTCTCAGAAGTACTCGACTTGACGTATAGATGATAGTTGTTCTTTGAAAACAACGACTATGGTAGAAAGTACTAACTTTATAAAGCTTAAGTTTGAAGTTTCACGACGCTACGTTGTTTAGTATCAGTTTGGCAGCCATCAATAGTGAACACTCTCAGTGAATTTGTAAATATGGAAAAAATTGGTGTCTTATTATGTGATACAATACTTTCATTTGAGAGGCCTCAGTCTAACCGATATCAAAGCGGGGCTAGACTCTACTTTGGGGGAGTCTGCTCCTTCGTTGACAGCAGTAAAATATTGGGTGGCAGAATTTAAGCGAAACCGTACGAGCTGCCAAGACGAACATGGCAGTGGAAGACCAAATGAGGTGACCCCAGAATGGTGAAGAAGATTAACAAAATGGTATTAGATGACCGTCGACTGAAAGTGGGCGAGCTAGCAGACAGGTAGGTACTTCTAAAAGTGCTGTACATCGCATATTGACTGAAAATTTAAGCATGAATCGGCTGTGCGCAAGATAAGTGCTGCGATTACTGACAATGGAACAGAACAGCGTCGCGAGGATGTTTCAATCGAATGTTTGGCGAAGTTTCACAGGAACAAAGGTGAGTTCTTGCGTCGATTCATAACCACGGATGAAACATGGGTCCATTACTTTACATCTGAGATAGATGTTCCGTATGCAGACAAGGTCGTGACGTCAGTTTTTTGGAATGCACGGGATAATTTTAATTGATTATCTTCAGAAAGGAAAAACAATCAAGGACGAGTATTGTGCAAAATTATTGCAGCATTTGAGTGATGAAATGAAGAAAAAACTGCTGTATTTGGCGAAAAATAATGTTTTGTTTCATCAAGACAATGCACGACTTCACATATCCGTTTTCACGATGGCCTCAATGAATTAAAGTTCGAATTGTTTCCTCATGCATCTTATTAGACAGATTTAGACCCCTCCGATTATTTTCTGTTTCAGAACTTGAAAAAATTGCTCGGTGGTAAAAGATTTGCTAATAATAAAAAGGTGGAGTTTACGGTTGATGCCTGTTTTGAGAAGCTCGACGATTCTTACTATAAACAGGATATCCAAGCTTTTGAATATCGCTGGAAATAGTGTATCGAGCTAAAAGGAAACTATGTAGAAAAATAAAGAAATTTTTTTCCCAAATTTATTGTGTTTTCCGTTTTAGATCGGGTACTTCTGGGGCTACCTCGTAACTTGATGCTTAAACAAAATATTGTATGTATTGTGTAACATGCGTATTCACACATAAGGTATTTATTTTTTTCAATATTATCAAATTTATTTCTTATGAGTGATATGAGTGATGTTTGATGTCATGTACATATTTGGAAGATGTTTTGCTTAATTTTACGATTTAAGATAATGTAGTAGATTACAGTTTCATCACCTGTAAATCGGCTAGATAGATAGTTCTCATCATTTTATGTATTTTTACGTATTTTTTACTTCATATTAGCATGTCTTGTTTTTTACTCCTATTATCTAGCACCTCAAATCTCTTTTATTAACGTATAAAGTGGGTCATATGAGTCCCATAAATCCAAATGATATGATATTAGTCCATACTTCCAAGACAATATTCTTCTCCATCTACCTCACCATTAAACGTATTTCCTTCGAATTTTTTTGTCATGGGTTCTATTTAATTTATCTATAGTAGGTTATTACAATTAATAGTCACTTGCTGGGATCAACTCATGATCTATTATATACCCATTTCAGTTGCATACTTACCCACAAATATATAATTTTATATGTTAATTTCGGACGCCATTCATCATTATGTGTAATAAATTATTTTAAATAGGCGCATACGTGTAGGGGCCGAAAGCTTGATTTCCATTTTTTTATATGTTTGTAACCGTATACTATCATTGCTCGTAATTTATTGCCACTATACATAACAGAGTTATTAGAATGGTAGATGCGAGCTAGCATTAACGTTATTTCTTGGTCTAGGTCGAACATTAGATAAATCAGTTTCTATAGTTTATGTTCTTTGTTCCTAGAAGGGACGACTCTGGTGTGATATACAACTAAATAGAGTGCATACGTAAGTATTTCATAAACTCATTTTCAGCTGAAATTGTTAGCGTAAGGAAAAATCCTGAAACAGGCTAAGCGTTTGTCGCTGTTTTTTCACATGAAGTATACTATTTTTAGAGCATAAATGAATATTTCAACCTGCCGATGTTGACACCGCATTGTTCAAGCTATTGTAGCTTATGTTAAATTATTTTCAATAATTGAAGTTTTCTGCTACTATACGAAATAATTTTTCTGTGTTTAGAAAGGTCGCTAGAGTTAATGACATGTTAGAATAAGTTGTGTGAAGAGAAGAGTGAAGTAAAAATTGATTTTGTACAATTAATAGTTACGTTAAATAAATCCAGGTTGCTTATAAATATGTTTAACATGCAATGAGGACTTCATAATAACGTCGTTTGTATTCTAACATAAAATACATACATAACTATTTTCCTTACAACTGGAAAACTGGTATGTCGTTGTAAAATTATGGTGACCAATAGAGCTACCCACTTGGATTGTCATTCATGGCGGCGCCGCGGCGTCATATATAATCAACTGAGTATAAATTTTAATAATTTAATTTATATTATTAAATATATATACAGTGCTATTCAAAAGTCCCCTCCCCCCCCCTCTTATCTTTTTAACGATTATACATAAACTAGTGAAATTTGGTAGCTGAATATTAAGGGTTGTAAACTTCCCTACTAGTGATGATAGATGACGTATGCGTCAAAGATGACGTCACAAGGTCATTGTGACCAATAATTTTAAATGGAACCCTATGGCAAGCGACACCTCTTTTAAAAGGTATCGAAAAACGTATTCAATTATACTAATATTGTTTGTATTTATGGTAGTTTTGATGGATTAAATCAGTAATCAGTAAACTTGGATAATAATTTTAATTACAGATTCAAGAATCAGTACCTACTTATAGTAATTGTTCGAAGTGAGCTCCATCTACTTCCTGACAGTAAAACATCCTATTGCGAAACTCTTCTCGTACTTTTTCAAATGTGTCTGCGGAAATAGCCCTACATTCTGTAACAATACGTTGTTTTAAAACATCAATATTGTCAGGCTGAGTGGCGTAAACCTTCGATTTAAGATACCCCCACAGAAAAAAATCTAAAGGTGTGAGGTCCGGTGATCGAGGCGGCCATTCCATTGAACCTCGTCGTCCAATCCATCTACCAGGATATTCTTCATCCAAATACCGTCTTACTGCACCGTAATAGTGTGGAGGAGCACCATCCTGTTGGAATGTTATTTCCAAAATGTCGAATTCATCTTGATTATCTTCCAAAATTTCAAGGATTAACGGTTCTATTGCATTTTTCAACATCTGCAGATACACCTTACCGGTTAAGTTAGTATTTAAAAAAACAGGCCCAACGATGTGGTTTCCCAGTATACCTGCCCAAAAATTGACCTTCTCGGGATACTGAGTATGTGTTTCACGAAACATGTGAGGAGTTGCGTCACTCCAATATCTCACGTTTTGTGTATTTACATTTCCATTTACTTAGAAAGTACTTTCGTCACTAAAATAAATTGTTTTGACATAGTCTGGCTGTTGGTTAATTTTAGTCTCCATATTTTCACAAAATTGCAGTCTTCGGTCTGGATCGTCGTCTGAGAGTTGATGAACCATTTTTAATTTGTATGGGTGAAATTTGTTTTTTTTCAACACCCTGTGCACTGTACTTTGACTGACTTCACAGGTTGATGCAACTTGAGTTGTTGAAGAAGTAGGATTTACTATTACTTCTGCCAGTATATCAATTTTTTTCTCATCAGAAATTTGTAGTCTGCCAGATCGTTTTGCATCATTAATACTACCCGTTGTTTTAAACTTACGATGAAGCTCTCTCAAATAAGTCCTCGAAACTGGGCGATCGGGAAACCTTTCATTAGAAATGCGTTCTGCTGCATGAATATTTTCTCCAGTTTCACCAAGTATTAGGATCGCTGCTACTTTATCACCTAAAACACGTACCATTTCTCTTCTTGAAGCACTTAAACGTTCAGCTCACAACAGTTTAACAAATTATTGAATGTACAAATATTTTAAAATTACCACAAGGTACTAAAACAGTTAAACGTTCGATCAACAATACACAAATTATTAAATGTATAAAAACTTTGACAGCTAAAAAAACATCAAATTGGGGAGACTTGCAAAAACGTCAGATTATTTACTATCCAACTATCCAGTGGCGGAGCTTGATTTTAAATTTTATTATTAACTGATTTAATTCATCACAGCTTTGCGGTTTTTGAAAGCCAGTTGTCAAAACTGCCGTAAACAGACACAATATTAGTATCATTGAATAGGTTTTTTCGATACCTTTTAAAAGAGGTGTCGCTTGCTATAGGGTTCCATTTAAAATTATTGGTCACAATGACCTTGTGACGTCATTTTTGACGCATACGTCATCTATCATCACTAGTAGGGAAGTTTACAACCCTTAATAGTCAGTTACCAAATTTCACTAGTTTATGTATAATCGTTCCAAAGATAAGAGGGGGGGAGGGGACTTTTGAATAGCACTGTATAAGGTGAAATACAACGTCACCGAACAACCAAATTACACTGTATTGCTTAAACCTACTACAATTTAAATATCTCAAATCTACTGGATGGCATCTCGGCTGGAGCGGAGGTATTCGAGTGTAACCCCACTAATACTCTGACTTTGTGCACGGCAGGCAGCTTTAGTGCTCATTATTTTAATAAGAAAAAAAAAGTAAGTAAAAGTTCATAAAAATTGCGGTGAATAATTTCGAGTGTACAAGTATATTTCTCTTTTGTAACAGTATAACTCACAACGTATAACCATTTCGTACTTGCAAACAGTCGTGCAAGATTCGACCAATTATCTGTACTGAAATCTTAATAACCCCTGAGAATTGGATATATGTGAGAAATTGATTATATCTAATTGCTCTTGCGTCTGCGGACACGCTTTCCTAGATCGACGGCTGTGCTTTACCATGTGCTTAAGTTTAAGTTTCCGCATTTCAGCATTAAGAATCATTACCGGACGACCCTTAAGAACATTTGCCTTTCTTCAAAAATTTAATAGTGATCATCATTAGTTATTAAACAGTGTTCAAGATTTAAAAATAAAAAATTAAAATTGAAGAAACGACTCTACAGTCGATTGTTACATTACAGACCGTAATCATAAATAATATCACATTAAACAAATAAAACATAAAAATGTAATCGTAGCTAAATTCGGTATAAGATCTTTCCCTACTTTTTCTTATTTATATGTTGTATTATTTGCATGCTTTTCACTCAGATTTCTTAAATACCAACAATATTCGATTATAAACCAAGCACATTATTTATGGCCCGTCTTTTTTGAATCAGGGCAATTCCCATATAAACCTTCTCATATTGTGCGAAAAAAGTCACGTATTACTATGAACCTTCGGCATATTTACACTATACGTAAGTCAGAAAAACAAGAGAGAGAAATATAAATATTTACACTGCTACAATGAACAAAACAACAGATGGCCAATCACGACAGTAAAAGTTAACTGAATTGAAACTGAAAAAATTCGTAGCGCCTGTAAAATAATGTTTAAGAGGTATTGAATCTAGCATGTCATAGTAGGGACTGTAGCAGGTGTATGTAATCAAAATTGAGGTTCTGTAATGGTAATGTCCACTAAGGAAATGCTGTTTTTTTAAATTTCGCTAATGAAAAGGCTTGTACATTTTCATTAAACGATTCGTAGCTCATGTAATAAAAATATTTAAAACGTCTTAAATTTAGAATATCATACCAGAGATGCTAAGAGATGTATAGTTTATTTCATCAATATTTGCCAAATAAAAAATCTCAAAACATGCCGTGGCTTGTTTTTATGACAGAGCTTAAGTAGACTGTTCCGTTTATCGGCAAGATAAGAGAATATTTTATTTGACAAATAGCGATGAAATGAATAATACATAGTCAAAAGTTAAGTTGTATACTATCTAGTTAGGAAATGGTGATTTTTTTAATTTCGTTAATGAAAAAGCTTGTACATTTTCATTAAAAAATTCTGCTGTCTGCAAAAATTATTTGAGATGTTTTTAATTTAGAATATGACAATAAATACCTTAAGAGATGTATGTAACCAAAATATAGTTGTATAATATTCACTGAGGATACGATATTTTGTGTTAAATTCCTTAATAAAAAAGCTTGTTATTTTAAAATCGTTAAAAAATTCGTAGCATCTGAAAAAAAATATTTGAGACTTTGTGAATTTAAAATGTGATAGTAGAGATCCTAAAAAAAGTATACACTCAAAATTGAGGTTATGTATTAGGAAATGGTCTTTAATTTTAATAAAAAAACTTGTACACTTTCATTGTAATATTCGTAGCGTACTGAATTTAACATGTCATAGTAGGGACTCTAAGATATGTATTCAATCAAGATTGAGGTTGTGTAATGTCCATTGAAGAAATGGTGATTTTTTAAACTTCCGTTAATGAAAAAACTTGTACATTTTCATTAAACAATTCGTAGCTCCTGTAAAAAAATACTTAACAAATTTCAAATTTAGAATGTCATACCAGAGACACTAAGAGACTTACATAGCCGAAAATTGGATTGTGTATGTCCAATCAGGAAATGGTGATATTTTTAAATATCGTTAATAAAAAAGCTTGTATATTTTCATTAAAAACTTCTGCTGTCTGTAAAAAAGTATGTGAGATGTTTTGAGTGAGTTTTATAGTAAAGACCTTAAGTACATAGTCAAAATATAATTGTAAAATATGCACTGTGGATATGGTATTCTTTTTAATTCGTTAATAAAAAAAACTTGTATATTTTCATTAAAAAATTCGTAGCATCTGTAAAATACATATTCGAGACGTTGTGAATTTGGAATGTCATAGTAAGGATCCTAAAAGTAGTACGAGTATATAGTTAAGATTGAGATTGTGTAATGTATACTGAGGAAATGGAGCATTTTTTAAATTTCGTTAGTAAAAAAGCGGAAGCGAAAAAAAAGAGGAAGACCACGCAAGAAGTGGATAATGAATATTCACAAAGCAATGGAAGAACGAGGACTACAGGAAGGAGACTGGAATGATAAAGAGAGATGGCGCTTAGGATGCGAGAAGCGGCGATGATGCTGCAAAACCTCGCTATATATATATATATATATATATATATATATATATATATATATATATATATATATATATATATATATATATATATATATATAGCTTGTAAAATTCGTAGCGTACTTGAAAAAATGTTTGAGACTTACTGAATTTAGCATGTCATAATAGTGACCCTAAGAGACGTATGTAATGAAAATTGAAGTTGAGTAATGTTCAAAGACGAATTGGTAATTTTTTTTACATTTTGTTAATAAAAAGGCTTGTACGGTTTCATTAAAAAACTTGGAGAGCCTCTAAAAAATATTTGAAACGTTTTAAATTTATAATGTCATACAAGAGATCTCAAGAGATGTATATAGCGAAAATTAACGTTGTGTAATGTCCACTGAGGAAACTGTGATTTTTCTTTAATTTTGATAATAGAGCTTATACATTTTCATTAAAAAATTTGTATTGATTCAAACTGAAGTTCCGTAATGTCTATTGACGGAATGGGATTTTTTTTAATTGCCTTGATAAAGTCTGGTAGTTTTTTCATAAAAAAAGAGACGTAGTGTCTGTAAAAAAGTATTTGAGATATTTTGAACTCAGAATATAGAGACCCTAAGAGACATCTTTAGACAATATTGAGGTTATGTAATAACCACCCACAGAATCGGATTTTTTTTTATTTCGTTGATGAAAAAATTTGTACTTCTTTATTAAAAAATTCGTAGAGCCTGAAAAAAATACTTTTTTTCAGGAGACGTCTTAAATTTAAAATGCCATAGTAGGGATCCTAAGAGTTATCTATAACTAAAATTGATGTGGGTGGGTAGCTTTAGTCATAACGCTACATAATTATTTTCGTCTTCATAATGAGAGAGATTATAAAACATGTTCAAACAACACTGTGTAGGTATTAAATAATAATTGTATTCATCTTTAGTAAACTGTTTAATTGACTGGTTTTCGTTAACTATTATAATTTTACTAGTCTCTAATAGTTTGCATCTTGATCAGTAAACAGTGGTTAAAAATAATTTATTCCATAACATCATTTCGATTCTGTGATTTTTAGAAGACCCTGTATAGCTATCATACCAAGATAATTGGATTTCGTGAGCGCCAGTCGGCAAAATACCCAAGGCCTGTGCATAAACAATTACACAATACCAACTATGTTATGTATAAACAACAACATAACATGCATCATGTGGAACCCAAATCTACACATTGTTATAATAGATAACTGTTCCTCGAGCAACGATAGTGGGTGTGAATTTTTACGTAATAACAAGCATACACCTATAAGATACTATCTTTACTATTATGACCCTTGGCACAGCTTATGCTAATTGAATCTGAATTTGATATAACGCTCATTAATATGAACACTGAATAAAAATATTATTTTATTGCTCTGTTATGACCGGCGGGGATAGAACAATAAAAATAATACGTAATATATTGTAAAATGATGTACAACTAAGACTTGTCATTCACATGAAGATATTAACCAGAGATGGTCTTGAGTTCTAAACATAAAGTACCTCATGTGCCTTATAGGAGGAGCACTATTTATATTTTGAGCCTTGGCAACACTAAGTGTTGTCAGACGCCATCTGACGTTTCCAATGGGAAGTTTGACATTTTTGACCATAATCTTCTTCAAAACATTTTATGATTTGTGTTGTTTACAGTGATTTGAAAATTGTATCTCAGCGAAAAAATGGAATTAAAGCATTAACATTGTCGTGCGATAATTTGTTACGACTTTCGACATGGATTATCAAGACAAGAGTCCATCGATCAACTTACTTCCACTTTTGGCGATAAAGCCCCATCCTTCGTCATAGTGAAACGTTGGTATAATGAGTTTAATCGTGGTCGCCATTCGCTCACCGATGAAGGTCATGAAGGTCGTCCAAAATCAATTGTGTCAGAAAACATTGATGTTGTGCAAAAACTTATAATGCAAGGTAATCATGTGACATACTGTGATATTAAGGCAACCTTAGGCATTAGTTTAACTAGCATATCTAAAATATTGCATGATCATTTAGCTGTAAAAAAGGTTTGTTCTCCCACATAATTTGAAAAAAATGTTAAGAAGATGCTAGTGTCGATTGGTGCAATAAATGCTCAATAAATACAATAGCGGTGCTTCAAAAGATGTATACAACATTTTAACAGGTGATGAATTATGGATCTATGTATATGAGTCGGAAAGTAAACAGCAGTCGACTGTATGGGTGTTTCAAGATGAACCAAATCCAATAAAAATTGTTCGCGCTCAAAGCAGTTCGAAGCAAATGGTCGCCTGTTCTTTAGGAAAAACTGGTCATGTGTCAACAGTGCCTTTAGAGGAACGTAAAACGGTCAATTCTAAATGGTACACAACCATCTGTTTGCCGGAAGTGTTCGGTGAAATAAGGAAAACAAACAAGCGTCGTCGGACCGTTCTTCATCATGACCATGCAAGCTCTCACACATCTCGTCTACCAACCGAATGTTTAAACACTCAAAAAATCTAATTAATGGGTCATCCGCCGTACAGTCCTGATTTGACACCCAATGACTTCTTTTTGTTCCCTGAAAGTCAAAAATAAATTGCGTAGACAACGATTTTCGTCGGAAAAAGAACCCATTTTATGCAAAATTCAAAAATCATGTTTTGGAGATATCTCAAACGAAATGGAAAAAATGCCTTCACAAATGATTCGAACGTATGCAAAAGTATATAGATCATGAAGACGAATATTTTGAAAAACGATAAAGTAATTTTAAATGACAAATTAATGTTATTTTATCATTAGGCTCAAAATATAAATAGTGTCCTCGTATTTGTTGTAAAAGTTCCACAGGGACCATTAGTGAGACTCTTATTATTTGTAAATATGATTAACGATGTAATTTCTATGAGGAGATTATTTTATTGGCATTCATATCAGGAGTGCGTTAAATATGACTCTCCTTCAGACATTAACGAGCTGTCTATGTATGAGGCCGTAGTCATAAATCCCTGGGAAGCTTATATTACCTAATTCCCGTATAATTTCTACAGATGTTATATTAGTTATTGTGTTGTAATGCTGGTAATCATATTAACTGGATAATAAATTGCATATCAGAACGACTTGTTATTCCTCTATAACATAACGAGATAAAAGCAAGTGTTATTAAAATTATAACTGAATGGTTTTTAGAGGTAGAATATTAAGGTAATTGTAATAAGAATTGCACCGTCCGGATTTGCCCACGCTTCTTGAGGTCGGGTATTTTATTGGAATAAAAGTAAGATGATATGAAGTATAACCTACTTATGGTTAACTATATAACTCAAAAAGTGGTGTGTAATAATTTATTTACCGTTTGATTTCATATTTTGTATTAAGTCTGTGAGAAAATTAATAGGTATTAATGCTTGTTCTTAATTGTTTTAGAGTTTTCCGGAAATTATACGTAATGTTAACCATAAGATACGTTATCTTGATGAAATGTAAGGATTGCGTATCTGAAGAAAGTAAAACCTTCTGTAACAGTTATCCTTTCGGGAACTGTTTTGTAATATTGCTACTTCCTTCTTTTGTAAAATTACTTTCTTCCTTTGCAAAGTAATTTTGATGGAAGTATAATAAAACAGAAATACGGTAGTTGCATATTTTAAATTGGCGAATATACATATTATTAAAATTAACCATCAAACAACATCTACCATATAACGGTGATCGTTTTGGTGGCCGATGATACCGGCTCCTCAATAGCTGTAAACTTCTATGACACACAGTTAAGATGACACTAGTCTATTGTATATTACACTTTTCACTAGCACTTAGAATTAAGGAATTAAGAAACATTGAATAGGTTTTGGAATAGACTGGATATGAATAGAGATATATACAAAGTATCATGAACAATGACGACAGGACCCAATGTAACCAACGAGTTTTGAGTTATGTATGTCTAACTTATATTACCAAAATAACAGACAGATTAAAGACCGTATTATAAAAGAAAAATATAGAGGCATGTTTTAAAATTGTTATGAAGACACAACATGTAATTCCAACAATAATACCATTTCGGAATTAACAAATGGCGCATACGGAATAAAATGTTCCTATAGAAGAGATATTTTGGGCAAACAGGCAGGAGCATTCAGTATGGACCGAAAGAACATACAATGTATACAAATCCAGGATACAGATACATATGTATATCGATAGTAGTAGAACAGGTAGATAAGAACTATACAGTAGATTATGATAACATCAAAATATTGCAAAGAAGTTCTTATTAGTATTCACGCGTTATTGGAGAATCATTGAGAACTATGAAGAACAATTTTAAAAGATAGGACTAGCATCGCCTTAGATAAACTTAGAAATTATTAGTTTTTCTCTGAGTTATCGTCATTAACAGCAAAAAAGTCAGTTTTGACTTTGGTGATTAATTACTTGGGAAATAATGAACGTAGAAAATATTCATGTGGGATTTTAAAAACTGCAAAGTTTTCTTTACAAGTCGTATTTATTGGCTTATGATGAAAAATAAATTCGGTGAGAGATTGTTGATTGAAAAAGAGATAATAAATTGCGTATTTAGGGATATTCCTTTAATTTGGTATAACACTTTGGTATACACTCAGGATATTGACTATCTATTTTAAACTTCAAAGTATGCCAAATAAACTCTGAGTATTTTAAAGCACTGCGATTTTTTTGTATTCGGAATGATTGAATTTGTCGTTCTTGTTAAAAATGAATTAAAACATTAATTTTTCTTTTTATTCATTTTTTGAGGTTACAAATGTATTCTTTAGCAATAATCCATATTTTTTTAATAAAAAAATGTTGATTATTATATGAAAAAAAAATTAAAAAATTCTTTTTCAAAAAAAAGTCAAAACTTACTTTTTTACTTTGAAGGACGATAAGTCAGCAAAAAATCATCGTACAAGGTTTTTAGACCACTCAAATTATAGAAAATATAATTATCTAAAAAAGTTTTATGATGAAGTCACTGAAAAAAAATTATTGAAGTCTGTGGACCTCCTGAAAGGCAAGCAGAAATGTAATTTTTTCCGATGATTTTCTAGTCATTAAAAACTGCTGATGGTAAAAAAACTTTGAAGATCTGACAATTAGAAACTTGGAGCTTCAGTCTGATTTTTTAAAAATTGTTCTGCTGCTAGTTTTCTCCAAGTTACAGCCTTTTGAAAATCACCTAAAAATTAGGATTTTTTTACATCCCTTAATTTTTGTGCCTAGTGTATGTTACCAAATATTACATATTTAGATGCCAAACGATCTTTGTCTTTATAATATTTTTTCACAGAACCAGATAGCTCATGGAAATGATTTTAGAGACATATGTACGTATGTTGCAGGTGCTTAATCGAGCCAAAATGAATTTTGAATTCCACTTGAGTAAGTATTAGATATTGTATACATTCTTATATCTTATACGTAGTTTCTTCTATACATCATAGTCACTGATGATTCATCCACGGATGTGGCAGTGGATAATGCATGCACAGTGGACACCTCTAGTTATCATTTACTATATTTGGATTTAATGGTATTTAAAAAAAATGAATATAATAATATTTTAGATCATTTAATATTTGAAGTAAATTCATCCTCGTATTTATGACCTTTTAATATGCCGATTTATAACCACCCTGCCATTTGGAATGCTCCATACATGGATTACATAAACCATTACGTTCTAGATACGCAACTTCGCGTTAAAATTTTTTCATATTTTTATTATCGAGTTGCTATCGTGTAGCAATAATATTTATTTGAAATTATTGGATACGGTTTAACCTTTGGAAATGTCAGAAGGGTTTAACGTTTAATAATTTCAGTACTAAGTGCCGTACAATTTCCACATTTCAGAATTATAGGTGATTACGACTGTAATTAGTAATTATTTTAAAGGCATGCGGTTATTTATGTATGTTCACAGTGATTGGGTAAGAAACAATACCCGCACGGTTTCTGTAAACGAAGCAAAAGACAAATAATTGTTGCTAAATACTTAATAATAATAATTTGCGCCAATGTTTTATTTATGAGTTTTAACATATCCTTGTTAGTATTGACTAAATATTTCAGATCGTTTCTTGTTGAGGTTAATTTGTGAAAGCTTTAAAATATCACTGTCGATTTAAGCATATTTGTTTCCAAACATTTTTTATTAATGAAACATTACATCTATACTAGGCACAAAAATTAAGGGAGATGTAAAAAATCATAAATTTTTAGGTGATTTTCAAAGGGCTGTAACTTGGATAAAAATAGTCACAGAACAAATTAAAAAAGCCAATTGAAGATCCAGGTTTATAGTTTCCAGATATTGAGTTTTTTATCATCAGCAGTTTTTGAGTAATCATCAGAAAACTATCGGAAAAAAGTTTTTCCGGATTTTTTCTTCAATAATTTTTTTTCAGTGTTTTCATCATACACCTTTTTTAGATAATTTTATCCTCTTTAGTTTGAGTGAGTATCCTCAGTATCCTTCGTATGAGTCTTGAGTATCCTCAAGAATAAAGTCAGTTTTGATTTTTTCTTTTTTTGAAAAACAATTTTTCTTCATTTTTTTTCTTACAATAATTAATATTTTTTTATGCAAAAAGATATGGATTATTGCAAAAAAAATATTTGCAACATCAAAAAATCAATATAAAATGAAAAATTCGTCCTTAAACTGATTTTTATTTCGAACACGGTGAAAAAAAATCTCAGCGCATTGACATTTTCAGGGTTTCTTTGGGATATTTCGAGGTTGAAAAAAAAATAGTCAACATCCTTATTCTATCCATTATTTACAAAGTTATGCCTAGTTAAGTGAATATCTCTAAATACGTAACTTCTTGTTTCTTTTTCGATCAACATTCTCGCACTGAAAAAATTTGTTTACGAAAAACCAAAAACTGCAAATCATAAATAATACTTTGCAGTTTTTAAAACCCTACATGAATTTTCCATACAGTCACTATGTCTTGATTAATTAATTATCAAAGTCAAACTGACTTTTCTCTTCGAAAGAAAATAATTCAGCACAAAATCATTGTACAAGACTTTTGGGTCACTCAGATTAAATAGAATAAAATTATGTAAAAAAACCTCTATAATAAAAATACTGGAAATAAATTATTATAAGTATATTATAAGTTCGTGGACCTTTTAAAAGGCAAGCAAAAATTTGGAAATTATTTTTCCGATGGTTTTCTTATGATTACTCAAAAACTGGCATTGGCAAATAATTTTGAACTCAAGATCTGAAAATTAGAAACTTGAGGCTTCAATTTTCTTTTTTTAAGATTGCTCTGCGATTATTTTTCTTCCAAATTACATCCCTTTAAAAATAATCTAAAAATTTAGGATTTTTTACATCCCTTAACTTCTGTGCCTAGTGTATCTTTAAAATTAGCTTTAAAAATAATATAGGACACCCTTCCCATATTTTCACTTTATTATAGCATAGAATAGTTCAAAATAGTCGATTTAAGGTCGTGTTATATCAAGTGATCACTTATCAAAGACAGATGCGTCCACTCGAAGACAAAATTATTTAAAATTTAGCATCCAAATAACCTCAAATTCACATCCTTTCCTTTGGGGCATCCCTTTCACGTTGTAATTGACAAATTTATTCATGGAGTAATTCAGAATTGCTGCGTTACGATGCGATGTAGTGATCAAAATTGTATTATTAAAAATGAGAGCCACTATACTATTAAAATGTATATTTTGAAATAATTAGTTCATCACACACCTTTTAACTGTTACCTTTAAACACGGGGAGAATATTGAAATACGTCTAAAAAAACCTTGAGTATTTGCTAACGAAATTGAAATGTAAATTTTCTAACGTTGCCAAGCATTTACAACCGTATAAACAATAATTATAACAGCATATTTCATATTTTAGTCGATAATTAATTTAATTAATTACACTTAATTTTTGTGTTTATTGCCTTGTTTTCCTCTCTCGGATTAAATTTAATATTTAATGTTGGTTATTGATATTAATTGTTCAATGAATAACCTATTCAGGGAACTTATTAAGGTCTTTTGAAACCGATTATAAACTAACAATTTGTAACAATTAATTAGTATGACTTAACCTTTAGAGAGTTAGATTTCTTATAGTGTTGATATATCCGCTATCTGAAATATCGATGAAACAGATGAAAATTGTCTAGAACATAAAAAGTGTGAAAATTTTGCTAGTAATGTAGAGCAAATTAGTATTTCCTGGAATATGACGTTTTAGGTCATATTCCGATCCGATAGGACTTGAACCTTGACGAAGTTCTAGTGCAAACTAGAACGGGTGGGTCGCCTTGCGCGTTTTAATGATTTAAGGAGCCGTACAATAGGTTTAACCATAGTGGGAGGGTCCTTATTGAAAAACCAGACTAAGACAAGTCCCTGAAGGAGGGCAGCAGCTCTTTCAGTAGTCATAGTGGCAGAAACCGTGGGGGTTGGTATGGTGCTATGACACACACGACTGCGATGTGGAAGGCAAGAGGAAACCACCACATTATAATCCTCAGAACAGCTAGCAGAAAGCTTATCCTAAATTAATGATGGCATCTCCTGGGACAAAAAACTCCGGAGGTAAAATAGTCCTCCGTTCGGATCTCCGGGTGAAGACTGTTCCGGGAGACGTGATCGAGTGCAATAATAATAAGAAGTGTAGCATTTCACGAGTCGGAGCGTGGAATGTCAGAAGCATGAGACAGGCAGGAAAGCTAGAAAATCTGAAGATAGAAATGGATAGGTTAGGATTAGATATAGTAGGTATAAGTGAGATGCGCTGGTCGGAAGTAGGAGATTTTTGGAGCGGTGACTATAGGGTAATATACACAGGATCGGTAAATAGAAACACGGGAGTAGGGATCGTTATGCGGAAGAACGCAGGACAGTGTGTAGATAGCTACCTACAATACAGCGAGAGAGTAATGATGGTTAGGTTAGATTCGAAGCCAGTGGAAACAGTAATAGTGCAAGTATACATGCCTACTTCTAGCCACAGTGAGGAAGAGTTAGAAGCCGTTTATTCGGACATAGAGCAGGTAATAGGATTTGTGAAGGGTCATGAAAATTTAATAATAGTAGGAGATTTTAACGCAATCGTAGGTGAGGGGAAAGAAGGAGAATTTGTAGGACCTTATGGATTAGGAAACAGAAACGAGAGAGGTAGCAGACTGATGGAATTCTGTGAGAAGCACAAGATAGTAGTCGCGAACACATTGTTTAAGAATCACGTTAGGAGGCGGTACACATGGAAAATGCCAGGAGAGATAGACAGGTATCAGATAGACTACATTCTGGTTAGGAAGAGATTTAGAAATCAAGTAAAAGACTGTAAGAGTTATCCAGGAGCAGATGTAGACAGCGATCACAACTTGGTAGTCATGAAAGCTAGATTAAAGTTCAAAAATCTGAAAACCCGGAAGGATAAGAAACGTATAAATGTAGACATATTGAGGGAGCAGAATATGAAAAATAAGTTCCAGGAGAACACAGATCAATTAATAAATAAAACGAGTAATGACGAAATCAAGAACGCAGAAACTGAGTGGGAGGGTATCAAGAATAGTCTAGCTTCCGCGGCTACGGACGTTTTAGGACACGATAAAAGGGAAGCTAAGAAGCCCTGGATAACGGACGAAATCTTAAACTTAATGCAAAAGAGACGAGGCTACAAAAACAGACGAGACGAAGAAGTACTGAAAACGTATAAGTCAATAAAGTGGGAAATCATTAGAAAATGTAGAAAAGCGAAAGAACAATGGATAAAGGAGAAATGCAAAGAAGTAGAAGATAAGCTCCAAGTAGGTAAGACCGATGAGGCTTACAAAATAATAAAGAGGAACTTCAGGGATAGGAACAATAAGTAGAAACGTTAGGAGTCAATCGGGGGACATACTGATAGAAAGAGAGGAGAAAGCGGATAGATGGAAGCAGTACTTAGGAAATTTGTACGAGGGTCAGGAATTAGGAGAGATATTAGAGGAAGAATCTAGCATCGATAGGGAAGATGTAGGAAAACCTATATTGAGAGAGGAATTTGAAATAGCACTAAGGGGGCTAAAGAATAATAGAGCGCCGGGTGTAGATAAAATACAGGCGGAAATTTTGAAATGTGCGGGACAGAAAGTAGTAAATAGGATGTTTGAACTGGTAAAATACATATACGAAACGGGCGAGATGCCGGAGGATTATAAGAGGAACATTATCGTTACTATACCGAAAAACAGAGGAGCCGGCAAATGCGAGAACTTTAGAACAATTAGTCTAACTTCCCATGCGTCAAAAATCTTAACTAGAATAGTGCAGAAGAGGATGGAAAATAGAGCGGAGGAAATACTAGGAGAAGACCAATTCGGGTTTAGGCGAAATAGGGGAACTCGCGAAGCTATTCTGGCGCTAAGAGTAATGTTAGAGAAAACAATAGAAAAAGGAAAGAACGCTTATATAGGATTTGTAGATTTAGAAAAAGCTTTTGATAACGTAAGATGGGAAAAAATGTTCGAGATACTAAAGAGCGAGGGAATGAAGTATACAGATAGGAGAGTAGTACACAATCTATACATAGAGCAAACTGCTGTTATAGAAGTAGAAGGGGAGAGAAGGGAAGTAGGTATTAGGAAAGGAGTAAGACAAGGATGTACGCTATCACCACTAATTTTTAATCTGTACATCGAAGAGGCGATTAATGTGGTAAAAGATAGAGTGGATTTCGGGATTAAAGTACAGGGACAGAAACTAAAAATGCTGAGATTCGCGGATGATATAGCAGTATTAGCATCTAGTAAGGAGGAACTAGAATCATCATTGAACGAAATGGAGGCAGTGTTGACGGAGGAATACGGAATGAGGGTGAATAAAAACAAAACTAAAGTGTTAGTGTGCAGAGGGCGCGAGAGCAGAGCAAAAACGAAAGTACAAATTAATAATGAAAGATTGGAGGAAGTTAAAGACTTCACTTATTTAGGAAGTAAAATAAATTGGGATGGAAGAAGCGATAAAGACATAAAACAAAGAATAGCGCAGGGTCGAGTAGCTTTTAACAAAAAGAAAGCACTTTTATGCTCGGGGGTAATAAACTTAGAAACAAGGAAGAGATTTTTGAAAACATATGTATGGAGCACGGCACTATACGGCTGCGAAACCTGGACGGTTCCCCTACCGTAGTAGAGCAAGTAGGAAAAAATTAGAAGCTTTCGAGATGTGGTGTTACCGAAGAATGATGAAAATACCATGGACTGATAGGGTTAGAAACGAAGAAGTATTGGAGAAAGTCGGCGAAAAAAGAAGTATGTGGAAAAACTTAAAGAAGAGAAGAGATAGAATGGTAGGCCACTTGCTGAGACATGAGGGAATAGGCCGCGATATTTTGGAGGCAGAAATAGGAGTGAAGAAAGGCAGAGGTAGGCCTAGATTAGACTACTGCTCGCAAATAGTAAGGAATGTAGGTTGTAGCACAATTAGCGAAATGCGTAGGTTAGCACAAGATAGGAGAAGCTGGAGGTTAGCGTCCAACCAGTCTTAGGACTGATGACCTAATGATGATGACGTTTTAGGTCCATTGTAACCAATGAATTTCCAAATATATTCAACTCAGAAACTGATCATTATAAAATTTAAAAGCGATAGTGAGATTTACGAGAGCTTTTTGTAATTCGTAAAGTTGTCAGTATTATTTTGTTACTTTAGGACTACTGTTTTGATGCCTACTATTTACTTTTAGTATTTTAGACCTACTTACTCATTCTATATGAGTCTAGAATCTACTAGCTGGACATTTGCTAGAAATAGAAACCATGAAATGAACGTTTTCCATTTCATGACCTCCTTTAACTAAGAAAATTTTCATGATCCCGGTATATCAAATTTATTGACATGGTTACAGATATATCCTGATGACTGAAACGTTCCACACTGGACCTCAATCGATTAAATAAAGATTGATATACCTCTATAACGCATAAAAAGAACAATATTACTTACAGTTAGTACACAAATAACTGACAGCTTTCAAAAATGAATCGATTTTAACTAAAATTTATAATGAAAACTGTTCACAATACGCGGGCTGCCTCTCTGGGAGGCAACGACTTTTAACAGGTCCTATTCAACAGCGCAGAGCACTAAAGGGAAGCAAGGTGGATTTAACTACCCTCCACGCACAGGTGAACGTTAACGGTGGCCTGACAACACCACCTGTCCTTATGTTTCGCGCCATGTAAATAAAGTAAAATCAGTACGTCCACCGGATGACTGCCCCTTTTTCATTATTGTGTGTAAAAAATGTTTTCACAACGACTGCAAAAAAATTAATTTGCTGAAAATGATGCTTGCGAGCGATAAATAATACCTGTGTTTTGTATGGCATTATCTCAGAATAAAATAAGAATAGAGTCTTTATTTATATCTACAGAAAAGAAGCTTTCGCTGTTTTATACACGGTATGTTTGAAAAGTACTATGTATATAGGTTCGTTAAAATATTTTCTAATTTTTACTTTCCGCACTCAAATATACCAGAGCGGAAAAGTAATGTAATCGTGTAAAGAAATAAACGGTTTTAAAACATTAAAACGGACTTTTCCGCACGTAGAACATCAGAATATGTGTTTTATGCGACAGTTTTACTTTTTTCAAATAGTCCGCCATCGTGCTTTCTCATGACCCATGGACAAAGTGGGGTGTGTGTCCTATCTACCTCAAACTCAATAGTTGTCATCTGGCAGACGTCCTTAATCAGAATCAGTCGAAATCCGATCGATCCGACACGATTTAATTGAGTGATCTAAAATTTCTAAAATAGTCCACCATTGTGCTTTCTCATGACCCATAAACATGGTAGAGTGTGTTCTATCCACTTCAAAATCTCTCTGGGAGAACGTCGTCTGGGAGACGTCCCCGATCAGAATCAGCCAAAACCCTATCGATCTGACACGATTTACTTGAATTATTGTGCTAACAAGAAAAATTCTACGATGACAACGACACACATACAGACAAAATTTTTTAAAAACCATTTATTGTTGGTTTTTAGGCCGAAAAGCGAAAAATAAACGTAAACAAATTTTTTTGCACTTTTCTTTACACGATTACATTACTTTTCCTCTCTAGTATATTCGAGTGTGGAAATGTAAAATGGAAAAAATAATTTTTTTCTAGCGTTTATTTTTCGTTTTTTGGCCTAAAAACAAAAAAATGGTTCTTAAAAAATTTTGCCTGTGTGTGTGTCATTGTCATTGTCGTTGTCGTTGTCGTTGTCGTCGGCATTTATTGTTGTTAGCACGATAGCAAAAGTTAAAATAAAGATAAAGTTCACCTAATGTGAAACTTCTAAAAGTAATTGGTATATTTCTAGGATTTTTCAAAACTTCAACAACAGATAATATATATTATACGCGTGTGGTCTTTGATTGCTAACTCTTTAGTGTTACTTCCTTTAAGGAACAATTATAGTATGAATACTTTATCTAATGACAGACTAATGGAGTATAAGAAAACGTTTATGATGCATTATTGATACATTTGAAAAAACAAAAAGTGATCACCAACTTGAAAAATATAATCTATTGAGAACTATTTTTGAAAACGAAATATAGTTGATAAACGAGAGTTTATTGTCTATTGTGCCTTGGGCTAATGCGACAAAATCCATATCTTGCAGAGATATGGATTTTGTCGCATTAGAGATATATTGCCATTCTTGCTCCAGTATTTGTGGTATGATAGACTGAGAAGCAGTAAATTTTCTTGCGCACATCATCTAAATTTGTTGAATGTTGTGAATACACAACATTTTTACATAATCCTATATAAAAACAATCAAGAGAAGTAAGATCTGGTGAATTTGGAGGCGAAGAACGTGGTTCCCCACAGTGGCAGCATTGCATCATTCTGGAAAAATCTCATTTAAGAAGTTGCGTACTGCAATAGACCAGTGCGGAGTGATGGAGTACAGTTTTGCAGAAAAATCATGTTTTCAATATCTTGCAGCTGTATGACAAAAAACTGTTGAAACATATTAAAGTACGATCTTCAAGTGATCGTTGACTTCTCAAAGAACACATAAATACACTATTATGTGTTGCTGTGGAGCACACGTTCTCTTTTGGACTTTGCATGCTGTTATTCGTAGTAAGTATAAGGGTCACGTAACCGAATTGATTATGTTATAGATAGGACTCTACCTGACATGTAAAAAGTTACTGCCTCATTACTAAATACTCATCGCATCATAGAATTACTCACAAACCCAGTTTGTAAGCTCAAAATGAGATGCATAAGATCGTTGCCTCAAACACGTACACACTGAATGTGGTAGGGATCCGATCATTTGGTATATGCTGTGGGGTGTTAATATTTCCAGTGATAAACGCCTCAATGATTTTAAGAAAACTAGCTAAAAGAAGATCACTAATACGATCTTCTCGATCGGGGCTAAGGCGTCTGCCACTGTCATGTTTTTTCCAAAACTGAACCTGTTTCTTCAATCTTTTGATTCCATGTTTTAATGTTCCTGTCAGAAGGAGCATTACGAGCGTCATAAAATCTTCTCAATTCATGTTGAACGCGAGTGATATGCTGGAAAACGTCAAACCACTAGCCGCGTTTTACTTGATGTTGCAACGTCGGTACCATTATGACAAATAGCTATGAACTGACAAATAAGTAATATAATGACAAATTCTCACTATTTATTTCTAAAATCACTATGATATTATAGCCCTAACATGGAATGTGGCTGAGAGTTAGCTTTTCTCTTTTATGTTATCGCAAATGAGTCAGATTGTAATACCAGTACAATGTGTTTTTTCATATTCTGAAATGCCACTTCACGTGTGGTTTTCTGATTTTTTTTTTGTTTATTTTCTATTTTCTAGGTAGTTTCATAATGTTGTGTCATATGAAATGTTAGTTTGTTGTTTCTTATAAATTAGAAAAAAAATCGAAAACTTCGATTCCTTATTATTTTAATCCTTACTGTTTTATATTAAAAATAAATTAGGTTTTATTTTATTTTTTATGATCTGTCGAGTGCTTTATGAAACTGAAAATCCATGAAAATCTAGCACTGAACAATTGGAAATCCTTAATGGTTTCCTTAAAGCTAAAGATGTAATTTTATTGTCACTTTTTTATAATGCAATAGTTTTGTGAATTCGTATACATTTCATCCATTTTAAAGAATAAATCACAGTTTTTGTGTATACTCGTACATAAAATGTCTCTGGTACACTTCCAAGTAATTTAAAGACCTAGTTCGAGTGTCACGACATTTCCATTTCGAATAGTTACACACGCCGTTTTTATGTGCAGATTGATGTTCTAGATTATAAAGCTATTCTTGTCTCAAAGATATACAAGGAGTTAGAGACTTTAAGCACACTGTGTTAGAAAGCATTTTACTATAATCAACCATTTTTGTTAGCCTATAATTATTTTTTATAAATTATGTTATTAGTTATATTTAGCAATCATTTTTTACAAGTTATGCTACCATTTGTGCGAAATATTCAATAATTAATTATGTAATTAACTATTTAGGTGACTATTATATTTCTATAAGACAAAACCGTTTATACGATAATTTCGATAGCTCCATAAAATCCATATTAATTAGCAGATTGTAGAATATATATAAAGCATGAGAGAATTATTTTCGTAATAACTTTCCATCAATAATAGAAAATGGAAGAGGTATTAACATTGGCTATTAATGTAATTATATATTCTAAACCTCTTTTCTGAATATTTGGTTGAAACCTTTAGTGCAGATTAAAAATATAAAAAATAAATAGGAAATACCGTTAATGTCGATATTATAAAATGTCTTAAATGTCCTGATAAAGGATCTTTCAATAGAGACGCTCGAAATTTACTAGGCTATATTGTTAAATTTATCAATCTGTCTCTCTGTCAAATTTATCGTGAATTTTTAGTAGTGTATGCTAAATCACCATGAAAGGTTATAGCGTTCAACAACGTATGCAAGTTATCAAATTTTATTTTCAAAATCAGTGCTCCGTTCGAGAAATGTTCCACGCATTACGTGATTTTTTATCCTCGCCATAAGCGTTCCGCCTAGTCGATTATTCGATGTTTGCTAGCTAAATTTGAGTCTACCGGTTTGATAAATAATTAGCCAACACCTGTACGTTATCAAAACACAAGGTCTGATGAAAACATCGCTACTGTGCGTAAAAATGTACGGGAAAACCCGAGGCAGTCAATTTCTCGTCGTTCACAAGAACTTGGCATTTCTGCAACTAACTTCAATTTCGCGAATTTTGCGTCGGGAGTTGAGTCTGCACCCATATAAAATGCAACTGACCCAGGAACTTACGGTGAGCGACCAAAGACAACGCTGTGTGTTTGCTGATTAGGCCCTGGAGTAGTTGGAAGTTGACCCAAATTTCGCCAAAGAAATTATCTCTAGCGGCGAGGCCAATTTTTGGATGAATGGATATGTGAACAAGCAAAATTGTAGGATTTGGGAAGATACCAATCCACCCGAGATACATTAGCACCAAATGCATCCCGAGAGAGTCACTGTTTGGTGCGGATCTTGGTCTGGAGGAATCATCGGTCCGTATTTCTTCCAACACGAAACTGGCATTACCATAAACGTCAAAGGCGAGCGCTACAGATCGATGATAAGCAAATTCTTGTGGCCTAAACTTGATGATGTGGATACCAATATGTAGTTCCAAAAGGACGGCGCTTCATGCCACACAGCGTA
This sequence comes from Rosalia funebris, assembly GCA_037954035.1. Taxonomy (NCBI): domain Eukaryota; kingdom Metazoa; phylum Arthropoda; class Insecta; order Coleoptera; family Cerambycidae; genus Rosalia; species Rosalia funebris. The sequence goes on along the minus strand of JAZFAV010000002.1, from coordinate 13,452,590 downwards.
TACCATGATAGACATTCTGCACGAGCGATTTGAGGTCATTTTATCTCGCGCAGCGGCGACATGAAATGGCCACCGAGATAGTGCGATTTAACGCCTTTAGACTTGTTCCTTTGGGGTTATCTAAAATTGCAGGTCTATGCGAATAAACCGCAAACAATTGATGCCTTCAAAGTCAACATAACGAACACCATCCAGCAAATTCAGCCAGATCTATGCGACCAAGTCATCGAAAATTGGACCTGCTGAATATATGCCATCAAGCAAAGCCGCGGTAGACGTTTGGACGAAGTTATGTTTCATACTTAATGCCATAAACTATTCCTTCAAATAAAAAAATTAGTGGATATCTAATCACACAACTTGTTTTATTTACATTTAAAAATCGAGCGTTCTTATTAAAAGACCTATTATAATTAGCAACTCAACTTTGTATTTTGGCAATCAACATTAATGTCAATGCCAAAGATCTACATGAGATCTTCTGTAATTTAATTGGTATGTGATATTTCCGTTAATATTTCGAAAGTGTTCGATAATCCATGAAGGCTTTCAGAAATATTTTTATGGTTTACTATTTTCTAAATTACTAACGCAACAGTGTTTGTGGATATCTAGTTTTTCCAAGTAAGATCTCTAAAGATCGTGGTTGATACTCAGATATTCACTCGTTTCGACTGTCACACAATCCCTTATGTGCCAATTTGTGACCACTATATTTTTAAAATACACTAAAAACGTGCTATGCATAACCAACAACGAAATATTATAATTCGTTCACAATAACGAACTCGTTGCCATTTTATGTTCCAATAAGCCTACCATTGCCAATAATTTTCCTTCCTATCAAGAATGATATCAATTTGGATGGCGACTCATAACATCTTTCGGTAGTAACTTTTAATTTTAACAAACTGCCCATACAATACATTTAAAGAAAGTAAATGAACTGAACACTATTGCCAAATAGGATATTGCCTAAGAGTTGGACTATTTATTTAGGTTAAAGAAACATCACACCTACTGCTCGTCAAGAACAGGAAGAAGTCCCAGAATTGCGTTATCGGGCTACCCACGAGGTGCGCAGTAAATAACCTGGTCTTTACTTAATCGAAATGAGACCTTCGCAGAGTGAATACCGAGTGTTCACAATGTACACAGAGTTCGATGTGGCTGCGCGTATCCTTTGTACATCCTTTTCCCTCCGATTGCTGCCTCACTCTTTCCTCTATGCCTACATGCGAATCTCACACTTTTTCCTATTCTTGACAAATAGTATATTACTGCTGAATATCTACAAATATAAGATTAGACTGATTGTGAGATTGATTCGTTAGAGTTATTGTTCACGTATTTAGTTTGCCGCTTTGTACACAACACTCTCTGATAATGTAGAAGTTATTTTGCTGACTCTTCATATTCATATCATCCATTCTCTTTGCTAAATTCACTAGAGATGACGATGAAACCAATTCACGCCAGTCTTTAGAACATGAAAGGGTTGTAAGTGACTTGTCATATATAAAATAAGCTTTTCAAATGACAATGCTACAATTCATTTCTGTTTAAAAAGAAAGGCAGAATTGTATGCTCACTGTAAATAGTTTTTTAATTAATGAACAAAACGGTAAGAATTTTATTTTTGTACTTCATTATTATACCCCATGTGCGCGCGAGTTTTCCCCTTTTTATCAGAAAAACACTGGCAAGATTGAGTTTTAACAAAGACACGTTTATTTTCCTTTAGGTGTATATTAAAGTAAAAAGATGACAAGTGAAACCGTATAATACATGTGAGAAACTGACTAAACTATTATCTACTCTGGGCTTAAGTATAAATCTTATCTAAATGACGAGGGTTGTTTATGCATTCCGATGTAAGGGCCACGTGCGTGTTCCTATATCGATGTGAAACGTCCTGAGTTGATGCTGATATAATTATATATACACTATAACCTACCACAATAAGTTCGTTAGTACTAAAAATGGACCGTTGCGGCTGAAGTTGATGACTAGGCTTTGTTTTGAGTTTAACAATTTATTCATCTAACGGCTGCTCTAAATCCAACGGTCAATGATATTAGGTGACATTAATAAGCAATAGCATAAAAAATACGTTGAGTATTGCACACCCCACATATGTTCATCATGTTATGTTACATGATGACGTTACGTTACGTTACGATGTCACCGTTAAATGTCTTATGGTGATAGATTTAAGTATTTCTTTTTTAATAGAATTTGTTGATTTAGCCATGTTTTAAATAATAATTACTTAATTTCTATTAACGATGTAATCAATTTAAAAAGTATCCAACTCCAAAATAAATGCTAAAATAAAGACAAAGTTTCACTTAATGCGAAACTTCTAAAAATAATTTATCTATTTCTAAGATTTTTCAAAACATTAACAACAAACAATATATATCATATGACTGTGGTCTCTGGTTGATAATTGTTTAGGATTTGTTACTTCGTATGTTTCCTTTAAGGAATAATTATAGTACGATTACTTTATCTAATGACAGACTAATCGAGTAAATGCAATATGACAGAACTTTTACTTATCCTTCAAATTCATTCACTATCGATGAACTATAAACAATACGCCTCCTTATATAGGATCTAACAGAAAATGGTATTTACTAGTTTTGTAATTGCAATTGTATACTTCTAACTATCTGTATACTATCAATATGTGGAAATATGAATCTTCATAATGAGAGGTAAAGTATAAATTCAAAATATTCATTGAAATATTTACTTTTCCGCACTCAACTATACCAGAACGGAAAAATAATGTAATCGTGTAAAGATAAATGGAAAAAAAAAATTCTAGCATTTATTTTTCGTTTTTCGACCTAAAAACAAAAAACATGGTTTTTAAAAAATTGTGTCTGTGTGTGTATCGTTGTCGTCGTCGTTGTCGTCGGCATTAAAATTTCTTGTTAGCACGATGACTGAACTAAATGGTGTCGTATCGATCGGGTTTTGACTGATTCTGATCGAGAACATCTCCCAGATGACACCTGTTGATTTTGAGGTGGATAGACTCTACCATGTTCATGAGTCATGAGAAAGCACAATGGTGGACTATTTGAGAAATATTTTTTGTTAGCACTATCACTCAATTAAATCGTGTCGGATCGACTAATCGTGTCGGATCGATCGGGTTTCGACTAATTCTGATTAGGGACGTCTACCAGACGACATCTATTGATTTTGAGGTGGATAGGACACACCCCACCCTGTCCATGGGATACAGCACTGAAGCAGTCGCGAATGAAAAACATAAATCTGTCGCATTAAATTCTGCATTTATGTGTTGGTTTATTTTCTCTCGGCCACTCAATTTCAAGATAAAGATGTTCTACATGCGGAAAAGTTCGTTTTAAGGTTTTAAAACTGTTTATTTTTATGCAATAAAACGCTTTATCAAAATGTAAGAACCGTTTATGGAATCTATAAAAAATATGAAAAAGAATGTCGTTTCTTTTTATTTACATGCGAAGAATACGATCTCACTTACAAATGCTATGGTAAATAGAAAAAATTTCTGTCCAGGTCCTTAGGATATTTTAAATATTTCAAGTAAAATTATGTAAGAAAACTTAATACAATATATATTTTACAAAAGTTTTCTTTAAGATTGTTATTAAGTTGTTTCTTATTTTCTGTAACCAGGTTATTTATACTGTACAAATGAACTTAAATGAGTTAAAAATCTCATTATAATATCAGAAAATATCTATAGTAGTTACTAACATTGAGATATAAAAGTCTGTTATCAATTATATATAGGCTAATGGGACAGACTGATGCCACAAGATAGAAATAAGAATATTGTGAGAAGGACTAGGAGAATTAGACCGTGGGCGTGGTCCAGATTCTACTGGATTATTTTCATATTATAATTTTCTGATTATTCATAATGATAATCTATTTTGCTATCATAGTTTTCATACTTTCATATCATAGTCTTTCATCCTCAATCATAATTTCAGCGAAACAATATCCTTATATATGGTTTCAAGATAATTTCTGTCATAACTTTATATATACATACCTCAGTTACTAAAAAAAAAAGCTAAAGGAACCCATGAAATAAAAAGGTTTTAATTTTGAGGTTGATTTAAATGATGTTTGAATTATATTCGTTTATTTCGTCAGAAACATAACATCATCTTAACATTGATTGAATTAATCTCAGATTACAATAGTTCAGCGAGGTCTAAAATATAAGCCCTTAACCAATTTTATTAACATGCCAGCAATTTGAAACCAGCCAGCATTGGCAGCAAATTTAATAGTCTCAGGCTTGCGTTTTAGAATGTAAGAGCAAGTAGTTTTTCTTTTCACAAGAAAAAAATGACGCCGCGAAAATAGACAAAGTCTGTACTACTTCTAATGTGACTGCCCTAACTGGGTAAGTACTATCAAAATAATATATTAGAATTGCACTTTTCACATGCCAAAGAAAATTTGTCACGATTAGTCAATGAGAGAGATTAATGTAAATCAATAGTCAACAAAACACGGAATATCAACGTCAACTACGCTAGCTGTATTCACCCTGAACCTAACAATTTATTGACTGGACCCAGTGGTGTTCTATCCTAGGGAAGATGGGGTTTTTTATTTTTTATTAGACGGCCTTAAAAGAGGAGAAAGCGGATAGATGGAAGCAGTACTTAGGAAATTTATACGAGGGTCAGGAATTAGGAGAGATATTAGAGGAAGAATCTAGCATCGATAGGGAAGATGTAGGAAAACCTATATTGAGAGAGGAATTTGAAATTGCACTAAGGGGGCTAAAGAATAATAGAGCGCCGGGTGTAGATAAAATACAGGCGGAAATTTTGAAATGTGCGGGACAGAAAGTAGTAAATAGGATGTTTGAACTGGTAAAATACATATACGAAACGGGCGAGATGCCAGAGGATTATAAGAGGAACATTATCGTTACTATACCGAAAAAGAGAGGAGCCGACAAATGCGAGAACTTTAGAACGATTAGCCTAACTTCCCATGCGTCAAAAATCTTAACTAGAATAGTGCAGAAGAGGATGGAAAATAGAGCGGAGGAAATACTAGGAGAAGACCAATTCGGGTTTAGGCGAAATAGGGGAACTCGCGAAGCTATTCTGGCGCTAAGAGTAATGTTAGAGAAAACAATAGAAAAAGGAAAGAACGCTTATATAGGATTTGTAGATTTAGAAAAAGCTTTTGATAACGTAAGATGGGAAAAAATGTTCGAGATACTAAAGAGCGCGGGAATGAAGTATAGAGATAGGAGAGTAGTACACAATCTATACATAGAGCAAACTGCTGTTATAGAAGTAGAAGGGGAGAAATGGGAAGTAGGTATTAGGAAAGGAGTAAGACAAGGATGTACTATCACCACTAATTTTTAATCTGTACATCGAAGAGGCGATTAATGTGGTAAAAGATAGAGTGGATTTCGGGATTAAAATACAGGGACAGAAACTAAAAATGCTGAGATTCGCGGATGATATAGCAGTATTAGCATCTAGTAAGGAGAAACTAGAATCATCATTGAACGAAATGGAGGCAGTGTTGACGGAGGAATACGGAATGAAGGTGAATAAAAACAAAACTAAAGTGTTAGTGTGCAGAGGGCGCGAGAGCAGAGCAAAAACGAAAGTACAAATTAATAATGAAAGATTGGAGGAAGTTAAAGACTTCACTTATTTAGGAAGTAAAATAAATTGGGATGGAAGAAGCGACAAAGACATAAAACAAAGAATAGCGCAGGGTCGAGTAGCTTTTAACAAAAAGAAAGCACTTTTATGCTCGGGGGTAATAAACTCAGAAACAAGGAAGAGATTTTTGAAAACATATGTATGGAGCACGGCACTATACGGCTGCGAAGCCTGGACGGTAGGGGAAGCAAGTAGGAAGAAATTAGAAGCTTTTGAGATGTGGTGTTACCGAAGAGTAATGAAAATACCATGGACTGATAGGGTTAGAAACGAAGAAGTATTGGAAAAAGTCGGCGAAAAAAGAAGTATGTGGAAAAACTTAAAGAAGAGAAGAGATAGAATGGTAGGCCACTTGCTGAGACATGGGGGAATAGTCCGCGATATTTTGGAGGCAGAAATAGGAGTGAAGAAAGGCAGAGGTAGGCCTAGATTAGACTACTGCTCGCAAATAGTAAGGGATGTAGGTTGTAGCACAATTAGCGAAATGCGTAGGTTAGCACAAGATAGGAGAAGCTGGAGGTTAGCGTCCAACCAGTCTTAGGACTGATGACCTAATGATGATGGCATTAAAATTCAAGTTTTAGGTTAAGGCACCAGCTTCCTAAAGTTATGTCTGAAAATATCCTGAAACTCTGTATAAGGTGTGGGAAATAGTCCTCGTAACAGGAATACTTCCGCAAACTGGAACAAATTAGTAAGACTCCATATAATATTCATAGCAGATGTTTGTACCGGTACCAGTACGAGACCACTTGGCGAAACAAATAATGAGACGTGCTGGAATGTAAAAAAATGGATGCAACTAAATCCCCGAGCCTTGAGACATGCACAATGAGTGTGTTATATAAATCACGGTTTTCATATTTCGGTCTCTGTATAGTCAGCGTAATTGAGGCAATTTTCGATGGAAAGTTGGCTTAATTATATGGATAAGTGATTATTGCCAATAACCCATTTGCATATTATATATAGTTTTTTTCAGAAGTATCTGCGGACTTTTACTTTAGCTCTCAGCTATAATCGCATAAAATAGACATTATCAATGTTAAGTAGCAGTTGTAAATGTCTCTCGTAACATAAATACGATATACCTAACGCACGTCAAAGCTGTGGAGGTATTATTAGGCCTTCATTTTTATCCTACATTGTTTTATTATCTTTAAGTATGACTACCAGCATTAACGTTAAGATAGTCGCTGTTGATAGTACCAACATGTTTGAACTAATGTAAGAGTTTATTTAGTCCAGATTAAAAACAGTACAAGAAAACTATTTCCGGTCATAATATATTAATAAAAATACTCAATAATTACAAAATCGAACATTTGTATGAGAATTTCATTGCAAATGTACGCTAATGGATTGTATATATTGATATTCTGAAAATTTCTTCAAGAAATTTCTGTTCTAAGAGTAAATCATTGTGAGATTTTACTTTCGAGTGACTTATTCTTTTCCACGGGTGTAACTGAACTAAACTATACCTCAAAAGTCTGTCCCTATGGAACTGCCTATGGGAAATGTTAAATTGAAGGGTCCTGAAAATAATGCATCAAATCGGGAAATCAAAACACGTGCCGTTTTTTTTTTCTCTTAAATTTTTTTGGAAATAACAAATAGGAAAATAGGGACACAATTTAAAAAAAAAATTAAGATATTTTGTGGAATTTCTCTTGCATTATCGTAGGATATAACGTATATGAATATCCTACAGATATATATATGATTATAGAATATAGATATTGACGGAAATACAAATATGTACATACTGACAGAGATCGTATCGATAAAGATGTATACCCCATAGAGTTAATTCGGCACTTGTCCTGGATCGGCGTACCGTGTACGGCACTGATCAGAACTAATAAGTTCGAAACAGCTGTATGTCGTTCGGTTCCGATCAGGGACACATGTCGAATTCTACCTGTGGCGGGTTTTATTTTTTTTAAACCTTATCTGCTCTTGCAGAAACACGAGAAATGGGTCGAGGATCGCTTCTGGGTATAATTCAATGCCTGGCGGGACTTTAGCCCGAGGAGTAGTTGTTTCCTATAGCGATTATGTAATAGCTTTGCTATTCGGAAACTACTTTGATAACTGCTTGGCGGTTTGGTGGTTCCTTTCTGGATTTCCAACTTATATGTTAGTAACTAAATCGTTTGTATTTTGTCTGAAAAGTCATTGTTTACTACAATAGTAATTGATAATACTCTATAACTTAGCAAAAAAAGGTATAATAATAACATCAAATGTACTGCAAATCAACAGATCAGCTTTACCCTATTACACATGTTTTCTATTATATTCGCACGTAGCCTTCAGTAGTTACTCGGCATATTCAGGATGATTATGGGACACCTTATATTTATTCCAAGTAGCTGTAAAATCAAAACGTACTAACTCGATAGCTTGTTCGCTATAAAAGCCCGAACCACTTTAGTGTTTAATCCAAAATTCTTCGACATGATGAAGAACTGCACGTACTTTTGGTGTGACTGAGATACCAAATCCAAATAGGCGGTTCTAAATTGAATCAAGTTCTCTTTATAGGTCAGTTCTAATTTCTTCCCGAAACAAGCGGTAACGACTTTTTGAAACTTCTCTAATACTATAACATACCTCAGACACCGACACCCTAAACTACATATATCTCTGAGCTTATCTACACTATTTAGCAGAGTTTTACATGAATTTCCTTTAAATGTAGTTCCATTGCACGTTATTTCTAGCTGAACATTGCACTTATCAACCCAAGTAGTTGCTTCGTTAAAATCTTTTAATAAATGGTCCATTACAGCATGAGTATAAATGATGTTACATTCATTTATCTTGTCGATAAATGGAACAGTCTACCTGAGCCTATCCATAAAAACAAGCCGGTATGAGATAAGAGCCGTTTGGGATTTTTTATTTGGCAAATAGCAATGAAATAAACTAATTTATGTGCATATTTGTGTTCCCGTCAATATCCATGTTCACTATAGTTCCTGAATATACGTTATATCCTATGTGATGTAAGAAAAATGCGACAAAATATTTTTAAACAATTTTTTATTTTTTTCCTATTTTCCTATTTGTTATTTCCAAAAAATGAACGAGAAAGAAACCGCATGCATGTGTTCTGATTTCCCGGTTTGAAGCACCATTTTCAAAACCCTTCAATCTAACGTTTCCCGTACTAGTTCCATAGTGAAAGACTAGGTAAAATTTAGTTCAGACCATTCGTGTTTTGGCATAAAAGATTTTTTTATAATAGTGGATTATTTTTTATGTTTTATTACTGAATTTTAGCTGTTAAGTTTTGACATATTTTAATGGTACCTAAGGCAATCGCTTTTGAATTAATTTTTTTCAATACTTTTAGCAATTGCACTTTTTTATAAAATTAATTATTTTCTTGTATTAAAGAAATGCTCCATTATTATGAATTTTGTAGTTAAAATTAGACATGTTTCTGTAACTATTAAATTTAAGGGTGTGCGCATACAATGGTCTCCAGAATTTTCCGTTAAGAATTACTTGATATATACATACATGATTTTCGAAAACACGCCGTGTTAATTTTCAAAGAATTAAAATAACTCTTGATCGAATTTGGTTATTCCATATTCATTTTTGGTATTCCGTGGTTTCTTATATTTCACACCGAAACAATATTGTCAAACTTCCTAACTAAAGTAATTACATATTAGTAACATACTTCACTAATTATCCGAGTCGTAGCACTCCTATTTCATACTAAAGGATTACTTGATCCTGGACACCTTTAAAGCTTATATAATATTCTTGATTACTAATTTACTTTCTCTCTTCACACCTATAGAAAATAAAGAATACACTGCATATACTCAATGAAAAAATACTTGTATTTAAAACATTTTAACCAAATAGTTATCACATGCCAGACTACATTTACAATTAAAATGAGCATATATAATTATATAATTATACATAATCCACTAATATCTAAGATAAATAATTCTACACTTACCTAAACTGTTAAATAAAAATCCTTTAGAACATCTGGTTCGATCACACTTTAAGGTAACTGAAAAAAATATATATAGAAATTAGATTAAACTACCGAAGAAGCAACGTTCAGAAAATATTTAGTGAACGTATGATAGAAAAAGCCCTTCTATCACACATTCACAAAATATGTAAATAATATAGAATTGCAAAAAAGGTAAAAAATGAAGGAATTTAAAAATGAGAGGAATAATAGGTATAAAGTACTTAATTCCTTTTGAAGTAAATTTAATTTTAAAGATATGTCATCCGCACTTCAATGAGAGTACATGTAATCTGGATATATAACTTCAAAGGAAGATAAGGGAAAGAGTTATAAGGGACATTAATAGCATTGGACAGGAATAAATAACAAGCGCTTAGTGGAATACTGAAGTCCTGTATGTATTCGGTTTTAATCATCTCCCGATTATGCCAACTTGATTGGGGAAACATGCGTCGATAGACGTGTAATCTTTCCATATTCATGGAAAACCGATCTCCTGTTTTTGTTGCTGTATCGAAGGTTCCAGTCCTTTGAAAAGACTGGTCCTGTTTGTATATTTAATATTTAGCACATCGCTAAAAGAGCTAAACACTATCCTAAATAGCGTTCCAGAAGTGTTTCGGGGATGGAAAGTAGCGCTGGCATAAGTGAATTATATCTAATGAGGAGTATTATGAAGGGGATAATATTAATGTAGACGAATAATAAAAATTCTTTCCAAAAAACGAAAATTAAAGTTATTTTTTAACACACCTTGTACATATGCTTTTGAAAAGTCCACAAAACACCTAGTTTCTCTATATAGTGGTGATTTTAACAGTATAAATATAATAACTCAAAAATACCGTATTATCCCTCATATTCAACGTCAGCTTCTATGAATTACGATTCGGAAAAATAACACCTGGCCTATAATATTATTCGTCTCCTCGTAATAAATCACCGATTTCGATAGATCTACGGGCGTAATTCGTCAACGGAATTGGGCTGGGAAGAGAATAAAATAAGACCACAACGCCCATTACCAATAAATATAAAAGACGGGTATGTAAGCTAGAATACCAACCGGTCATTATAAAAATAAATGTCTTACAAAAACTTGTACTAACTATCTCACTGATTTATATGTTATGATTTTTACGTTAACATACTCCCAATAAATACTGTTTTAGTACCGATTGAACGGCTTACAACAGTTTTATCACTTCGAGACGATAACTTATAATAAGTGTGGTAGTAGGTGGGATTTGACCTACGCGAGTAGTGTTGCTACGTAATTAATTCATGGATTATGTTTTTTCCAAATTTACGAGTTCAGATGCCTCACATGTCACTAATGACATCTAGTCCTTGCGCTTCGTTTCGGGACCCTAATAAACTAAAGTTAGGTTAGGTGAAGGATAAATAGATCCCTAACGATTTCTTCCAATTGCCTAAGGTTTCCACTTGGTAAAATATTTTAGGCATATATTTTAGACATAGAATATGGAACACTTAGTAAACATAATTTAATTCGGTAGATATTTTATGAATATAATTCATGTGCTAATAGGAAACATATCATTACAATCTGAGATAAAAACACTAGAATAAACCGAAACTTCAGTAGATGAGTTGGGTCTCATCAATAATCTTATTGGAATCGAGTGAGATGATCGATGGTATCCTGAGATATCTCATCTAAAGCAACCTAAACCATATATCAAATAGCCTCTAGATACAATACATATTCGATTGGAAAAAAGTTGAGAGATCATGATGACCATGGAAGAATATCCTAAAGTTATCCTTGTCATATGTAGTTGTTAAATATCTTAGTATGAGACACAAAGATAGGTTCTGAAAAATGGAAAAAAGGCTCGTTTTAGCACGTCCTGTATACCATGCTAGACTTTCGTGTTTTATGGACTGAATATATCAACCAATACTAGGGAGGCATGTAGGAGCATGCCTTCCTACAAAATACGTCATATTCCTGCATGTCTTCTCAATCTAATATAACACTTCTTTAAATAATAAATGTGACTTGATATTTATTAAGAAATTAATCGAGGAAGCCGTTACTCTGTGGTTGTTCATAATTCACAACGGAAATGAGTAAAAACAACTACTACGTTTTTATACCACTATATTTTCACAGAAACGTAACTACAGTTTCGACAATTATGTCATTTTCAAACGATGATTCAACTAATATTCATGGAAATTCCCACAATTTGATAGTCGGGATTCCACCATTTGGAAAACACGTTTCATATAACCTTAACTACCTGTTTATTGTCATAACACTTAGTCCCTGTATTTGGATAGTATATATTATAGGAACAGAATGTTTGTATTTTATTCTTAGTTGAATTGTCGTTTGAAAATGACATAATTGTCGAAACTGCAGTCACGCTTCTGTGAAAATATAGTGGTATAAAAACGTAGTAGTTGTTTTTACTCATTTCCGATGTTGATATTTATTTTTGTCTGTCGTAATTTACCAGGCTTTGAGCCAATATTCTGTTATTAACGACATCTTATAATTTTTCAGAGGCAAAAGGGCGCAAATTGCTAAGGTAACCGCGTGTCATTGGGAATGTAGCATTAAGGGCATTTATATTTTTGCGATATATTAGCAATATAGATTGTATTCAATAAAGGGCGAAATACACTTCCTTGAGGCACGCCCGACTGAATATAATGAAGATCTGTTACTTTTCGTTGATATTTAATCATGAAATATCGATTTGTTTAGTATGATTTTAGTGCCTAGGGTGGATAGTTTGATAATTTATTTTTACCATATATAATACGATAAAATATATGCGAATGTCAAAATCAACTGTGGTTTCGAAGACATGTTTTTCTGTGCAGTAATCAACACAAAATTATATAGTGATAAATAATATTTCATTCAAAACATTATAAAAGTACTTATAGTGTTTTGAAGATTCAATTTCAGAGACAAGGGATGCGTATTAAAAAAAATTTCTGATCTCCACCAGTACCGTATCATATATGTTTACCTCCTTCGTGTCCTTGCCAAACAATACAAACAGAAGTTATATATATTCATGAGCAAGAAATTTGATTCGAAAAAAATCTGAGACTACCAAAACCAAAAGACACATTAATTCAACAATTTTTTTCTAACGCCTATTCCTGCTTACTATAATAGATATCAGTTTCTTTTCGAGGCTAGGTTAATCTTCAATCGACAGCGAGTGGGCTGAGATAATTGTTTATTTACACAAATTTCACGCACCAAATTGGGATTTACTATTACAATATCTTTTAGCAAATTCATGTCATATATTATTTTAGAGGTAACCTCTTAGGGAAGTGTTTAGTTTTTATCGCATGAGCATGATATAAAATTAGAGGCCATTCAATGATAGTAATCCTGTGAAAGTATTTCTGCCTTAATAGAAAATTATAAAATGTAGAACGTATACTGGTAATACCAAACCATATAGATAACCTATACCAAATAGTATGCATAACAATATACTTAAGCAATATAACAAATAAATATACATTAGCACTAAAATGATTCTAGAACTTTCATGCCTCTGAAAGTGCCTGTAACTGTATTTTTAATGGGACACCCGGTGTATTATTGCATATTTGATTCCAGGAAGTAATAGTGGAAAACATTTAAAAACCAAAAATGTAAGTGTTTACTGCATTGATGATTTTATAAGTAAACGAAAGTTTCCTGTTAATTCAAACTGAACAATAAATACCGAAAGACATCGCTGCGTTACCTAATATGCAATTAGATAATAGAGCAATGAGTTGCAACAAATGTTTAATATAACCCTTGACCCGAGTGTTCCTCTCATCACCTTAATAAGTTGCACTCGATGGAATTCGACAATGTCGTTTCTCATACGATTTGTTACAACTTGACTTAAGTTGTTGGTGATGTTTTAAAAACTTGTTCTTCACATGAATTCACAGAAAGAAACACAAGGGGATCAACTGGGGTAACCTAAAAGGTACCTAATTGGGACATTAGTGTTAATTCGTCTATTTTCATAATTTGCATTTAAATATTTAGCAACTTATTTGCAATTATGGGAGGTGTGCTATCCAGTTAAAAAACAAATAACTACTAATGGTAAGTCCTCTACGAAATTTTCTATTTTACTTCTAAGAAAATTCAAATATCAATCTCCGGTTAACTGAGTATCAGAAATAATAGGTCAATATTTAATCAGCTCCTTGCAAACATGTTTTTGAGTTATTCAAAAATAGACTGTCAATAATGCCACTTACAATATTTATAGTATTTCCAAATATTTTTGGTGCAAAGTATATTATTAAGTACTTTGCACATTATTGCATTAATCACTTTATTACATAAACATCTTAAATGTATTTGATTACATAGTATACGAAGAATAATTGAAGACCATAAGCAATAAACAGGCTAAGTACCACAATACAAAAAATTGAGTTTTTATCTTATAATGCGAGTATACCGATTGGGCTAAGTGCCAAACCTAAAATTGTCGTTACAGCCGACGTATAAAATTGGCGTGTGTGCTATGTACCCCCAGTATTAAGTTAGAAATATGCTAAGTGCCTGTGTACTTATCGTTTTGTATTCATTTTTACTGGGAATGTCAGTGTTTCACTTGACCTTGAGATGGTAACACATGTTATTTAAACGTGCACTTGTTGCTTGTTTTTGCTTGTTTTTGGTTACTGACTAGTTTAATTTTGTGCAGTATTGGTAAACTTTGATATTACTGAAAGATGGAAGGATATAATCAAAATAAGGCTAATAAAAACCGAATGATGGTGTTCACATGTTTTTTTTTTTGGTATCATTGGGTGTCTTTGATATTACTGAACAAAAGTTTTTAGTAAGTGGCCACAGTTTTTTGAGTTGCGACCGTGACTTTGCGAAGCTGGAAAAGTGAAAGAGAGCGATGAAATCTATAATTCCGTCTGATTTGATTGATGTGGTTAAATCGGCAAGAGTTACTATACCTTATCGTGTGGTAGAAATTGAAAGATACAATGTCTTCAATTTTCAGGCTAGTGCAGATGATATCATCAATACTTCTAAACTAAATATCATTAAGGCGGTGGCCCTTCGATATTAAGCAGAAGATCCATCTGTGGTTTTATAAAAACTGCCTATTCAACAGAAATTTAGTCAAAGACTAATTTTCTTTAAAAAAAGGGAAGAGTGTCCAGGATATCAGAAGAGTAATGTTAGGACCTACAGTGAATAAAGCTATTAGCGAAGAAAAGAAACAAAACTTACGGGCCATGATTCCTTGTTTAAATAACGAAAAGCATAAAGCATTTTTATACGAATATTTCTTAAGTAGCACTTAGCTCTTTGTCAACAACGTGTACTTAACTCTTTTCAAAAATTTTGAATAAAAAGAATATATTTCTATGTGATTTTTGTACAGGGTGTATTTGCGTAATCGTTTACATCCTTGAGTTAAATTATATATCTCAATTTTGAAAAATGTTGTTAATAAAATGGTTTTCTTCAATTACTCTGTTTTGTTGTTTTGATACATAGCCGGTTTCTTCAATGTTATGGTCTTTGAAAAATGAAACAACTTGTTTCATTTTTCTCTTGTAAAGTCTTCTTCTGAGTCTTGTCAATAAATAGAAGATTTTTCTTAGATTTTTTAAATATCCTTTCTTTTGTTACAGAACAATAGACGAATATAGTAAAAAAATACTAATAAATTAAAATATATATGGCCTAAAACTTTTTGGCACTTTTGAATGATAAACTCTTGCTGCCGATTTCAAGAAAACAAATATTAATAAACATATATGAAAACTATTGGGAGACTATTATAGGTTGCATGTTTTATATATCACCTGTATATCTTTGTTTCTTGTATATTACAATAAAGTATTCAATCTACATAATGATTCATATTTCTCTTTACTATAAATTTCATATATATTTCATCCACATTCATACACGAATTTCATATAAACATCTACATACGAAATACCTCTAAACTTTATTTAAATTCTTGTACATTACTTATAATTTTGAGCACATTTTTGTAATTCTCTCAAATATTAAATTATTATTAAATGTAATATTGAGTATCAGATTAATGATTGTAACTTAATATTACTTACTATTTCGAAGAGGTAGCACCTTTCATAAATGTTTTCAAAGATAACGAGAATTCTGGAAGTATATAGTCACCAATTTGAGCATGTAATATTTATATTTTTTAGCATAAAAATAATTGTATATAACCATGTTGGAACAACGAAAATTTACACGGCGATCTATATGTGTTTCGCCAACCAATTTGGCATCTTCGGAAGACGATTAACACTTTAATAATTATAAATAAAACTGCAGGGTTTTAATCATCTTCCGATGATGCCAACTTGTTTGAAGAAACGCGCGACGTGTAATGTATAATATGTTGGTGGAAAACTGATCTCCTGTTAATACGTGTTGCTGCATCGATGGTTTCAGCTCCTTCCCGAGATAAAATTCTCACTTTTTGAGAAGAATAAGATATTTAATTATTGAAGAAAATACGAAAACAAAAAAACAAAACATATTTTATATCGTACCATATTTTAAATTAATGTTTTGTCTCAATTTGACTTGTACTACGACTGAAGATTGACATAAAAGTAAAGATATTTGTAACCTAATTTCAGATAAATTATTTATATGTGACACAAGTAATAGTTATAGTAAACTGATTATTATTTATGATACATTTATGGTGAGAAAATACACCGTCGAGGAAATTTAGCACAAAATGGTAAGCAACTTCAAACTATCTTTTTGTTTCAATTAACGTTGCATTTAACCTGGTATCATTATATCCTTCATCAGAGCCCTTTCCTTTTTCTCTGATCGCCGTTATTATAAAAGATATATGGATTTAAATAAAAGAATAATGCCATTTTAAACCTCTTATTGTTTTTTAAACACTATTTAAGATGCAAACTTCGACAATTAATGTACATATAAGGGGAATAAAGAACATTTTTATGGCTTTTAACAAGCCCAAATAAGTACAGAGAGCCATTAATTATCGGGCATTACAATGAAAAAAATTACGAAATATTTTTAATTAGTTCGCAGTAGTACCTTTTTCCGCAATAAAAAGCAATCAGACGGTTTTGTTGCTTTTATGTCGTCCATAAAATAAAAATTATTATTTAATACGCTTTGTCAGGGCAATTGGATGATGAATTTTAATTTTATGAGGCGACCAAGGGCATTTGTAAGGAATTTACATCTATTATGGGAAGGTCGACAGTTTTTTCCAGAAACCACCATGTGCAATTTTTTCCTGTCATGTTTGCCTATCATGTTGTAGTCTGACTGATTATAGTCATTAAATTTATCTCTCACTTTTAAAGCATTGTATATCGTTTTATGTATATGTACGAAAGATTATTTTATTAAAACAGTGAAATAGTATCATCGTTTATTGAGAAATATCACAAGTAAAATACACATTCGGCCAAAATTTATAGATTATGAAACTGTAAAACTTGATCAATTATGGATCGAGGGAGAATTCAATAAATGTCTTTATTTGTTTAAAAAACATATTAAAATAAACAGTTTTAAAACCTTAAAATGGACTTTTCCGCACGTAGAACATCTCTATCTCGAAATTGAGTCGCCTAGAAAAAATAACCCAACACATAAAGGCAGAATATGCGACAGTTTTACTTTTTTCACCACCATAGTCCACCATTGTGCTTTCTCATAACCCATGGATAGGGTGGGTGTGCCTTATCCACCTCAAATTCAATAGATGTCGTCTGGTAGACGTTTCTAATCAGAATCAGTCGAAACCCGATCAATCTGACACGACTCAATTGAGTGATCGTGATAACAAAAAAAAATTCTCGAATAGTCGTATCATCGTGCTTTCTCATGATCCATGGACAGGGTCGGGTGTGTCCTATCCACCTCAAAATCAATGGGTGTCATCTGGGAGACGTCCCCGGTGAGAATCAGTCAAAAACCAATCGATCTATTATTTAATTAATCGATTTATTCTTGTTATCGTGCTAACAAGAATAAATGCCAACGACAACAACGACGACAACTACACACACACACACAAAATAGTTTAAAAACTTTTAGTTTTTAGGCCGAAGAACGAGAAATGAACCCTAGAAAAAAATTCCTTTTACACGATTACATTACTTTTTCGCGTGTAGTGGAGTGTGGAAAAGAAAAAGTGCAATAAACCAAAAGGCGAAGTTTAACTATACTTCAACTACTCATACCCTTTATTACAAACAACAGCAATAAACAAACATGCTAAATTAAAATGGTCAAATATTTTGATCCAGAAATAGCTGACATTGTAGTTTATTTTTGAAAGAAAACATGTAAGCATTATTATAAATTATAATTACATTACTATTAGTTACATTATATTAGAAGCAGTGGCGGAGACAGGGGTGGGTGAGCGCCCAAGCAAAATCCTTTTCGCCCAACCAGTCGCCCAACCTCTTATAACACCGCTATATCACATTCGTACATAAAATAATATATTTAACGTCCTCGCCCACCCTAGATATATATTGCCTATTTTCGCCCAACCGCAAAATAATGCTAATGCCACCACTGGTTAGAAGTAGGTACAAGTTAATTACTCATATGATGAGTTGAATAATTATAAATTGATTGCAAATCACTATACATGAGCGCCATCATCAGCATATAATTATGTATTATAAATATATACTGTGTACATTAATAATAAATAACAAAGGATCTAAAGTGAAACATTGCGTAACACCAGAATTAACTAAGTGCTGATGATGATTTCACCTTATAACACTACTTTGTGCCTGCGTTGTTGTAAGTAAGTTTGATAACCGGATATAGATACCCTATTAAAGCCGAAGTACATACATTTATCTATAAGTAATTCATATATTCATTTACTCATAGTATGAAATGCTTGAGAGACACCCAATAGTACTAAAATACTAATATATTTGTGATCAGAATTTCTGAAAATATCGTCAGCTACATTTAAAAAGAAAGCTATGATACTTACAGAATCCTGATTGTTTTAAGGGAAACAATATATTATGAGTAAGATAGTCGTTAACTTGTTGACGAGAATACGGATGTGGGATAGAGCGCCGGCAGAATATTAATCAGACGAAGATCATTATAATTGATTGAGTTTTCCGACTTTGGTATTGAATCACCGAGAACTTCTCACAATTCATAGGGTAAGTACCTTATCTCAAGGTAATAATTTACAATGTAAGTAATATATGTTATGTTTCAATTGCTGGTAAATATAACCTTAACATATATAACGAAATACCATCACATCATGAAACAAAACTTCTTGGATTTTGAGCTTTTTAATCGTATTTAATACAATTTGAATAACTGCAGAGCATAATGAAAAATTATAATCAAAGTTTTACCATTTTTATAATAATTAATACATAGTTCAAAACTATCTGTACAATATATGTAATCTTTTTAAATTAATTATTTTAGCCATGAACGAAGGCATATTATCATTTTTGAAGGAAATTTCTTGAAGGAAAGGCACTTATAAAAATTGAGATAAGGGAAAAAGTCTCAAAAATTGATAAACCTAGGGCTTATCACCACTCTGGGATATTTTATTTTCCTTTGGAGTATCTTCAAACAAAAAGTCAGGATTGGAGTCAGCAGAAAAGCTACACGCTAAAGCAACTGATGTATATGGAGAACCACCAGTACAAGTAGAATAAGTACAAAGGAACATGCGAGAGAATCATGAGAGATAAGTTAATTCAAATTAACGGTGAACTGTGGAATCAAAAAGTATCTAATGAGTTTTATTGTTTTTTATAATGGGTGTCTTTTTAAGCTTCATAGAACTTTAAACTTGAATAAATACCACAAAAATTAATGTTTGATAAACAATCTGTTTTTATTTGAAAGATCAATACATGGCATTAATATTTAAAAATAATTTGAGGAATATGGCCACCTCGGCTGTTTCTGACGAAGCGAATTCTATCAGTCCAATTTTGGGTCACTTTTTCGAGCAGGGGTGGCTGTATGTCATGAATCACACGAACAATGTTGACTTCCAAGACGTCCAGTGTTTCTGGTTTATTAGCATAAACCAATTACTTCACGTAGCCCCATAGGATATAATCAAGAGGCGTCCAATCGCAGGACCTGGGTCGCCCAGTTGACAGATCCATTTCTTAAAATCAACTTATCACCAAATCTTCTTTGCAATAAGTCGATAGTTTCGTTCACCGTATGGCACGTAGTCCCATCCTATAACATCCACATCTCATGCGGATCAATGTCATCCATATTTTGAAAAAGATATTCATTAATCACGGTCTGGTAACATTCCCCATTGACCGTAACGTTAGCTCCAGCCTCATTTTAAAAAAATAAGGTCCAATGATGCCACTACCAAACCGCACCAAACTGTACATTTTTCTGAATGTAATGGGGTCTGTAGGATCTCTTCTGAATTGATATCACTCCATATCCGACAACTATTCTTAGTGACAAACCCGTTAAGCCAAAAATGAGCCTCATTGCTGAACACAACTTTGTGACAAAACAATAGGTCGGCTTGCAACTGCGCTAAAGCCCAGTCAGCGAAAGAACGATGCAAGCGATGGTCTTGTAGCTTTAAATCCTGCATCAACTTGATATTATATGGGTGTGGACCAAGATTTTTGTGCAAAATTTTCCACGTAGTGGATGGACAAAGCCCAAACTTCTACGAGCGACGACGAATCGATAGTTTTGGATTTTCTTGCACACTTTCGTATACAGCGGCAATATTTTCTTCAGTACGCACATTCCTTCGACGTGTTGATGTTCTTGCATCCTTTAGAGAGTGTGTAATACGAAATCTATTCAGAGTGCGATAGATGACTTGCTCAGATGGACGATTATATGCGCCGTAAAATTCACGAAGTCGTCTGCATGTTTCCCGAATCGACGACAGACTCTCAAAGTAAATTTGAATAATTTAATAGCGCTGTTCAAGCGTGAGTCTATTCATGATTATTTTCCATACTATACTTAATACAAATGTCACTAATTGGGCGCAAACTGACAGCTGATTTCACAGCCATCGCTATCGGATGTTTTATTATGCTTAAGAAAACACCCGTTAATAGTATAGTAAGTAGGATTAATATTGTTTTTAGTCAAGTTTGACAATTTTTAATTATTTTTCTTTATATTTTTTTATTGTTTACTTTCATAAAATACTCGTAGTTATATTCATATAATAATTCATGGAATTATCAACTTGCAGTATTTCATATTCATTTTAGAAATGAACTCACTCAGATTTGCTATCATTCTTATGGTTTCTAAAATGTTGACTCTATACAAATTACGCAGTAGACCTAGCCTTATTACTTTATAAACAAACTTTAAGAATGTGCCTTGAGTATTGAGTGGCTCTTTATAATTTATATTTAAAAAAAATGTGAATAACCAAAATAGGCAAAAAGTGGGCCACGATGTATTTAGAACAAGTAATTGATGTACAGTGTGGTCCGACTTCAATGGGCTTTGAATGTTTTCTCGGAAACTACAAAGGATACAGGAAAAGCTTTGTATGATTCCTGAAGTCAATTTTTGAAAAGAAGTTATGGCCTAAGCTGTGCCCTATTTCTTTCCGTTTTAGAGATATAGAGCGTTTGTCAATGTGTCGCATAAAAAATTGAGAAAACATTGTTAAGATGCTTAGTAAAATTCAATAATGTTAAAGAACAACCACAGATTGACGTACCAATTAGAGGGAGAATAAATTAAAATAAGAAGAAGGAAAAATGGAAATACCTTGTTTCTCTATTATATATGCAACAACAAAAATAACCTTTATTTCATGACAATGAAATTATTTGATCAATTAAGTAGTTCAGAAAAAATTGTAGACGTCCTTGGGACTTTTATAAATTCCGCTTTTTTATAACAACAATTATTCAACTATTAAGAATAGGCAACCTACCTCAATATATTTCTGTTATTAAGTTCTATCTTTAATGGAGCATGATATGCTAAACATTTACAGTTTTAACTAAATATGCCAATCCAATTTCGGCCGTTACTTTCATCAAACATCGACTTAATATCTATTGCTTTTTTTATTTGATGCCAGTTCTATTGGTTAAGTTATAATAATAACTTGTCGGAATTAATGATACTTCCTATAATAACGGTTGAATGACTACGATTTGTCAACTTTTACTACTGATATTAAAGTCTTTGCCTACCATTGCAATATTTATGACAATTATCTAGTTAACACTGTTGGCGTTCATATTATGTGCGCCTAGAGCATTAAGTATAAGCACTGTATTAACTCTTACCACATTTATAATACGTTCAAGTCATATTTGCTTATTTACATGCGATAAATTAAATGAAACAGTTGCGGTATGACAGTTATAAATAATTCTAAGGGTAATAAAATGTAATGTGCCAATTTTTCATAGTAAGGTTATCTTGGAAGGGGCTTTACATATTCTGCTGTCTAAATGAATTTATACATAAATAATAATAATAAATTGTTTCTACTAGATTATACATACACATAAATATAAAATGGTTTTACCAGTATTGACGGCATTCGATCTAGGATCGCTCTTCCATATAGACAACTATCGTTTAGAAATACTATTAAAGTATAACATGAAACATCTAAGACATTAGTTGTTGAATAAATGAATGGTTTTAAGTCCTTAAAACGGACTTTTCCGCACGTAGAACATCTCTATCTCGAAGTTGAGTGGCCGAGAAAAAATAAACCAACACATAAATGCAGAATATGTGTTTTATGCGACAGTTTTACTTTTTTCAATTTTTCACAAATAGTCCACCATCGATCTTTCTTATGACCCATGGACAGGATGGGATGTGTCCTATCCACCTCAAAATCAATAGATGTCGTCTGGTAGACGTCCCTAATCATAATCAGTCGAATCCCGATCGATCCGACACGATTTAATTGAGTGATCGTGCTAACAAATACAATTTCTCAAATAGTCCACCATTTTGCTTTATCATAACCCATGAACATAGTAGAGTGTGTTCTATCCACCTAAAAATCAATAGGTGTCATCTAGGAGACGTCCTCTATCAGAGGCAGTCAAAACCCGATTCATCCGACATGATTTAGTTGAGTTATCGTGTTAACAAAGAAAAAAATCTCAAATAGTCCACCTTTATGCTTTCTCATGATCCATGGACAGGGTGGGGGTGTGCCATATCCACCTCAAAATCAATAGGCGTCGTCTGGTAGACGTCCCTAATCAGAATCAGTCGAAGCCCAATCGATCCGACACGATTTAGTTGAGTTATCGTGCTAACAAAAACAATTTCTCAAATAGTCTACCATCGTGCTTTCTCATGACTCATGGACAGGGTGGTATGTGTCCTATCCACCTCAAAATCAATAGGTGTCGCCTGGGAGACGTCCCCGATCAGAATCAGTTAAAACTTGATCGATCCGACACTATTTAGTTGAGTTATCGTGCTAACAAGTATAAATGCCGACGACAATGACACACACACACAAAATGGTTTAAAAACCTTTTTTTATATTTTTAGGCCGAAAAACAAAAAATAAACCCTAGAAAAAAAAAGTTTTACACAATTACATTACTTTTCCGCGTATAATGCGGAAAAGTAAAAGGAGAATAATATCTAATGCACTTCTCTATTACCTATTGCCAAATTACCAGGGCTTTTATGACACGTTCTAAAAGAAATATTATTAGGTAAAACTTTAATAGCTGTTGGAGTTGCATTAAATATTTTTACAGCATAATATATGAATAAGCTATTTAAAAATTTACTGTGAGCTTAATTGCGGATATGGTACAACATTGTTATAGTAATTTGAAAGATCATATGTCACCATCTTTAATAAGTTTGGAAATAAAATAATACGACATCTAAAACTGATTTATTTTAAAAACTATGCATGACAAATGATATATTAATCATTCTTAGAAGCTTATGTAGAAAAGAGGTCGAATTTTTATATCAATATGGCAGATTTGCTAGAATTAAAAAATCACAAAACATTGACTACATATCTGTGGTAAGAATATCCTCTATACATATGTAATTTTGCAATGTTTCTGCAATTAATGACTGACATATACAGAGAAAGTGAATGGCATTGTGCCATCAATATGTATATCCAATTTCTTTCAGCCTCAGCAGGTTTTAGTATGGTGTTTTTTAATTCGATCTTGAAATTGGAATTGGATATTATCGTATCGTCTTGAAAAGGACGACAAGAAGAAAAAATGATTTTTGGAAGAAAATTATAAAATTTCGATTTGGAAGAAAAATATGATATTTAAAAAAATCAGGTATTTCGGATTTTTTCATAAAATACTCCAAAGTTTATTCAAGATTTATGAAAAGGACCCTTAAGACAAACATAGTTGAACTGGTTGACCTTTTCCTACTACACTCTTCGAAGAAGACTCCTTCAGATTATTTAGGTGGAAGGACCGATTATTTTGAGAAATACTATTATATCTCAAAATGGAACGGTTTAGTGTTATCTGCACTACTAAATATTACTAGGAAAAGGTTTGTTATTTTATCTTAGTTTATAAAACGGCTGTACTTTTTGAATAACTAGTACTTTTTGAATAACTAGTAGTTTTTGAATAACTAGTACTTTTTTATAGTTCATGATATAGTATATGATATTCAAGTTTTTGTATGTGAAACTCAACCTGTTTTCTTTTGTGTTTCCAGGAATAAATAATCAAAGTAAGTCTTTTTGATCCTTTACAACGAAAGTCCGAAAATTATTGAATACATTTCTGAGAAACTATTATAACTCCAAATGGGAGGATGAGAATTTTAGACTGGGATTTGCAAAAATAATGGATATTGAATTATATTTTGAAAACAATAGAATATACCAAAATGTATGTGAAATTTTTACTCGTCTTCATGCCTTGTACTTGAAAAATGAGGAAATCGTATACAGTATTATAAAAAATGATAGCAATTATAAGCAATGATATCAAAATCGTCCCCTAATACTGTACCTTGTAAATATATAGATAGCGGCTTACTACTAGATGGATTATTGCATCAAGGGGAATTAACAAGTGGACTCCTCAGATAAGTACAAAGAAAAGTGGAGCATGTACCTAATCATAATACCACGAACAACATGAAATAGAGTAGTAGAAATATAGGATCGTGGGATGGAGAATTAAAATAAAGCTTTTTATTCCATTTCAAAAAGCGAAATGTATTAACTTTGTAAATATTAAATGTCCTGTTAATTAATTACATAAACACAGACAAATTTCAGTGTCACGCCATATACTCCCAGAAATTTCGGCATATTATTTTAAATAAAAACTCGATCATCTCGATCCCTTCAAATCCCACCAAGCCAATAAGTTTAGCCCTACCTGCTCCAGCCATAAACACTAAAACACAATAACATCATCATCATGAGGTCACCAGTCCTAAGACTGGTTGGACGCTAAACTCCAGCTTCTCCTGTCTTGTGCTAACCTACGCATTTCGCTAATTGTGCTACAACCTACATCCCTTACTATTTGCGAGCAGTAGTCTAATCTAGGCCTACCTCTGCCTTTCTTCACTCCTATTTCTGCCTCCAAAATATCGCGGACTATTCCCCCATGTCTCAGCAAGTGGCCTACCATTCTATCTCTTCTCTTCTTTATGTTTTTCCACATACTTCTTTTCTCGCCGACTTTCTCTAATACTTCTTCGTTTCTAACCCTATCAGTCCACGGTATTTTCATCATTCTTCGGTAACACCACATCTCAAAAGCATCCGCGAATCTCAGCATTTTTAGTTTCTGTCCCTGTACTTTAATCCCGAAATCCACTCTATCTTTTACCACATTAATCGCCTCTTCGATGTACAGATTAAAAATTAGTGGTGATAGCGTACATCCTTGTCTTACTCCTTTCCTAATACCTACTTCCCTTTTTTCCTCTTCTACTTTTATAACAGCAGTTTGCTCGTTGTATAGATTGTGTACTACTCTCCTATCTCTATACTTCATTCCTGCGCTCTTTAGTACCTCGAACATTTTTTTCCATCTTACATTATCAAAAGCTTTTTCTAAATCTACAAATCCTATATAAGCGTTCTTTCCTTTTTCTATTATTTTCTCTAACATTACTCTTAGTGCTAGAATAGCTTCGCGAGTTCCCCTATTTCGCCTAAACCCGAATTGGTCTTCTCCTAGTATTTCCACCGCTCTATTTTCCATCCTCTTCTGCACTATTCTGGTTAATATCTTTGACGCGTGGGAAGTTAGGCTAAGCGTTCTAAAGTTCTCGCATTTGTCGGCTCCTCTCTTTTTCGGTATAGTAACGATAATGTTCCTCTTATAATCCTCCGGCATCTCGCCCGTTTCATATATGTATTTTACCAGTTCAAACATCCTATTTACTACTTTCTGTCCCGCACATTTCAAGATTTCCGCCTGTATTTTATCTACACCCGGCGCTTTATTGTTCTTTAGCCCCCTTAGTGCTATTTCAAATTCCTCTCTCGATATAGGTTTTCCTATATCTTCTCTATCGATGCTAGATTCTTCCTCTAATATCTCTCCTAATTCCTGACCCTCGTATAAATTTCCTAAGTAATGCTTCCATCTATCCGCTTTCTCCTCTCTTCCGATCAGTATGTCCCCCAATTGACTTCTAACGTGTCTATTTATTGGTACTATATCCCTGAAGTTCCTTTTAGTTATTTTGTAAGCCTCATCGGTCTTACCTACTTGGAGCTTATCTTCTACTTCTTTGCATTTATCCTCTATCCATTGTTCTTTCGCTTTTCTACACTTTCTAATGATTTCCCAATTTATTGACTTATAAGTTTTCAGTCCTTCCTCGTCTCGTCTGTTTTTGTAGCCTCGTCTCTTTTGTATTAAGTTTAAGATTTCGTTCGTTATCCAGGGCTTCCTAGCTTCCCTTTTCTCGTGTCCTAAAACGTCCGTAGCCGCGGAATCTAGACTATTCTTGATACCCGCCCATTCAGTTTCTGCGTTCTTGATTTCGTCATTACTCGCTTTATTTATTAATTGATCTGTTTTCTCCTGGAACTTATCTTTTATATTCTGATCCCTCAATATGTCTACATTTATACGTTTCTTATCCTTCCGGGTTTTCAGATTTTTGAACTTAAATCTAGCTTTCATGACTACCAAGTTGTGGTCGCTGTCTACATCTGCTCCTGGATAACTCTTACAGTCTTTTACTTGATTTCTAAATCTCTTCCTAACCAGAATGTAGTCTATCTGATACCTGTCTATCCCTCCTGGCATTTTCCAGGTGTACCACCTCCTAACGTGATTCTTGAACAATGTGTTCGCGACTACCATCTTGTGCTTCTCACAGAATTCTATCAGTTTGCTACCTCTTTCGTTTCTGTTTCCTAATCCATAAGGACCTACAAATTCGCCTTCTTTCCCCTCACCTACGACTGCGTTAAAATCTCCCACTATTATTAAATTTTCATGACCCTTCACAAATCCTATTACCTGCTCTATGTCCGAATAAACGGCTTCTAACTCTTCCTCACTGTGGCTAGAAGTAGACATGTATACTTGCACTATTACTGTTTTCACTGGCTTCGAATCTAACAATAACATATTTTTCTATAATTACTGATTAAAGAAATCATGTTTAACATCCACATTGTAGCTTATGTTATTGTTGGTATAATCTTAGACTGTTCTGTTAGACATCAAAAATAGCAATAAGTTGGAAATAAATTGTCTCTATATTAACATAAAATGCAACGTAAATATTTAAAGGTTCGCCTAGTAGCTTGCCGCTCGCTGTATACCAAGATAATTGCTACTGCACTTAGTCGTATAGTTTCCGGATTTCTACCTACAGAAAGTGATATCCTTTTCCGCTTATCTCCTAAACCACTCAGTTCGATGTAAGTCTAATGTTCCGTACCCAGATAAACTCGATATTCCACTCAAATTGGATATATATATGCGAGACGCCGTTTATCACGTAACACAGAAGCCAGGCATTTTCGCGGATCGGTGAGCTCGGGACATGAGAAACAATATTCAATTAGATGTCTAGATTATTCAATCGCCATGCAATATCCAATTGGAATATCAACGAATTAACGAAAATCAAAGAGGTGCCGACTTTCCGAAGAAAGTGACGGAAACGAATGGTGCATTACGAATCTATCTATACAGCGCTATCAATTAAATCCAAGGAAGGTGGGAACTGTTATTTGCTCTAATTGTTACGCCCATTGTTTTGACCAAAGCTGGTCTTTATAAGGTTCCTGCGGAGGTTTTACACTTGACGTATTAGAGAAAATAATTCGTTCCAAGTTTCTGGAATAGAAATCAAGTAATTAGTCACTAGGTTGTTAAATATAAAAGGATAAAATTTTTCTATTTTTTGAAATTATAACAAAACCTTAGTATTGTTTATTAACTAAATAATAAAAATTAAGGGCTTAAAATTTTATCACAATCTGTTAATAGTTTTCCTAGAAAAAGGAACAAAAATCCGGTCAATTTTCCATTCGGATAAGAACCTCCTTAACTTTATTTTATGATATATGTCTAGTAATTTTTTTTTAATTCGGTGATAAAATATTTTATGTCACTTTCGTAATGCCTAAAATTACGAAGCAGTTTGTGTCATAAATAAAATCTGAATTATCTACGTAAATAATTAATAGAGAGAATACAATTTAAAGTATTGCCCAATAAACTTGTACACAGATGACATGCAGGTATATTATAACTTCTCTCCTGTTGACGTACTAATCTCAGATTAAAGATTAATGCAGATTTATGAATAGATATTATCGCTAATAATTCGGTCAAACATCACTTACATCTAAACTGTAGTACTACATATGAGCAATGCTCTTTGGTAGAAAAACGATATTGAGTAAACTAGGTGACTTAGTACAATATAATACAGAGAAAGTCAGCCTACTAGTTAGAAAATTTATTTAAAAAAATTAATAATACGAACAAGAACTACTTAAGGTAGCCCTAACGAAAAATATCTGGTATAATATCGGGTAATTTCGTCGGCCATGGTAATTCACTATATCGTGAAATTAAGCGTTGCCATATGACTCGAATCACTTCACTGTTCGCGATGTTGATTGTATTAATAAATATCGACCTAAAATTTTCGGAATTTCTCAAAAAAATATAGTTAAATTAACTATTTAGCAATATCAACGAATATATGTAGCAGTATGTGAACTGAAACAGCCTATTTCTCTATTTATTGGATAATACCCAATTTCCCAATTTATACTTCTTGTATTAAAACATCTTATATGTTCAAAAATAATACTTTACTAACGTAAAAAACCACTTCTATCATGCAGCAGCGATGCATAATGGGAGACTTGAACGGGCGGTTAAACGACAAAACTTCTCACGTGTAACTGAAAAAGAAACGGTTTCCGACAGTAATATTCCCGGTAATCATTCAGCATGTTTAATTGTTGCAAAGCCGTAACTGTGGTATCTTTATATCCCTTTTCTAATACGAAATTCTCGACTAGAATAACCGAAATGGAGGAGATATCAACGGTGGGTAAGACGACGAACCTCTGTTCCCTCTAACTGCGTTGTATGATACCGGCGTTGAAAATAATATTAGTAATATTGTCAACAAGGTAACGTACTACATAACACATATACTTAGACATAATTGGAGGTATTGAAATTTACGTTCGTCCCGAAGAAGAATATACTATTCAATGTTTTCGTATGATAATGTTTCCGCTTAACTTTTTCTTAATAAATTGATATGGCACTTAGGTATGGTAAACATTTTAATATGTATCGAAAATTGCAAAGTACGATAACATATGTGGGTTGTGGTAACAGATCAGTTTTAAATGTAAAATGTTGTAATATAAGTGTAAATAGGTTTGATTTAAATGCGTAAACGAACTATGTAAGTAAATGACGAATTAAGAAACTAGAAGTTATGTTTTAATAAAATTACAATAGATTCGAGTCAATGATTATTTAAATATACAGCATGGTGATAAAAATTCGTACAATATACACAATTTTGTTATTATATTGTCTGAGATGTGGAGTAAAATTTAACATAAATTTTGCGATAAATGGGATACATATATGGGGCATGCCAACTTTATGTGATACGATTATTGCAAAGCCGTGGTAGAATTTTGTAAAGTGAATTTTGATACCTGTAATGGAATAAAATTAACCCAACTTTTCTTAACACTACATTTGTGTGTAAGGTTTATTTCAATTTTCTATACTACGAATTTTCTATATTTTGGTAGTTCACGTTTTACTGTCAATATTGTACAATTACCCACGCAATTACCCACTATCCATATTGTACAATTACGACACCCACGACTGGCAGCAATCCCGTCCTCCTGCGTTTAATCGGTGATTTCTCTGAGACCGCTTAATGTATTTCGACAATTTTTTTATCGTATTCAGGGATACTTTCTGACAAAACGATATATATTTTAATGTTTAAATTTCAATGGATGTGGCACAATACCACAATTTGTGTTCTTAATAACCCCATGGAATACGATCCATCTTGATATACCTTTTTTTTTGGAATCGGCTAGTCGGTTTTATATGATTTTTATTTTGTTTGTAATCCTTAGAGGCTAATGAAATTTGTATCAAACCATTTTTTAATATATGGCTTGAATAATAAATGACAGTGAGCCAAATAGATATTGTATCAAAACTTACTCACTTTTTCTAGATACAAATATTTTTTCTGTGGCGTAAATAATTTTTCCCGAAAACGGCTTAATACAATTTTCATTTACCATCGTTATTCATTTTAAAGCAAAAAATAACAGATCTTTCCACTAGATTCTGAAGAAAAAGAACGTGAAGGTTGAAAAACACGTTTGAAACTTTTCAGTAGAAGGAATTTTCTGATTACGTTCGAATTTCGACATTTGAATAAATAATAAAGGCGTAGGTAATGGTGGCGTAGATAAACAAATAATCTCCTTTTATTTCAATTCTACTTTAGTTTCAATGAATTTATGAACTTTTTGTGCTGTTTCGACTTTGTTTTGAAAAGTGATATGTACTCATACCTGTGAAGTGAGTGACAGCAAACCCGCAACAGAGACCAGAGAAAAAACCATTAACAGGCTTTTGAAAAACATAATTTAAACCAGTTCCCAAGCTCAGAAAGACCTGGGGGAGGAGTGTTAGTTTAATTTAAAAAATAAAAAAAAATTATTTTGTCCTTGTAGGTGTCGAGTCCCCTTAACGGAAAACGTTTTGAACAATTTTAAAATTTAAAAAATCGTATTTAACCACTTGTTCTTTTCTCGAAAATTACCCTCTATGTTTTAAATGGTGAACTCCTAATATAATCCCTTATTGAACAAGGAGTTGCAATTTAAAGAGGACTATGATGACGGACATCTAAAAGACAAACTCTAAGAGAATTGAATTTCTATTCAGTGTGTTTTTAAAAAATATGGTCCACATATAATATTTCAGAGTTTCAAATCAAAAAATCATTAATAACAGTATTATGAATACTGTGTAAAATATTATTACAGCACTATATGATCTCTTCATGTATCAATAATTAAATAAACTACACGGAACATAGACAACATTGCTTGCCATAACATGAAATTTAAATTTTAACCTATATATCAAACGTAATTATAATTACTGCCATTTTCAACATTTATAAGAAAGTTTGTTGACAAATCGATTTATTATGGTAATGAAGTGTAAAATTTTTGACCCTTGAGGCGCCCTGGCCTTACACTCCTTAGTTTCTGTAACCACGGAAATTATACCCAGTGTTTCCATTTGGGATAAACACGAAGAGTTTTATCACACCTTGGCCATATATCAATAATGGATGTTTTTTCAGAAGGTGTGTGGTAGATGTACACGCAAGGTCATGTGCCTGTTAAGTTGTAAAAGTTATAAATTATTTTGCTGACAGCGTTTCCTTTAATGCATTTGCATCTAATTCCTCGATGTTTTTTTTAAATATATGCAAACGTATTGCACAAACATAAATAAAAGTTTTAAAATTTTAAAACGGACTCTTCCGCACGTAGAACATCTCTATCTCGAAATTGAGTGGCCGAGAAAAAATAAACCAACATATAAATGCAGACTATGTATTTTATACGACAGCTTTACTTTTTTCAATTTTTCTCAAAAAGTCCACAATCGTGCTCTCTCATCACCCATCATCAAGTTCGTATTGTATCAATCAACATCGATCTAAAATTTTCGGAATTTCGCAAAAAAGAAAATATTTAAATCAAAATAGCATATTGAAAGAATTTATATCATACCTATGTGAACTATTTTGTCCCATTTTTCTATTTACTTGAAAATACCCAAGCTCTAAATTTATATGTGTGTAAAAACATCTTACGTGATCAAAAATAACACTTTACTAACATAAATAATTGTTTCCATCATGTGGCAGTGGTGCATAATGGGAGACTTCAACGGGCGGTTACGCGAGAAACCTTCTCGTGTACAAAAAGAAACGGTTTCCGACAGTCATATTCCCTGAAACCATTCAGCATGTTCAGTTGTTACGAATCTGCAATTGTGACCTCTTTAAATATTTCATCTAGTACGAAATTCTCGACTAGAATAAACAGAAATAGAGGAGATATCAACGGTGAGTCAAACGACGAACCTCTACTGCGTTATGTCAACTGACGACTATACTACAACTGTAGTATCGTCAACCAACAAGATAGTGAGCCTCATAACAGTACACTTAGGCATAACGGCAGGCATTAAAATTTGCGTTCGTCCCGAAGAAAAGTGTACTTACTCAATGTTTTCTTTTGGTAATATATTTCCGTATCCCTTTTCCTTAATAAATTGATATGACTGTCCAATATTACTGTTCACATAGTAGAATAAAAGAAAATAAAACGTCCTTGAAGTAGAGAATAGACTTCATTATATTTTTATTTTTAATATACAAAGTTATTTCTTTATAGCGCTAATGCAATATTGATGTGTGTTATATTAATTTGGTAGTACAAGCCTTCCGTAGTAGAAAATATTTATGTATTCGTCAACAACGCAATAAAATTCTTACCTAACTATAATATTTGAGATAGTACTTGCAGTATCGAACTTTCCAGTTAAGTATGATCCTTTCTTAATGTGAATTGTTCTTCCGAGTTAATAAGTAATAAACGTGCTTTGTTGATATCCAAATTCCTTTGGATATTTTCTAATTGTTGTTATTAAAAATATTAAGTCCTTACTGAAAATAAAAATAGTAACTTAAATATTGTTAATGTAGTAGTAACGTAATCAAGAATGCACCTAATTATTATCTGCATTGTTTAATAATTGGATAAATTGGTTAATCATAAGTCACGACTATTGTCACGCACTTCAACAGCGTCAACGTTATGACTACATGGATGCGTATCTAGAGTAGTTACCAGTTACCACACAGGGATTATAATCTAGTCCACGCAATATAATATTAGCGTAATATATTGTGGTGTATTTATATTGCCTTCATACCTAAAATGTTATAGTTTTATACCTACATAGAATAAACAAAAAATAGTTTACAGTGATGCATAGTAGGCGACTTGACCGAGCAGATATGCGACAAACCTCCTCGCGTGTAACTGGAAAAGAAACGGTTTCCGACTGTAATATTTCCAAAAATAGTTCAACATGTTGAATTGTTGACAGTACGCAATTATGACCTCTTTAAATCCGTCTCTTAAAACGAAATTCTCTACTGGAATAAAAGAAATAAAGGAAACATCAACGGTAGGTCAAGCGACTAACCTCTATTGCGTCGTGTGATACTGACGTTGACAATTGTACTAAAACTGTAATATCGTCAATAACATAATGTACCATATAACAATACACTTAAGCTTAATGGAAGGCATTAAAATTTTCATACGTTCCGGAAAAAAATATACTATTCAATGTTTCCCTTTGATAACTTCCGCTTCCCTTTTGCTTAAAAAATTGATGTGACTGTCCTATTTTACTGTTCATGTTGCACAATAAATGAAAATAAAATGCCGTTGAAATAGAATACACTTTTATATAGGTGTATTTTTCATTTTATATAATATATATTTTTCTTTTTAATATGCAATGTTAATTTCTTTATTGCACTAATTAAATATTGATGTATAGTTTATTTTATTGCTATCTGCCAAATAAAAAATCTCAAAACATACCGTGGCTTGTTTTTATGACTCGGCTCAGGTAGACTGTTCCGTTTATCGGCGATAAGAGAGTTTATTATTTGGCAAATAACGATAAAATGAATAGTATATTATATGTATATGGTAGTACAAGCCTAGAAAATATTTATATACTCGTCAACAAGGCATGTTATGTTTGAAGTGGTATTTATATTTCGCGCATTCTAATTAAATATAATTATCCTATCCTAATTTTAATTGTTCTTCCAAGTTAATAAGTAGTAACTGTGCTTCGTTAATATCCAAACGCCATTGAATATTTATTAATAATTCTTTTTATAATGAAATGATTAAATCGTTACTGAAAATTAATATTGTAATTTACACATTATTCCTGCTACATTAATACAATGTAGCAGGAATGCAAGTCAGAATATAGCCAATTAATATGTGTATTGGGTATATTATTGTCACAGGGGCGGCTGGTGTATAGGTGCTGCAGAGCTGCAGAACTGTCAAAAAAATTAGATATTTGTATATTTTCGCAACATAAAAATTACTAAAATTTATTACTAAAATAATTTGGTTAGTTGGTGCAGCTAACCAAATTATTGCGTTAAAGTCGCATTCTGTCCGCCGTCCTCTATTGAGTAGTAGACCAGATGAATTATCTGGGTCTCTACGCGAGCGCGTCGCGGTACATTGAACTGGGCCACACGAGGTAGTTCTCAGCACGGCTCGGCACATCCGTCCTCCCCCTCAACACCCGCGACAATCCACACTTGACGAATTTACACGATCAATGAGCTGTATTTTTTCCAGCTAAGGCAACATCAGTTTTCTCGTATCCTTCCTTCCTGCTTCTCGTACAGTTGGCGGTCGTAAATCGTACCTATTTCGTATTTCGTGTTAATTTGAGATTTTAAATACTGTTTTGTGAATTTGTGTAGTAATTTATTGTACTAATTATTAATATTTATATACTGTGATAGTGACAATGGATTTAGTTTATAATTTAGTTCATGTGAAGCGATTTTTTAAATACCCTTATGAAGAAAAAATTGATTTAAAAAACAATGGTAGGCCATTGCCCGATATTGTTATTGAGACTGCAGGTGTTAGCCGTGGAAAAGCATATAAGCGTCAATTTAATAAAGACATTTATTCGAAGAACAATTGGATTTGTGGGTGCAACAAGAAAAATGCGTTATTTTGTTTTCCTTGTTCACATTTTGGCGGTGATAAAGCATGGACGGAGGTAGGGGTGACAGATTTGGTGCACTTAACTGAAAATATAAAAAAGCACGACAACTCCAAAAGCCATCTACATAATACAATGGAATTAGCTTTATTAGGAACAACTAATATTAAAGCGCAGCTAGATTCAGCTTAGTGGATAAATGTGCAAAAGCATAATGATAATGTGACAAAAAAAAGATACGTTTTGTCAAAAATTATAAACTGCATAAAGTTTGGTGGGGCCTTTGAACTGGCGCTGCTAGGACATGACGAAGCTGAAACCTCTCAAAACCCGGGGATATTTCGTGGTTTGAGAAAATTTTCTGCTGAGCTTGATGTAACTTTAAGCGAGTATTTAAAGGAACCTCTAAAGAAATACAAAATGATCTTTTAGACTGTATATTAAAAGTATGTCATGAAGAAATAATTAAAGAAATTAACAAACCTTCATTTTTGGCAGTTATGGCAGACGAAACAACTGATGTATCTGCAAAAACTCAGCTAGTGGTAGTTTTAAGATATATTCTCGATGGTGAACCGATTGAACGTTTTTGGACATACCTGAAACCTACAAAATGTGACGCTGAAACTCTTTGAGAAAATATTTTAAGTGTTATAGACCCTCTAGTAGAAAATTCACCTTACAAACCTTTTCTCTTAACCAAAGAATATGACGGCAAACATGAATTTTCTTCAAAAAGGTATTAAATTCCAAAAATTTTTCTTGTGAAAGTCTATATTTTTGTATAAACGGATTTTACATAAAAATTCTGAAGTATCAAGGAAACGCGTGACCTTGAAAATTTTCAAAATATTCGCCTGCGGCGCAATTTTTTTGCGGCCCCTACAGCGCCAGTAGTTTGGTTACGTTTGAAATTTGCACGCGGACGGCCAATACCCTAGGATCGGCCCTGTGCAGAACACCCGTTTCATTTCATCACGAGCCGCCACTGAATATTGATCAAATTCATGTGTTATTAATTGTAAGTGCATAATAAGAATGGCTACTATAAAATATAACCTGACGATTTATCCAACGAAATTATTATATCAAAATTTAATATATTTTTCAGACACTTCCATTTCATTCTCGCTGAAAATGAGAATTTGGTAATATTCTTGGTAGGAATCGCAGATTATAATCTGTCACATGCTGAGTAAAGGGTATATATATATATATATATATATATATATATATATATATATATATATATATATATATATATATTGTAGTATATTGTAGTATATTTTCGAGTATATTAGTTTTATACCTAAAATGTACAAAAGTTTACAATTTCTATACCAGTTCTATACAAGTTCTACACCAAAAATAGTGAAATTTTACACCAATAAAAGTGGTAAAGTTTTATCCTGGTTGATTTTGAACAGTGACTTAAATATAACTAAGTTATTTTTTAAAAGACCCATAAATATGTCAAGAATATTTTTTTAAACAAATTGACTCACGTAGGGGAAGTCCGGGCAAAAGAGATAACTTAACGTTTGGTAAGCTATACGAAGAGAACCAATGGACACAAAAATAAAACGAATAGTCTTAGTGAATCATCATTTATCAGAGTTCTTAATATAATCAACAAAAATTACCCAACATCAATACTTTTATTTTTATTATTAATGATATTGCAACAAGTGCCTCTACCTGATTTACCCTGTGCAACCGGTGAAGTGGATAGAACGATAGAGCAAAGTGAATACACATATATAATTAACGAATATTTAAACTAATTAGTGCATATGTCACAAAGACATGTGACTTTTCCTTCATAAGCCTTGCATTTCTCGTGATTGCATAGTTTACAGGTATTGCAGTGGATCCAATCATCAACTGGTTTCTTATTTACTTCTATATATTCTTCTCCACAAAATAGCACTTATACTTTTCTTATAATTTTCTTTATTTCTTAACTTTGATTTTTCAGTTTTAATATTTTTCTTTAACGTAACTGTAACCTTTGGTTTTGTACTTAAGTCTTTGTTTATGCCTTTCATTACTTTAGCGTCCGTCCTGGCAAATCTAACTTTCTGTTATTTCTTCACAGGCATACATGTAAGCACCTCATACTTCTGCATCTTTCTATTGCGAATATCTACAGATGTTGCACTCTAAGGGTAATTAGTGGATTTCTACTCATAAATCCAACTTGGCAGGTATATAAAATTATTCCTTTTTGCGTAAACGAAAACCAATGTCTAAAATCTTCTCAGGTTGAACCATAAAGAATACTGTCCATCTCTTGCAAATATGTTCGAAGATCACCCTCTTCTTGGACATTAAAAACTTTTCGAGAACGTCCAAGTTCGGCCATTGAACTACCTTTTTTTCCAATACTTATAAAGAGTGGTATAAGATAGACCATACTTTCTTGCCTTCGTTTTTACAGGAATACCTGCATCACTGACTGCTATTGCAAGCATCAGACTATCTCCATTCCATTGGGCTTGATTAATTCTTCTTTTATACTTATATACCTTCTAAAACAACACAAAATGAAATCAATTACCCAGAGTGCCTACAGGGGCAAATCGGATACCATATCCACTTTGCTCGTGATCACTTTACCCTAAAAATACTCTTTGAACAGAACTGAACCTAAAATCAAAATCAGTTACATCAAACCAACAAAACTCTCTGTATTTTTACTAGAGAACATGCACTTTGAGAACACAATCAAATAATAATGTCATTACAATATATTTAAGGGTTATTAAAGAATTACGTACCTTGAAAAATCATAGCAAATATTCACTTTTTACATTTTTCGATATTTACTTCGATACATCGAATGCGATGCGACCTTCCGCTGCCTCGATTTATTTACATCTGAGGGGAAGCAGGAGGACGTTATGGTACATAACTAGCGTTTTTCGATACGCCAGTTGCAAGTACACTAGCGTATTCACTTTGCCCGAGCTATCTACTTTGCCCGGATCTCCCCTACACATGTTCTTTTTTTCAGATTTTGTATTTAAGTTATGACATTATTAGTCTTTGACAGTTTCTTTATGTAATTTATAGGACGAGTCAGAATTATAACTATATATAATTTAATTTGAAACACAAAATAATTCTAAATTTTCTATTAATTTTATCATTAACAGTTGATGTAACTTTCTGCACATTTTAAGTGTGAAACTACGCCTCTGACTTTTTAACAGTACCCACAGACAATTTGATAAACGTATGACCACGATTTTTACGATATCCATAATATTTTATTGCTTTATTATTAATGTTCTCATTTTTTCGACAGCCCGATGTTGGATATACCCGTTAGCTTGGTTTATGGCTAATAAACGTCGCGTAAAAGCCTCACAAACACATGTAGATTAAATTTTCATGATACTACGGCCACATTGTTGTTCACGTCTAGCATCTACCTGGATCTGATCATTACATTTATATACAAATATATTAAGCACTACGCTGGACCAGCGGCGGCGGTCAAGATTATCAATGAATTGTCTATATAATTTCTCATAGTAATTGATTGGCTTTTTATTACATATATAATGCTGTATTGAATGCAGAATATTAAAATATTGTACTGTTGAAAATCTGACGTGGTAAAACTTTACCACTTTTAATGGCGTGACAATAGTGTAATATTATTTCTAGTATAAAACTTCACACCAGTATAACGAGTAAGAGTCGAGTCGCGGGATGATTTCACCGGATAGATATTATGTATCCCGGTATGTAAATATGAAACAGGAATGTTTTGTGTTTATTGTATGATAATGATAAAAAGTATTTTATTCGAAGCATTGTCCATTGCTAGCTATACATTTTTTCCGTCTCTCTGATAATGTGCGGAATCCATTCCAAAAATGTCTTGCTCTTTTGAGGCAAACCAGCCATCGGGCCATTTTCGTACATTTTCGTAAGAAGTGAAGCCCTACTATACAAGTGCGTGTCCATCGATGCAAATAAGTAGTAATTGAATGGAGCCAAGTCTGGTGAGTAAGCTGCATGTAAAATTATTTCCCAACTAGACGCCTCAATCGTTTCCTTCGCTAGTTTTGCTGTGTGTGATGGCACATTATCATGAAGCAAAATCACTTTGTGTTGCCTTTTTTGATATTCTGGTCGTTTTTCACGATTCAAATCGATCATCGCTTTGACCAGGTTTTAGCAGCTCATAATAGATCACACCCTTCTGATCCCATCAGACACAGAGCATTGTCTTCCGTCCATAGCGATTTGGCCTTGCAGTCGATGTCGATGGTTCACCTGGAGTTACCCACGATCTTTAACGCTTAGAATTGAACTCGTCCTTGAAATACATCCACTCTTCATAGCCAGTCATACTTCAATGGAGAAATGACTTTCCATTGTACCTGGCGAGCAACATTTCGCGAATGATTTTTCGTTTTTCCTGCTGTCTCTCATTCAGTTCATGTGGGATCCATTTTCCCATCTTCTGGATCCTTCCCATGGTTTTCAAACGTATGGATGCGACTTCTCATGTCACATTTAATTGATCCGCGTTTGTCATTCCTGTTGCGTTTGAACGTCATTCTCAACCAACAATACTTGAAATTCGCTATCCTCTAGTATACTCTGAATCTGCGTCTTTGCGAACTGCTTCCACGAATATAATTAACTATTTAGAATGAAAAATTCATCACATCATCTAAATTTAATACTTTTGAGCACAATGTCTGCTGATGGATAATACAATGGTAGTTGGTAAAGCTTGGCATATTAATCATCACTTTTACAAAGAATTATGATTCCCAACCATAGAGGGAGCTCCATCTGTTGTAGTCGATATCAGTTTATGTATTGGAAATTTTGCTTTAGTGATAAAAGACTTAAGCGAATAATATATATCTAAATCTCTCGTATATCCCTTCATCGGTAAAATTGTTAGAAGTTCCTCTCTAACAGACATATCTTGGAAACACATTCGAATAAATACATAAAGCATTGCGGTATCAGTGACATCCGTTGACTCGTCGAATTGTTAGGATAGGAACCTGCATTCATTAATACTTTCTTTCAGAATCTCTTCTAAATTTTTACTAATCGCTTTTGTTCTACGCATAATGGTGTTTATCAACAGCGACATTTCTTTAATTGAAGCAATTATTTCAGATTTATTGTTGAATTTTTGGAACAAATTATTGTTCTAAAAATTCAACTATAAAACTGCCTGTTGATATATCATATCAACAGGCGGGTGACTAAAATAGTTACGCGGTCGACCAGTCGACCGCGGTCAATACTTTGGCCACCTCTACTTTATACCAACTACTGTCATTGAAACTTTAAAGTGATTGTCACTAGTCAGAGGTAAGTAGATGTCACGGTTTATTATGAAAGACTAAAATGGGGAATAGTTTATTTACGTTACGCCAGCTACCCCGTTATAAAGGCGCTTACGTCGTAATTACGGAATGATATATCACGATCTATAATTTATATCAACGTCCACAGTGTGACAACAAAATCCAACACTTACTATTTAAATATTGTTCATGTACGAAATACGAAATTCTCGACTGGAATAACTGAAATCGCGGAGATATCAACGGTGGATGAAGCGACTAACCTCCACTGCGCTGTGTGATACTGACAACTATACTAATATCGTCAACAAGATAATGTGCCACATAGCAATGCACTTAGGCATAATTGAGGTATAATAATAGAAGAATTAAAACCTTACCAATTTTTCTGTTATGTTAGGGATAGATGGAAAGATAACGAAGCGCCAGCTCAATACATATTTTTTAACAAAAATGTTTTTATTAAAAACTGAACTACCATTGTTGTACTACTGTATACCACTTCATTATTAATAGGTAATAAAACTATGTGGTTTCAATAGGCAGTAAGGATAACGACTAGGTATAGTGTTCTTGTTTAAAGTGATTTTAACTGTAATGTCATATATTTATAATAGTTAAAATCGCGTAATAACTACCTACTGATAGTTAAGGTCTCGACTGAAGCAACTTGGGTTGATGCTCCTAGGGTGTAACACAGTGTACAACAGGTACAGAGATTTAAGTTATTATCTGAGTTATAAAAATACAGATCTACATCTGTGTTTTTATAATTCAGAGATTTATTTCGAATATAATGTACATTACAGGAAATTAAAATAATTATAAAATAATATCTCAGCAGTCCTATTAATACATCCTAACAGTTAATTATAGAATTGTTTGATAGAACTGACAACGGCTGAATCGGCTGAAAATACCTTTTAGAAAGAAAGAAAACAATTTAAGAAAACTTTCAGCCCATATATTAGGAAGATTGTATTCAAATCTCCCACGCCACATATGACAGAGCATATGGAATGTAAAAAATGTATATATAAAAAAGAAATTAATTCTTAATATATATATATATATATATATATATATATATATATATATATATATATATATATATATATATATATATATATATATATATTGTTACACCCACTTGAGGACAAAAATATTATTTTATGACGCAATTAAAATAAATCAGTAAACTTTTAGGATAGCTTTAATCATATTTCCTATCAGAATTATATGACACCAATATAATACTCTGCACTCTACCGACATATAATTTGCATTGTAAAAATACTAAAGTTAAAAGCAACGGATTTACATAAAAATTAATGAGTATTGTTTACCAAAATTAGTGCGTCTTATAATTAATTCTTATAAAATATATCTTACAATAAAATAAACCTCTAATTTTGTGAACACCTCGTATAAATATGACATATTGAAAACCCATTTTTCTATGCAATCCGTCATTTATTAATATACCAATTTAATTCTATTACACACTGTCGACGCTTCCAAAGACAATAGCCTCATAATTCTTGTTTAATTTAAATAAATAATATGGCTGTCCCGGCGTGACAAGGCAATTATTTATAAAAATTACATACATATTTATATGTACAATTTTTATTGCCTTCGGTCTTTATTCAAGTCTGAAGTTTACTGTTTGTTTGTCTGCCGAGGATCCTAAATCAATAGCAGACATTTAAGTAGTTTTCCTAGGATATACAGGGCGATTATTTTAACATTAAATATAGTTTATTTAATTTTTTTCTTCTTTATTGAATTTTTTCCATGAGGTAAATTATGAAAAAGAAAAATAAGTGAATGATGAATTGAAATAATTATACAAAAAAACGAATTGTGAAAATATACTAGCACCAAAATTTCTCAACTTCAAAATTTCTTCACGCAGAAATTGAGTTGCGTAAGCAAATTTCAGTGAGTAAGCTTATGTGAAAAACTTTCCAATAGCGCATCGGGCTGACATAGAGACGAGGACAGGCACGCCCATGTTCAGGAATAAGTGTCAAACACTCCCCATTAGTACTCTAACCCAAGGTATGATAAAAATATATACATACGACTGAATAATTTTGTATATGCTTTTGTGTATTAAAAATAATATTCATTGCATAAATATACAATTACATATATTATTATTAATTATTATTATTAATATTTATTGGGATTTTACTTATTTTGAATATTTGTTCACTGTTTTATATTTGAAAAAATATTTTACCTAAATATAACCAAACTTATAGTATTATTTTAATATAATATAATATTAGTTGTAATCAAATAATTTTCATTGATGAAGAATTTAATATTCCTGGAATCAAATTATTCCACATTTATATACGACTTATTTAGTTTGAATGTATTTTTGCAATTAGGTGGTTTTATAACGTACATTAGACAGTATGAATTCAAAACTTAGTAAAGCCTTTAGGATGTAAATTATAGCGAGTATGAAAACAAAACTTACTAAAAACTTAAACAAACAGAATTATTTTTCTAAATTTAATATTAGAGAAGAGACAATTTCAGCTGCTAGTGCGTGGTAGAGCCATTATTTATTCAAGAGACACCGGAAGAGTGAGTCATGGTTCTCCAGAACAGAAGCCATTGTAACTTTTTATTTTATTATCTATTATGTAATTTGAGCTGGCTTGCTGATAGTTTATGAGTGCATTACTGCCCTAACTGTGCTTTTTAAGACGTCAAGCTCTCTGCATCTACAGCACGTATAATTAAAACAAATGATGGTTTGTATAAAACTATACTGCGTGAAGTCACACAAAATAAAAA
This sequence comes from Rosalia funebris, assembly GCA_037954035.1. Taxonomy (NCBI): domain Eukaryota; kingdom Metazoa; phylum Arthropoda; class Insecta; order Coleoptera; family Cerambycidae; genus Rosalia; species Rosalia funebris. Next base: position 13,409,256 of record JAZFAV010000002.1, on the reverse strand, counting down.
ATATACATTATTGAGATAAAGTCCTCAAGAGTGGGTGGGTCCGTGTAGACTTTATAAGCCCATCTTCATCATAAACCTTTCAAAATTAAAAAGGTGTTTTGTGTATCGACTATTATTAGAAGCATTTTTAACCCATATTTAAACCAGTATTTTGAAAATATATTACTTTAATTTTATTTTTTCATCCTAGAATCAAATATATGCAGTGTGCTCCCATACTATTGCTAATTAATTGCGGCATTTGTATTGGAAATGATAATGCAATTTAACTTACATTCTAATGCAATTTCAGTGATATTGTTAAATCAAATAAATAAAATAAAATATTATCAAGTAATATTTAAATTATTAAGTAATTAATAATTTAATTATTTAATAATTAAATTATTAATTATTAAGTAATTAAACTACTAAGTAATTAAACGAATTAATTTCTTCTAAACTGTGTTGAATTTATTTGAGTACAAAATGTCTTAAATGTCATACATCCACCCTTATGCTACCCTTATTTGATTTGATTTTATACATTCTTCTAAACTACGAATATGATTTTTTATACTATATGTTAAATTATATTATTATCCTAAAATAATGAAATAAATGAAATATTTTGAATGGTATAAGTAACTCAAATATATACTTTTCGATAGTGAATAGGTGATAACGTAAAAGTGAACCATTACAATAAAGAAAACTAAACAACCATATTGCGTAAAAGTTGATAATGTATTGCACAATGATATTATTAATTTTTAAACATGTAAAGAAGCAAATAAAATAATTTGTATAATTATATTGTATATGATTTAGCATAAATTAAATTGGAGGGAAATTTAAATCAAACGTCCTTGGCGACTTTTTATAAATGAACAGTTCATGAAATTCTCTTAAATATTTTGTCATTACTATGTAACGTAAATTTATTCCAAACACATCTAAATCAAATCTTGATTATTTATATTTTCTATTTTCAAGAGTCTGTCCTGTTTACAAGATATCAAAGAACAACCTAGATAAGAAATTAACCAAAAAATCCTAGGTACAACATATAAATTTTGCGACTAGAGATAACAGTTTATAAAAACTTTATTATATATTTAATCATTATTTGTAATGTACCATAACACTTCTAAATCAGATCCTGACTATTTATATTTTAGATGTTTAAATATTTGTGTCCTATTTCCAAAGTCTGAATGACCAGTATGAATTTAGTGCTCAATTTATCATTGATGGGGTAATTGTTTCCCACATTGAGTAAGCCTGTACGACAGAAACGATACTCTAACTCATATGAACTTTGCTGTTATCCAAATAGTACGAGCAAACATGATAAATAATAATTAAGAGTAGTTACAATGTTTATAGAATTCATTTATTATAGTAAATGAATTAAATACATATATAAAAAATCAAACTTCTTGTATCATTATCTCTCGTACACTTTGTATGATGCGCATGTAATTAATTACTTATTTCTATAAGTAACAGCTATCCTTTTATATTAACGCGTTTTCTATATTTGGATTGGAATAGATAAATTTATTGGTAAGAAGAATTAGTGTAATATTCAGGTAGGGAAAAAAACAGAACTATGTTTGCTAAAGTGATATCGAAGATGTACTACTGACACACACCATCCTCCTAGATATTATTTCGTAAAAAAGATGTAATGGTGAAAGGCGAATTTCAACTGCTTAAGAAGCGCAAATAAAAATAAAAAAGGAAACCTCAACAACCATTCATAATTGATAATACCAGTTAATTTTTTTCCATCGCGAAGACAATTTTAAAAAACCATTAATAAGCGATAGTTTTGAAGGCACTCACCGACAAATCCAGCTGCTCGTACAAAAAAGGTAAACAATTGTTATTCACAACACGTTTCGTCGTCGCCAAGTCCACGCGCAGTGTAAAAAAAAATCATTTCACTCACTCACTGTCTAACATGGACTGACCATGACTGAACTGACGGTATTTCCTAACTGAAGCGCCTTCCATGCTTTCAATGAAACGAAAGCTCCCCACTCGCCTAGAATACGAACCTCTCATCGACTACGTAAACTAATTACTACGGATTTCTATTACTCATTTTGCTGAAAGGCCTACAAGCACACTTTGATTTAGGGAATGTCTCTAAAGCTTGACATCTAAAAAAGAAACTTTAATAGCACCATAATTAAAAGGACGATCATTTACATATAAATTATAAACTTCTCTAGACGTGCTAATGATATACATATTTTTATAACACAAAATTATCACACATATTCGAAAAAGCGTTCATATACAGGGTAGACCAGGTTTTTCGCGACAAACTTTGACAATCGATAGGAAACGTTTTTTTATGAAAAAAAAATCCATATAACAAAATTTCCCAAATTGATTTGTTTTCGATATACGATATAGTGTTAATGTTTAATTTTTTTTCAGTTCTTAATTTTTTTTCTGTCACTTTACGGGATAATCAATATTTTATTTTAATCTGGTTGACGTTGGTTTTCATGACAACCTTTGACAATTTTAACATAAGACTTGTCTAATAGTATCAAAATGCTGTTTAGATTTTCAAATTGAGAAATAACGAATATTCATTTTATGTATGGATTTGCTAATGAAAACTCAAGGGCGGCCGCTAGAGAATACAGAAGGAGATATCCGCAGAGAAGACATTCTAGTCGTAACTTGTTCATAAGAGTTCACCAGCAATTAATAGAGAGTGGTTTAGGAAATTTACATGAAGATCGAAATAATGCTTAACCAAAACTTACAACAAAGAAGAATTTCTCGAATATATATCAGCCACTGATCGCCCATGCGATCAGTGGCTGATGAGGCCCAAACCCATATAACATAACAATAATAATTAACGCATTCAATGATACTTTACACATTACCGAAATTAGTCAGAGTGACCTTACTGTCGATGAATATTCTAATGATTATTCTACAAATCCCCTAATTTATCTGGTCACCTATAACCTTAGTTAAGAATACTGCAATTTGAGTATTTGTGAATTTGATTAGAGTACTTAGATCTTCACAGGATATTCTATATCTAAACCTTCTCATAATCCTTAAATAATTAGTATAGACACCGAGGTTCAACTCAACTTATACATATGATAAAACTGAAGAGATAAGCCTAACATTGCTTCTAAAGGTGCGATGAATGTAGTCCTCATTACACTAGAAATAGCTAGATAAACGAATCTGTCTCATTCTATTGCAACTGAAAAATTAATTATGGAATTGTCGTGTCTTACAAGTATTATAAGTATTTTAATGACTTTATGTTTACCAGTACAAGTAAATATATGGAATCTAAAGGAAATACCTCTGTTAGTAGAAAAACATGTTATATAAACATAGTATTCCTACTTATAGCGTTTTGAATCTATTTAAATGTTGGAAACAGCATCTTCATATTTAGGATACTTCTCAACGTCTAAGTCAATCCTTAGAGATTTAAAAATTAATATAGATGACTGCGTGTTGTATGTATTTGTGTTAAACACCACAAGCATCATTAATAACTTGCGAGTAGCTGGCGATAAAATAATATTTATTTTTTTTTACTTATTTACTTAATTATACCGTGCAATAATATACTACAATTAAAGGATGTAACACAAATTAATATCACATAGTTATAAAATGGCAAAATTACATTTTGACAGTAAAATACAGTATATACTATTACTACTGGAGTAACAATAGTTTTAGAACCTTTGGTGTGAAGATAACACTAACTTCGTTTTCCACAAAACACCAAAACACTATACACGTTACACTCGTCGCGAATTTCGCCAACAAAGTTGCCATCATCTGGAGATGACTAAAATTATCAGTTTTAATTATCGCTAGATGATACCAACTAAAACTGATAGTTTTAGTCATCTCCAGATGATGGTAACTTTGTTAGCGAAACCCGCGTCGAGTGTAGTGTATATAGTGTTTTGGTACTTTGTGGAAAACTAAGTTACTGTTATATACTAGTATATTATTCTGTGTAACTATTTATAGATAACTTTTTGATTGAAATAAGTTTATAATTAAATAAATCTGAAATGTTTGCACACCATGATACTTTGATCATTATATGCGAAGAATATTTTAAGTACACGGGTTCTATTTAGATTCAGGAAGAAACTGTGATGCTACCAAAACTTTGTGATATCGAAATAAACGATTCTATTCATTCGGATTTGGTAGCTTTTCATCAAATCCACATTGTTCCAAAAACACCATCAGTTTTCAGGAAATCCGAGTGAAAGAGCTTAAAAGTTAGTGGTGAAAGGAAAACACGCCGAAAGAAATAAAATGGATATAAATTTTCTTTGGAGTTTTGTAAAATTGGCAGTTTCTATGGCAATAATTTTACAGCACTTTTATTGTTAGTACATTTTTCTTTCGAAAGCTGATCATCGGATACCTTGCCTACCTATTTAGTCCAAGTTGGTCCTTGGAGTTGATAATTACGTCTGCGGTTTCAAATATATTGGCAGTTCACCTTGGCAGTATACCCTCGCAGGATACTGCATTTGTCCTTATTTATCAATGCATTTAGAAGATATTTCAGTAATCTTTAGATAAAAACTTTAAATGTCTCTACAGCATGGTTATTTGTTCAATACATATTATCTTATGTGAAAATATTTGAATTTTATTATTAATAGAAACTGATTTATCATTTCGCAACATATTAGTAATAACTGAAACACAAAAAGACACAGCTTCTTGAAAAAAAATCACGCACATAAAGGAAGGCCCATTTAATAACGCACATCTTAGTACTTAAAGTACTGAATACCTAGATCTTCATAGAATATTCTATATCCAAATCTTCTCATAATTCTTGAACCATCAGCATAGATATCGAAATATTGCCCAACTTGTATGATTCCTCCACACAAGGTAGGCTTCTCATACCACAAACCATCATCCACATCTCATACCGCAGACAAATATAATTCACCCCCGAGTAGCCCATACCCAGTGCGCCTCTTGAAGTATAAAGCGTCTTCCTCTATATTAAAATCAAGAGGCAAGCCCAACTCAGTTTCTAAAGCTATTACAATTACTACCTATTACAATTGGAAAACTAATGGTGGAATTCTCGTATTGTTAATGTTAGGGCTTAAATATTCTTAATGTACTTAGTTTATCTGAACAAGTACGTGGAATCTAAAATACGTGACGAATTTTATTAGCGGCACTCCGCTCTCGCAACCCTGTATACGCTTGTATTCTACGTACAGTGCGATAATTTCTTTGGTTCCTCGTATCTTTAAATTGAACGCTCTTTTTCCTCCTTTCCGTTGCTAAAAACCGTAGAGTCAACATCAATTTATAAAGCAAATGGTCTTCTAATAAGAATTAATTAACTGTTTCATTTTGCAATAATTCTTAACGTCTATATGATGGATTAACTTGAAGAATCAAGCACGACTAATGTCGAATTAGTGTTTTATAAATTCAAGCTCTGACACTGGGAATTTTACTCGTGACATAAATATTATCAACAGGACTAGCGAGCATAATTTTCAAACATATCAAGAGATCCAAACACATAAAACACCTTATTTGCAGTACTTTGTTTTAATTTGTCCGCCCGTTAAGAACGATCGTTACAGTACCTACATTAGTAGAAAAATATATTATATATAAAACATAGAATACTTAACTTCTCGCGTTTTTAATATCTTTAAATGTTGGAAATAGCATCTTCATCTTCAGAATATTTCTCAAAGTCTACGTCAATTCTTAGGGGTTTAAAGGGTATTGCTGACAAGTGTGCATTATATAGCTTATTTCATCGCTATTTGCCAAATAAAGAATCTCAAAAGATACCGTGGCTTGTTTTTATGGCTAGGCTCAGGTAGACTGTTCCGTTTATCGGCAAAATAAGAGAGTTCCTTATTTGGCAAATAGCAATGAATTTAATAGTATGTGTATGCATTAAACACAACAAGTATCATTAATGACTTACGACGGGCTGGCGATAAAATTATATTTATTTTTTTTTTTTTACTTATTTACTTAGTTACACCATATAACACAGTTACAGTTTCTATAAAATGGAAAGTGATGCAAACTAAAATCACAGTTATAAATTGACCATAGTACATTCATTCATTTACACAGTAAAATAATGTGTTTATTATTATATGATTCTGTGTAACTAATTATAGATAACTTTTTGATCGAAATAAGATTACAATTAAATAAATCTGAAATATGTGTGCACTATGTTAATTATTACGTAAACACTGAAGATGCTTGAGTAAATTGGTTCTTGATACATAGGTAATTGATATTTAAAAAACTATAAAACTTCTTTGAAACATATAAATGAGTTCAAGAAATCTAACATATACATGAAGAGATCTAAGAGTCTAATATGAACGTTAAATGTTTTTTGGGTGTTTAAATAGGACCGCCAATATCTTTGAAATCAATAGTAGTTGAGAACTCCAATTTGCTTAGAGCTTAGCTTGGATTTTCTACTGAATAAACATTTATTTAAATGACTGCATATGTTGGCTGATAATGGTAAATAATATCATTAATATCATTAATAATAATAATTACAAAAAGTAAGGGCCCTAGTATCGAGACTTGCGGAACACTGGATGGAACGGTAAATCTTTTGGGCTGCAAATCGGGGTATGATAAAGGTAAAAAAAAATAATTGAATTGGATATATCCGAATAATATTAATTACAAACCCCTGTGTATATACTAACTCATGTCAACTTGGAACTACACGGAACTGCCAGAGGTATAATATATTGTACGTATGGGCCTACTTATTTTCAGCCCATAAAGAGGTCATGACCGGGCGCCCATTTACCACACTGTAATAAAAATGCAAATTTCAACCGGTGACCCCTATTTATCTGTCGAACGTAATTTATTTTATCCTCAGTCGCAGAAAATTATAATTCGCCAGAAAATTAGGAGAAAGTACCATATCCATCCATCGTATATGATCGATTTTAAAATCGATTAAATACTTCCCGGAGCATTGTTTTTAATTGATAATATTATCTTTGCTTTCCAACAGGAATATAATCGATCCCATTTTAAATTACCCATTAATTTTACTTAGCGGAGAAAGTAACTGCCACCTGAGGGATGGAAGGCCTGCCACTACGTAAGTTACGACTTTCTACTCTAATATTGTTGACCTTTAATGACTCTTATAACTACTTTATATGAAGAATTCAAAAAAAATTATTCAGTAAATAATTATGATAAAAAACAAAAACCGACATTTAATTCGACCAGACTGGCTAAATGTTTATGATGGCAGTAGAGAAAACATATAAATTGGGTGTTGAAAATGAATTTTTTAAATCGTTGCAGTCAACAACACATATGGAATTTGCGATATAAAAATATTCAGGTGCATCCAATGGGATATTAAACGTGTTTGGATTTTATAGTGTCACATTTCGTGTAAATAATTAATTTTTAAACGCCTCTTGTATCTCAAATTTGTTTTTATATTTGTCTCGTCGTAAATTTGGTTAATTATTTTATTTACTGCAAAAGTTTCTCTGACACTTTGTATATTATATGTGCATAATTTGGAATATTAACGAATGCACCTCGCTTATTTACTCCTTAAGACAAGTTTTGCTCATTTAAAATTAAAACCTAGTTTTTATGTAGTAAAATTTATCCGATTTTTTTAAGAACCTTGACAAATCCGCTAATCTCTTTTTTTCAGTGACAAGGTTATATTGTTTATTGTTGTTTAATCATTGATACATAAATTCAGACAAATCGTGGCCCCACAAGAGAACGAGATAATAGAATGTCTTATTTTATCAAGTAAATATTAGTAGTAGTACAATTTATCAATAAATAAAGGAGATTCGTTTTATCTCCTCTGTATAGTTTATCTAGATTCTATCAAAATTATTCCAGTCTTTGTTACATACCCTTTTATTTCTTATATTTTCCATTGGACTACTAGTTTTAGTATTACTTACACTATGCAAATACCTTTCTTTGACCCTTACAAGACGTAAAAACTCAGAAAATGACGATTATTATAACCTGACATTTTTGGGCAATACACCGCTAAGATACTTAGTTAAATTATAAGTATAGTTCAATGCCGAATGGTCACGACAATCCCAGTGATATGATAGTGATTTTCATTCTGCGAATTACAGCAATCAGTGATACGTAAGTTCTTAATACCTAACTTGAAACTACAAAATTATTGTCGAAACTATGAAATCTTTATCGACCCTCTGATACGATACGTCTATAATATAGCGGTCACTTTATGCACTATATGCCATCCTAAAAGTATCCATACACATACAGGAAGTCCTCCAGGAAAAAGTCTCCAAGATTTCTTTGGGTATTTTCTCTACTGAACTATCGCCCACACACGGAGAGGATTTCCTTGAGGAATCTAGATTTTCTCCAGAAGATTTTTCTAGTTTCAGAGTTGACTCATGGTGATTGTTGGTTGTTCTCGTGATTTTGCAAATTTATTTTGTCATCATGACATTTACGGATGATGACAGTTCCAGCCTCCAGGCGGAAAAAAATTGTTTTTGTTCGGGAGTTCATGGAGAGCACAATCCACAGGTAGCCTCAGTGCCGCCTCCACACACGGTAGTAAATTTCTCTAGATCTGAACTGCGCATTTCAAACATCAAGGATTTCCTGTACACTTGTGTGGCTACCTTTAGTTTTCCCTTTGAATGATTAATAGGGTTTCCCACTTGTATGCCTTATCAACTTACCAAGGTAAGTTGCGTATATTATCGGATAATTTTTAAACTTTTTTAATAATAAAACGTTTTAGGATAATTTTGTTTTTATTTATTGCATTTTAATACTTAGCTCCCTCTAACATGATACGTTTATGGTATATCGTCCACTTTACCTATTTAACCCATCTATACCTTGCTGGAAAACCACTTCAAAGGATTTTGGCACCATACTATACGTCATTCAAGTTATTTTCCATTTGACTCATTAATAGAGTCGCCCAAATATCTGCAGCATTGTGGATGTTTGTCAAGTTTCCATGAGCGATGTCTGGTGCGATGAAAAAATGTTCTTAAACAGTATGTTTCCGGATGAGATACAGCACTCTTGTAAACTTCCTTAGTGTTTGGTATTTCGAGAAGTTATTCGTTATAAAAATGTTTGTTTATCCTGAAAATTCATGAGCAATGATAATATTTGTCATAAAATATACAGGGTGTTCAAAAATTTAATAAAGGTGAAACTTTTCTTAAACAAAGTACGTTATTGTTAAAACTTCAAGGGATGCCTAAATGCGGGGATTAGTAAAAAGACGACAATCATCATATTTCACAAAGATTAGATGCAGTGATTTTGTAACCCTTTGATTTTATGAAGACAAAAGTTAGAAAAAAGATTCAACACTTATATTACATTTAATAAAATTATTGATACAAGCCTTTCTGAAGGCACCAAAAACATGAAATTAAAAAATAGTAAACTATAGCTGTAAATAATTAACTTAAAGATCTGTATCAGTTATATAGTCAAATCAAGAAGTATTCAATTTGTACACCTCCAAATAATGCACATCTATCTAATTTGACAAATGTTTCCGGAATTTCTTATTTAAGTCAATTTTGTTGTCAAAATCATTCATAGAGCCTTTTTGCTTTAGATATCCCCTCAAAAATTATGTAACGGAGGGAACTACCGGTTGAATTTTTGAATAATTTTATTAGATAAGGTTTTCAAGAAAAATAGAGAAAGACGCTTTGCTTAAAAAGAGCTGTTTTGATGTTTTCTTCTTGATGAAACAAAAGGTAGTAAGATAATAATACTTAAGGAGGATATTAGGCATATATTTAAGTATAATATAAAAATTTATTATCAAAAAAATATTCAAAAATTGCGACACTGGAGCCATTCTCGCAAGACATGTCGAATTTAAGTCGAATTTCACCCAGTGTAACTGGTGCAAATTTAAATCTGGAAAAAAATTCACTTAATAATAGTAGGGGATTTTTAAAATATTGATATTTGTAAGAAGAGCGGAAATCTAAATAAAAATGTTAAATTTTGAGAGGTGTTACCCCTTAAGATAAGTTTTACACTATTTAAAATTTTGAACACAATATCTATTTCATTATACTATGTGTATATCTGACCATTGCTCATAGCTTCTCAGGATAAGCATAACCTTTTAAACAAGAATTAGAAAGTTTACAAGGGCACGGTACCCTATCCTTGGACACTGCATGAAATTTAAATCGAACACAAAATCAGTATAAGGTTTTTGGCTATTTTTTTTATTTGTGTTCTATTATTTACCTGATTTATACATATATTTCTTAAATTCTAACAACTTTCGATTACAAACGAGACATATTATTTAATTCCCATATAAGCCTTCTCACGTTGTGAAAGAGTAACTGCGTGTTACTGCAAGCTTTCGGCATATTCACGCTATACGAAAGTCATAGACAGGAATGAGATATAAATATATGTATTTACTAGTGAATTTATTCTATCTCCATCGATTCAAATACCTCAAGTCTACGGGACGGCATATTGGCTGCCATGTAACAACCCGAGTGTAAGACCACAACACTCCCTTAGCTTAGATAGGTAGCTTTACCGATTAAATGTATTTACCATACTTCGCTTGAATAATTAATCCTTTTAATCCAATTGTATGTAATAACTTGTTCGGACTCAACACAACCTTAGACCATTACATTATTTCCATTAATAATTATTGACATTATTTCCAAACAATGTCAATATCAGCAGCAAACTCAAAATAAATTATGTTCTCCTAATGAATTTTAAACGTTAAATGTTAATGTCGCGCAGATCACGCAACCGACGACTGACTATCCATTTTACAAATAATCGTTATTCATTCCCATAACCTCTACTTCCTGTGTTGTGTAGCAATGGGGAGTTTTACTACTCATCGCAATGCCATTTCTAATAATTACCGAAGTTGCTACCCGTGCACCCTCTCAACCACCATGGGAACTGAAATATCTATGTAAATGTGATACTAATCGCGATTTAAGATTATACGTTCTTTACAATGACAAGTCTGGTTTTCTATTTAAATTACTGGGTTACCATTTTGATGGTGGAATCAAAGAACAAAAAATTCTATAAACTGCATCCTTCTGGCGCAGTCAGCGACGATGAATTAATTTTTCCGTAATAAGGGGGTTATTGAAAGAGCCGGTCTGTTTTTATTTAATATATTATTCGTGTAAATATATATGACCAGTCGAGAAAACTTATAGGTTTTTTTGAAAGAAAATGTTTCTAAATAAAGGCAAATGATTCATAACTGGGAAATTAATAACTATTGAAGAATGAGTTGAAAATAGTCCCAGGTCCCTCAACACTATTTGAAAAACAACATTTTCTGACAGGAAATTTCTTATAAAAGTACCCATAAATTCTGAATCACCTAAAACGATAGAACATTATTGCGTACGATAATAATTAAGTACAGAAATATTTAATATCACTTAAAAGTTATAATACGGATTATCTTGACAATGACTATATACGAGGTGTGGCTACAAAATAACGAGACTGATGCTGTAAAACTTTTTATTTTAAATTTATACATATTTAGTTATTATCCCCTTTAATATACACCCCTCCTCTATCCCTACACCGCCCCATGCGAATTTTCCATTGTAGAAAACACTGCTGGAAGATTTATTCTGTGAGCTTGTTAATAACGCGTGCCGTTTTTTTTTCACAGCTTCGACGGTCTGACACCTTGTTTCTTTTCATGCAGATTTGACATTGGTGAACAGAGAATAGTCACAGATTGTCAGGTCAGGCGAATAAGCCGAATGGTCTACAAATATTTTCAATACAAATATTTTCACGAGCTTCTTTTTGTTCGATTGTGAGAATTTTTGGCACCATTTTCGCACACACTTTTTGCATGTTAAAATTATTATATAAAATTTAGTCATTTTTTGTCAATTTCTATAGTTTCAGCAATCGCACGAATAGTCAAATTGGATCAGATTACGGACTTTTTCAAGGGCATCCCTGGCGTGAGCTATCTTCAACGTCTTTTCGGTCATCATGGAAATACTTAAACCACTCAAAGACTCGTGCACGTGGTAAACATTCGTTGCCATATACTTCCTTTAATAAAAGGTAAGTTTCAGTAGCGGCTTTTCCAAGGTTCATATGAAATTTCCCGACAATTCGTTGCTCTATTAAAACTCTTATCATTTTTCTGGCAAAACTAGAAAAACAGATACAAACGAAGGCCATAACTAGAATAATATGTCTACAGACACAGGAGGAGCAACAATTGAAAGAGAAGGCTTCGCGTACACAGCTGTTGGTTGTACGACTTTGGTGCATACGTAGTTCGTCTGTAATATCATCAAACTCGTTATTTTATAGCCCACACCTCGTATACTAAAAAACTAAAAACAAAAATTTCACAGTTTGTAGAAATCTAATATACACAGAGGTAATAATTTATTTTTAATAATAAAACGCGTTTACTTGACCTTGTGTTAAGTTATAACTAATGTAATGCATTTTACCATAAAATAACTGCAAACTTAGTCGGCAATATATTCTTTATTTGGGCAAATTTTCTTTGTCAGAATTATGTTTATTCATTGTAAAATTATAGCTTACTATAATTAGATTTTTTTTCTATCTGCCTCTCATATATTCAAATTTAGTTTCTATTACGTTGAGTACCTATTAGATAATTGAAATATGACATGAGGGGCGGTGTTTTATATTACGCTAATATCAGACAACTGGATATCAGTACATATAGACACAACAGTATGAAATATATTCAATTCAATTCAATTATATTAAACATCTATAGTATATTGTATAGATTATGCGATCTACGTTTTATGTTCATTTATGTATATTCCTTGTTTGCTTTTACGAGGGGGTACGCAAGAAAACGAGTATTGTTTATTTACTTCTTTTTTTTTATTTAAGAAAAAATCTTGGAAACATGAATTTCCTCAAAATACTGTCCATTCAGGGGCGGCTGGTGTATAGGTGTTGCAGAGCTGCAGAACTGCCAAAAAAATTAGATATTTGTATATTTTCGCGACATAATAATTACTAAAATTTATTAATAAAATAATTTGGTTAGTTGGTGCAGCTAACCAAATTATTGCGTTAAAGTCGCATTCTGCCCGCCGTCCTCTATTGAGTAGTAGACCAGATGAATTATCTGGTTCTCTACGCGAGCGTGTCGCGGTACATTGAACTGGGCCACACGAGGTAGTTCTCAGCACGACTCGGCACACCCGTCCTCCCCCTCAAGTCCCGCGACAATCCACACTTGGCGCTCGTAAATGCTCGAATATACACGGTCAGTGAGCTGTATTTTTTCCAGCTAAGGCAACATCAGTTTTCTCGTATCCTTCCTTCCTACTTCTCGTACAGTTGGCGGGCGTAAATCGTACCTATTTCGTATTTCGTGTTAATTTAAGATTTTAAATACTGTTTTGTGAATTTGTGTAGTGATTTATTGTACTAATTATTAATATTTATATACTGTGATAGTGACAATGGATTTAGTTTATAATTTAGTTCATGTGAAGCGATTTTTTAAATACTCTTATGAAGAAAAAACTGATTTAAAAAACAATGGTAGGCCATTGCCCGATATTGTCATTGAGACTGCAAGTGTTAGCCGCGGAAAAGCATATAAACGTCAATTTAATAGACATTTATTCGAAGAACAATTGGATTTGTGGTTACAACAAAAAATGCGTTATTTTGTTTTCCCTGTTTACTTTTTGGCGGTGATAAAGCATGGACAGAGGTAGGGGTAACAGATTTGGTGCACTTAACTGAAAAAATAAAAAAGCACGACAACTCCAAAAGCCATCTACATAATACAGTGGAATTAGCTTTATTAGGAACAACTAATATTAAAGCGCAGCTAGATTCAGCTTATTGGATAAATGTGCAAAAGCATAATGATAATATGACAAAAAAGAGATATGTTTTGTCAAAAATTATAAACTGCATAAAGTTTTGTGGGGCCTTTGAACTGGCGCTGCGAGGACATGACGAAGCTGAAACCTCTCAAGACCCGGGGATATTTCGTGGTTTGATAAATTTTTCTGCTGAGCTTGATGTAACTTTAAGCGAGCATCTAAAAAATGCTTCAGTATTTAAAGGAACCTCTAAAGAAATACAAAATGATTTTTTAGACTGTATATTAAACGTATGTCATGAAGAAATAATTAAAGAAATTAACAAACCTTCATTTTTGGCAGTTATGGCAGACAAAACAACTGATGTATCTGCAAAAACTCAGTCAGTGGTAGTTCTAAGATATATTCTCGATGGTGAACCGATTGAACGTTTGTGGACATACCTGAAACCTACAAAATGTGACGCTGAAACTCTTTCGGAAAATATTTTATAGACCCTCTAGTAGAAAATTCAACAAGCTTATAAGCCTTTTCTCTTAACCAAAGAATATGACGGCAAACATGAATGTTCTTCAAAAAGGTATTAAATTCCAAAAAATTTTCTTATGAACGTCTATATTTTTGTATAAACGGATTTTACATAAAAATTCTGAAGTATCAGGAAAACGCGTGACCTTGAAAATATTCAAAATTTTCGCTTGCGGCGCAATTTTTTGCGACTCCTACGGCGCCAGTAGTTTGGATACGTTTGAAATTTGCACGCAGGCGGCCAATACCCTAGGATCGGCCCTGTGCAGAACACCCGTTTCATTTCATCACGAGCCGTCACTGTGTTCATTAAATATACTTATCCCATGTTTTTCTACTGTTTAAAACATTTTTATATCTTCTTAATCTCTTCTATGTCCTAAAGACGATTTCCCTTTTGGTTTTTCTTCATTCTTGGGAACAAGAAAAACTCGTGGAAGGTTAGCCGCGTTGTCATGGTGAAGAAACCAGTCCCCTAATCTCTATAATTGAGGTTGTGTTTTTCTTACTGCGACACGCAACCGCTTTTGCACTTCCAGATAGTAATTTTAATTCACGGTGGTGCTCTCAGGAATAGATTCAACGTCAATACTCCTTTGATGTTTGAAAAAACCAACCATCATGGACATCACATTTGATTTCAATTGCCGTGCTTTTTAGTCTAGGTAATGAAGATGTCTTCCACTGGCTGTACTTCTGTTTCGTTTCGAAGTTATAACCATAACATCAAGCTTTATTTCCTGTGATGATTTTTGTGTCAAAGCAAGGTCAGCCTATGCCTGTTCTTTCAATTCCTGCCACTTTCTGAGACAGTTCTCTCTCTCTCTCTCTCTGGTTTCAGCAAGATGGTGCATCGTGTCATACAGCACGTGCAACTACAACACTGTTGCATACCAAATTTCCTTCCTTTCCAAAAATCATGTTGTCTCGCGGAATGCTGACATCAACTGGCCTGCAAGATCATGTGAATTAACACCACTGGACTATTTTCTTTGCGGTTATGTCAAGGAAAAAGTATATGCCACCCAGTCAACAAGAATCAATGATCTCAAAGCAAACATTTAATGTGTTGTTCAGGAAATAGAGCCAGTTATGTGCCTGCGTTATGGACAATTTTGCTATATTATTCACAAATCACATCCTATAGTTCCAAGTGAGCCATGTTGACGTTATATGGTTTGTGGATGACAGTTGTTAAATATTAATACCCTATCTTTGTCAGAACACAAATAGCGCGCAATTCAAATCCTGTAGTTCCAACTGATACACCCTATAATTGGTAACTGGGTTTAAATACAAGTCACGCTAGAGCAACACCGCCATCAATTATAATTCCAAAAACGTCGCTAGCATAATAGACTTATAAACCGACTGTATTTAAATATAAAACCTAATATTTAAATATTCCCCAGTGAGTCATCCTGTAGAGTGGCTGCCTGTGGGTGGCATTCGTCAATTATTGTTATTTATCGAATATTCGCACGTTATTTTGTACATATGAAAGATCAAGCCCCGTTGCATCGCGAGTTCCTCCCACACCTCCACCGAATTACTGTTTTACGATTTTTATCTGACCCGGTGAACATCTGGCTGCCCTGCTCCAGGACTGCCATTATTTATCGTGTATATACATCGTTGACTCGACACAGGTAACAAAGCCAGTACATGCATGTTAACAACGTAAGAAAATGATTTTAGGATACAGAGCGTTCAGAAATATTGGAGGCTTTAAAGAAAAATTGTAGTCATTTGAAAAATAAATTGACAATTTTGTATATGAAAACGACTTGTTAAAATCAGTCGCTTATACTCTTTGGGGATATCTGCTTACATATGTGCCTCCAAAGAAACCGAAAGATAACAGTTATTAGTAATTAAACTTAGTTTAGTAAAACGTCTATTCTGCAACAGAATCGAACTCGGTTCACTAGCTGGTAGGGTAGTGTGTGAGATTATTACATAGCGATAGTTCACAAAAAAAATAATATAATAATGAATATTAATCAATACTTGAATAAACAGAAAAATCGGAAAATAAACGTATAAATAAAAAAACTTCAAGAAATTGATCGAGGAAGCCGTTACTCTGTGGTACCTAGTTCATAATTCCAACACAATTTTCCTAGCAACTTTTCTAGATGGTACGAATAGTTTACACCTCAAAATTAAATTCACGATAGAGCGAGAAACAAACAATAGTATACATTTTCTAGATCTTACTATCACACACAAAAATAATCTATCCTCATTTGATGTTTTTCGAAAACCTACGTATACCGATATAATTATCCCCATTCCGACAGCGTACTCCGTTCATTGTCGGACCTGCGCTGTTCGAAGTCAAGCAACGGATTGCGCGGATGCGACTTGGATGGGTCTGCATGGTCTTATTCTCATGGTGCCGCGGTGGTGCTGACTCAGTATTTGGTAACAGGGTGGCAACTGGGCCAAATACTAGGCACATTGTCTGCGTAAGTTCGATTCTCACCAGAGGGAACTTGGCACTTCCCTCAGGGCTGGGTGTTTGTCCGCGTTTATGTGTGTAACCTTTCCCTACACAAAACCTGCTTGTAGGCTTTCTGGGGAAGGATGTTCTAATTTGTGTGTGTCCAAACAAACAAACTATCCCCATTGATTCTTGCCACCCATACTTGCATAAAATAACCACATATAATTCAATGTTACACAGAGTTTTTTAACTACCTTTATCAGAAACACAGTTAAGTACAGAACTCACAAAAATTCAAAATATAGCCGAAAACAATGATTTACGCACAAAAACTATTAGCAAATTAATAAACAAAAAGCAAAATCAGTATACTTTTAAATTAATTTATCCAAATATTAGAGAAGATAAACAAATACCTTATGCCACCATCTTATATTCTGATACATTGTCAATAAAAATATCAAATATTCTCAAAAAACATAATATCAAGGTAGCATTTAAAACTCAACAATAGTTATCAGATTTAGTGTATAATACCAAAGATAAAACTAATAAATATGAAAAATCTGTAGTTTATAGGTTAAATTGCTCGGAGTGCAATAGCACATATATAAGACAAACTGGAATTTTAAATTTAGAACTAGGTACCTTGATCACAATAGATCCTTCAGGTTACAGAAAAAAGATTCTACTTTTGCTAATAATATCTTATTATATAAGTGCACATAATATCC
Organism: Rosalia funebris; assembly: GCA_037954035.1. Lineage (NCBI taxonomy): Eukaryota > Metazoa > Arthropoda > Insecta > Coleoptera > Cerambycidae > Rosalia > Rosalia funebris. Next base: position 13,391,590 of record JAZFAV010000002.1, on the reverse strand, counting down.
CAGATATTAATAATATAAAAGTCCTACACTATGTCAGCAAAGATTTAAAACTTAATTGGTTAGAAGCAATAGAAATCTATAAATACAACCGTAATGATAACTTTAACTTGTTAAATCATTAAGTAGATCTGACACATCTCATTGTCAGTGGGTCTCGCTTCTGACTCGCATTTAGACCAATGGCAATAATAAAAGTATGTCTCCAGATACTTTTCTAAGTTTTCAGTAGGAAAACCTCGACACCTACGACTTGACAGTAGCTTATTCAATGAAAAAATCCCTTCAACATCTATTGTCACCAGAGGACAGTACGAAAAGTTAATCATATATGGTAACTTAAGTTTCTTATTAATGGTATCTTGACTGAAGACAAGTATTTGGAACTGCTACAAAATGAAAATGATTCCTGCCCTTGGAGTGCCACGTTGAAGTATCTGGTGTCAGCAAAATGGAGCGCCACTCCATTACCAACGTGATGTGCGCCGCTTCCCACGGCGTTGGATTGGCAGAAAATGAGTCATATGGCCACCGAAATCTCCTGACCTTACACCTTGCGATTTCTTCTTATGTGTTCACTGAAAATATAAGGTATATAAAAATCGTACCCAAAATATTGCCGAATCAGAACAGCGGATAAGAGACGAAGTTGCGTTAATTTCTCCAGAATGAATTAGAAACGTACTTGATAATTTTTACGATAGACTAGGCTATTATCTCGACTTTAGATATAAGACATGTATTTCAAATGGCTGTATCCAGGATTTTTCGTAAACACATCTTACAGTAATTTTTTTTTAATGATACAGTAATGACTTCACGTGTGTTATCTTTGTTTAACTGCAATACCTTTCATTTAACGATAAGCCATGTGTTATGTAACGGATATCATCTCGGATGCTTTATAGTTGCATAGTAAATACTGCACTGTCGGTATGTCTGTATGGATTTAGTTGGGGTCCAATCTAAAGCTAACACGTTTTAATCCTACCATGTAATCTAGAGTAAAAACTAAAGAGTTTTCTCAAGGTTGATATTTTCAGATTGGGTTGCGTTTTTATGACAGAAAGCCACTTTAGAGTTAGCATTTCAGCTACTGGGATGCCTGGCGCTGGGACGCTCGTAAAGGTGTAATATTAATTAGCATCTCTAAACTGTTTTCGGAAAGCTTAAAATTTGTACGCAACTAATGAATGTAATATAGAACACGGATCCAACAATTCGTTGTTGGATTCGTGTTGGATTCATTGTTGGGTTTGTATTCTATATCTGTTCAGTTTTTTTAGTTATACTCCGGTTTCAAAATAGTGGGCAGTAAGGTATAGAATACTAATTTTATGAGCTGGTAATACGATTCAACAAGTCTCGTGTCTGTTCTACGTGTAAATTGTAAAGACCACTCCCTGCACTCTGTGATCTCTGCTCTCTTTAGTCGCGCGCGAAACAAGGCACGCTCCTGTCTATTTGCCTAGTCTGGTCCACATGTTGCGTATTACTTACTGCCTACAATTTTGAAACCAGACTATAATAAATTCATATTTCAGCTGAACGTGTAAAAATTAAATCATTTTTAAGACACTAAATATGAGATAAATTGAATTAGTATATCACTCACAATTAGGCACGGAAAATGATTATTATCCCAATGTAGTGTTTCAATATAAAATATATAGGGAGGAGTAAGTAAAACTGCTCAATTTTTTCAGGAGGATATTTCCATGATATATGGGCGCACACGTAGTTGACGGTGAGTTGGTGAATCAGCGTCTCCGCTCGATCCATCGACTTTTGCAGTAATTGTCCAACATCGGTTTACGTTTATGTTTTGACACGAATATTTTTGCGTTGCAGAGTGCTGATTCATTATATCTAATATAGGTAGGGCTAAAAAACGACCAATTGTTGATCAAGTAAATAAGTTTATATGGCAATTTATAGACATAAAATACGATAGTGCAAAAATAATGTTTAGTTTACGATAAACATTTGTTATACTGGAACAAAATGGGCTGTAGGAAGCATGTAGATGGTGCACAGTACAAATATAGAAACGTGTCCTAAAACCGAAGGCTGAATTTATACTTCTAAATATCAACAAGTGTTTCGGACAGATTCTGGGATGAATTGACTCACCATGAAGTTACCAGGCTGGAAAACATTGCAGCAGTATGTACCATGTGTGAGGGGCCAAGTCTAAAACAATACGAATTCTGAATTATACAATAAAAATTGTAATGTGTGGACGAAATGGCGCATATCTAGAACTCCCTCTGTTACTAATCAGTATTGTATAAAAAAGTATATATAAAAGTCATGTATTGATATCTCTAATTTTGGGTCAAAAATATAAATCCAATTAAAAAATTATTCCGGTAGGTATCCGTGTTTTTACATTTTCAGTAATAATTTAGTAATTGTTTAAAAAGATACTCTATATTAAGAAAATTTATATTTGTTGTTTTAACAATTGAAAAAAGTAAACAAAAATGTTAATCTTTCATACAGCTTCATTATCATATTTCAGTAATAACGAGTCGCCACTGTAATATGAGTATGGAAAGCCGTCTCGCACTACTTTAAAGGGAATATGCATGGATATTGATGATGACTAACGTGGTGCAGGAAAGTTAACGAATGTAATTTGCAGAAATGTATACAACATTAAAGTTTATGCAGCAACGTAGGTAACTGTCCTACTTTAAAGACTGCTACATCTATTGTTTTTCGTAACGCTAATCATACATAATAGGCGTTATATAACTCAGATTTATGGAGTGGAAATACAATTTGAATTATTTGTCGTCACAGAAATTGTCTTCTTGCTGACAGCAGTTACCGATTGATAGCTGATATTTTTATTATTTGAGCGTTGATTTTGTAACTCTTATTCATTTCAGTTATTCTTTATTTTTGACAAAAATACACGTGACGAGTTCTAAAACAAAGTTAAATTTAAAAGATGTAGGATTTTAATAGTATTTTTTTAATACAAGTAAAGAAAAATAACCGGTGTAAGTTTCATTAAAATTAGGGTGATAATTTATAGAACACCCTGTATATTTTTTACGATTTCTTTTAGTTCTTTTTTTTTCTAAAACGATGTTATTTTGTATTATTATTTCATCACAGGGGTTACATAAAAGCAGAAAACATTGAAATAATTTTGCCTTTATGCAAAATCAACCTCGATCTTTTGTCTTATAAACATACAGTTTTGTATTGCTATACCTTTACTACTACTAGGTTTATTGTAAAACGAACCCTCTATGATTTACTCTGATATGCTTATTACAATGTATGGCTATTTATGTAATATTTGATGGTAATGAAAGACCCATTCCATGACCACTAAACAGGTCCGACTTAAGATTCTTAGATACATTTTTGTGGGAAGTTCTTACAGGACAAATATTAATAACATACTCTCTAAAATATAGTGTAAAAACAGAACAGATAATTTTCTGAAACAATTCCTATTGATTATTATCTATTATTCGACCATCAGAAGAAATATAACGTGAAAAACTCGTCATATTTCGGCCCCTTATTTGTTAAACCATCCCTATTTTCCTTATATAGTAAAATCACCCACCGTCTCCACCATCTCCTAATCAACGTTATATGTATCTAATATTTTCTACACAAATTAAATACTGTACATTGAATTAAGAGTAGTTTAGTTAAACATTTTTTGGGAATCTACCAATCGACAAATAGAAAACATATAATAACATAAAAGAAAACGTCACATTTCGGCTTTTTATATGTTAAATGTTAAACCATTACTATTTACCTTATACAAGGTGTTCTGAAATGTTTTTATCATTTGTTTATTGAATATCTCAGAAAGTATTAGTGATAAATATGCGCGCGCATGTATTTGTTAGACATTGCGCTTTGGAAATCCAGCTGTAATGGATCGTTCCACTGGTGAGCAACGTGCCATGTATGTCAAAACCTTTTACGAGAATCATCGTTCTCGTAAAAGCTGTGTCGAGAGTATTCGTACAGCAATAACACGTACACCTTGCCATTCTGTACAAAAATATGCACTGCCCTTACATATTTCGAAAACCACTATGCACTACATCCTGACAGAAGATTTAAACCTTCATCCTTTTAAGATTAAACTTATGCAAGCCTTAAAGGTTGAAGTTTATCCAATTCGATCCGCTATTAGGCAAGAATTATTCGCAAATTTTGATAACATCCTATTCACCAATGAAACACATTTCCTTTTGCATAGATATATAATAAACAAAATTGTCGTTACGATCTATAGAAAGAAGCACCAAAATCCCTTACATTCTCCCAAATTAACGGTACGGGCGGCAATGAATGCATCTGTCATAATTAGCTCTTACTTTTAAGAAAATGTAAACGGTGTTGCACTCACAGTTACTTCTCTTCGATATAGAGATATGTTAGAGATTTTTTTGGCACCAGAACTCAAAATTTTTGCCGAATTTAATGAGGACACGTGGCTTCAAATAGGGCTATAGCCCATACTGCAAATTTATCGATAGAAGCCGTTAGTGTGGTAATCCCTGGAAAAGTGGTCTCCAAGGGGAGGGGGGGACATTAATTGGCCACCCAGAAGTCCCGATTTAACGCCGGTGGATTTCTACTTATAGAGTTATTTGAAATCTAAGATGCACGCTGCTCCTAGGACTTTACTTGAGTCGAACCTCAGTGATTGTAAATATTTTTTTAATAACCGAGTTTTATTTACCCAAAGATAGGAAAATAATCCAGGACACTTGTTATAATAAAATTACTCACCATCAATACCATTTTCTAATATCTAGTATCTAATATTTCTAGTATCTAATATTTCCTATACAAATTATGTACTGTGTTTAAAATCAAGAGTAGTTTAGTTAAAAATGTTTTGGAAAATTTTTAATTCATTCTTATTATCTACTATTTTACCATCAGAAGAAATATATAATATAAAAGAAAATCGTCGTGTGCGGCCTTAGGTATTAAACCATCACTATTTGCTTTCTATAATAAAATCACTCACCATCGACACAAATTTTCTGAAAACTGTTGTATCAAATATTTTTTACGCAAATTAAGAACTCTGAGTAGAATTAAAAGTACCTACTTTGTTTTTGAGAAACTTGCTTATTACATTGTATTTCGATTTTTGCATTATATTTTAATGGATTCAAATGGCCTCTATTCTTTACATTTTGTTCATAATGACATGACAATTATTAAGAAAGGCTTAATTATGAATTAAAAATTTAAATAATAAATAGTTCATTTTACTCTAAATAAATAAAATCTAACGTACATAAGGGATGTAGTTATAATACCATACTATCACCATCCCCACCAATTGCCTAGGCAACATCTAGCTTGTCAACAATAGGAATAAGTCTCAAAACTGCTTTATCGGACCACCCACGAGGTACTCAGTAAATAGCCTGGTCTTTACTCAGTCGCATTAAGACCTTTGAAGAGCGAATATCGGTGAATATATATTGAATGTGAATGTACACAAAGTTCGACCTGACCGCGCGTAAAGTTCATGCTGCGAATGTTGCCTCACTCTTTCTTGTACGCACACATTATAATCTCACACTTTTTCCAATTCTTGACAAGCCACTACCCACTACTCAAGAAGTAAACATCCTGCAGTTAGGCCGCAGGTTATAAAGGCGTTAATGGGAGAGTCAAATTATAATGAATATGCCTATAATGAATAGCTAGGGATAGGTCGAGAAATGGACATTAACGTGATCATTTGTAAAGGTCCATTTAAATTCCAAACTCGCACAAATGAAATATACATTTTCGCATTATTTTACACCGACGCCTCGCTAAAGTAGGCAATCATTTATAAATAAATAAATCATATACATTGACAGGTTACAATAAACAAGTTTTATATTAATATAAATATAATGTGTATGCATGTAATCATAATTATCAGCAAGATATTCGAGTACGTGCTAACAGGCGTAATTGTTAGATTTAATTAATGATTTAGCAAGTTACATTGAGAGACCCGGTGATTTTATATTACTGGGCAGTGGGCAGACGTTTGATAAATGTAAAATTCTTATAGATATACTGAATACACTGAAAATCTATGGAAATATTATGGAATAGAAGAAATTATGGAAGGAAAAGGAAAGAGAAGTAAAAATGGATAAGTAAAAAAAGCCGAAACATGTATGCTCTTGAATTAAATCTGACAAAAAAAGAAACCATCCTACATTCTAAGTTAATAACTAAATAGTTTATTTTTTTAATTAAGTATTACGACTGTTTACTTGATCCTGTTTTTCCTATACCTAAACTTACTATGCAGGAATGTCATACTTACCAAGTGAATAAAGAACTAATAGTCAGCAATACCAATTTCTGAATTACAATATTTGTTGTACAACCATTCTTTAAAAAAATACACGTAATTATTCAATTTTTAAAGTCTACCACATACTTATATATCATTCACCATTCGCAAAAGTGACACAGTGTTGATAATATTAAGTTTCTTTTTTGTTTCTAAAATGAAAATGCGAAAAGTTGTAATCATTTTAGTTCAAGAAAGAACTTTCAAAGCGAACTCTTCAAGCTATTTTTTATACACCTGAAATCCAAAGAATCTTTGATTATGTCTCTGAATGGGCTAAACTTGTATGTGGCAAAAATTTTATAGCAAAAATTATTTTAAAAGAAAAATAACTGAAAATCTGTGTAGTTTATTTCATCGCTATTTGCCAAATAAAAAATCTCAAAACATACGTGGTTTCTTTTTATGGCTAGACTCAGGTAGACTGTTCCATTTACCGGCAAGATAAGAGTTTTTTAGTTGACAAATAGCTATGAAATTAGTAATTGATTGTCCAGTGTTCAATTGAAATATTTCCAAACGTTCTTTCTTAAATATCCTGATTAAATATCCTTTACTATAAATATACCTTTTAAAATGCTTATGAACTGTGAAATAGTTATGAACCTAGCGGCATTGGACAACCTAATAAAATATTACGTAGTGTTGCTATTTTATTTTATTAAATTACACGCCACATAACTGCACTTAATACTTATCTTCCTTGAGTCCCGGGATAACATTATTGTGGGTTTTGCTTAAACGCGTGGAAGCGCTATCGAAGTTGCTTCCAAGCCGTCAGTTTATTTGATATAACTACAACTTGCACGTTCACTATCAACTATCCTCCACGCTTACACTAGGACTGGACTCGAGCCTTGAAAATGTTTCTAATTACGCTACGCTCTTTTGTAGTGAATCCGACTAGCAACGTTTAATCTGCGGTTTCGAAAATAGATTTTCCAGGGAACATAATATCTCGTAACGATTCTTAATTTCCACAAAATAAAGTCTTTAGTATCACAATTTGATGCTAAAGAGGCGCTTCCATTAAAGAATATCTCAACACTCTCAACTGAAAGTAGATTCTCAACTATTTACAATTATAAGGGACTAGTAGAGGCAATAGAAAAATTACAAAATCCTTCCTTGTCGATAGTGGAGTTACTGCAAATAATGGATGCTGTACACACAAATAAGTATATGGTTCAAATGTTATAAGAAATTATAATGTTATATGTTATACCAAGTTTGCCCGTTTAAAAAAAGATTAATATTTTAAAAAATTAAAACAAATGTATGAGTGTTTCCGCGTCTACGGATTCCTTATATAATTGCACGATTATTTTAATTATATGAATATTACATCACTAGATGTCGAACGGGACTTCTCTTCATATAAGAACATTTTTTCACCACGACGAATATCGCTGGAGGAAAAAACTGTGCACTTACCATCCTAAATCTTATTTATGATGGTATTTTACAGTGTTGTATAAATTCTGACGTTTATCGGGAACTTATTAGTTTATTAAATACCATTACTTTTGAAACGACTGTCAAAAGTAACGCCTCTGGTACCCCGGCGAAACGAGCGGTTCTAATTATCAGTGCAAATTATTTGTTTTTGTCTATAAAATATTAGTGACGTAGAATTTGAAGGTAATAATTGATAAATGCAATTTGCTCTAGCCCTGAATAATATTAATTAACTAATTTTTTCTACATTATTAATGGATGTGTTAACGGCTTAAAAAATATTTGAAAATGTCCACCATTTCTTCAACTAGTATTGCAATAATTGTAAGTCGAATGCAATATTTAGTATTGGTATCCATGTAAGTATAAAACTACGACGGGGTACCAAAAAAGTTTTGATTTTTTAAATTCAAGGTAACTACTTCAAAACATCAATCTTTAAAAGACTGTATTAGATGGTATGCATTTGTCCCAACGGTTTTTTCACTGTTTGAAACATGTTTTATATTCTTTTTAACTAATGCTGTTAAGAGCTTCCAGCGAATTTTTCGTAACCACTTCTACGTCCTGGAAACGATTTCCATTTAGGTTTTTCTTTATTATTGAGAATAAGAGAAAGTCGCAAGGGGTTAGGTTGAGTGAGTAAGGTGTGTTCCAAACCCCTTGTTATGCCGTTTTTTATCAAAACTGGATGATTTTCAATGCTGTGTAGGCAGGCGCATTGTCATGATGAAGAAACCTGTCCCCTCGAACGCCACAATGCAGGTCGTTTCCTTCTCACTGCGTCACATAGTCATTTTTGCACTTCCATGTGGTAATTTTGGTTCACTGTGATGCCCTAAGGAACAAATTCAACGTGAACTACTCGTTTTGATGTCGAAAAAACAAACTATCATGGACTTCACATTTGATTTCACTTGTCATGCTTTTTTGGTCTGGGCGATGAAGATGTCTCCCACTGGCTAGACTGCTGTTTTTCTTCGAAGTTATAACCGTAACATGAAGATTTATCTCCTGTGATAACTTTTGACACAATTTCAGGGTCAGTCTGTGCCTGCTCTTTCAATTCCTAGCACTCTCAGATGGTTCTCCCTCTGGTCATCAAAAAGCAGTCGCGGAACAAACTTTGCCGCGGCGCGGTTCATGTTCAATTCTTCAGTTAATATTTTTTGGCATGAACTCCAGGAAATTCCAATTATTTTCTCCAATTTATCAATTGTTCTGCGACAACTAAACATGTTGTCATCGCGCACTTGTTGAACATTTTTGTCTGTTCGGGATATTGAGCAGCGACGTGAATAGGGTTCATCTTCAAATGACATTTGATCATTTCTAAACCAGACAAACCAGTCGTAAATGTTTGCCTAGTTTGGAGCTTCTTTTCCATAAGATTCCGGAAGTATTTAAACTATATCTGCCGCTGTTTTCTATAATAGGAAATAGAATTTGATGTTAGCACGTTGTTCCTTACAGTTTTCTATCTTACAATCTCAAAAAACGTTGAAACAGGCCTAAGAAAAAAATTACTCCATCCACTATAATAGTTTCACATGAACAATATTTGGCCAATCGAGCAGGGGAAGTGTCTAGTAAACGTACCTAACAAGAGAGGGCAACACTATCAACACCCACTTGTCTACAGAAAATCTCGTTTTTTTTTTTTTTTTAGGTACCACTTCGTAGCTCCACACATTTATATACAACTCAGTTTATAAAATTTTTAAAAATATCTTTTAAATAAATGTTTTAATGCACCTTCTGTTTACTAATTTTGCTTTTTATATACTTTGAAAGAATTAAAATACCTTAAGCAATCTCAAGAAAAAAATTCTCAACAGTATCGGACTTAAAAGAGCACAAAATTCAGACACTGCAATAATAAATTCCAAACATGATTGTTATAGAACATATATTGAACAATAATATAAAACAAAATATATACACTTATTTATACAATGACTTAACAAATAATGAGGTATAATCCAAAAAAAAAAAACCCTTAGTTTATTTAAACATTTTGGAATAGAGGCGTCTTTCCTTCCTGAGGTATGCCAACTTATATTTTTTAGTTGAATCTAATATGCTGACGATGTTTTTATCATTTGGATTGAGACTAACTGCCATATTTAAATCGTTAAGTGCTTTATCGTAGTCCTTTAGTCCTAACCTTCCTTGAGCCCTCCTGTAGTATGCCTTCCCAACAGCATCGTCCTTCTTCAAAATCTAAATAAGAAAAGACATGTAAATTACCTAAAATACTTTTTATTATTAACTAACTTCGTCACATAATTGGATTGCTTCTTTATATCTATTCGTCTTTAACTTCACTGCTGCCAAGTTTAACAGGGACATCACCCTCAAGTTTTCAATAACATTTTTGTCATTACAATGCTTTTTGTTACACAAATACCAGTCAATATACCTCAAAGTCTTTATGTACTTCCTTTCGGAATCAATATAATTGTGTTTCTTGAAGAAATGGTTCCCGGAATTTTTTATGGCGTTTATCACCTTCTCTACAACAGCAAAATTTTTCGGTGGTTCAAAATTCCAGTCGTTAGGCCACGGTGGATATATATCCTCCGTACCGTCCCTTTCCTCTATATTGAAGGGCTCACCGTACCTGTAGGCCCCACAGTCTGCTATCCGAATTTTCTAAAAAATAAGTTTAGGTTCCATGTTACGTTACAACAAACAGTACAAATATATCACATTACTAATGAATATGAAAGTGTTTGCAGGCTATTTTACTATTTATTACACGTATTTTAGTATACCTCTACAGGTTTATCATTTTCCCGAGCAACGTTAGACATCTCAACTACAATATTAAGACCCTTAATAACTCTCCCCACGATGACGTTTGTCCCATCTAAATGCGAACATGGTACTGTTGTTATATAAAACTGAGAGTGACTTCTATTTGTTGTACTGCTCATCATCCCCACCAACCCTGGTTCCCTGTGCTGAAAGAAAGTATACATTTTTTATATAAAATATTAATTATGTAACAATTATTATGAATATTAGAATGTTTGATTAGAATTGTTGAATTAGAACGAACATGAATGTACCATCTAGGTAGAATATGATGACACTTGTGATACATTCCCCTTGAATATAGGCAGTAACAATTTAAAAGTTGCTTATGTTGTTAGTGAGGGCCAAAGCACCATTAATTAATTAATAGTATAGTGTATCATTACATTCTTTCTTGACGTCATTAAGTTTTACCTCTAAGTTTAAATTTTCATTCTCGAAAGACTCTCCATAAATGCTTTCACCACCTGTACCATCAGAATTAATTATATCTCCTCCTTGAACCATACAAAGAGGCACCACTGAAAGTAAAGAGTGAATAATCAATAATGAACTCTATGCTATTTGAAACTATTACTTAAAATAACTTAAATTGTTAGGCACCAACAACAATGAATTTAAAATGGAGAACATAATTTATAAAATAAACAATGTACATTTATCACGATGATTACCTTAATATGTATGATCTACAACTAGGCAAAAAATATAGAACAAAGTGAGTATAAGTGGAAGATGGTGATATTTAAAGTTGATAATATCAACTTTTCATATCTTTTTAAATCTCATATCTTGATAATGATGTATGAAACCTATAATATTCAGTATTTCGGGATAGTTTCCGTAACACTGAAGACCCAACCCATTAAGTTACGATAAGCCACTGCAAGTTCCTACCTGAAAAGTTAGTTCATTGTCAGGACACGGAATATCAGCGTCAACTGCGCTAGCTGTATTCATCCTGAACAATTTATTGACCAGACCCAGTGGCGTTTTGTCGTGGGGGGCGTTTAACTCTTCGTATTTAAAACTACAGAATTTTGAAATTAGTCTCAGTACAGTGCTCAATAAATGTAGCTAACAAATATCAAGTCAATATATCTAATAATTAATAAATGTTTTTTATATATAAACCTCAACAGATAATTAGCACACACTACAATATTTAATATGTTAAGTGCTAATATCCAATTAGGTTAACCTGTAATGTATTTATTAACTATATATTAAGAAATTATCGTCACTTTAAATTTTACTATATAAATTGATGTCTTCTAAAAGTATTGTAATATATCTTTGGTGTTCAGCGTTGTTCCCTACAGTATTCCTAATTGTTTCAACATGGAAATTTTTTCATGTCTATGTATATTTTATTTTCTTTCTTTTTTGTAATTTTTGTTGCTTAACTAGCCTTTATGAGAAATAATTAATTCATATTATATAGTAAAACTCCCATGATCCATTATCAAGATATAACTAGTTAGGTTAAATACACAGAAATTAACCTCCCCCAAACATACAATGATACACTTAATACTGGGCCTGGCTTGCCATCCCGGACCATAGTACAAATAATAATAGTCACAGATACCTCTATAGAAGAATATGTAGTATGATTCAACGAATGTAGCAAAAGAATGTATTTTTTATTATTTACAACCACATCCTAGTATATAAGTGATATATTAATATACTGTATACCATTTCAGTTATATTTACAATAAGATGGAATTAAAACAAATGATACTGAAAACAAATGATAGGGTTAAATAAACGTTTTCCAGTACACATTGAAAAATAGTATAAATTCTTGAATGTTGTTTTTATGGCAAATTCTTTAAAAATTTAGTGAGTATGAAAAATTCTAATTTAAAGAAAATAATTTCCTTGAATGTAACTGTTTGTGGACATAAGACTGTTGCTATTGGCAAAAGAAAATCAACGTAGCATCACAGAAATACACAACCACAAATTAATGGATTGAAAGAGGACTATAGCTTAACTACCAGATTTTACGCTTCGTTATTAATTTTTATTGAACCACTTAAAAATAAAGCATACAAAAATACATTGGGCAAGGTCTTAGGTCTAACTTAAATCTTTTAAAATAAAACTTCAGCAAGAAACACACAGTATATATTTGAGTTATTAATAATGTTCAGATAATTATCCATCATATTTCTTCTTATTACTGATTGTTGTGTTCATTACTTACTTAAGTGTAAACTCAAATAATGATAACTATTAAACAACTTTATTAAGGTGAAGTTTAGCCAATGGCTACTCTTACACTTACATAATCTTTTCTCGAAGAGATTGTCATGCAATCACCCTGAATTTTACCTCATTCTCATTATATGTGAACTATCTTGAATCAATAAATTGAGATTGTTTGAAAAACGTATCTCATAACTTTCATAAGACAGGAAATATTAGAGAATAAAAAACAAAGAGATAAAGGTTTCTGTTCTACCAACCTTTCTTTGCTATTCTTAGAAAAATAAATTAAAAATACTTAATAACTGTTAATTAGTAAAAGATAGTTTCTTAATTCATCAGTAAATTGTATTGCGTTTTCTCTCACAGTGCATAGACCCAGGCCAAAGACCCACCAAAGACCAAAACCCACTACTGTAATAAACTAGTCGAAAAACTTTGACTACTCATTTTTCGATTTTATTTTTACTTGATAATTAATTATCAATAAAATTTAACAATACAGCCGCAGACCAAATTAATCATTTTATTATTTATACAGTAGCGTTAATTTCTACACTAATTATTCTACAATATTACATCAGTGAATACATCACTTTTTTTATCTCATTAAATCGATGCTCTCGGAGGTCCTTCAACTACTTCCCTTTGTTTTTTACGAGCTTTTTTTATTTTGCTTAAAAGAGACTCGCCATCATAGTACGTCGTTTTGATTACTTTTTCGCCTTTGATATCTTTGATTTCACTGTCCTGTTTCTCTATATCGCAACCACATTCCCTCTGTCTACTTGAACTTCTGCTTCTCGGTGTTCCTGTCTAGGAGATAAAATACAATCATTTTGAAATATAAACACATTCAATTGCAGGATTAATCATTTAATGGCATTTAACAATGTTTACTGTTTTACATTAATATCGTTTCCTCTGTATTATTAATTACCTTGTCTTCTTTTTCATTTTTCAGTGCTACTTCATCATTAATCTCTCCTTCATTTTTTCCCTTTCCATCTTTAGTTTTAGTGTCTCGCTTAGGGACATGGTTTGCATCATTATAGGAATCAGTAGTGTTATCTTTCTTAACAAAGTAATTTTTTTCTACAACTCTTCCACAGTATGCGCAGATATTCTCCTCAATATAACAATTTGAACAACATTTACACATATTTGTATGGCAGCTGTGGCACTTACAATATTTACACTGTAATTTTTTTTCTGGTAATTTTTCTTTCGAGGGTCCACAACCACATTTTTCCACGAATTTGCATTTTTTACATCGACCTTGTTTTTCAAAACATGTGCAACTCTCTTTTCTGCTAGTGCCATAACAGTAATCATTTGTGAAACAATTTGGTTTGCGTAAAGATTCAGGACGCTTTTCTACACAGTGACCACATTTTTTATTTGCATTATAACATTTTAGACACCCATAGTTACTTGACTTTGGCGGCTTCTCAAAATTCTCTTCGGAGCAGCTACATCTTAGTTTTGGTTTTTGACAGAAGTCACGATCAAAAGTTTTTTTTTCACAACGACAATTTCTAGCAACCTCGTTTTTAAGAAATTCACCACATTCTTCTGGATAGCACCAAAAATTAGTTTCTGCATTGCTGCATTCTCCTAAAGGGGGAGAAGTGACCCACTTAACCATCTTTTTACAGTTATAATCTATTCTTGATGGTGTGTCTTTAAATTCTACTTGCCACCCAAATGGCTTACAGTATTTAGTTCTCTGTGTTTCAATTACATATGCCAATCCAAATTTTCCCTTCACTTTCGTCTTTTTGTAGCCACAGCAGCATGGTTTAAGAAATTTGAAACTTCCTGGACATTCGTCTGGCTTTATACAAGGTTCCTCACAAATATCTAGTTGGTTTGAATATTTTGTGCAATGACAGTACATTTTATATTTTTAAATTGAAAATATTTTGCTACATAAATTTTGGAACAAATGTCAAAGATGCCTATACAAAAACCATAGCCATCTGAATTAGTTTCCCTTATGCAAATACTATATTTCTATAATGCATTTCAACTTAAAGATGAAAATTAAAATGCATCCAAAACAAGGGTTCAAGAACATCAAATTAGGATTCTTTAACTTTATAAAACAGATAAATACCTCGGTGAAATGGTGTGCCTTTGTAATGAAGTGGTTTTCCAAATTGTCCAATTCCTCTTTCACCTGTGCACAAAGCTCTAAAATTATCAGCGGTTCTTGGCACTTTATCCTTAAATAATTCAATTACTATTCTACCAGCTGAAAATGTATCATCTAAATCAAGTATGATTTTCTGATCCTTTACGTACCTTTGGAATCCCCAAATTTTATATCAAAAAATACGTGAGGATTAGTATTAACGATATTATTCGTATTTTCCATTTTATTTAAAAAAAAAATTGACCAAATGTGACAGATTTGCTATTTTCACACAACTGTGAAAATTTCGTCTATTCCAACAACCACAGAATACCTAAAACGTATTCTGTATAATACACCAAACCCACCAAACGCACCAAAGCCACTAAACATCGTCGAACCATAGACATTTTATACATTTATGTGTCTATGCATAGAACAGGAATAGAATTTAGAAATTCACCGATCGAGGGCTTCAAGTTACGGAATATCTAAGCGTTAAAACCAAAGGTTCCGCCACATACAACTGCATGTGAGTGTGAACCTACGAGCAAAGAGACACTTTGCTCGTAGGTGTGACTCTTTGCTCGTAGCGTTTAGGATATGCTGTGCTCTACCAACTGTAAAAAACTAAAGTTAACGATTGAAATTCTAAGAATGAAACGATTTACTACGAACAATATATACACAATGGTTGAACATATTGTTCCAGATTACGTGACTATAAAACATATATTTACGGTGATCATTGGTAAACAACTGGCTTTTTGTGCTTAAAATTAGTAAATTAATAATCCATTTTAAGCCTAAAATATACATGAACTCCTTAAATATACCGTAATTACGTAACGTAATTAAGTTACGTGTAACTTAATGTGTACATTTTTCCCATTGCTTTATTAGAATTATAGTTTATATAAGTAGAAAATCATTTGGGAGCCAACATTATATATGCTATTTATTGTTTATCATATAATATATTACAAACAATAAATATTGTTTATTATATCGAAAATAGAATAGTTGTCATCCAGAAGTTAATGTGAACGTGTTCAGGTACCATTGATTAGATGCTAGATCAACATAAGTGACCTATCTGAATAATTATCGTTTATAAGACAAGTGTTTTTGGGAAAAATAGAAATAAAATAGATAATTATTTACTTTAAAGTAAAACTTTCAAATATTCACCAAATTTTGACCACCTCCCTATTTTCGGAAGCATTGAAAACGAATATGGCTTTCAGTTTTCCAGAAAATGAATTTTCTACTTTCCGCATGTGACCACTTTTCCTTATCAAATAACTTTCAGTTTACATTACGTAGATACCTAATATTAATGTAAGTAGATTCTATAATACTTCCTTTATACATTAAAACTATTACAAAAATTATTCATTACGATGTTCTAATTTACTCGCAATGTTTACAATTTTCATGCAACCGTCCATTTGATATCCAAGCGATTAGGGTCATAGAGGGCGCTAGGATAGTAAAAGGGCGGCTTCATGAAAATTGTAAGCATTGTAAATAAATTAGAAAATCGTAATGAATACTAAGTTTTATGACGATTTAATGCATGATATGTATAAAGGGAATGTTGTAGCATCCATTTATTATTAATATTAGGTACCTTCGTAATGTAAAGTGAAAGTTATTTGAGAAGGAAGTGATGTGCGGAGAAGTTGAAAATTCACTTTCTCAAAAACTGTGTCCGACCGCAAAATACTGAAGCCAGATTCATTTTCAATGCCCCGAAAATGGGAGGTAGCCAAATTTGGTTACCCCCCTTTTTCTCTCTAAAGTAAATAGTTACCATAAAACCAATACCCGTGAGTTTAAGGAACCCAACAGCAATAAATTCAAGAGGGTGGAATCATATGAACGTGGTGGCGATTTATTTGCTTCTTATCGCCCTATCCATCTTCCATAAAGTATCCTCAAGAAATGACTGCATGCACTGATCAATACCTACAAGAGGAAGAGCTCCGTCTTAGTATAACTAAATTCTTTGATGACGAATCATCACCCTCATTATTTGGAGAAAGAATTGCTAAAGCTGCAACTAAGTTAAGACGGTTAAGACATAGAACATAGAAATTTTAAATATTCATCCATAGACAAATTTTTTTCAAAGAAGTAAAGCCTTAAAAGACGAATTTATAAACGATAAATGGGAAACCCCTAATGTGGGGTATCATTATATTCGGTAAACTTAATAGAATTAATTAAAAAAGAGGGTCTACTAAAGGATAGGTTTTTGTCGGGGAAATAACTTATATTATCATTAATGTGCAAAGGAGAATAGAAAACTCATAGATTAATAGTGAGAAATGTTTATTTCTGCAATTATTCTAAAACAATGATTTATGCATAATAAAATATTTAATAATAAAAAGGAACCCGAAGTTACATTCTCTAGTATTTTTTACACGAAAGTCACTACCAGACGCCATAGGGTCTGATTTTATATACATATCTGATATATCTTATATACAATAATTAACAATAACAAATAAATAAAACAAAATATAATAAATTTGACTTCAGATCAAATATAATCATAATTAAAAATAATTTTAGTATTACTTAAATCTGAGCTTAAACAAACTAATGTAAAGGTTTTATACACTGAATTAAGCCATATAAATTAATATAAACATTATAAATTGCACCTATGCAAGCTAATATTTAAAACTTATTATCTAAAATATATTATTAGAACAAAATAATTAAAACAGGAATTGCTATTTGACAACTATAGATAGTCGATTAGATCACCACAAAATAATTCTAATTTGTATATTGAGTTTTAAAAATGTTTACTAACATCAATTAAAATTTTCTGAGCGGTTAAGAGTCGTTAATAGTCTACGACAATTATATGTAAATCTCTTCATTTCATATTATATACATAATCGAGATGCTAGATACATAGCTATAAACAATTAATTTAAACACGTTTTTAATATACGATTCTACTTTATTTATATACAGTCATTATTGCCGTCTCTTAAATTACTACCACGACCTATTATAAACGGTTATAATTTATATTTACCTTCGCAAAATATTTGCAACATAAGACATTTCTCTTGCTGCCTTACAATTTCACGTGTATTATACTCATTTAGACTTAACTAGGTATATTATTCTAATTTGCTTTGTCCGAAAAGAGCCATTTCACCTACCAAATATACCTTCTATAATCTTGGTGTTTAAATCGTGAAGATGATTTTAAATCTGAAGTATGACTGTTTGAAACTTTCGTTGAAAAATGTTATGTTGCAAAAATTTTGGTATACTCTTCAAGGGTGTACACCTTGAGTGTATGAAATTTATAAATACGATACATTATTCTAATATATCCAAATTCGTAGAATCTGGTTTATCACCAATTGTTTTCCAAGTAGTAAATGCCTTCCTTGAGTTTATTCCTTCAAATCTTCGATAAGTAGAATAATGTATTACTTTAGTTTAGAATTTTGTTATACCTAAAAACTGTCCAGTCTAAAATACTAAGCCAAATTGGTACATCCTCATAAAATTAAAGGCAAAAATGTCTTTTGCAATTTAACAAAATCAACTGTAAATCTCAAGATTTTATAACACATGGATGTTTATCACAATATATAGGATAAATGAACTAAAATAGGTACATAATGGGTGGTCCAACCATAATGCACGATGTTAATTGTGAGTCACACTTTAACGTCAAGTTTTTTGCCCAACTTAATTTGACATTTTTTTTGTTTCAGTGCTTGACAAATTCAACCATGGAGAGGTACACAATTGAGCAGCGCGTTAAGATTGTTGAAGCCTTTTACGAAAATGGGCGTTCAAATCAAAATGCATTTCGTGCACTTCGCGACTTTTTTGGTCAGCATAATCGACCAAATGTGTCCACAATCGGGAGAATTGTGCGCAAATTTCAGCAAACCGGGTCTGTAGGAAATGTGAAAACACCTGTGCGTGCTCGCCCAGTTCGTTCTGCGGAAAACATTGCTGTTGTTCGCGATAGTGTAGCAGAAGAGCCGTCAACCTCGACTCGTCGTCGTGCCCAACAATTGCACATCTCACGAACATCACTGATGCGAATTTTGAATAAAGATTTGAATTTACACGCTTACAAGGTTCAATTGACTCAAGAGCTGAAGCCTACTGACCATTTCAAGCGTCGTCAATACGCCGAATGGTTGGTTGAACAGACAGAAGTGCACGGTGACTTTACAAAGAAAATCATCTTCAGCGACGAGGCACACTTTCACCTCAGTGGATTCGTTAACAAGCAGAATTGCCGCATTTGGGCAAATGAGAATCCACGAGTGATTGTTGAAAAGCCGACGCATCCACAAAGAGTGACTGTTTGGTGCGGTTTATGGGCTGGCGGCGTCATCGGGCCGTACTTCTTCGAAAACGAGGTCGGCCAAGCAGTTACCGTGAATGGTGTTCGCTATCGCGAGATGATAACGGACTTCTTGTGGCCAGAAATTGAGGATATGGACCTGGACGATATGTGGTTCCAACAGGATGGTGCCACTTGCCACACAGCCAACGAAACAATGGCACTTTTGCGCGAGAAATTCAATGGCCGTGTTATTTCACGTCGCGGCGATGTTAATTGGCCGCCACGATCATGTGATTTGACACCGTTGGACTTCTGGGGATATTTAAAAGAAAATGTGTACATCAATTAGCCAAGAACAATTCAAGAGCTAAAGGATGAGATAATTCGGCACATTAACGACATTGAACCTCAATTATGTCTCAGAGTCATTGAAAATATGGACCATCGGATAGAGGTATGCCACCGAAGTCGTGGCGAGCATATGGCCGATATTTTGTTTCACCCATAATTGTCATAGATCCTTCTATCATAATAAAAAATATTAAGATAATTCTCTGAAAACTTTTTGTTTTATTTACAATTAACATCGTGCGTTTTGGTTGGACCACCCTTTATATGAGTATGGACGAGGAGAATACACAACACAAACACAAACCCACACAAAACCCGTTGTAAATACAAACCATTGTGTACATACTAATTCGGCTCAAGTAATTAAAATATTCCTCCGTTTTAACACCGTTATTATAGTTATGATCACCAAATTCGTAAATATTATATAAACCACCTAAATTTCGCAGCAAACAGTGGATCACAGCATATCTTTAGTGATGTTAATACTTTAGTCTTATTATTTATTAGAAAGACAAAGATATAGAGGCGGAATATTCCTCACTCATTCACAGCAATAAGGAAATAAGGCAGATTCGCCTTATTTCCGCTTGCGTTGAGGATTTTTATAGCCACGACGACTAGCACCTTATTTTTGTTAATGGCGAATTTACCGAGATGAAAAAGGTGACAAAGCAAGATTTGTAATAATATAACTCAGGTAGACTATGAAAAAACGTATAGGAATTATATGATAGCCACCTCTTGCAACTTTTGTAACGCCATCTTAAACAATATGGTCAAACAAGAATATCAACCCCACAAAGAAAAAATGTAATTATATTCACTAGGCACTACTTATGTAGATATGAATAGGAATGTTTGTTATGTAATTATGAGTCTAACATTTATGTAGGCATCTCAAGTATCTATTCTCCTAGCTGGGGTGAAGATTTTTTATTGATTCCTCAAACATAGTTTTCATTTTAATTACCATTCACAACCTCGTAACTTTCAGTTAAGCATCTATATTAAATAAGAAACGTCAGTCAATTAAAATCACTATTATATATAAAAATCTTGGATATTTACACCATTTTTTTTTTTTCGAAATTTATGTTCAGTCGTTTCACGTCCCACCCAGTACATTAAATCAAAAATAAGTATCAAACAGACTAGAAAAGAAACTGCTCGTTTAGATAACTTATAAAATATACACTCTATATTTTACACATTGGCTGATAAAAGTTCTTTTACTTCGCTAAATATTCCCTTCCGAGAAGTTTCGATTTTAATATACTGGGTCGGGCCTTATAGCGTTAAAGGGCCTTCACCCAAGCTGCTGGAACCCATTGGGGCTCCCTCTCCAAACTGTTTATCTCGCTTAGTAGTTGATGGTATGCCCGTTCCGTGTCGTTATTTATTATTATCATGTCGAAGAAATGGCCGTACTTGTCTTCCATTTCTCTGGCTTTCTCAATTATATCTTTTAGTTCTTCCTCCTGTAAAATAAATGTTTACCTATTAATGATTCTGAGTTCTAAGATATTTAGAGGAAAATTTCTTCTAAACACTAATATACATTTTTATTATGTTGCAGTGGCGTCTCACTAGGGTAATCAGGTAAGGCGTTGCCTCGCCAACAATAAAACAGCATATAAAAAAATGTTTTTACTTGATGTATTTTAATCTTACGTTTTATTTAATCATAATCATAATTGTAATATACAATCGATATTCCAAGTGCCTGTTTAATATTTTAATACCTGATTAATAAAATAAGAAACTGATATACAATCTGGTAAAGAAGGGACAGTTAAAGATACGGTAGTATACTGTACTGTCAAAGACTCAGTAGTGGTGTATGTAGTCATTCTTTTCTAGCACATCTAGCGCCAATAGAAAGAAACACAATTGTGACTTCGTGGTACGACCATAATGCACGATGTTAACTGTGAGTCACACCTTAACGTCAAGTTTTTTGCCCAACTTAATTTGACATTTCTTTGTTTCAGTGTTTGACAAATTCAACCATGGAGAGGTACACAATTGAGCAGCGCGTTAAGATTGTTGAAGTCTTTTACGAAAATGGGCGTTCAAATCAAAATGCATTTCGTGCACTTCGTGACTTTTTTGGTCAGCATAATCGACCAAATGTTTCCACAATCGGGAGAATTGTGCGCAAATTTCAGCAAACCGGGTCTGTAGGAAATGTGAAAACACCTGTGCATGCTCGCTCAGTTAGTTCTGTGGAAAACATTGCTGTTGTTCGCGATAGTGTAGCAGAAGAGCCGTCAACCTCGATTCGTCGTCGTGCCCAACAATTGAACATCTCACGAACATCACTGATGCGAATTTTGAATAAAGATTTGAATTTACACGCTTACAAGGTTCAATTGACTCAAGAGCTGAAGCCTACTGACCATTTCAAGCGTCGTCAATACGCCGAATGGTTGGTTGAACAGACAGAAGTGAATGGTGACTTTACAAAGAAAATCATCTTCAGCGACGAGGCACACTTTCACCTCAGTGGATTCGTTAACAAGCAGAATTGCCGCATTTGGGCAAATGAGAATCCACGAGTGATTGTTGAAAAGCCGATGCATCTACAAAGAGTGATGCTGTTTGGTGCGGTTTATGGGCTGGCGGCGTCATCGGGCCGTACTTCTTCGAAAATGAGGTCGGCCAAGCAGTTACCGTGAATGGTGTTCGCTATCGCGAGATGATAACGGACTTCTTGTGGCCAAAAATTGAGGATATGAACCTGGACGATATGTGGTTCCAACAGGATGGTGCCACTTGCCACACAGCCAACGAAACAATGGCACTTTTGCGCGAGAAATTCAATGGCCGTGTTATCTCACGTCGTAGTGATGTTAATTGGCCGCCACGATCATGTGATTTGACACCGTCGGACTTCTTTCTTTAGGGATATTTAAAAGAAAAAGTGTACATCAATAAGCCAAGAACAATTCAAGAGCTAAAGGATGAGATAATTCGGCACATTAACGACATTGAACGTCAATTATGTCTCAGAGTCATTTAAAATATGGACCATCGGATAGAGGTATGCCACCGAAGCCGTGGCGAGCATTTGCCCGATATTTTGTTTCACACATAATTGTCATAGATCCTTCTATCATAATAAAAAATATTAAGATAATTCTCTGAAAACTTTTTGTTTTATTTACAATTAACATCGTGCGTTTTGGTTGGAACACCTTTTATTATTATAGATAGATATAAAATAGATATTATAGATATGTATAAAAAAGAATTCATAATAGTTACTACAACATTTTCTCATATACCAACTATGATATGAGCCCATAAACTAATGAATTAGAAACAATGGAATGAATCAAAGTCTGATAGGAATAATGATCAGCCAGCTCGTTGCTTTTGAGCAACAAATATGTATAAAAGAGAATTCATAATGGCCACCACAAGAATTTCCCTTATACCAACTATGATATAAATCCATAGACAGATGAACTCGAAATAATGAAAGGAATCAAAGTGATAGGAATAATGAGTCTCTGAGATATCTATATATCTGAGATAATATCAGATAATTCTCTTCAGAAGGTCAAATTTGAAATTGGAAGGCCACCTAGAGACCAACTAAATGCAGAAGATAACTCGAATTGGTGTGGAAAAAGTCTGACTAGCTCGTAATTTCAAAGAGCAGTTCTTAATAGTGCTAGTTAAACAAACCAATTCATGAAGATTTAATTAATTGGAAAAATGAACCATTAGCGCTGGGCCTGTAAAAATTTGTCTGTCTTTTTCCCTTCATATATTTTCTTAAGTCTCTCCCACCCTATCTGGCTGACTGTCTTTACCTGTCACATAATATGTAAGATATAAAACCATGGAAAACTTACAATTACACATTGATAGAAAACACAACCGTACAACAACCCTAACTTATAGCTAACTTGACATTTGATATAGAACTTACCTTGTATGACTCTCCATTCCTAATCTTCTTCTGCCTCAATTTTTCAAGACTGGGCGGCGCGACAAACACAACGTACGGCTTCAAATCCGACGTCCTAAGTATCCTTAGGCTCTGCGGATGCAAGTTCAGCACGCATATCTTCCCGGAGTTAACGACGGACCTTATGGCATCCAGCGAGGTGCCGTAGTAGGCCTTCTCGTATTCGCCGTGCTCCACGAATTTCCTAGAGAGTATGTCGGCCTCGAATTGTGCTCTGGTTATGAAGTGGTAGTCTTGACCGTCAACTTCGTTTTCTTTTCGAGCTCGAGAAGTGTCTGTAGGGAAATCGACAGATTTGTTTATTTGTACAATACATTGTTATAATCTGCATGTACCAGGTGGGGTAGAGCAACTTGCTTATTTGAATTTGGCTCCCTGAAGCGACGATTGCTCCTAGGAGGGTGGGGGCACATCCGAGAGGGTGGGGGCACATCCGAGAGGGCGGGGCGTAAAGTTGTATAAACCAAGCGGATCCACAACTTTACGCCCGGCCCTCTCGAATGTGTCTACCCCCAACCTCCTAGGAGCAACCATCGCTTCAGGGCGCTAAATTCAAATAAGCAAGTTACTCTGCCTCACCCTGTATTTACTAAATTGAGTATTTTTGATACGAAAGAGTATGCTTGCCACATATGACAGTAAAACCAATGAAAACATTGCGTAAAAAGTGTAATTAAAAAAAATCCAAAAGCTAAAAAAATTAATTTTTTACAAACTATTTTACAAACAATTAAAATTCTAGTCCTGGAGGATTATAGTTAGAATTAAAAAAACCTCATATATTTTCCTTTTCTTTATTAAATAAAAACATATATAAGATTAGCTTATCCTATTTTGAATTCAGTTTCTCTCAATTTTGACAAATATAAATTGAAATTGTGCCTTTTCACTTACGAGGTATGGCGGCTGCAAATCTTTCCGAGTCCTCCATGAGCCTCTGTCTGAGTTCGTGCCTGCCGATGTTAGGGGGCCCTATCAGGACGATTGGTCTCTTGTTGTTTGCTCTCGGATAGTACAGAGATACCTCTTCATATGTCAGGATTTCCTCGGGATCGTATTCGTCGGCCGCATTAGCGTACATCGGATATCCCCCGTCCGCGTACGCTCCTTTCTTTTTCTTCCTCTTGTTCGGTTTGCCGCAAAGCAACGTCGTGGATTTCCTCTGTGGCTTCGACATCCTTTCTTCGGCGGCCAAGCGCATGCTCTCTCTTTGGTGTTGGAACGACTGCGATGGAACTAAGCCTAGGAAGAAATGTAAATAATTACATATGTATGTCTTTCTTACTTAAAGTATGGTAAACTGTATAACTACACTTTACAATATGTAAGCCAATTTTATTATACAATATAACAACACTTACAATATAGTAACTAAAACAAAATAAATATAAAATGTATGGAGGGTTTAAAAGTAAAAAAAAGAAGTTTAGAAGTCAGTAAGAAGTTGGGGGTAAGAAAGAAAGTATAACGAAATTTAAAGAAAGTGCTGATAACTTTAAAACATTGCACCTAATATGTTTTAATTATTAACGTAGGAAAAATAAATAACAGTTACCTTAAGGTTTATAAAAATTGTTAAGATTAAAAAATAAGTTTAATGTATGAATTATATTACTCCGAGTAGTTAACCGGATATTTTAATGATAATGCCATGGCTTCTCTTTAACAGAAAGTGGCACTGAATGTTGGTATTTATTCTCAACTTATCTATTAAATTGGTCTTGACATATATGCATAATTTAGTGTCCTTAATATCGCAAATAACGTGTTGGCTTAATGTACAAATTATCATAAGATTTATTCTCAATAAATAGGAATCTATAATTTCTATAATCAATATATTTCAATTTCAGTGATTTCTATAAATGCTGTTATTTCACCAATAGCGTATGTTGTAGTATAGCAAATAGTAACGTTTAACTAAGTTTTCCTTCCAATCAATGAACGTAGGCAAGGACAAAAGGGATTTACAGCATACTTATACTATACGAGTATACATATAGACAGAGTTTATGGTATTAACACGATGAAGTAAAATTTCCGCTGTGATAAAATCGTTTCAGGAAACTTTTATCCTAATTTAACTGTACATACATTTTAGAGGTGCTCAGTGTCTATATTTTTTGGCTTGCATTCAATGCCATTTGAATATAATGTGGCTACTGGGAGAATACTATTCAATTTAAGAAGTATATATTGCTGTTACTTGCTCCATTTTTTAATTTTGACGACTATTGGTGCAATATACACTGTTCAAATGTGTATACAGAATTATATTAAGAATCTCAGTTTTTATTTTTATATATAATTATATACTGGAAATACCGTAACTCTCGTCATTGGTAACGGATTTGTCCTCAGTTACTCGTCCGTTGGGTGATTACGTATATTTGCTATAAACGCAGATCGACGTATATTTTTTTCTGAAAAGTTAATCTTGCTTACATAAAATATCATATATTATTGATTAGTTATTGGTACTGTTAGTTATTTAACAATGCATAGAGGATAAGTTAACTGTATACTAATTATAATGTTTAATTAATTTTACAACACCTTTTGCTGAGAAATTATATTAAGTACTTCTAAACTGCAAGTAAAGCGAAATTGAGTACATTATACAGTGCGAGAAAAATATTTATGAAGTTGACATCAATTCTTTTGTATGACTACTGTAAATTGTGGCGCATAAAACAAAGCGCGTGGTAGATCAATATCTGCATGGTAGACCAACTTTACTATTATTTATACATGATCCTCTGTGCTTGTCGTTTAACCCACATTTTAGGCAGTTGTGAAAGAAATATATAACAGAAATAAACAAACATTAAAGTGGTGTTTAGTAATTGTCAAGCAAAAATGAACGATTTTATAATAAATATTGGCCCGAGAAGTATTATAAATGGAATTAATGAAGCGGCAAAGAATGCGAATGGATGTCAGGTATGCTGTCAGAAAAGTAAAAAAGGTCTATGATGTCCGATAAGTTTGTGAAGTGGTGTTTTGACAATATACATAGTTAAAAATTATTCTGAAACTAAATTGTATGGCCTATTTTTAGGAAGAGTTAAAGGAAAAGAGAATCTCCACAACATAGTCACACTAATCTACCAGGTACGTAAATATGAAACAGGATTTCTTTGTATAGAAAATACACCTTTATTGTATAAATATGATAAAAATATTTTACTCGAAGTAATGCCCATTCCTAGCTATACATTCTTCCCATCTCTCTTATAATCTGTGGATTCTATGCTAAAAAAATTCTTGCTATTTTAAGGGAAACCAGTCATCGAGCCATTTTCGTACATTTTGCTAAGAAGTGAAGCCCTACTCAGGAAGTGCGTGTCCATCGATGCAAATAAGTAGTAATCAGATAGAGCCAAGTCTAGTGAGTAAGTTGCATGCAAAAGTATTTCCCAACTAAATGCCTCAATCCTTTCCTTGGTCGGTTTTGATGTATGTGCTGGTGCACTATCATGAAGCAAAAGCACTTTGTGTTGCCTTTCTTGATATTATGGTCGTTTTCCACATAAAGCTTGATTCAAATCGATCATTTGTTGTCGGTAGCGCTCAGTATTAAGGATTTGGCCAAATTGCAACAGCTCATAATAGATCACACCCTTCTGATCCCATCAAACATAGAGCATTGTCTTCCCTCCAGAGCGATTTATCCTTGCAGTCGATGTCGATGGTTCGCCTGGAATTACCTATGATCTTTTACGCTTAGGATTCTCGAAATATATCCATTTTTCATCACCAGTCACAATTCGATGGAGAAATGACTTTCTTTTGTACCTGGCGAGCATCAATTCGCAAATGGTTTTTCGGTTTTTCTGCTGTCTTTCATTTAGGTCATGTGGAAACCATTTTCCCATCTTCTGGATCTTTCCCCTGGCTTTCAAACGTATGGAGACGGCTTCTCACGTTATATTTAGTTGCTCAAGCGCAACTTGTTGCCCTTGAGTTGCGCTTGAACGTCATTCGCATTCAACAATGTTTGCAATTTACTATCTTCAAAATTTTTCGGTGGTCTTCCACGTTCTTCATTTTTCACGTCAAAATTGCCACTTTTTAATTTCTTAAACCACTCGAATCACTGTGATGTACCAAGTGTTGGAATATTACATTCAACAATAATTATTTTAGGTTAAAAAATAGTCTTCATGCGGTGCCTGAAATTAAACATAAACATTAGGTCAGCATTTATGAGTTCGGGTAACTCAATATCGAATGTTTAACTGTTCAAATGTCGTTGAAATAAAAATAGTCTATTTAGCAAGTTAGTCTGAAAGATTATACGTTAGAATACACATCTTAATTTCTTTGTACGTAATTTAGTTGTTATACAGGGTATCAATAAACTCGTATTGTCCTCAAATTGTATCTTTAATTATTTATTCTCCCAAGTACTTCGAACAGGTTATGGGCCCAGGTGCGTCGCGTAAGCTCACTTGTAAGGGAGAATAATTAAAAGGTACATCGCGAGTGATAACTATTGTTGTATAGACAACTGGAAAATGGCGGAAAGTGCTAAGTATAACATCGAAAAGTTGAACGGGCAAGACTACCAGTCCTGGAACTATTTAGTGAAAATGTTATTAATAAATGCGGATTTATGGGATGTAGTTTCGACTGAATTACCAACACCGGAGGAACGAAACGGCACCTGGCAGAAGAAAAATGACAAGGCCTTATCAACCATAGCCTTACTTGTCGATGTTAGTCAACTAGTGCATATCAGAAATAAGGAATACGCGCATGATGCGTGGGAAGCACTAAAGGAGTATTATCAAAAATCGAGTTTATCTAGCATGGTTTTTCTGTTAAAGCAAATTTGCAGGCTATCGCTAGATGAGAATGGTGATATGGAAGCACACATAAGTTCATTCTTGGAATTATTGAATAAACTGGCCGCTTTAGGGGAAGAAATTAAGGACAGGTTTGCGGCAGGCATTTTGCTGGGAAGTCTTCCAGACTCATACAGTTTTTTAATCACAGCGCTGGAAAGTAAGTCATCGAGTGAATTCACGCTTGAATTCGTAAAAAGTAAATTAATCGATGAGTACAGGAGGCGTCAAGGAGCTTTGAAAAGTCAAAACGAGTCAGCCATGAAATCAGTATATAATAAAAGGATCCAAAGTAATCAAACTGCAAGTACAGATGTAAAGCAATGTTACTTTTGTAACAGGAAAGGTCATTTTAAACGGGACTGTTTCAAGTATAAAGCGTTTAAAAGAGAAAAGGCCAATAAAGTTACTGAAATTAATACTGGTGACAGTGATGATGCGTGTTTTATGGTAAATTCAAGCTCAAATGACGTAAACAGGGATTCTGCTTCGTGGTATGTGGATTCAGGAGCTTCGAGTCACATGGTAAACTACAAAGAATTTTATACCCAATTTGACGGTAGCAGAAAAGGCGTTGTGAGGTTAGCGGAGAAAGGGCAACACTCCAAGGTTCAGGGTATAGGAACAGGATTCATCAAGTGCGCGAATAGTGCGGGAGTGAATAAGCTAAAAATCGACGACGTGTTGTATGTGCCGGACTTAGATTCAAATTTACTTTCTGTGAAAAAGTTAACTAGTGCGGGGTATAACGTGCAGTTCGACAACAATAACTGTAAAATTGTCTCAGGCGGAAAACTGATTGCGAGTGCGAGGCCGGCGCCCGACTTGTACAAGCTGTCAACTGTAGAACAGGCACTGAGCATCGTGAATGAACACTCCAGCAACTGTCAGCATACGTGGCATCGACGTTTTGGGCACAGGGACATAGAAGCAGTCAAGCGCTTGATGGAAAGAAAAATGGCAATCGGG
The DNA here is from genome assembly GCA_037954035.1 of Rosalia funebris. NCBI lineage: Eukaryota > Metazoa > Arthropoda > Insecta > Coleoptera > Cerambycidae > Rosalia > Rosalia funebris. Next base: position 13,362,091 of record JAZFAV010000002.1, on the reverse strand, counting down.
ATTAATATTAAGGATTGTAGGATTAGGGAAACTTGCAACTGCTGTGTAAAAGGTAAAATTATTCGTAAGAGTTTCCCGAAATTTTCTCAAAGCAACACATTTAATATACTTGACTTAATACATACAGATGTTTGCGGTCCCATGAAGACTGTTACTCCAGGGGGTAAACGGTACATTCTTACTTTAATAGACGATTTCTCAAGATACACAACTGTGTATTTACTGAAACATAAGAATGAAACTGAGAAATATATTAAAGAGTTTATCGAGTTAATGAGTAATCAGTCAGGCAGGGTACCAAAGGTTATTAGGTCAGATAGGGGTGGCGAGTACGTAAATAATGCGTTAAGGGAATATTTAAGCGGTAAGGGCATAAAGATACAGTACACGGCGGGGTACTCTCCAGAGCAAAACGGTGTTGCAGAGAGAAAGAACAGGTCGCTAGTCGAAATGGCTAGGTACATGTTAATCGATGCGAATTTACCAAAGAAATTTTGGGGGGAAGCAGTTGTTACAGCCAATTATCTGCAAAATCGACTACCTACTCAGTTAAAACAGAAAACACCGTTTGAGTTGTGGCATAAAGTCAAACCTGATGTGTCGAATTTGCAAATATTTGGATCTAAAGTGTATAGTCATATTCCAAAGGAACAAATTAAAAATAAATTTGATAAAAAGGCAGAATCACTAATTTTCGTAGGATATTCTGATGAATCTAAAGCATATAGATTGTTAGATTTAGATACAGGGCGCATAAAAATTAGCCGTAGTGCGGTATTTCCTGAAAGAAATATTCGTGTTAAAGAAAAAAAGATAAAAGATGAAGAAGCGACTATTGAGTTCAAAAAGGAGCAAGAAAGAACGGAGCCAAATGACACTGGGAGACATGAGGTCGCAGATTTCGAAAAAACTGAAGAAATAGAAGAAGCTACGGAAGAATTTAATGTATATGAAAGTTCAGGTACAGAACAATCTTGTGGCAGCGATAACAGCTATCAACCAAGTGAAGAGTTCTATATAGAGCACGGAGGTGATCGTAGATCAAATAGAATAAATAAAGGAGTCCCACCTGAGCGCTACACAGCAAAGTTAGCTGAACTTCGGGAAATAGAACCTAAAACATTTAAAGAAGCTCTTGCCAGCAGTGATAGCGAAAAATGGAGGAAAGCTATTGAAGAAGAAATGAAATCTTTGAAGAATAACGAAGTATGGGATTTAGTACTTACACCGGAAGACAAAAACATCATATCTTGTAAATGGGTGTTTAAGCTAAAGACAGGTGAAGATAAGATCTCGAACAAGTACAAGGTACGATTGGTAGCGAGAGGTTTTAGTCAGAAATTCGGTGTGGATTACGATGAAGTGTTTGCGCCTGTAGTGCGGCAAGCAACTCTTCGAATATTGTTAACAGAGGCATGGAATCAAAAACTAATAATAAAACATCTAGACGCCGATTGGGCGGAAAATAAAGAGGATAGAAAGTCAAATAGTGGATACATATTTATGTTTCGGGGTGCACCTATTAATTGGGGATGCAGAAAGCAGAGTTGCGTATCACTATCATCGACCGAAGCTGAATACATAGCACTGGCCGAAGGATGCCAAGAGGCAATCTGGTTAAAGCAGGCGATAAAGGAGTTTACGAATTTAGAACCGAAAGTGGTTATGTACGAAGATAATCAAAGCTGTTTAAAGCAGCTAGCAAACCATAAATTTAGCAATCGAACGAGGCATATTGATACAAAGTATCATTTTTTAAAAGAATTGTATGAAAATCAGGTTATTGTATTCGAGTATTGTCCGACTGAAAAAATGATAGCTGATATGTTAACCAAGCCTCTAAATAAAGTAAAGCTAGAACATTTAAGTACCAAGGGTGGTCTGGTTGACTGATTGAAAAATAATTATAGTTGCGAGGGGGTGTTGGAATATTACATTCAACAATAATTATTTTAGATTTAAAAATAGTCTTCATGCGGTGCCTGAAATTAAACATAAACATTAGGTCAGCATTTATGAGTTCGGGTAACTCAATATCGAATGTTTAACTGTTCAAATGTCGTTGAAATAAAAATAGTCTATTTAGCAAGTTAGTCTGAAAGATTATACGTTAGAATACACATCTTAATTTCTTTGTACGTAATTTAGTTGTTATACAGGGTATCAATAAACTCGTATTGTCCTCAAATTGTATCTTTAATTATTTATTCTCCCAAGTACTTCGAACACCAAGAGCATGCTCACCGTAGGCCTCGATAAGCATTCGATGTGGTCCTGCAGTAGTTTTCTTCAAATGGTAACAAAAAATCAATGCTGCCCGCGATTTGTAGTTTCCAGGCAGAAAATTCAACGATGTTCAGCGCTATTAAAAACGATGTTGTTGTATGAAATCTGTATTGCTGGGAGATAAAAACCTTTATCAGACGTCAAAACAAGAAAATGGCGCCAATGACGCGGTATGACGGTAACTACATTAGCAGCTAGAATATCTGTGGGTAAATTCAACAACACCTCTACAGAGTTATTCAGTGGGTGTTGGTAAATTTCGGTTTCATATTTACAGATCTAGTATGTTAAAGGCGACGTTGGCAATTATAGAAAATGTTTACATCTCAAACTTTCCAAAGTTTTTTTTTAAAGCAAGGTGACTGGTACAAACCAAATAAATGCAGACTATTTACCAAACAACAACTATAAACTTTTTTAAAGAGAGTCCCCAAATGATAGATTGCTTTTGGCGATGGTAAGTAATTTACTCTAATATAAATAATTGATGTGGTGTTAATGATTATTTATTGGATTCGTGTAGATTGTTTATTGTACTGTCCATTGCGATAACCTGATGAAGGGATGAGTTAGCGAAACTCACGTTTGATAATATTAAAAATATAGACTATTTTATAATTGTGCATATACTCGAAACAAAAACAAGAACAAGAAAAGAAGTGTTTTGGTAAAATTGGTAAACTCCCGATTAATTGCTACGTTTTGCCTGTAGGCTGCCAAATACAAGTTAACATGAAATATATAGGTTAATATTATTGGTCAAAGCAAACGGTGATATAACGACCCTAAAACATCACAGATGTTGGAAGTCTACGCACATTGTCAAAGGATATATTAAAAATTATATTTGAAGTAAAATGTGAATACTGTTAAAACAATGTTTGGAGATATAAATAAAATAGAAGACAATTAAGAAAATCCATATATTAAGAAAATATTTCTGTTCATGTGTTATCCATTAATAAAAAATCAGTTAGATGTTATATATCTCTTAGCAATGTGTAAAGTAATGAACAGTGAGTAAAGCAGTCGATTTTACACGTTAATGATTATTTTACAAACTACTGCAATAACGTCTCACTTTACACACTGTTGGTAATGTGTGAATCAGCATTTTATACATTGCGCAGCCATAGACAAAAGTAATTATGTGTAGACTAACATATGTTCATTAAAAAAAAAAAACTCTTTGTGATCGCTTTTAGTCTTTTGCCTATCATGTGATCACAGTGTAAAGTGCGGACAGTTTGAAAGTTTTCTAATTTTCAACAATTCATATCCGTATTCTAGCTGGCCTTCTTAATTTTACATAATTTTGTTGGTAAGAATATGTATTATAATCACCTGCCAAGGTCTGGTCTTCCTCGCCCTCCCGATAAGCCTGCCACCAGTTGGGGTCCTCCTGGCTAATGATATGCAAAACGTCGCCCTTCTGGAAGCCTATTCCCAGTTCCCTGCAAGGTATATACATGTCTTCCTCGGGATCGTAGTCGAAGTGCGCCCGGACGTGCAGAACCGAATCTCGGATGCCGTGTTGGCGAGCTTGGGAGGCAGGTACGATGAGGAACGTCAGGGTGCCCTCCATGGCTTGTAAAATATCACAGACTGCGTTTACGCTTTTGCCGCGCATCTCGATGCCGTTCACCTCGAGGATTTCGTCGCCCTCGTGGAGCAGGCCACTCTTGTCCGCCGCCCCGCCCCTCACTATCCTCCCTGCAAGTAAGAGACGTTTAAATAGGGCGGTAAATGTTTTGAAATGCCTAAATAGGGCGGGTAAAGAGCGGTAATCTCGCTCGGCTCGCAAATACCCTCATCGAGGCCATTACTCCTGCCAATGAATATTGGCCTAAATTCAGTGAGTTTCTTCTGTTATACGTTATTTTTTTAACCGCTTTCAAAATAGGATTTTTAATTAGTTATTAAGGATAGACCTACTCCTCATAATAGACCAGATATAATGTTTGTAGATAAAGGGATACTGATTTTAATTCACAATATATATAGGTATTTTCAACACTCACAATATAGCTCAATATTAGTTTGTGAAGTCAATAAATATCTCCCTTTAGTCACAGAGATTAAAGTAACTTTCCCCCTTTCTTACATCATCTATGGCCCTTAAAAAAGGGCTGTGATAATTACATATCATGTGTCTCATTTAAAATGAAAACACCCGGATATTTTCGTAATTTTTTAAAATCCAGATTTGAGCTTTAGCAAAATTGTAGTCCTATATAAGACATACATTTCGAGGCAACCAACATAAATTTAACAAACTGAAACAACAGTAGCCCCCCAAATGGGGTATGTTACAGATATCAAAAAAGGTTATTAGAAAAAGTTTGAGCCCCAACACCAAATTTCATTACGAAATTCGTATTTTTAGTCCACGCACGGTTAATTTTGGTTTTCAATTTAACAGGATGCAATCAAAATAAAAACTATGATTATGAAACTTATTGTAAAATTCGTCTGCATATAAGGGAATAAATCGAAATTATAAGGTTATTTGATGAGGTTCGTAGAAGGAGAAAAATAGCCGCAGAATTTAACCGAACTAGTCGCTATTGATCATGAAACTGCGGCCGCCATAAATGCTCTTTTCAATGAAATTGGCAGTGTTATTAAAAGACCTCTGATAAGAATGATCCACCTCGTCGAATACATCCGCACCTTGAAGATCTAATCTGGGCAAAATCTGAACGTAATCTTAGTAGCAAATCAAGCTATACCAAGAGTGAATCTACGAGATTTAGCATCTGAACTGAATATGGACAAGTAGAAAATTACAAGATGTTTCAGTCGTTATAAACTCAAGCGTTATAGACCAAAACTTTTACATACTTTGAAAGGTGATGAAAATAAAAGGTTAAAATATTGCTATTGGGCCCAGGTAATTTTTTAGATCACCGGAATTTTCTACATCAAATTTTGTTTACTGATGAGGCGACATTTACTATTAATGGGGTGACGATGTCTTCTCAAAACTGTAGATACTGGGCTACAGAAAATTCTCATTGGGTTATTAATTGCAAAGACCATATTCAGAGAAAGTTAACGCAAGGTGTGGAATTTTAGGAGTCAGAATAATTGGTCCGTTTTTCTCTAATAACTCGTTAAATGTTGAGCGTTTAGTTGACTTTCTTGGTACGGAATAATGGTATGCAATTGAATATTTTCCTTTTAATGTGCGATAGATGTTTTTCCAGCTAGAATTACATATAGTATTTAATTTTGTATGTAAATATTCAATTTTTTATAATGCTTATAATTGTTACACAGAAACTGACGTATTGCATTTTTATCTATAACTTTGTCTGTGCACATCGTATTTTTTTATTAATAGCTAATGCCTCACCTCATTGTTAAAATTGCAATTATTTCACTTCAGTTACTTCAACAACTAGTGTGAGTGTGTCAACTTCGATAGTTATTATAATGTTAAATTATAAGGAAGTCTGTTAGTGATTTAGAATACAGTGCACAGAATAGTAAGGACTGATTCATCGACAACATGTAGATGGGTTAGATAGATGAAATATGCGGGGGATGCTATACCATAGGCGTATCATGTCAGAGGGCGCAAAAAAAAAGAAATAAAAAAGTGCGTTGCTGCATTATTTATTAATATATAAGTATTTCCTAAAACCACTACATACACATATTCTGATATTTCATTAGTTAATTTGATTTAAAAAATATGAAAGTTATATTCCATTTCAAAGTTATCTTATTTTTTTCTTTTTAATCTGCGTAGAATTTATTTGTGTATATACTTAGTATACATAATACCTATTTTACACCACAAAAGGTACAAAATGAATTCAGAATATTAGATAAAAGAGAGAATTCAAGTTTATACCAAGTGGGTGTTATAAACTTTTGGTTGAAATATTATTTATGAAATTTCGAAAGTCACGCACGACAAATCTAGTAATTAATATATACATAGGCTTGGTTAAGTATTCACATGATTCACCTTATATACATACAGCTGTATATTGTAATTGCTGTACAGCAATTTTGAGCTTACCTATAACTACAGCGTCGCCTTCATTTCGAACCGTGGCGCCTAGCGGTTCCGTACTTTTTTCGATTTTTATAATTTTAATGTTTTCTTCTCCGTACCGATGATCAGCTATCGACTGCGGGATAGTATCGGCAACAGAGGGTGTTGGGGTTGTTGAATCGGCGGGTAGCGTCGATGCAACCCCGTCATGAGCGACCATGAGAGCTTCAAATTCGTAACCTGTAACAAAAAGTTTATCAGATACTTGAGTATAATATGCAACTAAGGGAGTTATTGCAAGAACATTTTTTTTTAGCATCTTGAGAAATGGTGCAACGAAATGTATTTGAAACTAAACGGATTTGTTGAACTGAGCTATTATTTATCCAGTTCAAATTCGAACTGGAGCATTATATGAATTGTTTTCCATTTTTCAGATATCGAAAGTGTTGTCAACTGTCGGTGTGTCATTCTTCAATTTATGTTACGGTATTCTGTAGCTTATGTGTATGTGTATCGTTTAGCTACCTATTTACTTAGCTATACGTTTAAAAGGTACCTATTTTTTGAAACCTTATCTGATCGTGCAGAAACACGAGAAAGGGGTCGAGGATCGCTTTTAGGTATAATTCAATGCCTGGCGGGGCTTTAGTTCGAGGAGTAGTTGTTTCCTATAGCGATTATGTAATAGCCTTGCTATTCGGGAACTACTTTGATAACCGCTTGGCGGTTTGGTAGTTCCTTTCTCGATTTCCGACTTATATGTTACTGACATAGATCGTATCGATAAAAATGTATACCCCACAAATTTCATTTGGCATTTGTCCTGGATCGGCGTACCGTGTACGGCACTGATGAGAACTAATAAGTTCGAAACAGCTGTATGTCGTTCGGTTCCAATCCGGGACAAATGTCGAATCCTACCTGTGGCGGGTTTTATTTTTTGAAACATTCAAGTAAATCAAAACGTTTTTAAAGAACGCCTTAATGAACCTTTAAGTATCATAGAACCTTTAAGTATCGTAGAAAGGGGTAACACTGTTGCCAAATACTATGTATGTAGTATTGTGTATTTGCAGTGTAACTTGGTAAGCGAATGTAAACAGATAAACACACTCGACGGTTTAGCAAATTTGGAGCGGCACAGAAAACTACAAAAAGACAAAATAAAGTGACTTTTAGCGGTAAATGTATAGTGGCAGTAAATGTACAAGAAAAAGATTATGAAATCATGTTCCAAAAATCGTTGCTATTGGAGAAAAACTTCGAAAAAAAAAAAGGTCACTTGTCAGAAGAAAATATCGATCGTTACTAGAACGTAATTTTTTTTGATGAGGCTTTCTTTTGAGTATATTATACAATTACACAAATCTGATCTACTATTGATAGACTTCTTTGAGTGAAGTTTGAAATATTCGTCAAGAAAAACATTAAGGATTGGTTTTTGGCTTAGGATTTGGCACATGGTTTTCGATAGCTGTAATAATAGCAAACAATTATTACAATTATCCAGAACGTATGTAAGTTGCACACAGTGGAAATAAAAAAATTACACTGATTAGTTGGATTGGGCGTTATGCTAATCTCGTTGAGAACATTAAGGTATACTTAAAATACAAACTTTGTACGAGGAATAAGAAATTGTTAATTAACCATACATATCAAATGTACAAAGCTTTACTTATATTCTATCAATTTAGCAAAAACTATGGCTGGTAGAAGAGGGATGAGGGACCAGGGCTGAGAGAACATATTAGATAATTGTTCACCTTTAAATTCTTGAATAGTAAATGGTTTTATTATTGATATACTTTTGTTGAAATCAATAAAATTTAAATTAAAAATTACAAACGACCTTTGAAACATGTGGACATATAAAAACCCCCAAATGTTTATGAATATAGATATTTTTATGAAAATATATGCTTTTTTTATGTTTTATAATAAAGTTATATCACGGTTTTTATTTTACCTTGCTATCAAAAGTATGTAAAGGAACTCAGTGAAAGTCTACCTCTGAACTATATTTTGTTATTCTGTTCTGTTGAATTGTGTTTGTGTTATGCGTAATTGTGTTTAATATTTCGAAATTCTTTAATATTAGTTGTACAGCCTCATTCATACGTTTTATTCTTAAAATAAGACTTAAATTCTTCTTTCTAAGTGACAAAAAACTAACAAAAAAGCAGTGCTTTTATAGTAGTTTTTATTGATCATTAATATTTATTCGATCTCACACAAAATGTGATTAATTATTTTTTAATAAATTTTTAGAATCGTATAAAATGGAGAGTTTATTTCCAACTCGCCTATGTATGGCTCATCAAGAATAGGAACAACAATAGTGTCAAATCTACGATATCGGACCGCCCACGAGGTGCGCAGGAAACAGCCTGATCTTTACTCTTGCAAAGTGAATATCAATGAATATAATATTGAATGTGAATGTATACAGCGTTCGATCAGGCCACACGTAAAGTGCATCCTTTTCCCCCCGAATGCTACCTCACTCTTTCTTCTAAGCATACATAGAGAACCTCGCAGTTTTTCCTATTCTTGATGAGCAGTGATTCTACTATAGACGGTTTTGCATGCTTCACCCAACAAGCTGGCTTGTTCAAGAGAATAAATAAAACTATTGTATTCCAAAATAAAGTTAAATAAAATACCTCGAATTTGCATTAAAACGCATATAATGAATACAGCAAAATCATATTCCCAAGAAGCACAACATCGTATTTGTTATATCCTTATGATATGTTGTTATAAATATTCTACAATAGCCGAAGTGCATTTATTGGTGAGGTAAGATCGAGGAAAGGAAGCGAACGTTAGATGATCCTTGAAGTTAAAGATTAATTTTAAGTGTAAAAATATATCAGAGATAATATATTAAACATACAATATTAAATTGCGCATACATTTAGACTGGATATGAACACAGAACATTTTTATTTATCAGTATTATTAATGATATTAACATATATTTAATAACATGGCGTCAATTAACACTGGATGTCATTATACGCTTTTATATTTACTAAAGCGCTATGTCAGGTTAAATTTCCCGGACGAGCATAAAGCACAAGCTTTACTATAATGCAAGTGTTAATTGGTAAGTAAACAATGCAAACAGCTTGAAGAATTTTACATCTATGTGTTAAGCGGACGGTGCCCTCAACTTTACCGTCTGTAGCCACTTTTACTAAAACAAAATTGATAAAGCACATTTTGAAACCAGGGATCTGCTGGGACTTTGTAAATACCGCGAAATTGTGAAGACTGAAACATTTAGGTGAATATTTAAAACATACAATACAAAAAAAGCAACTAATTGTCCAAGAACAACGAAAGATTATAAGTTCGACCCGTATTTCGTCCACCAAGCTACCCTCATCAGAAGATGATTAGAACTAATTTTTATAACTACCCTTAGTTTCTATATATGCATCTTTTATAATTATTTTCTTGCATAATTAATGATCCGTAAAGAGGTAAACTCTTAGTTTACTGATCCCCAACCAAATCGTCAATCATCATATCAATTAAAAATGCAGACTGTTAGTTATAGTACTTTCATCATTGTTCATGCTATAAAAACATTTAGCTATCCAACAGTTTGTTTTTGGCTATGTTTTTGACTAACATTAAATAACTAAAGTCTATTTTATGCTTGTCTTCGAAAACCTATTGGGCAACGGAAGATTTCTCTAATCTGCCATACTTGGTGAGTCATATGCTCCTTTAAAATAGTTACAATTGCCCTCTTCGCCTGCCCAATATACTGTTGACTACAATTTTAACAAGTAAATTCACAAATCCCGGATAATCCGTTGTTTTCAATTTTGCTTTGTAATTTTCTAACAATTGTTGCAAGTTCTTGCCACACGATTATATTAATATCATTCCCTCTTCTAATCGTCTGGTAAATTGCCGTTTGTATAGAATGGATACAAGATTACAGTCAGATAAGGAGTAAGTCTATTAGTGAACAATGTATAAAACTGAAAACATTCGTAACGGCGCTACTGAACTGTAACAAAAGTCATGTATAAATAGAGACTAAAGACATTTTAAAAAGCTAATTTTAATCATGTTCTTTATGCCAAATTGACTTGATAACAACTGATCTCTTATTTTTGTCCAATCCTCCCCCAGGTGACGTGTAACCTTAGTAAAATGGTTTCCTATATTTACCTGTTAACAGAGTAGCTAGTTCAACGGCATAGGCGCTCTGCGAGTTCCCTATAGCATCGAGGCAGTCTCTGAGGGCAGTCTGTGCAACAGGGGACGGTCGAGGAGCCGTTCTGCACCGAACGGCTTGCACCTTGTTGTAGACCGCCAACGCCCGTCCGAATTGCGGCGATAGAAGCAGAGATTGGATGGCGGCGATACGTCCTTCTAGGCCGCCTAAACCGCCGCCTGCGCCAGCCTTTTTCAGCTGCAGCTGCAGTCTTTGCACCGACGCCACCAAGTCACCGTAGGCTGAAAGCATAAGAAACTATTATTATATATGTACGTAGGGCTTCCTGCATTTTGGTGATTTTTTGAAGTTTTTCCCGATATTTCCCCAACTTATTTTAGATTTTGGAATTCTCAGATTTCTCGAGGTAGGTGGAAATCTGGAGGGCAAATAATTAAGTTAAATAATATGAGAAGTATATTATTCATCTTCATCATATCAAATATCATCGTAATCTAAATGCATTAATAGCGAGTACAAAACAAAGTGTTTATAAAATCTGCTAAACGTCTTCGCGACTTTTATAGAAAGTGCCCTGGAATTCCTGAAACACCAGAGCCGAACCTTATACATAGGGGAACATGGTTGAAAGCAGCTTTTTATTATGCTGAAAATTGTCAGTAAATAAAACTTTAATAATACTACAGTTCAATCCTGCCGAGGCTGCAGCTATTAAGGAAAGCCCCAGACACAATTTCTAGATATTTCCATTGAAACTGATGTAAAAACTATTCATACCAACTATAAAGGGATGCATGACGCAATAGAGAAATTACAAAATAGTGCATTGGCGTCTGCGGAATCCCTGCAAATAGAATACCACGTAAATTCACTGCTACATGCTACAGATGATGCACAAAATGAGCACGCCAACCAAAAGTTCGAAAGTGTGTTAAAGAAAGACACTGATTTTAATAGATTAAGACAAGTTTGTGATGATACTGCTGATAGTCATAGCGCATCTACAGATCCGTTAGGTGAGTACAAAGACTATTTTACGTGTGTCTGTATTACATCAGTAGATGTCGAATGGTCGTTCGCCAAATACAAGAACGTATTTTCGCCCACAGCGAACATAACTATCTGAGATAAATATGGAAACATCACGCTAGTTAAGAGGATAAATACATATAATGATATATTTACGTGTAACAGTTTAGTGCGTTTATTAATAATTACTTTGTATTATTATTTTATTACCCTTGCTATGATGCGTACGTCTATGGCGCGCATTACATTTCTCACAGCCTTAATTATCACATAACCCTAGTCTGTATAACGTATTCTTCACAAAGGTTTCAGACATATTTCTCTACCTTAGATGAAGCAAAAAATAAGTATTGAGCACACTACTTGTACCATTTACTCAACACTTTGATTACTTAACACAATATTGGTTCTTGAAGACTTCTACACACAAACTGTTGAATGTACATATATGACCTCTCGCAAGTAATAATATTGCCGGTTACAGTCTTATTATTAATTCCTGCACACCGAATAGGTAATAAAAGACGGCCAACAAGTGCCAATGAATTGACAATGAAGAGAAAAGGGAGGGACGGATGCAACATGTAAGTAAAAATACAAGCACCACCAGGAACGTTGGCATTCTTCTTCATTAGTGACAATAAACCAGAGGCACAATTATAATCCTACTTAGAGTAACTTATGATGACGGCTTATTTGTGCTTCTGTATGGAATGTAGCGCCATGGCATGCTTGTGGAATATTAAATATTCGTTTGAATTAAGCTTCGGTGTCTGTCACGTTCATGATTATTTTTCAAAATGTTAATGTAACTGAAATACATCTGCAAAGGTTGCATTATAGGCTAATGCATATATTTTTATTGTAACAAGAAGACATGAGTTATTCAGATAACTGAAGACTTCACACGCGAGAAATATACGTGGGGTAGAAAATCTATTATAAATGTTTCAATTAATTTGTGAAAAGCTTGTAAGTCGACGGTGTACATAAATAATTTGTAAGACAGAATACGGTATGTTATAGTATAGTAATGGTATCCATTCATATGCAGCAGCGTACATGGATGGTATGCAAACTAATGACAAGACGAAGCACCTCTCATTTATTTGTAAGTCTTAGATAGTATGCAAATCTCTTTAATATACTCATTACTTGCATATACTAATTGAATATACATTTCTACAGTTTTTCGACAATTGTAGAAAAGTACTTTTGCAGTTATCAATGATTTTGCCTAGTCTAAGATATATATTTTTAGACTGTGACTTTTATTCAGTTCTCTTGTGCTTCAGCAATACAGCTAAAGGGTGGTCCAACCATAATGCACGATGTTAATTGTGAGTCATACCTTAACGTCAAGTTTTTTGCTCAACTTAATTTGATATTTCTTTGTTTCAGTGTTTGACAAATTCAACCATGGAGAGGTACACAATTGAGCAGCGCGTTAAGATTATTGTTGAAGCCTTTTACGAAAATGGGCGTTCAAATCAAAATGCATTTCGTGCACTTCGTGACTTTTTTGGTCAGCATAATCGACCAAATGTGTCCACAATCGGGAGAATTGTGCGCAAATTTCAGCAAACCGGGTCTGTAGGAAATGTGAAAACATCTGTGCATGCTCGCCCAGTTCGTTCTGCGGAAAACATTGCTGTTGTGCGCGATAGTGTAGCAGAAGAGCGTCAACCTCGACTCGTCGTCGTGCCCAAAAAATTGAACATTTCACGAACATCACTGATGCGAATTTTGAATAAAGATTTGAATTTACACGCTTACAAGGTTCAATTGACTCAAGAGCTGAAGCCTACTGACCATTTCAAGCGTCGTCAATACGCCGAATGGTTGGTTGAACAGACAGAAGTGAATGGTGACTTTACAAAGAAAATCATCTTCAGCGACGAGGCACACTTTTACCTCAGTGGATTCGTTAACAAGCAGAATTGCCGCATTTGGGCAAATGAGAATCCACGAGTGATTGTTGAAAAGCCGATGCATCCACAAAGAGTGACTGTTTGGTGCGGTTTATGGGCTGGCGGCGTCATCGGGCCGTACTTCTTCGAAAATGAGGTCGGCCAAGCAGTTACCGTGAATGGTGTTCGCTATCGCGAGATGATAACGGACTTCTTGTGGCCAGAAATTGAGGATATGGACCTGGACGATATGTGGTTCCAACAGGATGGTGCCACTTGCCACACAGCCAACGAAACAATGGCACTTTTGCGCGAGAAATTCAATGGCCCTGTTATCTCACGTCGTGGCGATGTTAATTGGCCGCCACGATCATGTGATTTGACACCGTTGGACTTCTTTCTTTGGGGATATTTAAAAGAAAATGTGTACGTCAATTAGCCAAGAACAATTCAAGAGCTAAAGGATGAGATAATTCGGCACATTAACGACATTTAACCTCAATTATGTCTCAGAGTCATTGAAAATATGGACCATCGGATAGAGGTATGCCACCGAAGCCGTGGTGAGCATTTGGCCGATATTTTGTTCCACACATAATTGTCATAGATCCTTCTATCATAATAAAAAATATTAAGATAATTCTCTGAAAACTTTTTGTTTTATTTACAATTAACATCGTGCGTATTGGTTGGACCACCTTTTATATGATATTTATTTAATTTCTCTAAGTTATTAAAACATTATTAAATTAAACACATGTTTCCTAAAATCAAATAAATATAATTTATACGTTTCATAAAATTGATTTATTCAAGAATCATTATCCATAATCATGATAAATTCAATGAACCTTTTTTCTCTGTGTATTCTAGTTGCGTAAAGTATTGTTATAATAAAGAAATGAAAAGTGCTCCTTGGAAACAGACGTCATTAAATTTAAAACTTAAATAAAAATCTGACAACATATAATAAATAAAAATAAAAAATAAAACAATTTTTAGGAAGATCAAACCAGAAATGTTGTCATTGGGCTATTGTATTTCTATAATTAACATAGTAATTATAACAAAAACTTTCTTTTAAGAGGAACATATAAGAATTTTCTTTTTATCTTAAACCGACTTGATGTAGAATAGCGAATTTTATGTTTTCGTGATATTTGCCAATAACTTCAAAAAGTTAAATTTGAGGATAGGCTTAGGTTGTGTACCTATATACCTAATTTAATAATTAACTAATATCTATGTGCGGAATGTTCCAGAGAACTTCAAAATGTCAAAATATAGAGGGTAAACGTACCCAGAAATTTAGAAAAGAATAAAATCAACGAGACCGACCGATTTTTCGAAAATTATGTAAATACGAGTAAGTAGGGTTTTTGAAATATCGAATTAGTTAGTTAGTCCTTACTACCAAAAACAAGACAATAAAAAATGCCAAATCTACCTTCTGTTTTAATCATAAAATGTAAAAAGAAAGAACACATAAATAGTCCAGGCAATGTGGTTTGACTTGCAAAAGGTCAGACAGAAATGAAATTTGGTAGGATCGTAGGGCTCCCGATGGTACCTAAGTTTGCAACTTGTGGGGGTACCGCTCGAGTGGTTGAGGGTGAAATACTGTGCATCCCTGCACTTTTTGAGGAATGGCGCCGTTATTTGGAGTGATATATAAAAAATGTAGATTATACAATTCTGCATCGTTTTGACCTATTTTCTGTCTGCGAATAATGATTTCCGAGATACATCGTGTCAAAGTTGGGCGCTGATTTGCAATTTTCAACAAAATCACATTTCCTTCACGGATAAGTACGAAGATCGACTACACACAATTCCCCAATTATTATTTTTATGAAAGAGCAATATTCTGTGGGTCTGATGATACCTAATTTGTAAGGTTTGGTTGTATACAACGAAAGATGATTTTTTGAAGATCGTCGCGACCTACTCAAATATCTGGATTTTTTAATTATTCAATATGGATAATTAAAACAACATATGTATATCGACCTTACATACCAAGATCAATATATGCTTGTATATTTTTGTATAATTAACAAATATATTACATTTTTGCATACATGATATAAAATATATTAGTTTCAACTTATCTCCACAAATAATGGGGAATTGTTTGCAGTTGCAAACAAATTGCAATAAACGCTCAACTTTGGAGCGCTGTATCTCGCAAACTATTGGTCGCAGACAACTGTTTTCCACTCTCACCCCTCAAACGCCCCCCCCCCCCCCAGGTCACAAACTTAAGTGTACCATCATCAGGAGGCCTATGTCTACCATCCTACCAAATTTCATTTCTGTCTTACCTTTTGCAAATCAACAATGCCTAACGAAGAACTGAACGCGAGTTTTTCTAAATAAAACATAAATAAAAGTCGCACTAACATTTTGTTTAATCTGGTACCGTTAAAGAGACTACAATTTCCGTAATATTTTCATTTTCAGTCCTCAAAGAGTCCCATGCCTTTACGCCAACAACAATGAGTGTTGGTGTAAGCTGGCGGTACTGTGGCAAAACCGACATGTTATAGTACTATATTCTAAAGAAACCAAATACACTGTTTTATTGTTTAATGGGAATAACATAGGATTTCTTGAAGATCAACACTTTGCCT
The DNA here is from genome assembly GCA_037954035.1 of Rosalia funebris. Lineage (NCBI taxonomy): Eukaryota > Metazoa > Arthropoda > Insecta > Coleoptera > Cerambycidae > Rosalia > Rosalia funebris. The sequence continues at coordinate 13,346,020 of JAZFAV010000002.1, read as the reverse complement.
TGCCACGCCTGTGGTACGCAGAACACTTTGAAACACCGGCACCTACGCCACTATTTCTAGTGTACATTTTGGAAATATCGCAGACCGATAATTAGAATCCTTTTTCGAATAAACATTCCCAATGTTGGGCGATTTAATTAAACCTGTTGCAAAACCAATCTCCACGATATAAAACGTAATTTATATTCTTCTTGCGGACTGATTGGAATCGAACAACTGCACAAAGGGCATCCGGATTTGCCGGATATAGAAGTGGCGACCAACGCATAGCTGTATACAGGTAGGTATGTGGAAGAGCGTTGAAATTATAAAGCAAATCACGTGACGGGCATAGTTACGCATATTGAAAGGAAGTGAATACTGTCAACTAGCAATTGAGGACCTGAATAGATATACTCAACATATTTCTGTTATATTTTTTCTGTTATTACAAATATTCACTCTGTTCAATGAATTCTTAGAGGTGATAAACGTTATAAACATTAAGAAGTACGGGACAAAAAGATAGCCCATGGCATATTTTTTAATTGTTTGGATATATTTACACTATTATAAGATTTTTTCGAGATATAATCTTTTTTTAAAGTAAAATGCAAATGTATTTTGTTAATTTGATCGTTAATACTATATTTGTTTAAGGTTTGATGTTTACAATAGAATTTGTAATGGGACAAAAAGATAGCACACTTGTTGTTTGTAAATAAATTTCGCCTAAATCTAGTTGCGTAAATAAACAAGTCCATTGATTTTTGTTACTTTAATAACTAATTTTGTTTTTTGAACCCATCTAATGGGTCTTGCAAATTATTTAACACCTTTTGAGCGTGCTGAATCCCATTATAAGGATGAAACATCGCAAGCTATCCATTTCCAAACATTTCCAAAAACAGGATGGAGTAGGAAAGTTATTTCTAACTTTCTAAATAACCCAGAGGGCTATAGGAAGAAGAAAATACTAGGTAGGCCGTCAGTATTAATCAGCAGGGAAAACAGGCTGTTTAGAGGATCACTTCAGATTCATGTTTGACAGCTCGGAAAATTGCACAGAGGACTGGAGTTCAAACTGATATTAAAACCGGAAGGAGGGTCATTAATGGTGCCACACACTAAGAAAAGAAAACTGAAAGGGATGCCACCGCTTAGTAATGGTTACGAGTAAGCAAATTGCAATAATATTGCGCCGCCACCTCGATAATATCGAAGGCACCTCCGGAGCATGCCTCTAGAGGCTTCGGATCAATAAACAAAAGTTACCACGTTGTTTGCAAGGTTAGAATTACTATACTGATTTTGTTAAAATGTCGAAATTCGAACGAGAAGCATTTCGTACATCGACCTAAAACTATCGTGACACACACGAAAATAGCCGTTTAATTAATAGAAAAGATAAGGAACACCGAAAGTAGTTTATCTGTGACCATATCAACTGAAATGAGGAATGGAGGAAAATTGTATTTTCAGATGAAAAAAAAATTAACCTTGATGTTTACCTTGTTTAAATAACCCTGATAGTTGGGAATACTATTTCCAAGACCTACGGAAAGAAGAAAAGGTGTTTTTGAAGTCGATGGAGGAAGTGTGATGATATGGAGAGGCATAGGATACAACAAGAAAACGGGAATTGTTTTTGTTTCTGGCATAATGAACAGCAGGCATTATCTTAAATTAATAGATAATCAACTAAAAAGGTATTCAGAAACATCACCACACGAAGAAGTTGTTTTCCAGCAATATAATTCCCCTGTATGTACCGCGAAAATACTAAAGTAATTTTTTCAAGACAGAAATCATGAAGTTCTGGAATGGCCAGCGAGGTCCCCGAATTTTAACATTATTGAAAACGTCTGGGGAAATCTTGCCAGGGCTGTTTACAGACCATTCCAAAACGTTAAAACACGTGAACCAAGAAGAGTGGGACACATTTTCGGAAGAAAATGTTCCTCGTCTCGACGACTCCCTTCCAAATCGAATGGTAATTGTATTGGAAAAAGAGGAGCATATACAGGATACTAGAAGTATTTTTTCATTTTTATTGTAATCGGTTTTTGTTTTATTTCAAGTTTTGATATACAATTTCTACAGCTGTGCTATCTTCTTCTCCCGCCTAAATTGTGATTTTAATTGATTCTTTTATAAAAACTACAATTTAAATAAATATAAAACTAACAAAATACTATTCAATTTTAGTAAAGAAAAAAATACATTTTGTAAAATATTCTATAATACTGTAAATATAAACAAACAAGAAAAATATTGCAGGGGCTATCTTTTTGTCCCGGACCTTAGGGTCTATTTTAGGCTATAATTTAGCAAACTGGTACGTTTTTATTGACCCCGGAATCCTTATTTTGAGTAATAAACAACTTACCTGATAATATCTTTCCTCATCCCTTCCTCTTAACAACAGTTTAAAGTTTTCGGTTTGATGCTATCTAACGAATTTAATTAATACTAGTTTTTCCTTTTCTAGCTTTAAATTATAAATCGATTGCCCAGTTTGTTTGTCTATTCCAAATTATTACCGGAAGATTCAACTGAATGAGGGATAATTGTAGAATCATATTACTATCTCCGAGTTGGTTGAATCTCCTTTCAAGTTTTCTTGAAGAATAAAGTATACGAGGGGGCATCCAAAAGAATAAATGAGAATTATTTTCTGTAGATAAGTGAGTTGGCAGTGCTACCCCCTCTCACTAGGTACATTTACAATACATTCCTCCTGCTCGGTTGGTCAAGTATAGTTCATGTGAAACCATTGCATTGCAAAGAGTAATTTTTTTAAACCCACTCCAACGCTTTCAGCGATTTTACGATGGTAAACGTTCAGGAGCAACGCTTCAACATCAAATTCTATTTCCTGTTAAATAAAACAGTAGCGGATGCGGTTTCGATGCTTCGCGAAGCTTATGGGAAAGGAACTCTAAGTTACTTAAGGTTCAGAATATATGAAAATATTCAAAAACTGCTGAATGCTACCATGTTTGATCTTCGCAGAACAATCAACGAATTAGAGAAAACAATTAGAATTCCTGAATTATGCCAAACAATCCTAACTGAAAATTTGATGAGATATGTCGCGGCAAAGTTTGTTTCTGACTTTCTGCTTTCCAATGACCAGAGAGAAAACCGTCTGTGAGTGTGAAAAGAATTAAGGAACAGGCAAAGGCTGACTCTGATTTTTTGTCGAAAGTCATCACAAGAGATGTAACTTGGTGTTAGAACTATGACCCCGAAACAAAACAGTACTCCAATCAGTGGAAGACACCATAGTGAATCATAATTAATATCTGGATGCGGTAAAGCGATTTCGTGAGGCAGTGCGAAAAAAGGAGCTAAATGGTGAAGATCGGGGGACTGATTTCTTCATCATGACAACGCGCCTACCCACACAGCGTTGAAAATCAACTAACTTTTGACAAATAACGACAACAATTTCACACTTGACCCCTGACAGATGATCCCTGTATATCAATATTTAAGTCTAGAATCAAAAACTAAAAAAATATTACTAAAGAACTTTTTCAACCAAATCAATAATATGAAAAAAATATAATTTGCAATTTTTGAGATTACATTTGAATATTAAAAATGAGAATACACATTTTTTTATATGCAACACATTGTATCTTATATATACAATTTGATTACAATTAAATATGCTTTGCAATGAAATATATGTTACATATTTTTTTTTTCGATATTGCAATAAAAATGAGAAAAATTAATTTATTTTAATAGCAACTCTGACAATAATGAGTTGCTACTGAAACGGTGCGTTTTTGGTTCTGAATTTTACTTCGATAGAATGACGCCTTAATTTTTCCGATGGTATATAAGCCCACTTCGAATGCTATGTTCTTTAAACAACAGAAACGTATAAGTAGTTCCGGAATATTTAATCGGCATAATACTTGCCACTGGTCAACAAAATCCACAAATAACACAACTCCAGTAAATCGATAGGGGGGATTTGTTCAATTTAAATTACAAGGTCGAGTTGAGGTCAAACACCCAATAAGTTCTATGGACATACTCACCGTAAGCAACATGGACCAGTTCCTTTTCGGCAGTGGGTGCAGGAGTGGCCGATCTGGACGACTCCTGACCCTCGTCCTCTGTGAAGGCATCATTAATAGTACCCTGTGGTCTGCTTTCTAAAGCTTGTAACTTGCGAGAACCTCGAAGAGAGCGGTTGAGGAATTCTGTTTGAGCAGCTATTCTCTCTTCTTCTTCCTTTCGCTTCCTGATCTGTTCCTGAAAAAAAGACAATAGAATATGTTAGTGGTAAATGGAATAGGCGGATAATAAATAGTTGATTCTGTGGTATTCTACACCGAGAGAACGATTTATTTGTAATGGATTACGTGTATGACAAATAAATATTGATTTAGATATAGGGAAATAAATATTAGTACAGGTATAATAATAGTAATAATAAGTTACTCTTAAATAAATAATAACTTCGAATACATTAGCAAATTCCGATCAGGGTAAACAGATAGAATTTAATATTATGATTGATTAGGTATGAAACACATTGCTTATATGACATAAATGTGTTAAGTTTCTTTATGTATAACAAATGCACATTTAAGATCACATATTTAGATTGTTGCAACGTTCCAAATTAATAGCATACCATGAATCTATTTCAATTCATAAGTACCAAAATTGATGTATAAAGAGATTACAACACGCAAAAAGACTTTCTTCAACAATGCAACAAGCTATAATAGTTTTAGTTTACGTTTCAAACATATGCAAAAAGATTATACTTGACCAGCACTTTAATCTACTATTGATTATTATGTATACACCATTATTTAATAATCAATTAGTAATACCGATCTCTTAATTATTTTCCTATTTGAAATCTACAATTCTCTCTTTTCGCGTTCACTACAAGCCATCGATCCGACTAATAGGTATGCGTTAAACTAAACAGGACCGTACTTAGACTTTTTTAAATTGTAAATAAATAGAAGTTTCCAATAATACACATTTATAATATATATGCCTTTTTACCTGTGATTAATTTAATACATGTTCAATTTATGTTAGTTTCTTTTGTCTATTTGAGTCTTAAGTTTCCTTCTGAATAGATCGAATAGACTAAGGAAATGGAAAACAAGAATTTTGAAGCGATTCAATAGTTTGAAAGGAATTCACTTTACAAATTTAATTTATACCTGAACCAAGTTTTAATGTTAGTGTCATTAGTGCCATATGGAACTGCTTATATGTGTAAAACATGTAATATTTATAAAACCAACGACTTATACTACATAGACGTGAATCATTATTTATAATACAACTATGTAAATGATGACTTTTGGCATGAATGTTAAAAAACTGTTTCCAAAAGTGTATTATACAATGATTTTTCTACGATAGTCGTGGTATTAAAAAAATAGGAAGTACATATTACTTTACAAAATAAAATATCGCGTATTTGATCAATGACACTGTCACATCCCTATTTCATATTATTTTTTGCTGTCTTTGTTTGTAACTATGTATGTATTTTAAGCGTTCCCAGTTACCAAAACAAATAAACATTCATGTAGTGTTATGTTGTAATATATATCTAATTGCCAAACAAAATGAATAGTTTTATCATAAATCAGCAGAACAATGTTTTGAACTGCATTAATGATGCGGCAGAGAATCCGAGCTCAGGTATAGTGTCAGAAAGGTTAAAAAATCTACGGCGTCTAATATGATTGATAAGTTTGTCCAGTGGTTTGCAGATAATAAAGTTAACATTTATTGTGAAACTATGCTCTTGACCTACATTTACGAAGAGCTAAAGAAACTATAAATCTCAAGAATGTCGTCACCCTACTGGATGTTGAAGGAGACATAAGGAGACAATAAAAAAATATTGACATCTCAAGGTTTCCAAAGTTGCTTGTGGCTTATCTTAAACGACAAGGCGACGGGTACAAACCAAATAAATCTCGAATATTTACCAAACAGGAGCTACAAGAACTTTGTTGAGAGACACCAGACAATAGATCTTTTGGAGAATGTAAGTAATTTGCTTTTATATGAATAATTGATGTGGAAAGTGGTGTGTTAAAAATTGGATTCTTCTAGATACTGCTGTTGCGAAACGCTACTTATGAGGGTCTGTCGAAGGGATGGGTTAGTGAAATTGACCTTTGATAATATTCAACATTCTGGAATAATTGTGAATATACCATAAACCAAGTATGAATACATCGTACTCTTACCATTACTGAGAATATGTATTTTGGTGAATTTATGGTACTTTTCGAAAATATATTAATCAAGGCCTTTCTGTTATAACTGATAGTCGATATGATAACCTTACAATAGCCGTTTATTTGTTAATTATGTAGCTGGAAAATGTAACATGCATTCAGTTGGTATAGAGCGATGTGGTACATACAGGTGATTCATGCAGAAGGACAACGGCCCGCCTGCATTGGTCGATGCAGGCGACGATATAATGACCCTGAAACACACGGGGGTTAGAAATCCACGCAAGTTGTCGAGAATATACTGAACACTCGATTTAATATAAAATGGTAATTGTTAAACAAATTTACGAAAAACAAATAAAACAGAGGAGGATTCAGATAATTGTTATCTATACAATTAATTTACTTTATTACAAATATATATTGTGTAATTTAAATAATTAAGGGTTATGTTCTATAATATTTTTCTCCATGTGTTTTTCACTAATAAAAATTTTATATTTTATTTAGCAATGTGTAAAGTAATGAATTGTGTGTGAAGTAGTCGATTATTCAACAGTCATTATTTCATACACTAGTGTGACAAAGATCACTACACACTTTCGGCAGTATATAAATTACTGTTTTACGTACTGCCATCGAAAACAGTTTATTGATTTTGTACAACTTTTTAAGAAATCATGAAGTTTGTCATTTCGAATGAGTTAAACCTACAGTTTCTCAAAAGCTAACTAAAAAATATCTAATATTGCTACAGATTTGCGTAGGATATTTGCAATCAAGAATTATATTTGCTCATTATATTTTCACAATACATGTCTGAAAAAAAAACATGCACGTATATGTAAATTCCATATAGGTACGTTACAAAAACAGAAGACTAATTTTCCATGAATACTGAAAGATTAAATGTTTCTCTATGCGTGCTTTGCCAACGAACTTAGCATCATCGAGAGATGACATTAACTGAGATTTAATCAATGCCCAACGATGTCAACTTAGTTGGCGAAATACGCGTCGAGAAACATGTAGTCCTTCGGTGTTCGTGGAAAATTTGTCTCCTGTTTTTGTTGCTGCATTGGAGGTTCCAGCTCCTACCCAGGAATAGGTACGTTACCTTTTAAAACACCGGAGTAATTTAAATAAACTGTGGCTGGAAAACTCACTGCTATAAATAAAACTTTAAAACTTACGTTAATGCGAAATAATTTTCTTGACAGCATATTACACAAGTCGTTATAAATAAACAGCTAAACCTTATCAAAATATTATTTATGGTGAATGGCACCTACTATTAAACTATCCAGTGCTGTGAAAACACTTGTCATGGTTATTAATATAAAAAAAAATGTTGGTAATAATTTAGTCCGCAGGTTTACAATCACCGTTTGCGTGCATTGAATCCCTGAATAATTGAATATTTTAATCGATTACGAAAATATTTTATTACGAACCTTGTTCGGGTAATAGTTGTTGTTGCAATTAATAACAGTATCGTCGCACATCGATGACACCATTATCGACCAGTCCACCTTCGGTAATCTCCTCGCATGACACAGTATACGTTATTTACAATAAATACGATATTGACTACACACGTTATTCTTAATAATTACGTGGATAACTATTACAAAAAAAAAAGTTCCGGAAGCGGCCGATGTACGCGGGAGAGAAGAGGACGGCAGACGTTCCGGTGCGCCTAACCTCGTTGCTGTTTGTGTTTTGTTTTACACAGGTAAATTGGTACTCCCACCAGTGGCATCACATGTGGTTGTGTGGAAAACAGTATTGGTAGAGGCAGCCTCATTAACACCGAATAAACAAAAGATTATTATTATGGTAATAAACGCACCTTGCGTTTTTCTATACGTTCTTCATTAGTTATTCGACGCCAAGACGAATGTTTTAATTAGTGGAAATTTCAGATCACACGTTTACAGATTGCAAACTTAGATTACAGAGATTTATTTTTGATAGATCTTGAGAAAGCAAAATAAACAGGGGACCAGTTTTCCTATGACACGTTACTTGACGCGCGGTTTGCCACCCAAGTCGACATCATCAGGAGATGATTACAACTCTGCGACGATGCCAACTTCTGCTGGCATCAGAATGTCCGATATTGAAAAACTGGTTGACGCAGCAATCCTATATCAAATTCCAGTCAAGTATAATTAATAAAGGAATTGCTTGAGTCTATTTTGTGTAAGAGAATATAATGAATATACATTGCCAGTTCACATCATAATTAATAGTAGTTTATAAAACTTTACCTTACAATACATTTTGTGGTTCAATTTAAACGAGAACCAATACTTTCACGGGCCCAAAAATATTAAATATCGGGAAGAAACCACACGCCAAGGTGTATTGGAAATAATTCCAGATAAATTAAACAAAAAACAAATCATTTATAGACATGAGGTTAATGATGATTTATAGTTATGACAAGAAGCTAATGATGGTTCCATGACCACGAAACATCCCTAGTACCGTTTCATGGGAATCGAATCGAAGTTCCTTTAAGATCAAACACAGAAGGCCAAACATTTCAGGTTTACTTGTTGTATACGAGGGACACTATTTATATTTTGAGCCTAATAATAAAAAAACATTAATTAGTCATTGAAAATTACTTTATCGTTTTTCAAAATATTCTCCTTCATGATCTATACACTTTTGCACGCGTTCGAACCATTTGTCAAAGCATTCTTTCCATTTCGCTGGAGATATCTCCAAAACATGGTTTTTGAACGCATCAACGGCTTCGTCTGCCGACGAAAATCGTTGTCCACGCAATTTTCTTTTGACGTTCGGAAACAAAAAGAAGTCATTGAGTGCCAAATCAGGACGGATGACCCATTAATTCGATTGTTTGAGTGTTCAAACATTCGGTTGTTAAGACGAGATGTGAGAGCATTGTCATGATGAAGATTCATCTTGAAACACCCATTCAGTCGACTGTCGTTTACTTTCCGGTTCATACGCATAGATCCATGATTACCTGTTACAATGTTATATACGTATTTGGAAGCACCGCCATTGTATTTCTTGAGGATTTGTTTGCACCAATCGACACGAGCATCTTTTTGATATTTTTTCAAATTATGTGGGATCCAACGAGAACAAACCAATATTTTACATATGCTAGTTGAACTAATGCCTCAATCTCACAGTAGGCCACATGACGATCTTACATTATCAGTTTTTGCTCAGCATCGATGTTTTCTGGCACAACAACTGATTTTGGACGACCTTCACGACTTTCGTCGGTGAGCGAATGGAGGCCACGATTAAACTCGTTATACCAGCGTTTCATAGTTGCAAAGGATGGCGATTTATCACCCAAAGTGGAAGTAAGTTGATCGATGCACTCTTGTCTTGATAATCCACGTTGAAAGTCGTAATAAATCATCACAAGAAAATTTTTAGGAGTTAATTCCATTTTCTCGCTGAGATACAATTTTCAAATCACTGTAAACAACACAAATCGCGCTTAAATGATAAAATGTTCTGAAGAAGGTTATCGTTAAAAATGTCAAACATTCCATTGAAAACGTCAGATGGCGTCTGACAACACTTAGTGTTGCCAAGGCTCAAAATATAAACAGTGCCCCTCTATTGTGTTAAAAACAAGTAAAACTTACGCTTTTTCTCTCATTCAATAAATGTTGAATATCTGAACATAGAAGAATTCTTCATCAAGAAAGGATCATCCTGTATAGATTAATTCACGTGTTGCTCTATAAAATGAAGCTTAATTATGAAGTTTGAATGAAATATCTTGGGAAAATAACGTAAACTTACTTTTTTATAATTATTTCCTGCACACTTTTTGTCGATTTTAAATATATTTTTTTCTGTTTACATAAAACTGTTTAAAAATAGTAAATACATTCAGGAGAGATTAGGAAGTGAGTAATAAAATGTGATAAAACGTAGTAAATTATTCTGTATTAGGATAATACTTTTATCTGTACATAAATATTATTATAAATTGTGCATTACTAGTTAATTTAATTGGAGGACCATGACAATACTACAACACTAACTTTATATTTTCAATTTAACTTACGTTCCCCTCACAGTTTCAGAGGCACAAAACTAATTTCCCGCTAAAAATGAATGACGCATCGGGGCTGCAACCACCGAAGGGTTCTCGATAATAATTATGGCCGAAAATGCATTTTAATTAAAGTCGCGAATGACGTGGTTTTGAATTATGATTTAGAAATCAGAAATGGCAATTGAAAATTGACGAAGTAAATCTTTTTGCTTTTGGTCATGTTAATAAAAAATATTAAGTTTGATCGTATATAGTGTCTAAAAAAAAATTAAATATATTTTTCTGTTTCTACTTTATGCATCATATTTCACATAGATATTTTCAGTAGAACTCAATATTTAAATATCTACTAATTTAACGATCTAGTTATTTAGGCATGTATCTTATATATGTTGATAAGTTACAAAAAACAAAGCTTCAAATTCATATGAAAATAATGCAATGATGACAACAAATATATATTTTACAGTTTCTAGCAACATGGTTTCTATTTTAACGTATTTCATACAACTATTGAGACTACTGACTATTTTGTTTTCATTACGCAAGTAAATCAATAAATATTTCTTTATGAAAAATATGAATTTCGACGATTAATCTTTAAAGCATATTTCTAGATGTTTTCAGCTTAATCCACTTAACCTCAGATTTTCCTTTTTTGATGACAATTATTTATTATAATTCGGCAAACTCTTGTTGAAAATTTGCTTTCCAAAAATATATAACACAAGTTACTTCTACTACATCAGTGTATTGTCTACACTAATACCACAAATCAAGGTTAACGTGCAAACTTCGTTGATTAACATTGGCTAAAAGTGGCAATTGTTTAATAAATAGGTAAATTAAATATCTAATTATTTGCTTTTAATATTTCGATTTCATAGATAAGTATGACATTACCATTTATTTATAAATTGATATAGTCATACAAAAAACTATTTATTTATAGAGTACTACATTAAGAATTTAGTACTGTAATCCTAAACATAATTAATGCGAATTCATAAAAAAAGGTATTTACTATTAAAAAGACTAAATAAGGAAGTGAGTACTATGTAACATTTTTGTTTGGTTTAAATACAATGTAATGTTACACAAAGTAAACAGAAAATAGTTAAAAGTACCGCGCAAAATCATTTTCGACACACCTCATTTTTATTAGTATTTTTAGTAGCCATTTTAGTAGTATAAATTCATACTAAACATGAATTTATTTGGGAATTCGCGTTTACTTCGAGTTTCCAAAATTACTAAATTAAAATTAAATTAATTAAATTAAATTAACTAAAAAACTTACGAACTGTTATCAAATATGATGAAAATAATACAATTTTATTAGTTCTTTTTCACTAATTAATATCATCAATATGAAGTCAAAAATAATGTTCTTTTCAATAATCTCAGAATAAAGGCAAACTGTTCACTTTAGAATTTATTGCTGCAGAATTAAAAAATGAAGACGTGGCGTCAGGTATAATAAATGTTCGTTCTACCAAATATGGTAAAATAACTGAATAAAATATGCTATTGTTACAAAATTTTAAAATATATCAGCATGAAATACATCGGAGTCTTTGTTTTTTTTTTTATTTAAAATTTTCTACTATAATTGTAAAGATTACAGGATTGTAGGTCAACTTGTATGTTCGTTTTAAGACTGATTATTTATTTGTATCATTAGAAAACATTATACGATGTAAGGGCAGGATACAATGATATCCTATTGACATACATACGTCAAACAATTGTTTTCATCAGGTGAGATCACCGCAATGGTTTTGCAAATAATATATAAGTGGGTTTAATCTCATATAATTATCATTAAATCAAAAAAAAAAAAACGAGAAATTGTGTGTTATATGCTTATTCTAACTAATATATATATTTGAGTTAATCTGCCGCCCCATTTTTATATACGTTTTTATATTTTTTTAGAAATAAGGATGTAAGATATTATCTTGGTCAAACGTAGTCGCGGATTTTAAAATAACTGTTGGATCTTGGGAAGGGACTGGAACCTTCGATGCAGCAACAAAAACAGGAGACCCATTTTCCACCAACACCGAAAGATTACACATTTCTCTACGCGCGTTCAGCCAATCAAGTTGGCATCATCAGGAGATAATTAAAAATGAAACTAAAAAAGTTTTAATCATATCCTGAGGATGCTAACTTGGTTGGACAAACACGCGTCGAAAAACGTATTATCTTTCGGTGTTCGTGGACTAATATCTTGTTCTATATATCTGTTAGAACTTGTTAATAATTATGGTACATTTATATTAACCATTTTTTAGTTGTTCAAATTGGTCGAGCAATTCTAGTAAAGTTTTCTTGCTATTGTAATAAGTAGTTTTTCAATAATTACGGTTTTAACGATAGATCCTAAAATTTCCATGACAGGGTTATTTTCAATTTAGTGTGTTAGTTAATGGAATTCACGAATATAGTAAGCGTTTACGAGTATGTTTGGACAACTTTTAAGAGCAACTCCTAGACTTTGCAGTAATATTAATTTCCAGTAGTTGATTTGCAAAACAACTGGAATGGAATTGTTGAAGTATGTACAACCATAGCTCTACAAATACTTCAAAGAGCTTGAGATAACTTGAAAAGGTGCATAATCCAAGGTGGGGACATTTTCAACAGTTACTTTAATTTGAATTTTTTCTCAAAGGAGCACGGCATACTAATTTTTTCTATATACAAGAATTATATTTTTATATTTTTAAAAACAAACAGCTGCACAAATTGTAATTAATATTAAGTTGCGACCCACTACTTTTTCGTGATTTAATAGTTAACGTTATCAACAATAGCATAACAACTGACGCATCACACCCTGTGCAAATGTGAGAAAATATTGTTAAGCTTGTTAATAAATAATTGTAATGTCGATCCAATAGCATTAATATAATATTGGAGATGTATGTTTATGTCTTACGATTAGATTAGGAGAAACGTGTTTAAGCGCTTGTTTGTATATCGTACTAATGGTAATAATTTAGCGATATGATTAGATGGTAGTAGTGTGTACATCCGTTGTCGTTTAAGTTTTAAGGTTGTATGAAATCAGAGATCAAAAAATAAGTTCTTATTGGAATAATCATACTTACGCTAAACTCGACCTATGTTTTAACATTGTACTTTAAATAATAGTTTTTTTTTATCCAACTGTCTCGACCGTATAATGTTCATGTTCAATTTTACGAGAGAACAATATATAGGGTGCATCGCAATATGTATCCTAGTAGACATTTCTTAGAAATTACAAAGAATATGAAATTGAAAATTTGTTAGTAAGGTTTCACAAGTTCTTAATTAAAATAAATATAAGCTCTATAATAAATCAAAAACTCTGGACCAAGCATGGGCTGCACAAATTAAAGTCGTAGAATTTACTCAGATAATAACATTTTAATTTCTTCTTTACTATAGACAGTACAATTTTAAACAATACTTTTCGATCATTTAAAGTTTTAATACCTTCAAGAACTACTATGTTCTCGATGAGTTAGTAAATGAAATAACTTAATTTCCTAAAGGGCAATAATTATTGGTAGTTGTGATAGTAGTTCACGATAAATTTAAATAGTTGAAATTTTCTAAATCTTGAACCTCGGAAATTATCAAAACCAAACGTTGCATTATTCAATATACTCTAGATTTTAATATTTCATTCATCATTATATGAAAGAAAAATTATTTTATTAAATTATTATAAAGTTATTTTTAACTGTAATATTAAACAGTTCAAGAAGTTTATTATTGAAAGGGATATATTTATAATATATAAAGTATCCAAATCATAAAATATATACCTTTGATGTTATGGTCAATAGCAACAATGAGGAATGTTGGTATCTCTTGATGCCTGTTTATTGCCTTCAAATGTTAAAGTACCACAAACTTTGAACTATATTCGTAAATTCTTGAATTGCATGATTATATTCAAGAAAAATACCGACGAATACATTATCCTAACTGGTTCGTTGTATGAGTCAAAATTGTGTTTCATACTCAATAATGAATACTTGAACAACACGAAGATGTTGGTGCAACATATTTTGTGAGCTCGGTAACCTTTTATGGCAAACCTTTTTATGTGTAGATTTGATATAGAAACCATACAAGATTTCAAATACACACACCATCAAAAGTATTGGACCCCCAATGTTTTGTATTAATAAACAATTTTTTTTTAAATATTGTATTTGTTTTTCAAAGTACGTTTTTCCTAAATGTATTTTTTTGTGATACAGGAATAATTTTTATAAATTTAGTCAATTAAAAAATAATGAGAAAAAAATTTGCAATTTTTAAGTAAATTTATTATGACAAAAATTAACAAAACATATTTCTTAACAAAGTAAACTACAACTTAAGAGTCAGTATGGCCTCCTCTGCTTCTCAGTAATATATTGACATGCCTGTGCATTGAAACAATCAAACGGTTTATAATATCTTGAGGAAAATTGTTAAATTCCTCTATTGCTCTAGAAACAAAATCCCACATGTTCTCAATGAGATTCATATCTAGGGACTTAGCTGGCCAATCTAATGTGTTCTAGTACCTCTTGAACCGTTCTTGCGCGATGTTACCTGGCGTTGTCGTCCATCAAGATGAATTTATCATCTAATTCGTCGCGTAGGGGATAAATAATGGGCCTGATAACATTTTTAATATAAACTTGACTTATCATATTCTGATTTATGGGAATTAATGGCGTACAGCAATTGAATATTATTCCTCCCCAAAACATTATTGTCCCACCATTGTAGGGAGCAACCTCACGGGGAAAATTTAGTCTCTTGACGACCTGGCTCTCTCCAGACCCTTTGCCTATTGTCATCACTCACCAGTCCAATTTTGGTTTCATCTGTGAATAAGACCCATCGCCACTGCTGCAAAAGCCAACCACTACGTTGCCGTACCCACTGAAAATAGGCAGCTCGATGTCGTGGAAGTAGAGTGGGTACCTTTAAAGGCCTTCTTGCACGTAAATTTACACGGTGGAGTCTTCTTCGAACTGTATAGGTCGATATAACAAGGCGAAACATACCTTGAAAGTGAGCCCTGAGGGCTGGAGCTGAAGCATTTTGGTGTCTACGGGCATATTGAACCAAATGCCGATCCTGCCATTTATTTGACACTCGAGGCCGATCACTACGTGGTCTTCTTTCCACTGTCCCTAAATATTGATACCTATGCACTGTTCGCACAATGGAAGATCTAGGATTGACTAACATCTCGGATATCTGATGGTTGGAATGTCCAGCATCATGCAAATCAATAATTATTGCCCTATTAAATGTAGAAATCTCACGTCCTGGCATTATAACGAAAGAAAAGTATCAAAGTCGCTTTGCTGAATAAACAATAAAACTGAAAAATATTAAAAAAAAAATTATAACTAATCAACAATATTTTATCTAGCAATTTATTTGATTTTGCTTAACAGCTAAATAACTCACCTTTGTTGTCTAGCAACTAAAACAAAATAAACATAGTCGAAATCTGTAATATATGGGGGGGTCCAAGACGTTTGACGGTGTGTGTATATTCCTAGAGACTCTGCCGTAGAGAGATATGTAGATGAGAGAAGTCAGAGGATGTTTCTTCAGTTTTTTACACCACAAAAATGGATATAGATAGTCTTGTGTTACAATCACAACAATACCAATACAATTGGCAAATTTCGCGTATCACATTGAAAACAATGAACAAGTACATTTCTTGATCTACTAATTAGAATTTTGTGCGCGCGAGTTTTCCCTTTTTTATCAGAAAAACACTGGCAAGATTGAGTTTTAATAAAGACACGTTTATTTTCCTTTAGGTATATATTAAAGTAAAAAGATGACAAGTGAAACCGTATAATACATGTGAGAAACTGACTGAAACTATTATCTACTCTGGGCTTAAGTATAAATCTTATCTAAACGACGAGGGTTGTTTATGTATTCCGATGTAAGGGCCACGTGCGTGTTCCCATATCGATGTGAAACGTCCTGAGTTGATGCTGATATAATTATATATACACTATAACCTACCACAATAAGTTCGTTAGTACTAAAAATGGACCGTTGCGGCTGAAGTTGATGACTAGGCTTTGTTTTGAATTTAACAATTTATTGATCTAACGGCTGCTCTAAATCCAACGGTCAATGATATTAGGTGACATTAATAAGCAATAGCATAAAAAATACGTTGAGGATTGCACAAATTTAATTTACAGGACAAAACTAGTACGCTAGATATTATTCCTAATGAGTTGCATCATTGTTGTCAATGTTGTCAACACAAAACGGTAATGCCCATAGTTTGCCACGTTTTCCATGTTCGAAAAAGGATAGTTAAGGATATTGCTAGAAGTAACGGATATTCTACACATATAGTAGATAGATCATATACAAAACGTAGATTTAGGGAAACTTTTTGTAACCTCACTATCTTTCGCCAAGACTAAAAATCGTAAAATTGAGCTCATTTTATACAAATCCCAATTTATCAGAGGACTGAAAGGAGTGTTAAAAAATTTGAAAGTGACATTAGTGCATTCTTGTAGCAACAAATTGCAGTAGCTTTTAGGAAACCTCAATGATAACATTGAAAGGAATGAAAGGTCCGGGATTTGCGAAATCAGTTGTCAAGATTGTCAAAAGTGTATTAGGCAACAATCAGAATAAATTGCAGTACCTTAAGGTGAGAGAAAAGTATTACCAACAATAAACTGTCGGATGCCTTTCTAAGTATCAAATTAGCTACTAAATGTGATATTAGCATGAACAAAGAAAAGAGCTTCGGTGTTTTGGTTAATATGACGAATGACATTCAACGACTCAGCAAATTCGGAGTTTACCTCATTACAGTTTACTAACCATGAAAGAAAATAGTTATAATAAAATGTTTAGATATAAAAGGCAGTTATTTAATAAAAGTGAACATATTATCTATTCACTCTTTATTGACCATAAAGAGAAATAGTTAAAGGAAGTGACACTATTAGTGAACGATACACGAAACTGGAAAAATTATTCGTAACTGTTTATCGAACCTGAACAAAAGTTAGGTATAAATAGATGCATACACAAAGTAATTTAAAGGTTAGTTTTAATAATTTCGTGGCGATGTTAACTTGTTTGGCGAAATGCGCGTCGAGGGACGTATAATATTTTAATGTTTGTACAAAAATGGTCTCCTATTTTTACCAACATTTTGAAGTTTAAGAAGACTTAAAAAAATATAATAATAATATTCATTAGTAACAGGGAATTAAGTAATTAAATATATACAGGTGGGAAGGGAATAAAGAAGCCATCCGTAGACGGCCACTATAGTTTAAAACGATTACGGCAAATCACTAACATAATGTTCTTGATTTAAAATCTCAAAATTGCTCCATCAATTGCTGCAGATAACGACAGGTAGTCTAAAGGAAATATTTTTATAGGACTATATAATTTTGCAATATTACTTCATGAGGTAATAGACCATTATTTGTGTAATAGCCTATTCCAACACATGTTATTTGATGGAACTAACCTGGTATTTTTTTATGCTGTCCAGCTGTTCCCTCGTCGGCTCCACCACCGAAGTCGGGGTTATCGGCGTCGGGGTTGTGGTCGGGGTGGTGCCGGTGATATTATTGTTATTCGTAATCCTAGCAGGTAACTGTGGAGCAGGTGCCCTATTGACTAGTCGTCCGTCTTTCTCTATCTTGAGGTGGTCCCTGGGTGGGGGCACTGGTTTGGTCGCCGAGTCGGGCAACGGGGGCTGGATTGTGGTTGTACCGTTTAGACCACTCTGAAAGGAAGAAGAAATCGGTTATTCAACGTTCTTTGTATTGCATGAAGTATTTTTGGAAACACTGGCTGGCTTTAGAATTATATGAGTATATACTGGTATTGTTATTGTGTATAAAACAGTTAGTGAGGTTTTATTTAAACTATAAATTATACAGGTATATTATTTTATTAAATAATAGATGTGGTGTATTCACGGCTAAAAAGAGATAAGATTTTCACTTGAATAGATATTTTCTTTTCTGTTCCTTCGTCAGTAGCGGATCGTTATTGCTTGTTAAAAAACAGAAAACAGAATACAAAATAATACACCAAACTGGTATAATCTGATATAGAGAAGACTACCAAAGATTCAGTAGTATGTTTTAACAAATCAGTATGTTTTAACAAGTTGTCCAATCGATGTTTAATTTTTCCATGTTAAAATGTATTTTTTATGTGGTACAAAAAGTGTTAGGGAAATTATAAATAATTGTTATTGGTCTGTAACTGATTACTTTGTATAAGAATGAGACATATTCTTGAAGTTCTTCAAATACTAGGAATAGGAAATGTACCAGATATTAAATAGGGATAGAAATTTTCGTAAGTGGACAACCAAATACCGCAGAACATTCATGAAATGGGAAAGCACTACGTACTCCATCTAAACTTATACTCGTAGTTAAGTTTCGGTCTAATGTATTTTAGGGCATCATAAGTATCATTTTCAGATATATGTACATTCAAGTGAAAATTTATTATCTCCATCTACATATATCACTATGACTAGGGGTAATTATTTGACTGCCAGGAAAAATTGCTTTAAAAAAATATGCAAAAGCGCTGGTTATGTGCTGTGGTTTCTGCAATGCAGTATCCTCAGGAATAAAACTTGCACACTTTAACGTATATCCAAAAATTTTATAGATCACAATTCTTTTACGTTGATATTATCCAAAAACTAAATCTAAACCATTACGCTAAATTAGATACCTTAATTAAAAAATACTTCCTGAGGGAAACTTGGTAATTTTTTAAAACCTTCAAGAAAATTTTTAAGAATATTTTGGATTAAACAAATTTTATCTTCAATCGAATTTTTCATATTTTTCACATTTTCTATAAAATTCTTTTACGTCAAATTTGAAAACTTCAATGTCTATTTCAATAATATTCAGTGTGTTCTTGTTTGATAAACCGTTTTCGAGAAAAATCAATTTAATTTGTTTTTGTTTCACGCACAAAATTACATTGTAAAAAATTTCGTTACGAAAAATTTCATTACAAAATTAAAATTACATTTTATTAAATTATGTATAACAATACCAAGTTGGCTTTGATATCAATGACATAATGATATGGTAAAGTATGGTATAACTATACTAAACTGTGGATTCAGACCAACGAAGAAATAAGAGATTGTGGAATACTAAAAGTGGAGTGGAAAAGCCGTACTTAATTAAAATATAGTTAAATCATAATTAGAAGTAAGTTGAAAGTTAGATATAAGCATAAATAGTTTTGCTATAGATTCTTGTGTAGTTGTTAATTGTATATCGTAAGAAAATTTGAGTTTTAAAATAGTCATTTAATAATAACCCGAAAATTTTGCATAGCTTTGCTTTAAATTTTTTTTCTGACCAAAAATTACATTCATCAGTGTCAATCATCTCTTGATGATGCCAATGTGGCTGGCCAAATGTGCGTCGAATAAGGTGTAATATTTTGATGTTGACATGAAAAACGGATCCCCTATTTTTATCCCCTTCGATGTTTGCTGCATCGAAGGTTCCAGTATTTTCTCAGAATACAAATTACTTATAAAAAAACATGAATTTCTCTCAGAAAATCCTGTCATTCCTATTATCTTTGAATTAACGTTTTCTCCCAAAAGCTTATTCATTATATGTTTTTTTTCAAGCATAAATGTTAATAAAACCAGTACTCCACCTTCGTCATAATACTTTTAAATAGTTTGGAAAGTGGCATTAAACGTGGATATATTAACAACTTTATAAATAATGTAATTATATCACCATTTATACCTGGAATTACCTATCAAACTGGTTTATTTCTTGTGTTAAATATAATTAATGTTTGCTGATTGTAAGGTTCTGTGTAATTAACTGTTGAAATTTTCTCATACCTGTGTTTTAATGTTTAGGGTTCCTATTTAAAGGTACATATTTATTTATCTTTCATTTTTATTTTTGGATAACATTACAACTAATGATTATGGTACCTATATAGCTAGGGATACTCTTAAATCATATGGGTATGTGTGTTTCAGTCTACAGTTGCTCAGGATTGTTTTTACTTGATACAGTTGTTTTATCATCATCATTAGGTCATCAGTCCTAAGACTGGTTGGGCGCTAACCTCCAGCTTATCCTATCTTGTGCTAACCTACGCATTTCGCTAATTGTGTTACAACCTACATCCCTTACTATTTGCGAGCAGTAGTCTAATCTAGGCCTACCTCTGCCTTTCTTCACTCCTATTTCTGCCTCCAAAATATCGCGGACTATTTCCCCATGTCTCAGCAAGTGGCCTACCATTCTATCTCTTCTCTTCTTTATGTTTTTCCACATACTTCTTTTCTCGCCGACTTTCTCTAATACTTCTTCGTTTCTAACCCTATCAGTCCATGGTATTTTCACCATTCTTCGGTAATACCACATCTCAAAAGCTTCTAATTTCATCCTACTTCCTGCTTCCCCTACCGTCCAGGTTTCGTAACCGTATAGTGCCGTGCTCCATACATATGCTTTCAAAAATATCTTCCTTGTTTCTAAGTTTATTACCCCCGAGCATAAAACTGCTTTCTTTTTGTTAAAATCTACTCGACCCTGCGCTATTCTTTGTTTTATGTCTTTATCGCTTCTTCCATCCCAATTTATTTTACTTCCTAAATAAGTGAAGTCTTTAACTTCCTCCAATCTTTCATTATTAATTTGTACTTTCGTCTTTCCTCTGCTCTCGCGTCCTCTGCACACTAACACTTTAGTTTTGTTTTTATTCACCCTCATTCCGTATTCCTCTGTCAATATTGCCTCCATTTCGTTCAATGCTGATTCTAAATCCTCCTTACTAGATGCTAATACTGCTATATCATCAGCGAATCTCAGCATTTTTAGTTTCTGTCCCTGTACTTTAATCCCGATACAGTTGTTTAATTGATAATATTAATAAACGTAAATTTAAAGGTCAGTTTCCACTAGTAGGGTACGTTCACCAATTTTAAAACTATGTAATGCCGAATAATCTAATACATCTTGTGCATGAATATCTAGGAAATTAAATTGAACTTTTGTTAAGAAAATAAGTGTTTTGTTTCATATTAAGGACACTATTTTGAAATGTCTCTTACAAAAATTGTCACTAGGTACTGGTGCTAAATAATAAATTTTCAATTGATATTATAGTTATTTATTACATTAGGAAATTAGCAAGCTTTTAAAGGCTTTTAATTCCCGAATGTAGTTCACAATGTTTCACCCATGACCACGGGCAAACCGGTCAATTAGAAGGTGAAAAATTCTGGTTTTAAAAAACGTCAGATTTGATAGATTTGTTTTGACCAAGAAATAAAATCGAAGCGCGGTATTACGAATTTTAATCCACTAATGTATTAGAAGGCCTCTAATCCACGAAAAACAGACGTACTAAACCTTCCTAGTATAGTGGTCGTGGATAAAATACTTTTATCCACGACCACTATATTAGGGAGGTTTAACACGTCTGTCTTCCGTGAATTAGATACCTTCTAATACACTAGTGGATTAAAATTCATAATACCATAATAATAAAACAATAATGTCTTAGAAACGACTCCAAGACTTTCTAGTTTCAGCTCAAAATCAATATTCTTGATCAAAATAAATCTGTCAAATCTGAGGTTTTTCATAACCATAATATTTCACCTCCTAATTGACCGTGGTCATGGATAAAACGTTGAATTACATCCGGGAATTAACAGACTTTAATCCGCTCGAAAAAGTGGGCGCTCTCGGCTTCGCCTCGGGTGTCCATTTTTTCTCGTGGATTAAAAGCTTGTTAATTCCTTTATATAATTAATAACTATTAAAGAGTATCAAATGTGTTTCTATTAATATTTGTTTAATGTAATCTTAATAGCTCCTGTTTAATATACGTCGTAGCACCAGTAATATGCAAAACAACAAATATTTACTTTGATTATGCGGTAGCTATGAGAATATAACTAATATACTGAGTCATTAAATTAAACAATGTTTTTTAGGAAGACCCAGATAATGCTTGTGATATAGGGTATGAGGATATTCTTCATTTATCTGATGTGTCATCCTTAAATCTTTTACAGTTATATGCAGCGTTAAAACAAGTTAATAAAAAATATAAATGAAAAAAACGATAGCACTGACGTTAAGTTTACACTCACAGGAAATGCTTTTACTATACTAAATACTTTCGAAGGAGCACCAGTATCTGGTATTTTTTATTTTAATACATGTACTCATGTGAACTACAAAGCTGCTCACCCTGAGTGCTGATCAGTGGTGTTACACTCGGGTGCAGCTTAGGTGTGATCGCGTAGACTTGAGATATTTGAATCTATATAGGTACAAGCAATTCAGTATAATTTAGTTTAGCTTTGGTATCGTGCTTGACCACCTACATATTATATAAACCTAAAAATGTATATTATATAAACTATTATAAAATATACATAGTTGATTATATATGGTTCCGCCACTGATGAAGTATCCAAGTAGGCAGTAGAGTGTTTTATTCAAAATTTGGGAGAACGCTCCAGCTATCAATTTTCTGCCGAGAATAACATTATGAGTCGGTGTAATTCCAATCTCGATTTTGTAAATAACTAATGATTTTTAAATAACTGTTTCTGACAAGGATATGTTTCGCATTAGTAGTACTATGAATGATAGGTTATTATTCAGTATTCTTCATAAGTACACATTTAAATACGAATTATTTGAAGTAATATTTTAAGACCATTTCCCATTGAAGAATCAATAGTCTCTTCATCGCTGCTGTCCGTGAGAGTGTACGGGAAAACACGAGGCAGTCAATTTCTCGTTGTTCACAAGAACTTGGCCTTTCTGCGATTTCAACTTGACAAATTTTGCGTCGAGACGTGGGTCTGCACCAGTATAAAATTCAACTGACATAGGAACTTAAGGTAAATGACCATAGTCAACGGTTCGCTGATTGGGCTCTAGAGTAGTTGTAAGTTGGCCCAAATTTCACCAAAAATTTTATCTTTAGCGGCGAGACTCATTTTTGGATGAATTGATATGTGAACAAACAAAATTGTCGGATTTGAGACGATACCAGTCCACACGAGATACATCAGCACCAGATGCATCCCGAGAAGGTCACCATTTCGTGTGGATTTTGGTCTGGTGGAATGATCAGTCCCTACTTCTTCCAAAATGAAACTGGCATTGCCATAACCGTCAACGGCGAGCGCTACAGATCGATGATAAGCAACTTCTTGTGGTCTAAACTAGATAATATGGATACCGACGACATGTGGTTCCAAAAGGACGGCGCTACGTGACACCCAGCGCATGCCACGATGGACATTCTGCACGAGCGATTAGATTACATGGTGATCTCGCGCAGCGGCGATGTGAACTGGTCACCGAGATCGTGCGATTTTTAGACTTCTTCCTCTGGGGCTCTCTTAAACTGCAGGTCTATGCGAATAAATCGCAAACAATTGGTGCCCTCAAAATCATCATAACGAACGCCATCCAGCAAATTCAGCCAGATTTATGAGGCAAAGTCAGCGAAAATTGGACCTCCTGAATACGTACTACCAAGCAAAGCCGCGGCGAACATTTGAACGACATTGTATTCCCTACTTAATGCCATAAAATATTCTTTCAAATGAAAAAAAATAATTTTACACACAACTTCTTTTATTTACGTTTAAAAATCGAGCGTCCTTATTGAAAGACCCTTTATATTATATTTATATATAAATAAGACTTAATTTTGATGGTTTTGGTCATACGGCATCTCAATACGATCAAATTGAACCTTCTATCATAAAGGATGATATGAAATCCATAGACAAAATATGTTCTTTATTTAAGTTTAACAGAAACTATTTAATATAACATTAAATATTGAACGTTTTCAAAGGTTCGCGAACTGTTTTTCCTATGTATATTTGCCTGTATGGAACTAAATGACATGGCAGTTAGTGACAATAGGGACACGTAACTTTATCTACGTTATTCAGCTTCGTGTGACAAGCGGTTTTTGACGGGAGGAAATCCACAGTTGAATCAGCAGCGCAGTATTGAATTGCTGCGCTGGTATACTGAAACCAAACGTATGTTTTATTTCATGTATGGATTCGAGGAAGAGGTGATTTAACACGCAAACAGCCCTCAATGTGTTTGCCATTTTGTGATTTTTTTAACATTGGATTTATTTTTATTTTGGCGGTGTTTGCTTTCGTGAGGCCGAGTGGAGCACGTCTGGTCTCTAACAAATGGACGTATGGCCTTTTAAATGCGAGGAACTGTTATGAGGTAAATTCGATCTGATTTCTAAAGTTTGATTTAATTGGTACCCAAACGTGTACATTTAGACATGAAAAAATATAAGGTTTCCTAATGTGGTAAACTCCATTAAATACAAACTCATATTAGATAGAAGTTTACATCAGATCAGACAAATATTTACCCACCAACGTAGTGAGCACCATTTTCCATCAGAGAAAAACCGATTTTTCGCGAATGAAAATTAAAATAAAGTTTGGGATAATTAGAATGTCATGTGGTCAAATGAGTGACTAAAACTGTTTTAGATAAAACGATTATTACACAGCATATATGATATTATAAGGAAGAATATTGATTTCAATAATTTCTGAGTCACCGGAAGATAATCCATGAATTAAAAGGCCTTCAGATGTAAATAATCCATCTTATGTTTGCGAGAAACATGTGAGTAAGATGAAAATGTGATTTGGTAGTCTTAAAGAGCCCTTAGACGATCAATTTTTTGATCAAACAATTGAGTCAAACCATTGCCGCGCGTTTCTATCAACCCGTCAATCAGCCCTCAATCTTTTGATCAAAACGCATTCGTAGTAGAGTTTCCGTGGAAGGTAGTTCTTCCTTTTATTTGTGAGACTTTTACAGAAAATTGTAAATGAATAGTAAAAATTGTGAGAAATTATACTTCTTTGTGTGGGATAGGGGACGCTTGGCTCAATCGATTGATGCAATGTTTTGATCACAATGATTTATCGCCTGGGGCCTAAGGCCTCTTTTAGATGAAACTGCTGAATCTTCCATGAAAATAGGTCTTTAATATGGTTTTCTGCGAATGAAGTATTGGAAAATTAAAACAATGTTTGAAAGAAATAGAATATCATGTGGCCAAATGAATGATTAAAACTATTCTAGATAAAACGATTATTGCAGAGCACTTATGATATTTAACACGAAGTTTGAAAGAAATAGAATATCATGTGGCCAAATGAATGATTAAAACTATTCTAGATAAAACGATTATTGCAGAGCACTTATGATATTTTAAGGAAGAATATTGATTTTAATAATTTCTGAGTCAACTAAAATAATCCATGAATCTTAAAAAGGCTTTCGCATGTAAATAATACATCTTGTGTTTGCGAAAAACCTATGAGTATGATCCCGACAGCGGTTTAGAAACCTTAGATGAAACAGCGGATTCATAAATAACTTTTCTCGATGAAAATAGGTCTTTATTGTACATAAGTCCTTATATGCAAACCTTAACAGTGTATATGCTAATTGAAAAAAAAAGAGCTAATAAACTTAAATTGAATATAATGGGCATATAATGTCCTCTAGACGAACACATGTGAACAAAGATTCAAGTGGACAATAATAAGTTTCCTAAACACACGGTCTAACCATATTAGCTTATTGGAAAAAAGTCGTAGTTAAATGTTATAAAGTGCTCTGATATAAACCAATTATAAAACCGATATAGATACAGCTTTGGGATACCCTTAGCAACTCTCATTAAAATTCTGTACATTTTAAAATAAATATGTTAAATGTAGATGATCTATTAGCAAGTAAGAGTTAGTTTAATGTTAAGTACCATGTTTCCAAAAAAACTACCCACTGATAATCTGATAAAGTAGGTCTCATTGTCTCATTGGAGGTTCTTAATCCACTGTTTACTTAATCCACTAGTCGAAGTAGGTACTTATTGTATCTCATTGGAGATAGTATGTGGAAATTTGGAATTAAAAGCAATATTTTTCTCGTCAATAATTTGAGAAAGCGCTATAGACTCTTAAATTAAAAATCACTCAGCAAAATTCATATACATACGTTTATTTAATTATTATATATTGTTCGGATATATATTCCGAAGAAGACTGTCATAACTCAAAAATGTTTATTCGTCAAGTAAAATATTTAAAATTTTACCAAAATTGTAACGATCCAACAAAAAATAATAAAGAATTAGTGCATAAGAACATATAATATTTATCAATACTATTTTGTTACTAAGAGTAGCATTTATGGAATTTTCTAAAAAAAATTAAAAAATCAAATGATAATTTTATTAAGAAAATTAATAGCTTTAAAACTTTAAAACGGACTTTTCCACACGTAAAATATTTGCATCTCGAAACTGAGTGGCCGAAAAAAAATAAACCAACACATAAATGCAGAATATGTGTTTTATGCGAGTTTTAATTTTTTCAAATAGTCCACCATCGTGCTTTCTCATGACCCAATGAACATGGGAGCGTGTGTTCTATCTACCTCAAAATCAATAGATGTCGTCTGAGAGACGTCCCCGATCGGAATCAGTCAAAACCCGATCGGTCCGACATGATTTAGTTGAGTTATCGTAACAAGAATAACTGCCGACGACAACGACAACACACTCATACACAGCAAAAATTTTTTTAAAACTATTTTTTTTTAGTTTGTAGTGACGCATTAAAAACTGGCGCATTAGCGGGGATAATGAGTGTGCCTCGATAGCTCAACGGTTAGAGCAACTAGCCGGAAACTGGGAGAGCCGGATTCGATTCCCGGTCGAGGCAAAAAAAGCACTCTTTATCCTTGCTATCGCCAAAAGTTTTTAGGCCGAAAAAAGAAAAATAAACCCAAAAAAAATTTCAATTTAAGTTTTTTCAATTTCTCTTTACACGATTACATTACTTTCCCAGAGTGCGGAAAAGTAACATGTTCCCATATTATATGTTGTCCTAATGTCGTACACGACATTTGACAATTTGGCGTTAGTATTTCACTTGTAACATGTGTAGTGACGCATTAAACTGGCGCATTAGCAAGGAAAATGAGTATGCCTCGATAGCTCAGCGGTCAGAGCAACCAACCGGAAATTGGGAGAGCCGGGTTCGATTCCCGGTCAAGGCATGCACTCTTTAACCTTGCTATCGCCAAAGTGGTGACCCCGACGTGATGTGATTCGTTCCAGTACATCCAACCTCCCTTAGATCTCAAATTCGCGGATTCGATTCCCATCCTATCCATCGCCCTACAGTCCGGGGGTTACCGAACAACGGTTCGTAAGAATGGCGAACGCGGTCACATTCCGTTAAATTGTATCGAGACAAACCATGTCTCTAGGAAGGGAGTACTGTAGTGACGCATTAAACTGGCGCATTAGCAGGGATAATGAGTGTGTCTCGATAGCTCAGCGGTCAGAGCAACCAACCGGAAATTGGGAGAGCCGGGTTCGATTCCCGGTCAAGGCATGCACTCTTTATCCTTGCTATCGCCAAACATGTTTTCTGGTATAAACTGAAAAATGTCAAATTTCGAGTTGAACTCGTACTTTTCCGTAAATTTTGTGCTTTTTCCGGATGAAAAATATGGATAAATTATTGACGCAAGAAATAAAAAAAATACTTCTTCTTCATTTGGTTCATACTTTTTGAGAGCCACTGTATATACTTCTTATCGTGAAAACATTAATTTATGGACAATCCTCATGGATGCCATCACGCGAGGTGTGGCACTTCGCATTCGTGAACGGATGCAGTGACTTTAATCGTTTTTTACCTGATCCGGATGCTCATTGATTAGGAAAAATCGAAAACGGCCACAAATAACGTTCAAATCAACAACAGGAAGTTTCATCATTGAAAAGAAACAGTAAATTAAATGTTGTACAAAATTTGGAAACCACTCGTGATGTAAGGGGTGTGATCGAAGTAAGCGTATATTTTGACATATTCTGATTCTATATCAAATTTGCTATACACTGAATTTGAATTTTGTAATTGGAAGTGATTTCCGTCACATATTGTGAATTTCTGTTATAACAATCAAACTGGGTAATTAAATATCTTTGTAGGCATTGAAAATAATAATGTTGTTAATTTTTTATGCTTAGGTGTAATATTGAAGTACATATGTATTACTTGTATGAAGTAATTATTTGAGAAAAAAGTCTAAATAATTATTTTTATAGTTTAGGTGATAATCACAATTCCTTCTTAAAAATAGTAACCCCTTTTTTATTTTTTACTAGCTATACCTGGCCACGCGTTACTGTGGATTTTTACCTGTCACAGGTGTGACATTGATATAATAGTAGGTATATAAAAACACGCATGTATTCGAATGTAACGTTGTGTCAAAATTTCAAAGCAATCGGTGAAGAACTTTCGGAGATTTAAGATTTTGAACAAACGAACATTTACATTTTTATTTACATATATAGAAAGATCGGAATCGTTATAATTTAAACTTAAACTGGTGTAATTATAATGGATTCTATTGTAGAAATTTAAGAAAAATTGGTCTGGAAGAATATTAATCAAAATTAATCTAAAATCTAAATTTTTTAATCTAAAGTTAAAGCAGAGAATACGGTGGGGACTCAGGTCAGTTGTCCGATACGGAGATATAGAAGTGCAGCACTTTTCTCCACAGCCACTGCATGGATGGGTGACCTATCGTGTTCTCCTATAGCAGTATTGGATGTACTCGTATGATTGTATGCTTGCGTTCGAGTCCCAACAGGAGAGTTTGGAAGCTTGGGGGGAGTTACCTGATCGCGGGTGTGTTTGTTCTCGTATTTACATGTAACTTGCATCCCGGTAGTCCGAGACTTAGGGGAATGAGGTCAATTTATGTGTGTCTAAACATTTAATCTTTTTTCTTTGAGCAGTAAGACAATTTCAGAAAAAATTCAGTTGAGTAAACAATAAATCCATTATTGCTTCACAAAAAAGTTCCTCTTCTTCCTTTACACGATTTTCGTAAAAACTGAGGATAAGACTAGCCAAGGATTTTTGTGAAATCTGTAAGCTCACCGACACAAAACTGGAAGAACGTATATTTGTTGGGCAGCAAACGGACAATGATTAATGAAAGACATCAATTTTGAGTTAAAATTAATTTTAAGACTAAACTGATTCATTGGCAGCTTTAAGAACAGAGAAACCAACAACTGAATATTCTGAAATATTGTTGCAAATCTATCAAAAACTTACGCAGACTTTCGTTGCAGCATATAATTGAAAATACATTTTCTACATTATATTGTTATTTTCTCCCCATACATTTTGGCGATATTACTTTAGAATAGAAAGAATGTTTCCATTCGGAGACCAAAGAGAACTGCCACAGTTGCTGAGATACATTTGTTAGGAAACCATTGATGGATTTTACTTCGAGAAGATTCGGCATATCATAAATGTATTTTTTTAAGTTTGGACACAAATTGACTTAATTCATAGCCTTAGGCTGTGAAGGGGGAGGTTACACATAAAGACAAGGACAAACACATACATGCTCAGAGAGAGGCGTTAAATTCTGTGCGTTGGGACTCGAACCAAAGCGTACAATAACAGCCCATATTGGATTTAGATCATCACTACGGACCACAATAATACAAATGACATTGTCACAACTAACTCTATAGGAGAATACGATAGGTCACCCATCCACGTAGTGGCCGGGAAGCAGCGTGCTATACTTTTATAAATATATTTTAAATTAAATAACAATTTAATACGTCATGTTAAGTTTTTATTTTAAGATACTGAGCTTCATAAATTAAAAGCAGCTTGTGATTATTTAATATTTTACAGTTCTATGAAATAAATGGTTTATTAATGTAAATTTTCTATTTATTTTTGATATTTTTCCCACTAAACATATAACGGTACATGTTACAAAATATTCATTGATATATCCGTGAATCTACGAGCTAATTTTCTTGTAGCCATATTGGCCTTTAAGGAACGGTTCTGGTTTCAGTACCGAAAAGAACTATTGCTCTTTATCCCACTCACCTTGAATGGGGTAGAAAATTAAGAGAGAAATAGCCATTTTCATTAATAATATATAAAAAGCTGATACAATTATCACGCACTATTATTCTGGATTATGCCCGTAACCAGTTATTTACGAATATCTGACCAACAAATTTGATTTGTTGGCGGGAAAATGCCTACGAGAGGCTATTAAAAAACAATTTGTAAAGTCTACTTTTCGGAGTACAATGACACATAATGAACCAATCCATTTTATGCCGTACCTACTATAAAATAAATCGTTCGTCTTACAAGTTGCGAGACAGCAAAAATGTACTCGGTAATCGAACATTCATGTTAAATATCGATAGCCTTAATAACTTTAACATGACTAACAATAAGTGTTATGCAATCGTTTACATGGCAGAAAGCTAGCATTACAATGGTAAGTTCCATTAATGTCCAACGGACAGTATTGATGCAAATATGTTGTACTGGGCGTTATATTTAGGACCCGTTCGCGACGGACTACTCAGCGCGCTATTAAGCTAGATGGAACGCAAAATTTTATCTTGTAACAAAGAACACGTTGTAGTTCAATGACATATTTAAGATAGAGAATTTAATCATAAGAATGTGACTTCATTCTAGAGATTGACTAGGCTCTTCATTTTCAATTAATTTTTATGTATAGGCTACAAAATGCATTAAGTAATATTTGATGGATTGCACTTATTGTTTAAACTGTGATTTATGATATTGTAAAGACCATTCACTATATGTTATGATTTTTTTGTCAAAATAGGTTGGCAACTTTTTTATGCAGAAGGCTGCAATTATAGTGATATTCGCCATTAATTCAAGAAAACATGTTGTACAGGGCGTTGTATCCAGGATCTATTTACGATCAACTATCCAGCGTGCTGGTAAACTGCAATGAAGGAAGATTTTTTCCGATAACAAAACGCATTTATTTGACCTTCATTTACTCAGCCTAAATTGTAGGTAATGTAATGTATTGTCGTGTAGAAATGAGAGGAAGATTAGTCAGCAATATATTCCTTATCTTGACGAATTTTCGGTATAATTATGGATTACCATAATTTTCTGTCAAAAAATTATTATTTTCCTTGTATAGTCCTACCATTTATTCCTGTGAAAAAGTCCCGTAAACATTCCTGTTATTTTTTTGGTACAAACTATAATTCTACACTTAATAAGCTAGTTGATACTGTGATACTGGTTTTACTCTTCTTCTCTTTCTGTCTTATATATAAAAATAAACATTAATTTTAATATAAAAGGTCCCTAAAAACTCATTGCACTGAGTATATATCAGATAACTGAAATACGTTATGGTAGGTGGCGTTTTAGTATTGCGCTATTATAAGGCAGTCGGATATTAGTATAGTCGCGACAGTGCGGGAGCTATACAATTCAATTAAATTAAGTGTCTGAACTGGTGGGTCATATAAATATGCTAACCTGCAGGTTGGTTTTGAAATCATTCCGATGCATATTTCGGGTAATGTATATTTTACTTGCTTTTTATCAGGTAAATAGTTTCGAAAACTCCAGATATAACCTATCGTCTTTGAATATCGTTACGAAAAAAAAATTGAAATAATGTATTACATGTCGTCGTTAGAGAACCATGGAATATAATTATTTATGAAAAGAAACTATAGTAAAATATACGACATAGATACTTATACGCACAGACGTAAGAAGCCGGAAATATAATGTAATTGATTAATGGGACCTTTTGTCATGACAGGAAATGGTGGCTGAAACCGTGGAATTTTTCAGACGCGTAGGTGATGTGTTGTTTTCTCAAAAGAGTTGATGTAAAATAAAACTGGTGTATCATCAAAATGAGTTGGTAATATAGAAAATATCAAATCTGGTACATTTTTTGTTTGGCAAAATGCAATTGCCAACTTTGGTGAGGCATATTGAAAAGATATATTTCGTTGCACGAAATCTTTCAAATTTTCAATGTCAATTTTACAAGATGCATCTATAAGGCGACATGTTTATTATATTTTCATTAAGCACACCATATTTTAAAGTACTTGCATAGACATACATATTTTGACAGTAGTTTGTTATCGCCATTTGAATGGTATGTTGTTTTATTTTTCTAATATGAACTCGAAAATACATAATAATACAAATTAGAAATAATAACATATCAATAGAGAAATTAAACTAGAAACAAAAACAATAACATAAGAATTAGAAACAATGTACTCTGCTGACAATAATAGCATTATTAGTCAAATTTGCATGTACAGGTGCATTAAAATGCACCGGCAATATGCAGAGTCTATTTACAAAAATATTGTCCAGTCCCCCTGTTTTTTAGCAAGTTCAAGGGGTTTTAATCGATAAAATTTACGTTATTCTATTTTCCTGCGTATAACTTGAAGGGGTGGAAAGTCAGGATTATTTTCACTTTTTTCACCCTCTTGTCCGCAAATTTTCACTTAGAGTAATGGTATTTCTGAAATGTATACTATATAACAAAATATAAAAGTTACCTGTTTTTAGATTATTGTTAACAAATTTTTTTAAAGCTACCAGGTCACTCTCACATATATGTACTATATGTACAGGTATAATTAACTGTACACTGATTATTTTCAAACAAAAGTTCCCATATCAAATTATACCGAGTAACATACAAATTTTATCTCCTGACAATACGTTGTAGAAATTGTAAATATTGAGAACATATGCATCCACACATATAGTGCCCAGAGTGAAATGTTCAAATTTTCAATTTCATACATGACATAATGTCATGCATGGCATATATAACGTTGGAGCGTAATAACTGTCGTAATAGTATTTACAATCCCTGGAAGAAAATTGCAAAATGAGTAAATAATCAGGAGTAAATAGGCGTCTATAAAAAAATGTCTCTTTTTGTCATATACGTTTTACAGTACACACAGAATGTAAAGAAGCGATAAGATGTGGGTAATATGAAAGGAATTTGTATTTTATTTCTTTCAGGGCTATCATAACTGTTGAGAATGTCGCCCATAGAGCTTTGCACAAATACTCCTATTGTGATTTATGTGAAGTTTAATTGTAATTTACTGAAAATACAGATTATTGTAGTGTACTGACATAACAAGCAATAGATTGGTAAAATTATAGTTTATTCATAAACATCTACGTTTATCAAAGCATAAATACTTTTTGTAAAACTCACAACAAATGTATAATACTGGAAAAACACTGAAATTTTGATGCAGGGAATAAAACAAGAACATTTCCATGAACGTTGAATCACTGGATGCGTGTTTCGCTAACCCGGTTGGCATTATCAGGAGATAATTAAAACTGTTTTAATTATTTCTTGATGATGTCAACGCGTCGAGTAACGTGTAATCTGCAACAAGGGGCCCATTCTCCTTTTTCGGTTCATCATCATGAGGTCATCAGTCCTAAGACTGGAAGACTACCATTATATCTCTTTTCTTCTTTATATTTTTCCACATACTTCTTTTCTCGCCGACTTTCTCTAATACTTCTTCGTTTGTAACCCTATCAGTCCACGGTATTTTCATTATTCTTCGGTAACACCACATCTCAAAAGCTTCTAATTTCTTCCTACTTGCTTCCCCTACCGTCCATGTTTCGCAACCGTATAGTGCTTTGCTCCATACATACGTTTTCAAAAATATCTTCCTTGTTTCTAAATTTATTACTCCCAAGTATAAAAGTGCTTTATTTTTGTTAAGAGCTACTAGACCCTGCGCTATTCTTTGTTTTATATCTTTTTTGGTTAACAAAAATATAAATGACACAAGCCAATCTTCTATATAAATAAAAATATAAATGTTTATTTGTTCAAAGTCTTAAATTTCCGAAATCTTAAAGTTCTTCACCGATCGCTTTGAAATTTTGATAACGTTGCATTCGAATACGCGCGTGTTTCTATATACCTACTATTATATAGATGTCACACCTGAGACAGGTAAAAAGCCACAGTAACGCGTGGCGGGGGACAACTAGCTCAAAATAACACATCTATTTTATTATGATGTGTATAGATATTAATAAACATGGTGCTAATTTGTATTTTTTAAAGATGAAATTATGCAATAATGTAATTAAAAAACAAACAAATTGACAAACAGTATATGTTGTAAAATACATTAAAGTAAAATATTTATTTAACTGAATTTACTTTTGAAGACATTATTACTTTGGGACAATTTTGCATCAACGTTTATTCTGATTGATTGTGCCCAATTTATATTTATTAACTAAATTTTGGAAATTTTTAAAGAAGAGTTAAGGAGACATATCCAGGAAAAATTCTGTTGTAGAAAATACCTTAATCACTTATCAATTATTAAGAAATAATATTTTTTTTATAAGTTAAAATAAAAAGTTAACGGGTCCCTTATTATTTCATTTGTGTATACAACTTTGAATGTATATTGTTGAGGGATAAATTTTACGTCACGCGATATCAATTCATATGAGATCTTAATATATAATATTACAGTAGGCCAATTGTGATAACTTAAAAAAATTGTTTCGTCCTTATATGTAACTACGAAGGAATCCAAACGTGAATAACTTATATTTTTATGTAGTGTCTATACATATTACAAAAACTAAATGAAAACATGCCACTAAGAGGGCGAAAATAAGGAGGTATTATTATTTATTTGTACATTCATTTGGATGTATTCCTGAAGGAATTTTTTTTATATATTTTATGCATATGGTATCTCAAATAGCACCCAAAATGCAATTTTAGTAGAAACTTCTGACATCGCCTTCACCGCTTTAATCCAAATAATAAGTAAACTAAAATATATACATCTTATTTTTCAATGTTCTTCCTCTGTGCAACGCAATATGGAAATAGCCCTTTGGTGCAATAAAATATATTGCTAGGTTTGATTTACAGTTTCTTTGTTCCCTTCTTGGATGACGGTAGTAAATGACACCTGTAAACTTTATGCACCTGTAATATTTACCTGTAAAATAGGTTTAGGCGGCGGATATCTAGGAGGCGTCTTATTACTAGCAATGAAGGTGTCCGGCACGTCTACTGCCATCTCCCTATGAGGTCCATTGTCTCCCGATAGCATCATAACCATGTTGTAGTCGAGACTGTTGTCTAGATCGTCGGGGTGCTTCTTCACCGGGTCCAGATCTCCGTCCAGGACTACTATGCTGCTTCCAGACCGGCGACGTGGCCTGAAATAGACACGAGAGCATTAACTAACCTATCTTAACCCCTGAAGATCAAAATACGTCACAATTTAATGGACTTTCTTATCTTATTGTTCTAATAATTTTTCTATTCTTTGTCTGCAAGTAAATAATTATAGAACAATTGATTTAGTATCGATGCTAAGGAAAAAAGGATCATCAACATTAATTTGATGCAGTCGCTTGTATGGAGAGGGGGGCGGATTGTGGGAAGAGCAATAGTACTGTTCCTTTACTCGTTTATAATTATAGACAATGGAGGCATGCATTTAAGTATCTGGGAGCTTCATGGACAACAAATATTGACGATATATGAGTAACTTATTAATATTTTATAATAAATAATGTAATAAATATAGTGTGTATAAAAAAAACAATTACCTATGTTTTCATGTACATATTTATGTACATGAAAATATAAATTGTTATTTCTAAACGAATAATATTTATTCGTTTGAAACAATTTAAAACATCCGTAATGTACTATACATTTATTTTCCAATTTGTACAAATTGATGAAATATACCGAACAAAATAGTGATAATGTGAGGTTTAATTAAAATCTCATGAAGTCTGATCGTTTTCATTTTTCTTATTTTGTACCGTTTCATTTACAAACTTCCTGTCTAGTAAGTTCAACTGAAGCTCACTCTACGTTGACTCACTCAACTCATGATTTCGATTATTTCCATCGATTCTCATTTTCACTGAATCTACATGGCACTAAAAAGAGTTTATGTCATCTTTGCCAACATTGTAGAATATTACGAAGTCGTATAAGGCAAATTACAAAGATAGTCGCTCACACAATTGATATCAAAACAGTATTAAGTACAGCTTTCTGAATATTTTCTTCAAATACTTTCGGAATTTTCACATACAGTAGGATAGTTCAAACTTGAAATATATTTTATTATTTTGTACAACATTAATTTGGTGTTTATTTTTAATAGCAATTTAGAACAGACTTTGGGCTAGAGACTACAAAGTACTTTTGAAAAAAATATTTTGTAGATATTTCTAAATTCGTTTTTGAAGGGGGGTCGTTACATTTTTGTGAGTTTATCGCGCATGATTTTAAGACTGTCACAAATGTCTGTAATGACCCCTGAGTACATATGGCCTATAGATACAATTCTTTTTAAGAAGTACGATAATTTTTTGAAAAACACCGGTGGTTGAGAAATACCATTGTATATGTTGTTCTAAATAAAAAAGCAGACGAAAATTATGGTATTATAATAAATACAAAATATTTGACACCTAAGACATGTTAACCAATTATAAATTTTAATTATGATCATGTAAAAGTAAATCGGAAAATCAAAAGTTGCCTAAATGTCATAATTACACATATAACAAATTACCCTCAAGAAAGTTTTGATTTCTTCTTCAATTTCATAGAATAGGTTTTGTGGTAGGTATGATGAATTGAATTTATTTTCTAATGCATATATTTCATTCATCCCGAATTTTCTACATTTTTTTATACATCAAATAAATGTTTTCTCTAACAATCATCTTTATCAGTATTACAAAATGTTGTAACAAATACCTTTTTATTGTAACTATATATTTTCAATTTGTTTTATTTTGAATAAATACTGCTGTAAATTAAAGTGGCGTTGAGCAAGTATTTATTAATTAACCAAGGTTTGGATTAATATGTAAACGTTATCATATTAAAAAAATTCACATAATTAGCCACATATGCGTATATATTATATTACACACATAAATTGTATGAGATTGCCAATAAAAATAAGAAAAATTTTTATGTAAATAATTTTGTATATGGTCGATGTGTTGAATTTTTGGAAATTGCATATAGATCTATTAGAAAGTCATTATAATTGCTAGCAATTTATAATAATACTTAAGTATTTACGTATACAAATTTGAGATAATCACAATATTTTTTTGCACTTCTGATTACGTAAAAAATACACTGTTGGTTCTTTTAAGTAAAATACCAAATGATTTTTTCCATTTTCCAGTGTAGAACAGACGACTATAAACCTTCATAAATATTGTATTCATATGGATGAACATTTACTGTATATTACCCTATCAAATAATTTTATTTTCAACTATAATGTATGTTTAGAATGTGATCGATTCAAATTTCATCAATGATCTCAGTTTCATCAATATTAGGGTAACAATATTTGTTTATTCAACTATTCATCAGAATTTTATGTATTTTTATACTTGACGCCTTAGTATCCCAATAAAAATCTAGTATTAAGGGATATTTTCTTCAAGCAATCGAATTTCGAAGCGGAAAATGTGGAGGTTCATTCTGTTTGTATCAATTTTTTTTTTCTTTGTTTCGACAGTATGGTATATTTAAAGTTGAGATAAAATTGACAGTGCTATCTATCTATATTCTTTCTAGACTACTATTTAAAGTTATTTTAATGTTCAGTACAGCTGTTTTAAACTTCGTATATGGTTTTAGTGTTAGCATGACATACAACAAGTATGTCATGCTAAGAATTCGGATATCAATTGAGAAAAAGTATAAATATTCGTAAATTGTTAATAAAGCAGTCAAAGTGCTGTTTTAATTGCCTCTAATTCTCGAATAGTAACCAGTTCCGTTCTCTTCTTTGTCCATAAATCTTGTATTTAATGAATTGCCTTGGACTTCACGAAATGTATAACATACCGCGCTTTCACTGAATTGGTGATTTGGGTAGATAATATTAAATGAAGTTAAAACATTCATTCTAATTGTAAGTCTGCATTACTGGTCACTTTATCTCGAGCTATATCTACTACAATTCGCTTTGATTCTATCTATAACTTTTACAGCCACTAGTAAAGATTTTAATAAGATAGGTCTTAAAAACCTAAGAGGAATGTCATCTATTTCAGATATATTATTTTTCCGCACGCAACTATACTAGCGGAAAAGTAATGTAATCGTGTAGAGAAAAATGGAAAAAATTTTTTTTCGTTTTTCGGCTTAAAAACAAAAAAAAATGGTTTTTAAAAAATCTTCTCTGTGTGTGTGTTGTTGTCGTCGGAATTAATTCTTGTTAGCACGATAACTCAACTAAATCGTGTCAGATCGATCGGGTTTTGACTGATTCTGATCGGGGACGTCCCCCAGATGACACCCCACCCTGTCCATGAGTCATGAGAAAGCACGATGGTGGACTATTTGAGAATTATTTTTGTTAGCACGATAACTCAACGAAATCGTGCCGGATCGATCGGGTTTCGACTGATTCTGATTAGGGACATCTACCAGACGACATCTGTTGATTTTGAGGTGGATAGGGCACACCCCACCCTGTCCATGGGTCATGAGAGAGCACGTTGGTGGACTATTTGAGAAAAATTTGCCGATTTTGCATTGAACGAAAAACATATATTCGGCCTGTTTCATATACGAATAAATGAGAAAAAGAATAATTTCGTTCGATCACAAATGTATTGATACGACACTGAAGCAGTCGCCAATGAAAAAAGTTAAACTGTTGCATAAAACATATATTCTGCATTTATATGTTGGTTTATGTTTTCTCGGCCACTCAATTTCGAAATAGAAATGTTCTACGTGCGGAAAAGTTCGCTTTAAGGTTTTAAAACTGTTTATTTTATGTTAATGCTTCGGTTTCTTATAGTTCCATTAACTCTTCAACTATATCCTATCGTGCTTATTGTTTCTAGGTGAAATATTTCATTCAAAAATGAAAAAGTACCTGTCTATAACTTCTGCAAATTAAGTTTCTTTGAAAATAATTAAAAATTACTTTAAATATAGTTTAGAAGCTCTGCCTTAAACCCGTATGCTTAAAATATGCATTACTGTAGACTGTCCGTTACTGTAGACAAAAGAATATAAATAAACCGTCATCATTTTATGCAGGAAATATTTAAATGTACATTAATATTAGATTTAATATCTCGGACATGCAACACCACTTCACCATTACTAGATATCTATAGAAATTCTTTTAGTTATCACAATCGCCAGATAGTATTATAAAACGGAATTTGAAATAGTTCATATATTATTTGGTGCCTGTTGAGATACACGAGGAATATAGTGTCACAATCAGTTATTTTAAAAGCAATGTCTCATAATTTCTATGTATATACCAAAGGAATTTTAACTTTGTTTAAAGAACCGTTCCTAAGAAATTCATCCTCATCTCATGAATATTAAATTAGGGGATACCATGAGGCTACAAGTAAAAGTTACTAGTTTTACACGCGATATGAATAACGAAAGGCGTATTCAGTCGATAAAGACCTATTTGTCGTGAGACGATTTTATTTTCGTCAGAAATAATTGTTTTATTTTTGGTTTAGGGGGTCAGCTGTCAGAGGACATTAAACTCGTCTTTAAAAATTGTATGCTTTCTCTTTGAGAAATCAGAAAAATGAGCACCTGCAGGTATAACGTAGATTACAGGGTTTATCGTTAAGTAAAATAATTTTAACAATCTCAAATTCCTCTACTGTGTATGTTGAAAATCATACTCGTCTGTATGATTTCTCATACGTTTCTGGCATTGTTACTCTTTCTGTAGACTTTTTACTTGTTTAAATTTTGCAAAGATCTCGGTTTCTATTAGAAATATGAACAACAGTGTAAGGGTTTATACGATGTGTAAACCCTTACAAATATAAGGGTTGAAAATAAACTATAAACATTGACAATATTTTGGATAAACTAAATCAAGACTCGAGTGAAACGGTTATCTTTTATTTGTTTATTTATTTCAGTCGGCTTATTTCCGAGTATTCCCTTGTCTTTTAGGGCCCTACTCTTACAACAGGTTGTCATAAATTATCGCATTTCCGTTGAGGGAAGTTGTACAGGTACAGGTACAGGTATAAGGCGCCAAAGACAATCCACCCCATCCAAGCGAGCAGCCTTTGTTAGAGACCCATTCGTTGTCAGGTGAAATCAGAATCGAAAAGGAATTCTGGAATTCTTCGAATATTTGGGGTGGGAACATATGATTAGTAATTTTTCGCGTCTGATTGCGCCCGATGACAACAATTTCATTATTTTTAACATCCGCAGTACGTTTATTTGGAACAATTATGTCGTGTTTACAACAAACCAAAACCTTTAGTCGTTAATTGGCACACAAGAAATAACACTGATGTGTTTTCTTACCAATAAAAATTGAGAATCCTCATCTTGACTATCGTTTTCCACAACAATGATCCTCTAAATAGCCGTTGCAATAATAATAGGCATTTTTCGCCTACTCACAAGAGATAATTCCAAAATAACGCAACTAATGTCCAATTTCACTCATAATACTAACAATTTCTTTCACCATTTCACTACGATGTAAAAAATGGATATGTGGGCATAAACACTCTGTGTTGATTCACTTAAACGTCACGGTCGATGGTACGTCTGTAACTGACTTGGCTCTCAGACTTAGCTCAAGAACAAGTGGGTGTTCAGCAGGTACAAAAAGAAGTAAATTTCGATATACCTCTCGCGTTATCGTACAGTGAACGAGGAGTGGCGACTCGATATTTACAGCCGATTTGGCCAGGCAATTTCTCAGGGCATTCCACTGCAGGTTCTCGAATTGTCTGGCCGACGAAAGGTAAGACATGATTGTTAGAGCGTAACTTTTACGTTTTATGGGAGTACATAGAGTTGTGTGTGTGCACTTTTCAATGGTTCTTTCTCCGGTAATCTTATCGGCAGTTATTTTTTCGACGATTTTTGCTAGTTCGATAACGTATCGACAGCTAAATGGTTGTTCGTGATGATAAAGCTAATTGTAAGTCATGATTCAAATCGAGTAGTTATGTGGCCATATATCGTTTATTACGAAAGCGGAACATTATTAGCCAAATGAT
Organism: Rosalia funebris; assembly: GCA_037954035.1. Classification (NCBI taxonomy): domain Eukaryota; kingdom Metazoa; phylum Arthropoda; class Insecta; order Coleoptera; family Cerambycidae; genus Rosalia; species Rosalia funebris. The sequence goes on along the minus strand of JAZFAV010000002.1, from coordinate 13,304,571 downwards.
TGTTCTCATAAGAGCATTATTATTTTTAGCTAGTTACCTAATACTATTTAGGTTGATTCATAATTATCGGCGCCTTCAAACAATATTTATTATGAAAAAATAAACAAAAAAATTCAACAGAAACATGTTCAAATGATTATTTTGGAGCATATTCACTCTCAACTTCCATAACTTCCCATTTGTTTGGCAGGCGGTTGACTCCAGGGCCAAAGAAGAAGGAGCCAATCTACGTTTTGACGTCGTCCACCAACTCATCCAAATCGTTGTAGACTTTATTTGCCTGCCAGTTCTTCAACGAGCGATTGACGTGGTAGGCTGTGGGAGCTTTGGTCGGTGACTATGGCGGATGTGGGAGCAGATCCCATCCCTTATTGGCGATGGATTCGACGACGTGACGCTCAACATGAGGACGTGCATTATCGTGGTGGAAAACGATTTTGTTCTTCTTGCGCGGTCTTTTCGTCTCGATTCTCGCAGCGTGAAGGCGGTCGAGTTCAGCCAGGTAGACGTTGCTGTTGATGTTGAATCGCGGTTTACCGTTTTTATCCGGAGTCCGCCACTGTTGACGCTCCTCTTCTTTCCACCAATAACAAATGCCATTTGAAATGATCTCCCAATGGATGATTTCACTTCTGTTTCACAATAGATACCACATTGCCTTCTTACAGTGGATATATTTTGGTATTCCTTTCGGTGTTTCACTTGGCGAAACGCAAACCTTCTTCCTTTTCATGTTTCTGAAGAATATCCATGATTCGTTTCCAGTGAGGAGATTCTTTAAGAGCGACGTTTGTTTGTTTTGCTGCAGCAATTCGGTGAAAATTCGGGCATAATCGGCCTTGTTGATGTCGGAGTTCATGAAGGATCCATCCAGCTAATTTTCATACCTTTCCGAAATTTCTGAGGCGACGGACGATGGTAGATTGGTCGACATTGAAGTCTTCAGCCATAATTCGAGTTGTCATGCTTTCATCCTCTTCCACGGCTACCAGAAGTGCCTGACTGTCGAAATACGATGGTCGACCTCTTTCTGGCTTGTCCTCCTATCTGGCATCACCTGATATGAAGCGGGCAAACTATTCCCGACATAGACTTTCGCTGATTGTTAGTTCGCCAAAAAATTCGTTGAGATCGCGAAATGACTGTGGTGCCTTCCATCTTTTCTCGACGCGGTAAAGCACAATATGACGAATATGAGTATTGTTTTCGACATTCATTTTTATCAACTGTACAGAGAAGAATATTTTTATTAAAAAAAAATGAAATGCCAATTTTGATAAAGAAAAACAAATATCTGATAATTATAATATCAACCTATTAAATTCACATGTTTTAAAGAAAACAAATCACCATCTAGAGTTAAATTAACGAAATCAGAGTTCTATTTATATATATATATATATATATATATATATATATATATATATATATATATATATATATATATATATATATATATATATATATATATATATATATATATATATATATATATATACAGAAATTGACGTCCTTTCCCAAAAGCTTGAGATTGCAGAAGGGAAGGTTACACATATAGATGAGGATAAACAAATCCAGATTAATGTGGAGGTGCCAAACTCTTCCAGTTGAGTCTTCAAACTAAGCATATAGTGATGTCCTGAATACTGAGCCCAGTCCGCCACCCCGGACCACAGTACTGTCATCGAATTTTACACTATTCTTAAGGACGGTACCAATCTCTTAACACTATAACTAACTCTTTTTGAATAACTAATTACTGAGTAGCACCATTGACACTAATTTCACCCTTGATGATTTATTTAAAAGGTGGATCACATCTATACACGCATATGTTTGAATTAAATGATATTTTAGTAGAAGAAAATGCTGTCAGGAGTTATTTTTGACGGGCATTGTATATACCAATTAAGGTAATAGGTGCATGCAATTCAGGTTCTTAAACCATGTAATAATTACAAAATTATGGAGGTTTTTATGGTTGCAGAATTTTTTGTGGGTATATTAATAACTGTTATCAAAGTATAAAATTTATTGCATTTGATAATTGCATTTTTTTTCAGCTTTCAATGGAGCATGATGGTCGTTTCATTATGAGTTTCCACTTGATCGGTATTTGTCAAATAATCTAAACATTAGTAGTAGTTTTTTTTTTATTTGGTTGCATTTCATGCATTATTGTGTATCATTTTAACGAACGATTTTTAACCCTATTTAAAATCTGAATCTTGTTTCACTGGAAATTCTAAATCTATCTTACTACGATTCTTGAAATATTGTTCTCAAATGTATATCTTATTAAGAAAATATTACGTACACAGAGTGGTAGAAAAAAACATATACGATCGCTATAGTTGTATTGGTGAGTTGTAAGCATTTGTTCAGTTGTAAAGAGTTGAAGCCCAGCACACAGAGGACAAACTGTGATAATCTGTGGCCCAGCGTGGAATGAGGACTAGATATATGTACTGCTCATCAAGAATAGGAACAAGTCCTTATCGGACGGCCCGTGAGGTGCGCAGTAAATAGCTTAAATAGTTTAAGTAAATAGCCAAACTCTGCCCCCACTTTTTCTTCTACGCATACATACAGAAATCTCACACTTTTTCCTACTGTTGACGTACTAGTACTGAATTATTGAACTATTTTATACTTAGCAGAAAAATCTTAATCGTGTTACTAAAGTTAAATATATATACACACTATTAAGTATCATTACTCAAATTGAGTCATTTTTCAGTTTATTTTGAAACATTCATTTAAGTACAAAAACTATCGGCCTATTTCTTTACTCTCCGTTGATTTATAATAGAACAATTCAGAAGTTTGGGGCTACTGATTCATTTAATGATCTAATCAGACATGATCGCTCCGGTCGTTCTGCCAGTGTTACCACAGACGAAAACACCAAAGAGTTTTTCAAGGTTAACTCGAGTGTTTCAGCTCTGCCAAGCTCTAGCTCAGTTTAAATTAACTAGAAAAGGCATAGGATGTTGCACGTGTGATTTTTATCCATATAGGATAATGTTCAATCGAGTTCTATCTGACGATCTATCTAAATACTAAACTGAGAACAGGGATGTCACAGGAAAAGTGGTTTATCACAAAATTATGTTGATATATCAGGCTCAATTTTGAGTGAAGGTACGTTAACAGTTCAAATTACAAAACCCGAACAAGAAAAACCATCATGTCGTTGTTTCTATACCCTTATATCGTAAAAAAACCAGTAGCGATACTGGACTTCTACTATTCATTTCATCGCTATATTCCAAATAAAAAACTCTCTTATCTTGCCGATAAACGGAACAGTCTACCTGAGCCAGTCATAAAAATAATCCACAGTACGTTTTGAGATTTTTTATTTGGCAAATAGCGATTAAATAAATTATACAAGCTTTTATGGAAGACAAAATTGATCACGAAAAATACATCTATTTTTTGGACACCGAAATTCTACAGATTTTCGGCAAAAGTGAGGCTTTAAGTAGCTGTTGTTTATACAGTGTTGTTTGTTATTGGGAATTCAATTTAATCGTATAACTTTCATCTTTAGGCTATTAGATTTTTTTAATGAGTAATATTACTAGATATCTTACTAAGAATGATGATAGGTCATCTGATTTTCTCAACCTTGACCTGGTCGACTTTTTCAAATCATCTGCATCTGAAAGACGACATCTATAAAAAATTTACGAAGCTCCATTCCTGAGTTGAAGTTCTGATTTACTATTGTGGCTAAATTATATGTACTGAAGATATTATTGTAGCATCTATAGACAATATTGTTCCTCTCATAGGATATGTGGTTAACGCTAAATAATCTCACTATGATCACATGTATATCTAATTTAAAATACCCCTCTATCAGTTGCATTAGATATACATATATTCTGTTCAATGTTTCTTGGTCTGTTTTCGATCGTGTTATGTATATAGAAAATAAAGTTGGTTTTTAGTGAATCTTCAAATCACTATTTTGTATATAATTATATCTATAAAAACTATAAAATCATGGAACTACTCTTTCAAAAAACGACTATCAATTTCACCAGTAACTGGAGATATAATACAGATGTTCCAAATTGCTATTTTTTATTTACCTTCTATGTAATATACCTTTTGGAATATTCACCCATTTAGAACCTCAACTCCTAAAAATGGACAACGGAAAGATGACGCGCCTCATATATTACACATTGTGTTGGTTATGAAATTTAAATTCAAGGTACGCTCATACGATTACATGAAAAAATAATAGTCACTTTTTAAAATTCTCGTCAAGCCCATGTCTATTTCCTGATGTAATCTACATACAATAGCTTTTAAGTAATCTTTCTGGAGAAGAAAACGTACAAAAGGATTCCATTCTGGCAGTTAATTTTCGATTTATATGATGCTGTGATGTTCATTAGTTTATGTTTTGTGTTATACAAGGTGTCCAATTTTTAAGAATTTACGTCGGAAGAATCTTTGAATTTGACATTTATTTATTGTCATCTATTGAAATACGAAAAAAATTATGTATATTATAGACTAGAGAATTTCGAATACAGGAAACCAGTTTTCCATGAACATCAAGAAGTTACACATTTTTCGACTAGCGTTTCGCCAATTAAATTGGCATCATCTAAATACAATTCACCCCAAAATTGGTTTGTATTTAGATTGTATTTAGATGCTGCTAATCATATCCCGCTTGCTGTATCAAAGGTTCTAGACTCCTTCCTAGCATGAAGTATTTCAAAGCAAAATAGTAGATTAAAAACAATTGATGTTACTTTCTCCGTGTAGTGGACCTAATTAATTTTAGTAAACTGTAATAGAACAACTACATGAAGTCAATATATCAAGGTACGACCTTCAGTCAGCAAAATGAATCCACCCTCTTGTTTATAGAATGAGACTGGTCCGTCTTCTACAGCAGCAAATATACAAGTAATGTCATAAACGGAGCACATGTGGTTATTATGGAGGTCTTAGGAGAGACTGAGTATAAAGACTAAAATAAATTAGCGGTGAATAGCAATAAAAAAGGCCTCTGACACAACTTGTATAAAGACAAGAAATGTATAAGTGGACAAGTGACGATGACGTTTGATAACGATATAGCACACTGGATAGAAAAGCTAAAGTTTATACACAAAAATAGATTTACTTCCTCTAAAGCCCCAGGTTGAACAGGAAAAAGTTATATATATAGCCGAGGGAGAGCAAACACACCTATACTCAAAGAGAGATGTCGAACTCTTCCTTTTAGAACTTAAACTTAAGTATACAATGACATTCTCAATACTGAGATCAGTCCGCCACCCCAAACTGCAGTATTAATGACATTATTGAAAATTCTGCAATGGTTATAGATCTTTGAACAAGATGAATATACATAGGAAGGAAATTAAATAGTAGTATACGGTATACGTGAAGTTTAACTAAGTCTGGGTTAGGTGACATTGCACTGAAATCATCGCTTAAGAATAGAAACTTCACTCTATATACAATAAACTTACCTCTCCACTCCATTATAAGTGATAGCTTTGATGCAATATTATATAATCTGTACATACTTATAAACTGCACATGTACTATTATTTTATTAAATATCTATGTGTATCTTTCTTTTTTTTTCCCGCATTTGGCTTTGAGTCTGTACGGAACACTCATTTGTCACAAACTGTTGTAATTTTATTAGTACTAATTATTCTAATACTTCAATATACAATACCGACGTATATACAATAAACTTACCTCTCCACTCCATTATAAGTGATAGCTTTGATGCAATATTATATAATCTGTACATACTTATAAACTGCACATGTACTATTATTTTATTAAATATCTATGTGTATCTTTCTTTTTTTTCCCGCATTTGGCTTTGAGTCTGTACGGAACACTCATTTGTCACAAACTGTTGTAATTTTATTAGTACTAATTATTCTAATACTTCATACTAATTATACTAACGATGGTAGCCATTCTCATTATCCTAATTATTTTAATGTTATTAATTATTTCTCATTAAAAGTTGTCCTGTAACTTAATCTAACCTATTCCAAAAAATAATTAAAATAATCTCATCAGGATGGATTATGGGGTGGTCCGCATTTCTCGATCAGGGCATGTATGTGTATCTTTCTTGCTCTAAGATTTGTAACTAATGGAGAGTTTACGTACTGTATACCGAGCTGCCCAGCTCTAATCCTACCCCGGCGATAGAAATCAGAACGACGCTGAGCGTCGGGAAGACGTAGATCGCCGGACAGACCAACACCCCCGACTCGGGGACCCTGCTCCGAATGTGGACCCGCGACAGCCGAAGTACCCTCGAGGGTTGACAGTCAGCGAAGTCAGAAGAAATGTAGATGACAAGAAGAGCGTCCAAAGAGGTCAGCCGGCGGAGTCCAACGAGTCAGAACCAGAAGAGAACAGTTCATTGTTTGTCTCACTTGCCTCTACGCAAAGGATATACTTTCTTCCTTGGCGAGGAAGCGAGACTAACGGGGAAAAATATGAGCCCACCCCCGTACAAGACGATCTAAGTCTACAGCGATTGAGTCGGGTAAAGAGCGGTTCGTACCGCTCGACCCAATACCCACTTATCGCAGGCCATCAGATAGTCAGGAATGAACTGCGTACTGTATATAGACCCGAACCGTCACTTAGAGTGAAGAGGTGACTCCACTCTACATTGAATTACACTCCCTCTTCAGTCTACGTCACAGCTTCGGTATAAATAACATATAACTCGTATAAAATTAAACTCATATGTACTACTATTTCAATAAATATCAATGTATATCCTTGCTCAAAGATATTCATCATCATCATATATATAATAATCATTGGAGAATTCACCTATTATAATAATGGGTGTACTTAAATGGTTTCCTCATATGTTTGCTGGACACCAGAAAATGTATACGCGCATGTGTTTGTCAGACACCAGAAAAGATGGGGCTACAGCCCATACTGAAAATGTATCAATGGAAGCCGTTAGAGAGACGCTCCCTGAAAAAATGAACTATAAACGATTTCTTCTTATGGAGTTATTTGAAATTTAATGTATGCACTGATGCTCCTAGGTTTTTGCTTCAGTTAAAAGCCAGAATATCCAAGGAAATTCAGAGAACTGAACCAATTTTATGTCAGTGAGTTATCACAAATTCCAAGTCGCGGCTTGAGAGGGTACAGCGGCGTGAAGGAAGACATCTTGATGTTATTTTTCATACATAACTTTCCCTACATTATAAATTTAAATAAAAAATAGTGAACGTAAATATATTTTTAATAACCCATCTTTATTCGCCCAAAAAGAGGAAAATACTCTAGGACACGTATTATTTCTTTCAGAACTGCCAAAAATGTTAGTATGTATTCGAAGATAGTACTATGTATTTCTAAGATCGTCATAGCAAGGTGTTGAATGTATTTTTATGCACTCTACGATATATTAAATGTCCCCTGCCATATAACTCCGTGTATACCGTTATAGATACCCCGTATTTTCTGTAATTTATCGGTGAAAGGTGCTAAGACCTGCATTATACAATTAATTAAATACCAAAATATTGTATAAAATTCACTTATTCTGAGTGCCAAGTTGACTGACTGATGACTGACAAATCCGTTACGCCATCGAGACTCCAAAGATTTCCACACACTACCGACGTAATAAAGGATGTTGAGATAGTTTATTGGTTGCATAACGAAATAGTGTGATATTATTAGTTATTATTATACTTATGTAGAATATACAAACAAATATTATTTAAAGAGAGATATTCTTTCGCCCACCTATATATACTCAGATATTTCGACGCAATTTGAGGGATTTCACCATATTTAACCAAGTTAAAGACCATTTCTTTATCAATGATTTCAAGCGTTTAGCACCACGGCCAGGTAACTTTAAAACACGGGAATATTCCTTCAAGACACACCTGCCTGTACCATTGTGTGTACCTAACCTACTGCATTGTGCTTACACACAATGGCACCAGAAAACTCCCACGGTCTTCTCTCGCCACATTCGCTGACTTCATGGATCAGAACGTTTGGATCGTACTGTAATTGATACCGTTTCATTGTTTACCCCGTCAGTCCATTCATTCGAGGATTCACTTTTTATACGTTGAGACCTTAATTCTTAATTAATCGATATAATGAAGTCCTACAAGAAATTATAATGCAACTTTATCCGTCAATATGGCTTTCGTCATTGGGGTAGGTTAATCCAAAACAGACACACTTAAATGGCGTGGGAGTGGCGTATTTTATTTTTTTTTCTCAGGAAAATACTTGTTTCTTTTTTTTAGATATATAGCGGTAGTTCAAAGGTAGGGAATGAAGTTTATATACCGAGTGGAAACTAACAAACATAATTTTTTAAGTAGGTATGTAATAAATCTAGTATTCAGAATATCTGAAAATATCTCTCAAACACGCCAGCCTTCATTCTTCATCATTTACGTCAGCAATAATGTAGTGAAGCGCTTTGACTGCAAACTCTTTATTTTCGTTTAGCAAAAAACTAGTTTCCTCACGCATCTCTTTCAGGTTCGTATGTATATACTTTAATAAGACTATCTTCTACTTTTTACAGTTGCTTGAAAGGTTCACATGTACACATGTACTGAAAGTACAGCCCAGTGAGTCACTAATTCCGAGGTTTAGATCTTCAGAGAAAATCCCATATCCAGACCTTCTTGTGTAGGCCATATTTAAATACAATTATTTTTTAACCAAAAGAATATACTAATTTTATAATGAAATCTAGTGAAATACAATGCAAATAAATTGCATAAAAAAATAATGAACCGGGTAAGATTTTATGTTACAAGATTTATGGTTTCTTTTTCTTCACTGTTTTCATTTCAGCATATTTTTAAATACCTGTTGTTAATTTTAAGGCTTACAGTTCTGAATATGATAGTATACATCTCTCACATTCAGAACCATTAGAGTGTCAATATATAAAAAAGTAATAAAAATGAATAATTAAATATTTACTACCATGTTTCCAGAGTTGTAGTTTTCCTTAATACTCTATTTTGAATTAAGATTAGGTTATATTTAATCTAATTCTAGTCTATTGATTATATTGAAATAGAACTTTTGAATTACAATTTATTTTATCGCTATTTGCCAAATAAAAAATCTCAAAACATACCGTGGCTTGTTTTATGGCTAGGCTCAGGTAGGCTGTTTCGTTTATCGGAAAGATAAGAGAGTTTTTTATTTGGCAAATAACGATGAAATGAATAGTATATCAGTCGTATATTTTACATATCTTATTTATTATTGTGCACCATCAAATATAATTAAATAATTTATATATTATTTTTTATGTTTGCTTTTGTTTTTGCAAGTTCTATAATAAATAATTAGTCAAATATCTCGGTTGTTTTAAACAATTTATTACAGGAGTGGGCGAGAACCTCTTCAAATTTAAATTATACAAATCCGGGGGTATTATTGATGTCGTACCTGCTTCCTCCGTGGCGCTTTCCTTTTCGAAGTCCACGTCTGGTACGACAATAGGTTATATCTGACTATATCTGATTCTCATCCATATAATATATAATATAAAAGTATACTGTATGTTTCTTTTAAAACAGTAACTTTTGATTGCTCGTATTTATTTTACGATTTATAAGTTTTTAAAGTAACTTAATAAAACTTAAGTGATATTTTAATAAATACAGAAATAAAGTCGTCAATTGTACGGGATCACAATATATTATTATGTAGGCCACTCAAAAGGATTTTGATAACATATATATTAATTAGGTATACCTTCACGCAATCGTATACGAAGGTATTCTTGTATATACAATGTATTAATTTTCTTTATTTACAAACGACGGTTATATGAGCCTATAGATATTTATGGAAAATATCTCATAGCAATATTCATGTCAAGATATTTATATTCTACTGTTAATTTTATATAGATTTTCTATTTCTCAAATTATATAATCTTGAATATTTTATTGTGAAAAGAAATTCCAAATATCTCACACTATTTTGTATATAATACAATATTATCCACCTGTACCCTGAATGAAAAAATCCATTTCTTCAACATTTTTTCTAGACTTTTGATTTATTTTTTACCATCGACACTTTCATATAATATTGTATGAAAAATATCAAGATATGCCCACTCTCTGAATTTCACCAGCCGTCACATATACAATTTGTATAATGGATCTTTGCACGTGTATCAATTTAGTGACGACGTACGGGTCACATGCTACACCACTCGCAATTGTTACTAATATGCCACAATTACCAGCACGTATGTCTAGCGACATATGTTTCAATCAACTACATACGGCATAGACAGTTAATAATTTGTCGAACAAAATGCAATTATGAGGTCACGTCTTAGCTTTATTGTATAATTTGATTCATTGGCGTCTCAATATTTCTGTAAAAATTTATTTCATTTTTGTTTCATTTATTTTGATATTTGATGAATTTATTTCATTTATTTTGAGGGAAATATCACTTCCATTGAATGCTTTTGTGGAGAACCTTCTCATTACTCTGTCCTCTGTCATAGGTTGACGAATTTGTATTGTACTAACTGTTATCCTAAAATGTGTTTTCGGCAGGATACTGTTAAAAAAAAAATGTCAGTTGATTGATTCATATGATTGTTACCTGTGACGCACACGCAAAAAATCATTATACAAACCAGATATGCTATTAATATAGTTGAAAAATAAATAAAAACTATAAATCGATTTGTAGAATTTTCAGCAAACAGCTTATAGGTTTATATGACAGCTTATACCGTCATATTAATGAAGAATATTACGGTATACAAATTTTATATTCATGAGAATTTGAAATGTTTAAAGAAATTAAAGTTTACGGCACTATTTCGGTATGCATTAGACTACAGTTATATTTACGAATATAATTCGCAGTTAGCACAACTTCAGTCGTCACTCCATTATTGCATTTTTTCTCATAATTAAATCTGAATAATTAACCTATCTTCCTATCACCAAACGGAAGCTCCTCCACACTTCACCTAATAACGTAATTTTATGTTTCCTGCGAAACCAACGTTTGTCTGCATCTTACGACGCCCAAATGCAAGTTCTGATTATGCTGATTTCTAAAGACGATTATGATGTATATTAAGTCTTGTAAATGTCACTTAAGCTCCATACTATTGGAAAAGTAAAGATAACTCTATGCTAGTTACATATTTTTAGGTACTTTTTAAGTACATAAAATGTATAATGCAAAGTTTTACTACACAGAGGGTAATATTCAAACTACAGAAATAAGGAAATTATACTCCAACCTATCTACAAATGCCTTATATAATAAGGGCTAAACAAATTAGGTGAAAACAGCTATTCTCCTGGCTATATGCCAAACGCCGAGCGCTGAATTACATTACAAAATTTGCCGAATTTTGTCTGAGTTAGCACTAAAATATTATCATATTAATATTGTCATGTCATTCAGCGCTTGACGCTTGGCATATAGCCAGGAGAATAGCTGTTTTGACCTAATTTGTTTAGTTCTTATTATATAAGGCATTTGTAGTAAACAAAATACACTATTACTCAAATACTATAACGATTTTCGTGCAAACCAGTCCAAACTCAGTAGATGTGAGTTGGCTAGCGAATGAAATGCTAAACTACAGTCACAGAGTATCACACACAAATTATCTTAATACTTTATGACAACTTCTTAAGTGTTTTCACACACTGTTCACTATTGCCTTTGAGTGAATGAATAATTTTCTATAATATTTTAGTAACTATATAATGTAGTATGTATCTCACTTATTCACTATATCAAATAATATCGTACAAAGGACCAATAACTAATGAATTATATACGATATTTTATACAAGCGCCTTTAAATGTTCATAAAAAAATCATATCACTACAAACAAACGTACGCTATATACTGACGAAAGAGTCGACTGAGGTCAAATTCGTTACCAGAGTCGAGAGTTCTGGTATTTCCATTATATAAATACGACGAGTTGGTTATTTTTATTTTTATTACGAATTTTATTTTTATTTATAATTATTTACGAAGATCACTTTGACACAAACAGATTCTTATTAGGCAATCAACAACATTCCAAGGAGAAAGTTATTGGTTTGCCTACTTTAAGAAACTTTAACAAAAACCATTTCGGAATAGTTAAGATGGATAGTTTATGGCGGTGACTGGATAGGCATTACCATAAGAATTAATGTGAATTAGTAGAAACGTAGTATGAATATTATTTTAATATTCCTCATAATATGAATTTTCATAACTTGATTGTAATTTCCAGTAAGTAGATAAATTGCTTGTTTCTGTTCAATATGCCTTCAAGTTTTTATGTAATTTCATGAATAGTGTTCTAGTTCATTAAGTAATATAGTAATACAACTGACCGTCGCGTCGTTACTTTTATGAGCTATGTGTTGTAGGCTTCCCATAGCAATCCTATATAATAAAATAATAATAAATGAAATAATAAAGATTCCGCAGGGTACGCAGAAAAGTCCTAATAAAAAGCAAATAGTAATACTTTCATTTCGAATGAAGTTCCATATTGTTACTCGAAATAGAGCCTTAGAAGAAATAAGGTCAAGAGATAATAGCACGAGCAAAGGGGTATATTTATGCTTTACGTAAAATACGTCATTCACAGCGTGTCTCAATATCTATTGACACTTTCTATAAATGGTATTGTATGGCTTTAAGTTTACTAGGATTGAATTTCATCGTTCAAAGATGCCATTAAGAAGAAAAAAAAACATTAGCAGGATCATATCATATTTTAAAGGTAATATATTGATTCTATAATACATTAATTCTTTAACGGATCTATCTATGATATTTTCTACGTAATTTACCATCTCTAATTGTAAGTGAACTCCTAAAATGCGTCAATCTTCTATTTTAAAATTACACTATATGAACATTATTTTATACGTCCTTCAATTTCCATGGAGTGACAGTCAATTCCCTTGGAGTATCTATGAATATTATGAAATGGAATAAGGGTACGTGTGATTCCTCATATAAAAACGTTTTTACTTCTCCATTCACCAATATGATGGATTCTGATTGTCGAATCGATTTGTCGCCTAAAATATTTCTTGCTATTTTGCCTGTAGAGAGTTTTTTTTCTTCAGAAAGCTTTCTACGTATCCCTCAGAAACACCGATACATTTCCAACCACCATTTCCCCTGAAGGAGATGATATTAAGGCTAGCATCAGTCAATAATATAACGGAAGATCTTCGAGAACGATGACTATATATTGTATATTATGACTGTATATTGCTCAAACATTTAAGGAATGTGTTTCAAAAGTGCTAATACCAACATATTTTCGAGATACATGTACCATCTATTTTGTCTTGTATTCTTTTCTACTATTTATTTTGGGAATACGATGGATATTCAACAGATTAGATATTCATCAGGTCAACTGTCAGACGTAGTGCTATAAAAGTGCAGCACTTTACTTCTCGACCACTACATACATGGGTGACCTATCATATTCTTCTGTAGAGGTAGCTGCAACCATGGTATTCGTACTGTGGTTCAAGGTGGCGAACTAAGCCTAGTATTACCGTCATTGTATGCTTCGGATGAAGTCACAAAGCGGAGAGTTTGCTAATTCTACCAGAGATGGCAAATGAATGGCTGTGTCTGATCTCGTACTTAGATGCAACCTTTCCTTCCACTGCTTAAGGATTTAGGAGAAGCATGTGGTCAACTCTTGTTTGCAAACATGTTTTTTGTTTCATATTACGTACATTAACTTTTTTAATATTCTATGTATATTGTTTTTCTTATTTATTCGAATTCTATGACCTCGTTAGATATTTTTACGAAAATTGTTCAGCAGGAAAATTTATTTGTGTTCGGTGTGACGTTTTAAAAAATAAAATAATTCTTAGTGGCCATTTAACAAAGTAAAAAAGAATAAATTGTGGGAAAATAAAATTGAAGAGTTCTTAGACAATTGTTTGGTGCCAGAATACCGTAAGATTATGGAATTATTGCATGGAATTCTCACATTGTATGGTAATAATGCGTATCTCTAAGTGCCGTAATACGAAAATTAGTACTAGAGTAGAAGAATATGCGAGCATCTAAAAATATGTTTAACACAAGAGCGCAAAAAATCAGTAATTTTCTCATACACCGAAGTCTTTAAAAAATCTGAACATTACATAATGTCAAGTTCATAAAATTGTTCCAACATAGAAATGGCGTAAATAAATATATATTTTAAATACCTAGTCATTTTACTACCTAACATGATATGCAAATATAATTATATATAATATTCACATAATATCATATATAATAGATATTGAGATCCAACATAATTCGATATATTTCTTTGGAACTATCTAATAAATGTGTTCTAAGACAAACCATAACGTTAATTAATTTAAGTATGAAATTACACAAGATACGAATACCACGAACTAGAAAATAAAGCATTCATACAAAACAAACTAATATTAAAAACAACTACAGACTATGCAAAGTATACTAAACAAACTAATATTAAAAAAACATTGACAATACAAATTAGCGGTTAATTCCTCTGTCATGGATAAAAAATAAATTTTGAAAATTTTATACTGTATTTTTATCTATTTCAACGAAGATTTCGACTTTTAAAGATTTTATTTTGTAAAAATTTGTCCCAAAACTGTGTGCGTAGAGGTTATATTTAAGATGATAAATTTAAAATAATAATTACACTATTATAAGAAAATATTCATAAATGTAGACAAAAATTTGATTAAAACATAATCAATAACCCCGAGCATCTATATTAGAAATACTTTACTACACACTATTACATATGTATCTATTTAAATAATTTATATTTATATGATAAAATAAATTGTGTGTACTGGGTGATTTTTTGAAAGGAAACGACCCTGTAATAGCAGGTTTACGATATAGGTTCTTTACGCATTTTTGTATATTAACATATGCTAATATCTATAATTGGCATTCATTTAACGGGAAGTGGTATTTACTTTCTAATTTTAAACGGGATACCGTATATTTTTATGTAGTTTTGTAGAACGATAAATTGTAAACAATTTTTCTAATAGAGTCATCTCAAAAATGAATGACAACTCAGTTATGGATAAAAAGCTTTTTAAATGTAAGTGGTTGTATTATAGTAAACAGAGATGCCTTTGAAATATTACATATAAACATACATAAAGCAAAATCAAATGCATTAAAAACGATTTTAAGAAATTTTCCCATTTTTATGGAGGCAAGCTTCTACTCTTGCCATGATCTGTCGAGTCACTTTAAATAAGTATCATATTTTTTTGGAAAATTTTCTCATAACTTTCGCATTCCATTGTTGGAATTTCCCATTGTTTTCCCGGTTTTCCATTGTTTCTCAATTTCGTCATTCATTGTTGTAAATATAACATTTAATGTAGCCTCAAATAAAATAGTGTGGACGATTTAGGTCTAAAACTTGAGAAAAACTTGAGAAAGTTGTCTTTTTCTCGCAAGATGAATTTTATTTAAGAAATCATTTTCAATTTGACGAAAAATATTTAAATGAATATCGCTATTCAGTGATTATTTTGACGATTAAACGTTTCTTTAATCGTAAAATTGGCTTTATCTCTCCACAAAATATTTTCCTGAGTTTCAGGAAGGAACCACCGACAAAATGGGATTCATCTCTATGGATCACCAGTTTCTAAGTGTTGATGGAATATGTATTTATAGAAATGATAAATTTTGTAAAAGTTCTACGTTTTCCAGGGATTCAGGAATAAAGCACTCGTATACTTGAATATGAAACCTGGTATAATGTAGACAGTTGCCAGATACTATTGGTTGTCTGGTACTCATACATACTAATTATAATACTTCCAATTCAAGCTCTTCTGTCACTATGGTAGTTGGTAGTTGGTAGTTTTGTTCTTTTTGGTAAGTTAAATGATTCATTCGTCTTCAAATTATTGTTTCGTAATAAAACCTTTTCTTTTGCGGGTATTTAAATTAAATTCCCTGCACGTTTCTATGTAATTTTTTTTACACTCGTCAAACAAAATTATTATTTCAAACATGTCCTCATTACTATGGTTCTCCTAAATTATTTCCATTTTTAAACAATATTCTACTCTATAATACCGATCTACTACTCGTACCATGTAGATAGGTATTCATTTCAACACGAACCACTTTTGTAAAATTATTTTCGTTGACAGCAGCAGTAACAGTATTTTAAAGGCATTTTTGTTTTGATTATAGGATCGACCAAGTACATTAAAATGTTATTTACTCATCGTCGAATTGTTTTTGATTTTAAAAATATGGTTCAATTCGAAAAAAATACTTACTATTGATAGTTGTATAAAGCTGCACAAAGAATACTGTATATTTATTTCATAAATATAGACATGCTTTCTTTAAGAAAATCACCTGGTATTACTGTCGCTGTATAAAAAATTTAGAGGCGTTAATTTTTCATAATATGTTTTTGAATGCCTTCATATTTTAAAATCCAAATTTTGAGTTTTAACTTGGTATTATCCCGAACTGAAACACCCAGTATAATTAATGCATTTCAACATAATTGCAGTATAATAATTAGCAGTTGTCCGGCGCCGGAAACGTCGACGACTATTTTTATTATTATTTTAACAGAAACACTCATTTAGTTAACAATTTAGCAAAGTATGTAAAATATTTAAGAAAGTAAAAATGAAGCAACAATACTTATAAAATAATTATTAATTAGTGTTTTAGCGTGGAATTCTTGCAGGCGGATACTTGGAGGAATGTAACGGTCCATTTATATTAATAACAAAAAATGCGGGCAGAACGAAGTAATCGTTCGCAGCACGCAAAATCGTGCCAGCTTTATTAACCTAATTGGACATCTTCAGGAGAAAAAATCCAGACGTGTTCGGGGCTTCTTTAGTTATTATGACATAATATGAGTTATATAAACACAATATACACTCAACGCTCCGCATTTATAAGAGTATCAATAATATGAGAAACATAAATTGTTTCTCAAACATAACATAAATTGTAGAATTTAATTTTAGTTAATTCAGAATTCCTAATACTTGAACAAGATGAAAAATTTAAATAAAGTGACTAACCACAAAGAAAAAATATAAAAAAATTTGGGAATACGGTGGGCATTTAGTTATTGGGCAGTACCAGACGTGGAGCTAATAACAGCCAACGTCGTCCCATGCTATTCAGTCTCGTGTCTGATTGGTTTGAGGTAAATATGGAGTTGCATCAAGATGTTTCAATGCTCTTCTACGGAGGGAAGTGTTGGCTATATTTTAAAATACCCCGTTCTGTTAAATCGGTATAAGGAGGTTTGCTCTAGCCTTTCATAGTTAAAATTCACAACCACTCGTTTCTTACCATTGGTGTAACCATTCTTAACATTAACTATCTTTATATTGACAGTTGATAATTTAGACCTTCATCATCATGAGGTCATCAGTCCTAAGACTGGTTGGACGTTAACCTCCAGCTTCTCCTATCTTGTGCTAACCTACGCATTTCGCTAATTGTGCTACAACCTACATCCCTTACTATTTGTGAGCAATAGTCTAATCTAGGCCTACCTCTGCGTTTCTTCACTCCTATTTCTGCCTCCAAAATATCGCGGACTATTCCCCCATGTCTCAGCAAGTGGCCTACCATTCTATCTCTTCTCTTCTTTATGTTTTTCCACATACTTCTTTTCTCGCCGACTTTCTCTAATATTTCTTCGTTTCTAACCCTATCAGTCCACGGTATTTTCATCATTCTTCGGTAACACTACATCTCAAAAGCTTCTAATTTCTTCCTACTTGCTTCTCCTACCGTCCAGGTTTCGCAACCGTATAGCGCCGTGCTCCATACATACGTTTTCAAAAATCTCTTTCTTGTTTCTAAGTTTATTACTCCTGAGTATAAAAGTGCTTTCTTTTTGTTAAAAGCTACTCGACCCTGCACTATTCTTTGTTTTATATCTTTATCGCTTCTTCCATCCCGATTTATTTTACTTCCTAAATAAGTGAAGTGAATAATTTAGACCTTAGCAAACAAAAAAAAAAAACAAGAAATTATACACAACGAGTCGACTTTTTTTAAGTGAAGTGATAAACAAGAATGTGTAAATCACCCAATAATAAGAGTAAAAACTCAAGATTGTGAAATTCTTCAAATAATAAAGTGTTTAAAAGTCAATGCAAATTATTTTCTACAAATTAAATTATTTTGAGCTTGAAATATTACTTTATTATTTAAATAATTACACAAGTCTAGCAATTGTTGCTTTCATTTTGTCCCATAATGTATTCATTACCATATAGTTATAATTATAATTTTGGTGGAGAACGAAAAGTAAGTGAAAGTGATAATTGAAAAGTGTCATATAGCATATTTCGACCACAAATTCAAAGTTTACCATACATTTACATTGCGAAGCGTTCACTTAACTGAAGGCAACAGACAGAGAAAAGAAATGAAGAATTCTTGGAAAATTAATAGTTTATAATAAACATAATTTGTGACTGTCCTATGAAAGTACTCTTTAATGATTTTCGGTGTAGTGATTAGTAGAGACTAGCAATTCTTCCTGAATTGCTAGTGAATACAACATAATAATAAATATATTCTTTTACTATTTTTTTTTTAATAATTACATACCTATATGTACCAGGTACAATTTTAAACATGAGAACAGTGTTTATCGACTTTGATTATGTACAAGAGATTAAATATATGTACAAGGTACAATTTCAAACATGTGAACAGTGTTTATCGACTTTGATTTATCAGTACTAAATTATTAAAACATAGGAGTAACAGAAATATGTCGCCACTTATTCTCTGTTTAAACTTCTCTATATGAAACCTATTTGACTAGTTCCCGAGAAGCGGCAGGGCAACGTCTCAATTATACATACTGTATGATTCTAATGTATCGAGGGTATTGTATAATTTTTATACAATAATAATTTATTGTATAATGTAATTTTTATAAAATATAAGAACATCTAAGAACAAATAAATCACAGAAGTGATTTATAATGGGCTTGTAAGTGATATAGTTGCATTACATTATTAAAACTATTAGTATATTAATTATAACTAACTATGTGTTTATCTATATGCGCGGCGTATTCTTTTTTTGTACGTTTAGTAAATATACAACTATAAATTCTATCTAGAGAAAATAGTAAAACACTTTTTCTATATGTATATGTAAATTATATGGAAGCGCATTATATACGAGGGTGGACAAAATATAAACGGGATATTTGTTCCTGAGCATCTACGGCTGTTAGGAGCCCGAGGTACTAGCATGCTTGGGTGGGGTCATTACGAATGGGAAGAGGTGGCCATTACTCATTCTCAACCAGTTCGTCAGTAGCGCTGACGAGGTCGGAGCAAGAGATGCACCCCACTGTTGCACAACGTGCTACATATTATAAAGTTTCTTGTTAATGTAGGATTTCAAGCGGCGTACATTTTCCGTAGATTAACTGCACAGTTCAGGGACCAATCACTGTCAAGGACTGGTGCCTGGCATAAATAGTTCAAGCAAAGGCGAGAACGAGTGGAAAATCAGGGACACGATCGCCGTCCTCGAACCAGCACTATGGACGAACACAATCGCGCGATTCGAGACATTCTTGAAGAAGATCGACGGATGACCCTATCAGAAATTGCATAAAAGCTCGGAATAAATTATGGAAGCTGTTAAATGATCATCAAACACGACATGGAGTTCCGTAAAGTGTGTACCAGGTGGGTCCCTTGCCTTTTGACTGCAGATCAGAAGTTGAGACGTTTGGAGGTCTGCTAGAGGCCCTCAGCAAGCTTTGCGGAAGAAGGTGATGTATTTTTGAGTCGGATTGTCACCTGCAACGATACGTGGGTCCACCACTACAGATCCAAGTGCAAATAAGTCAGTATGGAGTCGTGGAGGAAGGCGGATACAGCCCCAGTGAGACCTAGGACTCGACTGTCAACTGGCAACGTTCTCTCGACCGTTTTTTCTACTGGGGAGAGGCATTTTACTCATTGATGTTTTGCATGAACGACACGCAATCAATGCTGCTTACTACTACGAGCTACTGAACCAGGTGAGGGCTGCATATCTCCGCAGAAGACGAAACCGACCTATTCGAGAGGCAATCCTCCTTCACAACAATGCAAGGCCCCATACTGCAGCTCTAACGATCGAGAAACTGGAAGAAATGCAGTAAACTCCATTTAATCATCCTCCCTACAGCCCGGACTTTGATTTGTTTGGGCCGCTTAAAGAATCCTTAGTAGGGCATCGTTGAAGATCACCAGGACGTAGAGGGCTTCGTGCGGAATTCTGACGCAACCAGCTTCATTCTACGATATTGGGATATAAAACCTTCCTTCTCGCTGGGAAAAATGTATTTGTAAAGCAGGAGACTATGTACTAAAATAAAATGCCTTTGCCTTTTGTTTTTCAATCAATATATATATATATATATATATATATATATATATATATATATATATATATATATATATATTAAATAAAGTCCAGCTTATATTTGATCCGCCCTCGTAGTTTCGATCCCAGGATACTACAGCATTATTGGCCAATACTTTATTCGTACTTAGGTGTAAGTATGTTTGTTTTGTTTCTTGTTTCGTAACTGTGTAACCTACATTGAGTAGTAATGTTATTATTATTAATATCTACATAATAATAAACAAAGTGTAATTTCTTTTATTTCTTGATCCTATGTTAAGTAACTATTAAGAATAATTCCGAGACATTTTATTGTTTCAGTCTCTGGGAGCGTGTCTCATCGTCAATAATTAAAGATTCTATATCAGGGAGTCCACTTATATACGATGTAAAAGGTTTTTTTCACAATTTAAAGTTAATTTATTGTAATGTAACCAGTTTTTGACTATTCTAAAGTGAGTCTCAATATTTGTTTTTTCAGATATTCCCATGTTTCATCCGTATACACAATTGTAGTGTCCTTAGAAAAACTGGTAATTTACCCCTGAATATCTCAGTACATTAAACTATTTATATATAGAGAGATAGTGAATAGCAGTAGCCTCAATGCCATGCCTTGAGGAACACTATGTGTGACCTCTATCTACCACTTACAGCGCTATCGATACCTTATCACACTGCACTCGATTAACAGCTCTTTATTGGATTATATATAGTTGTCTTCATCAATTTTAATTCTTTCGAAGAATGCTGACCATTATTCAAAGCCATGATAAATTTCGTTATGCAGTAACCAAATATGTTTAAAATAACTGAAAAAGTGGGTGCTTAATATTTTGGTGAGTCACAAAACTTCAATAGTATTAAAACTTTCACTTATTTAACAAACCATATTTTCTGTAGAGCCGATTTTATTGAAAATAAGTAATAAGCCTAATATTTCGTGTTATTAATTTGTTTCGTGATATTAAGGACTATTCATTTTGGTGTCTTTTATATACACTTGGAGTGTTTCCAATTTTTCAATTAGCTAGAATAAAACATAAATATTTTGTATTTATAAGTATCACTCACCTATTCTCAGTTTCAATTCCCAACTTGTTATTGTTATTACTTTCCACGATGGCCGTTATTTTAAGTTTATTGTCTTCTGCACCGATCAGTAACTCAGTTCTTCCATTCTGGAAAGGAGAGGACCCTCGTCTGTCGCCTATCCTCCGACTGACTTGCGTGGGGCTATCTCTGGATTTTAGTAAATCACCCTGGAAAGAATACACTTAATTACATTCACTGAAATAGGCAATAACGATTATATGTTGTTAATAGATCGCAAAACAAACAGTCGATTAATAATCGACTTAGGTTCAGATCTGGTGATCGAGTTGGCCGATATGTGTATGAAGTATTTTACCTGTGGCGCGACTCTTACGTCGTTTGGCACTTTGTTATGTTCCTTCTTAACGTTATCTAGGGCGTTTTGCGTTATCAATAAATCGCTAGAATTATGTCCGTTGGGCAGTTGAGGTTTCGGGGTAGTTACGACGTCCTTGTTGATGGCAACGACGGTCGTGGTGCTACTCAAAACGCCGCCGCCCTGTTTGTTTGCGGTGGGATTGTTGTTTAAACTTTCTGTGGCAGTCAAAGAAGTTACGTAGATCGGGGAATTGTTGATGAAACCGTTCAACTCTTCGCCTGAAGTTGTTGTCTGATTTAACTGTAACCAATGAATACAAGGTAGATATGTTAGTATGCGTTTACGAAAGACTAAAAGATAAGTGAATATATATATATATATATATATATATATATATATATATATATATATTTTTTTTTTTTTTCTCTTTGATGTACAGTACCGTGAAAAGTATATAGGTAGAATCAAGCTTATATTAATAATGGCATATACTATACCTCCTACAAGAAAGATTCCTTAATATATATTACCTAATAGAACAAGCTACTAATAGATAAACAGCACTATTGCTCTTGAATTATAACGTGCTTACAGGTTGCTACTGCGCATTTGCCAAGAAGTTCTGCCACGTATGTGTGAATAAGTATAAACTCAGTTTGATTTAAACAGTGAGCGAGAATACACACCAATACAAATTTTGAGTAACGATTTGTTCAGAGTAAAAAACATTTTTTATAAACTCGGAGTCAAATGACAAAGCGCGCTATTCTGAGGGAATTATCATCTGCGGGAGCTCAACTTCTCAGGTTGTCCGTCGTTTTAATTTAGACTGTGATCCCAATATTATAAGAAAATGGGCGACGAAGTCAGGATATTTTAGATACGAAAAGATTAAAATTTGCAGAGTATGTTGCAGAGATCATATTAAAATTTGCACAGTATGTTCAAAACAAACATTTTTGAACCATGTAATATCTTTAGCGACGAAAAAAAATTGGATGGAGTGGATGAGTTTAGCTATTACTGGTACGATTTACAAAAGGACCGCAAAATTAGGTCTAGAAGACCTCAAACAGTTGGTTATGTTATGGTATGGGCGGTTTTAAAAAGTGTATGAAAAATCAAGTTGCATTTGTAAATGGCAGAATGAATGCAACTACTTATCATAATCTGTCAGAAGATTACCTGTTACCATTTGTAATTCTTACTGAAGACGATGGTGCAATATTTCAACAGGATAATGCACATATTCATCCTGCAAGGTCCACAAAAAACTGATTTCAACAGTATGGAATCGACCTTATGCCAGAGTTAAGTCCTGATCTTAACCCGATGGAAAATCTATGGGGAATTATGACAAGAGCAGCATACAATTCGTCAAAACCTTCAAATGAAATTGTTGAATATTAGCCCAAGTAGAATATAATAAGAGTTTATAATTGTTCACAAACTACAGACCCATTCTTTCATAAATCTCTGTTATTCACCTATACACGAGATTCTAAAAACTCGTAATATAAAACGCTGATTTCACGTAATATATTACTCCAATATATCCATAAAATTATTTTCAGTTTTGAATTTTACTGTGTATGATGTAGTCCAAATTAAAGGGTAAGTCTATATTTTTTCACAGCACTGCATTTACATAGACACTATTGAAGAAAATAAAGAACTCGTTTTCACAGGGAAGGTCTTTGGTATTTAAAAGCGGAAACGGAGTCATTTACTATTACTAAACGGCTGTTTTCGTGTGTGTGTCACGAAATTTTTAGGTCGATGTACGAAATGCTTTTCATTCGAATTTCGGCATTTTCACAAAATCAATATAGTAAATCGACCCTTGCGAACAACGTGGTAACTTTTGTTTTTTGATCCGAAGTCTCTAGAAGTATGCTCCGGAGGTGCCCTCAATACGATTGAGGGAGCGGCGCAATATTATTGCGATTTGCTTACTCGGGAATCTTCTGTAGGGCAGGCTTAATAATAGATAAATAAACAATATAATAAAAAAATCAGCATATCCACTGTAATACTTGAAAACTTTTTTCAATTTTGTTTATCTTTCTTCCCCTTAAGACTTGTATTCCTGTTTTTCTATTTCTTGGGTTTTTGTATACACTGCGCAGATATTTCTATGCACACTAGAATAGACATCTAGATATGCCGATGGATGAAACTCGACCTGCATTAACACAAAAAGCGTTTTAATACATATTTATAAATTCCCAGAATTGCCAGACAAATCTCTGCCTTTGTATATTGGGTACACGTAGGTACCTCTGATTGACGGCAAGGACGTAGGTTCGGCTTTGGGCGCCTCTCAAAGAGACCTGCATATCCATCGTTGGATAATAGAGAAGCGAACCATACAAACCTAACATGTAATACGATAACTCTCACCCGTTCATTTTCACATTTCGAGTTTTCAAGTGCCTCTATTAACAGATCGCATACTCAGACTGACGACGTCTATAGTCCATAGTCTGTGTGTATTTTTGCAATAAATGTGGCGTATGTAATTTATTTGTCTGGCTCTTGTGGAGGGCTGTGTGTCTGGAGGGTGCAAATGTGATATTTACGAATATATCGTAAGAGGTTTGTTATGTTTCGCTTGTTCCCAATATGTACAAGTCTATACAGGGTGATAATTGAGTATGTAGAGGAACTTTAAGAGGTGCTTCCTTGTGTGATTTTAAGGCAAAGACCAGTTCATATAAACATGCGTTCTAAACGTACATGTTTTCAAGATACAGGGTTTTATTTTGATCAAGGTATTTTAGTTTTCCTTATGTAGTTTCAAGGATAATTAATTACAATTTCGTACTTATAAAAATTATAATAGTACCCATGGAACAAGGTTATTAATTTTTGAAATAATCTACAAAGTCGTATTTTTTTCATGGCCCATTTAAACTTCTCAAATTGTTTATTACGATGCCACTCAAACTTTGTTTGAGAATAATAGCAAGAATAAATATATGCATAATTATTTGAAGAATAATTTAATACTTTTAATAATGCCGATGAAACATCTGCCGATGAAATATATATATCTGGCGGATTCATATCGGGCAACCTGGGTGGCTAAGGTCGTCTTTGTACGTACCGGATCAATCGACTGGCATAATTTTTATGTAAAACTGGGGAATCACTAAACTGAGGTGTGGTGGAGCACCAGCAGGTATAAACCAAATTCGAACTATTTCCCTTATTGGGACATCCCCTAAGGGTTTAAATAGGATATACTCTCAAATTGTCTGTATTGGTGTTGAGGCCCAATAAGGAATAAGTAAATCCCTAACAATTACAATTCAAACATACCTAAAAGCTACTGTTGGAACATATTTTCCATTATCTTCAACCCACATATGATTATTGTGAAAATTTATTATTGGGTTACGGAATAAACAAGTGGGACAAAACCTTGGATTCCTTACTAACGTATTTTGTATCCAAGTGCAAAGAGCTACTCTCTAGGAAAAATCCCTTGGCAAAAGTGTTTGAACATATTGGACGTGATAAAGTTGCTGTTTTTTTTTAAATCTGTCACATTAATACATCGGTAATGTTTAATTGAGCCGCCATTTTTCGGGTACTACACTACGCATAAAAATTAAGGGATGTAAAGAATCCTAAATTTCTAGGCGATATTCAAAGAGCTGTAACATGGGAAAAAATAGTCCCAGAGAAAAAAAAATTAAAGCTCCAAGGTTCTAGTTTTTAGATCTTAAGTTAAAAATTTTTTACCATCAGACGTTCTTGAGTAATCATAAGAAAACTATCGGGAAACAATTTTTCCAAATTTTTACTTGCCTCTCAAGAGGTCCACGGACTTAATTTTTTCAGTTATTTTACGGTAAAGATTTGTTTATATTTGAAATTATTTGGAATTTATTTGAAAATATTAAGAACACACAACATTGCATCAACCAATACAACAATGTAAGATTGTTTACAAAATTTTATCGCAATGTTATAAACAATAATGTTTATCGTAAATTATAAACAAACTCAAAATAAATCCTACAAACAAAATAGACTGTAACCATTTGTAATAACACCTATATAGGACAATCAAAATAATGCCTACACAAGAGAATATACATATACAAATATAAAAGAAATACATTAGATAAAACTGAACAGCACTTTTTCATTAGAACAAAATCAGAACTTTAACTTTAACAATATACAAATTTCAGTAAAAGAATCAAACTACTATTGATGAACATATATGAAATGCTATAAAGACATAACAATGCAATTCACACTTTTAACATAGTTCATTTAACTGAAATATTATTTAACCTGTTAAATTATTTATAGAGGGGTAATACGTAATTTTACATCTACCCTTGTATTAGCAAAGAAAAATAAACCTAATATACCCTATTCACCACTAACATTATTTAAAAAATATATCCATTTTTACTATCAATTACATAAACAATACTACATTAAATCAGACACAAATGTGTACCAATTTAGTTCTACTAAAGCCTTCACATATGACAGACTATACAGGTGCAACTAATTAAATATTAATTAATATACGAATGTAATTAACCGTAAAATAACCCATTTTGTTAAACATCGTATGCTCTGAAGATGGCTTCCTATCCTATAGTTCCAACTGAGACACCCTATATTATGTATTGTAAAATGAACTATTAGATTAATATGCGTTGAATCGACAACTCCAAATTTGTTGAAAGTTTCGGGTTGAATACCAAGTTATAGATTACCTAAATACTCTATATATTTCTACAGATTTAGGTACTACAATATATTCAGAACACATGATATTATGTTGAGATAAAAATATTATTGAATATTACTCTTTAAAGACAATGATAATTGTATTTGGACAATCATGGATCCTAAGAAAATGCTTTGGTGTGTTTCAAATTATTACTATCAATAATAAATGTACATCCGTTTATTGTATATTCTTCGATTATATAACGAATTATATTTAAACGAAAAACAGTCGTATCGGCTTATTTTTTCCTGTACTTCTTATTTATTTATTATATATATTAATTCCAAGTCTTTATTTTCTATTCAATATGTTGCTTTGATTAGGAGCTGAATATCTTTAAAATAAAACATATTCTAAACTAATTTTGTTTACTATTTTAGTTGGGACACCTTGTACTGAATGTTATCCCTCTGGTGGGTACTTCAAAACCACTAACACGACTGAAAGCTGCATCCTGATATCCGTGTGGTGTGAGTAGAAATTCCCACAGCATCAGCTTAAGTGGTACTTAGGTGTATTTAGATTATCAACAAGAGGTTCGTAGAGATTTATAGATTGCATCGTTACACCATATTGTTGTAAGCATAAGTGTTCTAATTATTAATGCCCAAGTTATCAATTAACGTACCAGATGATTTAAAATTACTGAACAAGAAATTAATTTTAATAACAACAAAAAAATTGTGAATTATATTATTAAAAATATTTTTTCTAATAGTTCTTTCATGGAATGATTGATTATCTTTTGAGCGGCTACGTCATTTTTATACAAAAATAGATTTGATAAACATGTCTACAAAATGGATGCTGCTTTTTTATTCACGATGTAAATATACATCTGATATATAATATATGAGACGAGGCTACAAAAACAGACGAGACGAGGAAGGACTGATAACTTATAAGTCAATAAAGTGGGAAATCATTAGAAAGTGTAGAAAAGCGAAATAACAATGGATAGAGGATAAATGCAAAGGAGTAGAAGATAAGCTCCAAGTAGGTAAGACCGATGAGGCTTACAAAATAATTAAGAGGAACTTCATGGATATAGGACCAATAAATAGAAACGTTAGGAGTTAATCGGGGGACATACTGATCGGAAGAGAGGAGAAAGCGGATAGATGAAGCAGTACTTAGCAAATTTATACAAGGGTCAGGAATTAGGAGAGATATTAGAGGAAGAATCTAGCATCGATAGGGAAGATGTAGGAAAACCTATATTGAGAGAGGAATTTGAAATAGCACTAAGGGGGATAAAGAACAATAAAGCGCCGAGTGTAGATAAAATACAGGCGGAAATTGTGAAATTTGCGGGACAGAAAGTAGTAAATAGGATGTTTGAACTGGTAAAATACATATATGAAACAGGCGAGATGCTGGAGGATTATAAGAGGAACATTATCGTTACTATACCGAAAAAGAGAGGAGCCGACAAATGCGAGAACTTTAGAACGATTAGCCTAACTTCCCACGCGTCAAAAATCTTAAACGGAATAGTGCAGAAGAAGATGGAAAATAGAGCAGAGGAAATACTAGGAGAAGACCAATTCGGGTTTAGGCGAAATAGGGGAACTCGCAAAGCTATTCTGGCGCTAAGAGTAATGTTAGAGAAAACAATAGAAAAAGAAAAGAACGCTTATATAGGATTTGTAGATTTAGAAAATGCTTTTGATAATGTAAGATGGGAAAAAATGTTCAAGATATTAAAGAGCGCGGGAATGAAGTATAGAGATAGGAGAGTAGTACACAATCTATACAAAGAGCAAACTGCTGTTATAGAAGTAGAAGGGGAAAGAAGGGAAGTAGGTATTAGGAAAGGAGTAAGACAAGGATGTATGCTATCACCACTAATTTTTAATCTGTACATCGAAGAAGCGATTAATGTCGTAAAAGAAGAGTGGATTTCGGGATTAAAGTTTAGGGACAGAAACTAAAAATGCTGAGATTCGTGGATGATATAGCAGTATTAGCATCTAGTAAAGAGGAACTGGAATCAGCGTTGAATGAAATGGAGGCAGTGTTGACAGAGGAATACGGAATGAGGGTGAATAAAAACAAAACTAAAGTGTTAGTGTGCAGAGAGCGCGAGAGCAGAGCAAAAACGAAAGTACAAATTAATAATGAAAGATTGGAGGAAGTTAAAGACTTCACTTATTTAGGAAGTAAAATAAATTGGGATGGAAGAAGCGATAAAGATATAAAACAAAGAATAGCGCAGGGTCGAGTAGCTTTTAACAAAAAGAAAGCACTTTTATGCTCGGGGGTAATAAACTTAGAAACAAGAAAGAGATTTTTGAAAACGTATGTATGGAGCACGGCACTATACGGTTGGGAAACCTGGACGGTAGGGAAAGCAAGTAGGAAGAAATTAGAAGCTTTTGAGATGTGGTGTTACCGAAAAATGATGAAAATACCGTGGACTGATAGGGTTAGAAACGAAGAAGTATTAGAGAAAGTCGGCGAGAAAAGTATGTGGAAAAACATAAAGAAGAGAAGAGATAGAATGGTAGGCCACTTGCTGAGACATGGGGGAATGGTCCATGATATTTTGGAGGCAGAAATAGGAGTAAAGAAAGGCAGAGGTAGGCCTAGATTAGACTACTGCTCGCAAATAGTAAGGGATGTAGGTTGTAGCACAATTAGCGAAATGCGTAGGTTAGCACAAGATAGGAGAAGCTGGAGGTTAGCGTCCAACCAGTCTTAGGACTAATGACCTCATGATGATAACATAATATATAACTGATGATGTAAATATACATCATAGGCATGTATATGATAATACCATTTAATTTTAGATAATGAGGATGGGAAATCTGTAACAGAATATTTATTTACACATATATACACTAGATTGAAATAGATTTACCCAGAAATGTTGTTTTATAACTTTGTCGACTATAAACAAAATTATATGCCCATAAAATGTTACTTACACTGATTGATTGTGATAGTCCAGTGACTATGTTCCATCTAATAACATTTTATTACTTCACATATCTGACGTCTTACAGAGTACCAAGATATTGTATCTAAACTAGCGATGTTACAAATATATGCGTATATGTACATCTGCATTTGCAAGGTAACTATTCTTGCAGGTTGCGACGTTAAAGTATGTTACACTCGTACTACATATACAGATTTTAAAATCAATTATGAAAGTATAAATTGGGATTGTATTATTGAGGTTGGCCATAGCTACAAGCAGGCAAAATCTGATAAGGTGGTAACAATGATACTATCACTTGAAGATGTTGAGAAAAACCAAAGATTTGCCCGTAAAACTTGCTAATCAACCATGTTAATTAAGTAGTGTTACTATGCTGTTCGACTTTTCATCATCCAACAGCTAATTAGTGTCATAAATGTCTCAAAATTGGTGGTAAGTTTGGTGGTATTATAAGAAATATGTGTATTTGTGATCTATTTTGAAGATTCCTGTCGCTTCTTCTGGTGAGCCTTCCACGTGAACAATTTTTCGGAAATACAAGATTAATTCTTGAACCGATATATCAACCAAACCAAAAGGTAAGTTAAACTATTACTTTTTAAATATAATGCTCCTTTTAAACAAATGTTATTATTATTGATTATTAAAAAAATACCCTTTTTATTTATTTACTATAGCGACTTTATTCAACCTGCATATGGTAAAATTCAAAATTTGCATCAGCATCTGCAACTTCTTCATGTATAAAAAAACATTTGTACTAATCCGTAGTCAAACAAATTGGCGAAAGAGCCGCAAATTATATGTCAAGATGTCACAAACTTATTAAATGTGATAGTAAACTCCCATGGAAGACAACCAAGTTCTCACAATCAACAGAGTTTGGCAGGATATTGGTATGGAACATGGAAGCCATTCTGTAATTATGTCGACAACAAATATATGTACCTTATATCCTAACCATACAGATTTGTAGCACTAACATCAGTTACCATTTCAATGAGATATATAATACACGCATGGGTGGATTTTATTCTAGTGAAAGCAAATAAATCTTCCTTGAAGATAAAATGGAATTAATATCGATCGATCAGATAATGAATTGCAGACATGTATGGTACCCTTTAGTGTCCAAGACATGTTCTATAGAATTAAAATCCTATAGAACATGACATCCTATAGAACATCCTATGGAACAACTTCCGACTGATACTTTTCTTAAACTACATTGATATTCATACTTCTCTCTACAGCAAACTGTAACTGACAATCTATGTGTGTGTCTCGTTCAACGGGGGGTTCCCTTAAATACGATCACTTTGTATGTATAAATTATCATCTCGTAATCGTCTTCCTATTGTATTGGCAGATACATCATTAACGATAAATTGTTTTAAAATGTTTTCTCTAGTAAAGCGGTTTTCAAGTGGCTCCGAAATAGACATTTATCATCTGCAGCTGCGGTGCATCTAATCTTGAACGAATATAATTTACTCCGTTAAAACGGTGTTGTCACTAACAGGTTCTAATCAATAATTCTCTCCAAACAACGTTAACGTAATAAGACTATTATTATTAAATACTGGCAGTTCTTCGCACATAGCATGTTCTTATTTTTGTTTTCATACAACATGATGATAAATGTGAAATTGAAAATAATATGAGAATAATGTGTAACGATATTGATAACTATTATAACACAAGGTTAAAATACACGATGACCATGTCAAAAATAAATATCAGACGGTCCTCAAGAACGATCCCAAATCTCATACAGTGTATGTTACTGTTAACCTTCTTAAGGGTAAAGAAATTTGCACAACACAATATAAACGTGGCCTGCTTGAAAAACTTGAAATGTCTTAAACACAGGGTGAGTCGAGAGGAACGGACCAAACTCCAGGAGTGTATTGTACGCGTGAAAATAATGTAAAACAAAATCAAATGTTATTTGATTTTTACTTGTCTACAAGTTATAGCGTAATTAAAAATAAACAAAATTTCATACATTAACGTTTTGGTAATTATAGCGTTATAAATGTTCAAAAAACATCGCCATTCACTTCTAAATATTTTTTGCTTCTTCTAGAACGGGCACCTGTAGCTCTACTGATTGAGTCATGTCTTTGTTTAAGATCGACTGCAGCATTTCTAATGCATTGAATTAGTGCATCCCGAGTGTCCACTTTTACTTTATACACTTCATCTTCGGACCAGCTCCATAAACAATAATAATCTAGTGCTGTGAGGTCTGGAGATGTTGGAGGCCAACTAATAGGACCACAGCGACCATTCCAACGCCCTGGGAACCTTTCGTCCAAATGTTCCTTGACCTGACGAGCGAAATGTGCAGGAGCTTCATCGTGCTGGTAGTTTGCATTCTGATGTTCAGACGAACATCCTCTAGTAATCCGTGTTTTGTAAAAAAATTAAGTAGTTGTCTCCTGTGAGGTGATTCTCCAAAGTGAAAGAGCCAATTAAATAACCATCGACCACACCACACCACATGTTTGCCGAAAACTTATGTTGAAAGTTACTTTCGACTGTTGCGTGGGGATTTTGATATGACCATACATGACAGTTGTGAGTATTATTAATGCCGTCAGGGGTAAATGTTGCTTCTAGGTGCTGTACTCTCTGTACATGGTATTGCTGCAAGCCTTGCTGGTGGAGTGTGTTTATTACTCTTGTTTGTGGAATGCCCAATTGAATACTAATTCTTCGTGAGCTATTAGATACATTTTTATTAGGATGTATGTGATGTAGAAACCGTTGACGATATTCTTCAACAGCAGCTCTAGTATTACCATTAGAAAAGCCATAAACAAACCATGTTTGCATATTCTAAATTTGGATACGTGTGTGGCATATTGTAATATTTATACTAGATAAACATTTTTAATTACGCTATAACTTGAAAACAAATAAAAATCGGATAACAACAGTTGAGTTTTTTTACATTATTTTCACGCATACAGTACACTCCTGGAGCTTAGTCCGTTCCTCCCGACTCACCCTGTATACTCCAATTAAGGTAATTGGAGTACTACAAAATATAGTACAATAGTATAGGAGGCGGTGGCTAAGTGTGATTTTTGGCAAATGATATTCCGTTACATAAACTAAAGTACCCCACACTATGCTAGTTTCTAGAAAAATAAGAAAGAAACTCTTAACTTAGAAGATACAATAAATATAACAACTCTTATATTGAAGTATATCGGTTTTTTAAGTTTTAATTTCTTGAACTATGAATCCATCAATCAGCCCTCAAAATTTTGATTAAAACTTATTCGTAGTGGAGTTTCCACGGAAGGTGGTTGTTCTTTTTATTTGCGAGATTTTACAGACAATTGTAAATAAATTCTAATACCTAGACGGCCTCACGCTTGACTCAATCGATTAATGCAATATTTTGATCAAAATGATTGATCGTCTAGGGCCTCTTTAAACCCGGCGACAAGTACCAAAGATGCATTCTGATTCTAGAGAGTATAATATAATCGTATATGCACTCTTACCTGTTGAGAGAGCTTGGTCATGTCGACGGGTGTAATTCGTTTGAGCGCTGAGAGACGTTCCAAGCGTTCTCGAGCTTGCTGTTCCACGGCGATAACGAAGGCATCTTGAACATTGCTTGAACACAGGTCTAGGTCCACGGCTGAAAAAGATAACGGACACAATGTGACTATGGATTTCTAATCGATAAAGCATAAAACTGCAATTGAAGGTGTACATACAATTTGTTTTGAGAAGAGAAATAAATCTCTAAAGAACCAAACGTGTTTTTTTCTAAAAAATCTAAAAATGCAAGCCAAGAGAAAATAACTATTTTCTCGAGAAAATTAAATCTTATTCATGATATAAAATGGAAAAATGTGAAAGGTTATACGTTTTTCTCCTTTAGGTTCTTGAATTTCAGTTCTTGTTTTTAATATAATTGTCATAATATAACCTCACTTCATACTACATTATAACCTCATTACTAACTTAAAACTTTTCTGGAAATTGATCGAGGAAGCCGTTACTCTGTGGTAGTTCATAATTCCAACGCAGTTGAGTAAAACAACTACTAAGTTTTATACCACTATATTTGCACAAAAATCGTGAATGCAGTTTCAACACTTTGTTATTTTCAAAACAATGATTCAACTAAGAATCTACTTCTAAGAATCTTCTTAGTTGAATCATCGTTTTGAAAATGACAAAGTGTTGAAACTGCAGTCACGATTTTTGTGCAAATATAGTGGTACAAAACTTAATAGTTGTTTTACTCAATTGCGTTAAAACTTTTCTGGATCCAAGTCAAAAGTTTTTTTGGAAATATGGTCTTATGAAGATAATTTATCAAGAAACATACCTTTAACATTACTTTTATGGGATATATACTTCTTGTATTGAAACAAGGTATTTATATTTTATTGTAGACTTAGATGGGCGCCGAAAAACTTTGTAGGCAAATCTAACTAATTGTAAGGTGGCGAAGTTGACTTTGAAAAATGCCTCCTTAGATTATGATTACCAGAAGGCCGATTATCTCGCCAGAAATCCAAGGGCTGAAGACAGACTATTTGTGAATCTAAACTACCTTTAATACGGAACAAGATCTGTCACAAATGTCACCAAACCCTTCCATCCAGGTTATCTACTAACCACAGTAATTGAGTGCAAATATAAAATTGCCAATTCCTTTTGCATATTTTTCCAGTAGCAAATAATAAAAAAGATTACAATTCATCTTCTTCCAGTTTTCACAAGAGCGAAGAGTATATATTTAAATAAAATATGATTCTTTCTAACTATCAAATACAAACATGTTTCTGTCCTCTACCTCTCAATGCGAAATTTAGCACAAAGATATATTTCGACGCCAAACTATTTAATGCCAAATATTGATAATGATAAAAAAGATCACTTCCAGTTTTACCAGGATTAATTTAATTCTGACAGAATATAAAATAAAAATATGACCAGTATGTTTTCATTGAAAGGTGTTAATTTAAATAATTTTAAAAAAGCATTATATTATCAGACCACACAACGGTTTTTAAAATTATATTAAAATAGGATTAATTTACTTTCTGGATTTAAAACACAATCAGTTTTCTTTTAACTTCTAACAATATTAAACAGACTTCTATGCACAGATATCTATGTTAGAGTAAACGGTATACATAATAATTTATCCTTTTCGTGAGTATTACATTTCAACTCGACCAGTAAAAGCTGAGAAAAATTGATAGCCACCTGATGACAAGTGTTGAAATGGAGAACCTATTTCAAAATTTATAAGTACTGGTAGAGTACTGAAAATCCAGATTGCGACATCTTTTATTTTCATTTGCTCATAATTTGATCGACACTATAAATTCACTATCATTTCATCAGCTTATAGTGTCAACGGATTAAGGCAACACCAATATATCCTCATCGTGGTCAGTCAGATGAAATAATTGCTGTAGTAAGATATATTTAACATGTCACGATGTTGCGCTATCGTAACATGTTGAACAATTTCCTTTTCCACCAAATCGATGATTTGGATTTGAACGACATGTGGTTTGAGTAAGACGCAGACGGTGCAATGTGTCATACAGCACGTGCAACCATAACTCTGTTGCATACCAAAGATTACTGATCATGTTGTCTCGCGGAATGCTGACATCAATTGGCCTGCAAGATCATGTGATTTAATACCACTAGACTCTTTTCTTTGGGGTCACGTCAAGGGAAAAGTGTACGCCACCCAGTCAACAACAATCATTGACCTCAAAGCAAACATTCAATATGTTATTCCGGAAGTAGGGCCAGTTTGATATGCCCGTGTTATGGACAATTTTGCTAAACGAGTGACATCATGCCAGATGAGTCGAGGTGTCATATGAACGATATTCTTTTCCATCTGTAGCCGTATCGTCTCCATTTTATGTTGAAGAATAAAAAACCTTAGTTTGTCAAATATTATTAGTCTTATTCACACATCACATCCTATAGTTCGAAATGAGACACCCATTACGCCACAAGTACTCCGGACATACTAATATAAGAAATAATCTTCCTTTGTGCCAAATTTATTTTTTCTATTCCTGAATCTTGGAGTACGGGTTATAATAGAACTGAAAGAAGTTGTCGTATTTTATACGTATCCTTTTCATATTTTTTTAAACACACACTTTCCTTAAAGCCTCATACTATATAAAGAAAGGTTACACTTGAATATTTTTGGTAGGAATATGATGTTATTCTTCTTTGTCCTGTATATCTTACACAGAAACAGATATGCAAACTTTTGCAAGAAGAGATTTTCAATATAAAACTTAATTAGTGACTTTTTGCTTCCCTCAGAGCGATATATCCTTTCCATTTAGCACATATGTACATAGATGACACTATCTTATAAGTATAGCTGTATAATCGGTGCCACGTATTGGAAGGTGTAGCGGGGGCCTCGAGCACGTGACGCGGTGTTCAATTCACGCTGTAAACGAACTAGGCAGTGGCGGTGCGTGATTATAAGATTGGGGGTGCACCATACATAAAAATAATGATAATCATAAGAATAATAAGAATATCCCTAATATGAGATAAATATTTATATGTTATATTTAATATGAGATAAATATTTATCTCATATTAAAGATATTCTTATTAAATTTATTAATTTGAAAACTTACCTAATTTTCTTTGTAAATGAGCTCAATTCTGCGATTTTTACACTGTGCAAATTTTTCAATTACCTTGTTGTTAAAATTTTCGATATTTGTAATAAAGTCTATTTCAATGGAGAGCATAGCCAAAGCCGACAGTCTTTCCTGGCACGTGGTGTTGCGCAAAAATGTCTTTATTCGTCTTAAAGTCGAGAAACACCTTTCAGCTTCTGCTGACGAAACAGGTACTGTAATGATGATTTTCAATAATTTAGCACTTTCTTCCAAAGTTGACTCTAGCTTATTGGAATTAATAAATGTATTTAGTGATAGAGCTCCGCTTAAATTTCTAAACTCAATTCTTTGATAAATTAAGGACAACTCGGTACGTAATTTATTTATATCCAAAAACGGGTAAGATTCGACTGTTTGTTTTAAGTAATTTTCAGGAAATTTTTTAACATATTCCGAAAATTTTTCTGGGAGAAGTAAATTGGATGCTACCAAGTGTCCAGTAAAATTAAATCTCTCCTTAGCTTGACATATTATAATGTCACACACTTCCTTTAGTTCTCTATTTTTGTTTTCCGTAGAAGTGTCTACTCGTCTCCTTTTTATTGGTTGTATTTTATTTGGTTCATCTTCAGTGCTTGTGGCGGTTTCGGTGCTATTTCGTATTGCAGAAATTTCTCTAATAAAACCATCTATAGATGTTTTTACATAAACTGGATCAGTTTCTCTTTTTTGTAACTGATTATACAGAATGTTGACATGTGGCATAATTTTGTGAAAATTACCTAACGAAAATAGAAAATCGTTATCCCTTAAAGTTCTTTTTAATCGACTGGCTTTATCAATAGTAGGTGGATGTTGTATGTGACTTTCTTTCATCTCAATCAATTCTACACATTCCAGAAATTCTTCTTTGTTTTCAAACACAGTATTTACTATTCTAGAATTGAGATTCCATCTTGTAGGTGCTGATCGGGGTAATCGAGTTCCTACTACTTCATCAAGAACTGCGGTACATTGTGCGAAATTAGAGAAAAATGAGCAAAACCCTCCCAAATTTGCAAAGAATACTCGTACGTTCCGATTAGCAGAAGCCGCATTTGCCTTAATTAAATTTAATTGATACGCATAACAATGCACATATTGGGCAGTTGGATAACTCATCTTAATCCTGGCTTGAACTCCATTCGATGATCCACTCATAACGGCAGCTCCATCTTATGGTTGAGTAATCAATTTATGTGGGTCATTTTTAACATGGTAGTCTAGTTCACTTTTTAAACACTCCGCCAATGACTCTGCATCATGTCCTACTGGTTTTAAAAAACTCCAGAATCTTTCTACAGGCTTTCCACCCACCGTGTAACGATATATTAAAGCCAACTGAAAAATTGTAGAAACGTCTGTAGTTTCGTCTGCTATTATAGCAACAAAAGTGGATTTTTTAATTTCAATGGTTATTTCATCGTGACAAACTTCAAGCATGCACTGAAGTAGCTCGTGTTGTATAGTATTAGAAGTTCCTTTAAAATCCGCCGCGTTTTGTAAATGATACTTCATAGCCTCGTCTAGTTCGGCACTGAAATCAATCAACCCACGAAAAATGCCTGGATTGGATGATGTTTCCGATTCATCGTGTCCTCTTAGGGCCAGTTCAAATTTTCCACAAAAACGAATACAGTTAATAATAATGTTTAAAACATACCTGTTTTTTGAAACCGCTTCATTGTGTGCTGCCACTGCTCGTCGATGAGCAGAATCGAGCATTGTCGCAATATTTGCAGTGCCTAGCATGGCTAAATTCAAAACATTATTCATGTGTCGAGCAGAATTTGCATGTTTTTTTATTTTCTCGTTTATGTGATTTAAATCCGTTACTCCAGTTTTGGTCCAAGGTGTTTCCCCGCCAAACAAAACACACGGAAAACAAAACACTGCGTTCAATACATCGCATCCACTTAACCACAAATGTTTTTTAAATACGTCATTATTAAATGTTCTTACAAATTGTTTATTTTTTCCTTTCACGGCTAATTTTAAATTAATTTGTGGAGTGGGCCTACCTAGAGTTTTAATTTGCACTTTTTCCTCCAAACTCAAGCTAGAGAATGGAGTTTTCAATGAGTTTTGAATAGAATTCATTATTCCAAACTAGATTCTAACCGAAAACCCGTGTTTATATTTATAAAACGTAAGCGATAAGACAGCTAACGAGACAAGCGATGTACGAAAACAATTCACAACCTAACCGATTCTAACCTCTCTCAATTTCATGCGCTCTTAAACTCTGCACATAATATATATAGAATTCGCCCACTACTTTTCCTAATTGTGGAGGGGCAAGCAGTAACAATACGCGTTCGCTTTTTTATATTGCACAGAAGCACGAACCACGGGCATAAATCAGCCATATAATATTTAGATGGTATTAACGCTAGGGATGCGGAAAGGCTATAAATTAAGAATGCATCCATTGATTACTAAATAAAATTATTAATGCTAAATTGTTGGTAGTGCGCGCGAACCAGCGCACCTTATAGCCCACCGCCACTGGAACTAGGTATCACAAAACACTCGATTTGTGCTAGGTATCCAGTTACTGTTTAACATTGAGAGCATATGCGTCTGCTTTGCAAAAGAATTAAATCACTTTGCGATCGTAATGATATACATAATTTGTACGTTACAAAAAATATCCACAGTACCAAAGGCGAAAAAACGACCGCTTGCCGACAATGTGAATAAGTTTATTCGGTACTTTCCAGATTTGATGTATGATGGGGTGAAAATAGTGTGTAAAGTTTGTGAAAAAGATTTATTGTGTTGGGATAAGAGAAACTGCAAAATACATATAAAATAGTACGGAACCTATTGGTATAAAAAAGGGCCTGCCACGGAAAACGGAGTTCATTTTTGATCTACTTCTCATTTTAATTACCTGTCATTGACCACTTAGATTACTTGACACACCAGCATTTAAGGACTTTTGGAAGAAATACAATCCTAAGTACCCATTACCGACTAGGGCCACAGTGCGCAGCTATGTACTATCTGCACGTGAAAAAGTGGAAAGTCAAATTAAATCAGCGTGAATTGAACTCCGCGTCACGTGCTCGAGGATCCCGCTACACCTTCCCACATGTACGCGGCACCGATTATACAGCTCTACTTATGTTTCCTACAATCCCTCTACTAATGAGCCAAGTTTTCAAAATAGAATTTCGTTCTAGTCACTGACAATGGATAAGCTGATGGATATATTCTAATAAGAGCCAATATTTCGTCAACATTAGGTTTCTATGCATTGAAATTTTTTTTTTTTTATTATAATCAGGGGAAGTTAGAAATGAAAAGTAGAAGTAACCAAAAAAAAAAAAAAAACCTGTTCGTCGGTAGCGGAACATTACATTTTAAAGCGTTTATAATTTGTCATTTAATGGTTCATTTGGCTGGTCAACTTCCATTGTGTAGGCACTCATGGGGACATTCCGATGAGGCCGACGGCAGATTATTAATTTATACATGCACTGTATTTACACCTTGCTGGATATGGTTTATAAATATGAAATCATTTAAATATCTTATTTAGGTTCATGTATTTACCGTTGTAGTTTCCTCTGGTTAAATATGGAATATTTCTGTTTATAGTTTATTTCATCGCTATTTGCCAAATAAAAAATCTCAAAACATAACCTTGGCTTGTTTTTATGGCTAGGCTCAGGTAGACTCTTCCGTTAATCGGCAAGATAAGAGAGGTTTTTATTTAAAGATTTAGAGATAAACGGAACAGTCTACCTGAGCCTAGCCATAAAAACAAGCCACGGTATGAGATAAGAGCCGTTTGGGATTTTTTATTTGGCAAATTGCGATGAAATAAACAATACCTCTCTTTTATTGTTTACTTAACAGTAACAATAAATAATATATTCTAATTCATATACTTATCTATCGGCTCATCCAAATTCAATCTTATAAATGATTTTTCTCATTATTTCTGGAGATAACAGAAGGGGCGGAAGGAAAAGAAGACTTCAAGATGGTTCAAAAAGTAGTATCGCACAAGATTGTTTTACGCCTTTTAAGTACTCATAATTCTATATTATTTAATGTCGGTATATACAAAATAGTACATTTTTATAACAAACATTTATTCGGTGTACCCAATGTGTATGTATGTGCAATATGAACATTTATTTTAAATGTATATTAATTTTGTTCTACTTTCTTAATTTTATATAAAAAGGAAAAATATCAATTTCAATCTTACATCGTGAAAAAATAACTTATGAATGCAAATTAGTTTTCTGCTGATTGCCTTCAAAATGCCTTTGATGTGTTGTTGATTTTGATTAAGTCACAAAAATTCAAGTCGGAATACATACGTATTATATGACAAAACTTTATTGTAAGAGTGATACTATCGCATATAGTATCACCCTTGCAAGAAACGTGTTACTGGTAGTATGTATTTTTCGTATTAGTGGTCTCATCAGATGTAATAGGTTATGGAGGTCTCATTCGATGGTCACCTCATTCTGCGGACATAAACCCACTGAACTTGTATATCTAAATATTTAAAATATGTATGTTACATGATACTGATCATCATTAAATCAACAACCAATAATCCATAACTAATAAGTTTTTGAATTATTAATAGATATTAATGTGCGTTAATAATTTCTTTAATTATTTTCGGTATTTCTGTAGTTGTTTTTCCTTGTAATAATGTTTATTGTAAAAAGAATTTTATTTTTACTGTTATATTGTCAAGAAGCTTGTACGACATACCATCTCTCAGATAGGATGTAAAATTGTAGGTCCCTTGTCTATTACGTATTAGGAAAGTAAAAGTTTTCTTCCCTAATATAAGAGTGGCATTCGGCTATATTTTCCAGGTTGGGGGTAGCTCCTTTTTTGGCATCAGTGACAAGTCTTGGGAGAGAAACTAGTCCGATGTTAAATAAGGTTATAAAAAATAACATTAAAATGAATTTATTCTATATATTTGGACTTGCACTGTATGTTATTGACACTATAGTATTTTTAATAATAGTATCACATTTAAAATGAAAATAACCAAAGTTTTTTTAAATATAACCAAAACGATATACCTATTGCTTTTCATTAATTAAACAATGCACCTTATATTAAAAGTGGCTTTATTTTCAAGAGAGTTGCTTAAGCTAGGTCTCTATTTTCCAAGTGGTCCGTATAGCACTGCATTGTATCCGCCTTTACTAAATGATTAATGATAAAGATCATGGTTTAATGATTATAAATACAAAAGAAGAAAAATGAATACAGCGCCCGTTGTGTATGCAACTTGAATCGCACTATTCATTACTTTTGAGTTAACTAACAATAAATATATCAGATCTGCCTGCATTTCAACGTGAACTGTGTTCGATCGACCGAAAATTCACCAGCGTGGGTAAGAGTTTGTGAAAGAAAATAGAAAAATTGTAAAAATGGATTATAGAACTCTCTGTGGCACTGTTTTATTTTATAGTAGATAATTCTCTATGTTTACATTTAGTTCAACAATGTATAAAATTCTAGAAAACTCATAAGTTATAACATTAGAAATATTTCAAGCAAAATAATAAGAAAAATTGATTTAAATGTATAATGAAAAAATAACGTTTTATGCATGGTGTTTCTTTTTATTCGATTCAATAACTGATAACGCTCAATAACTAATAATTGCTATTGAAATGGCAGATCAGTTAAACCTGAATAAAATCAGGTAGAAAACGTTAATGTTATTTTTTTCTCTACTCTTACAATTCTCGTTTATTAAAAACCATATCAGAGTAATCTGAGACCATGATATCACAAATATATCGATAGACCAATTGGAAATGTCTTTCCAAATAGGAATTTTTAAATTTTAAGAAGTTTAAGAAAATATAATCAAAATTTCATCAGAACTGTTATATCAATTCAATATCTTCACATTCTGTTTGCTGGTAGTTTTTTTATCACTCCGTCCATGAAGGAATGATGATTTATTTCATAATTAGTTTCTAATTGGTGATTTACGTGTTTTTTATTTTACATTTTGAAATAACTTTAGACTAAACTAAAATGAATGATTACTATAAATTCTTAAAGATTCAAGGTTAAAGGCGCATTGAGCGCTTACATTTCCAGAGCACTTTCAGAAGACAGTACTAAATAACATAACCTCCATATGACCTTGTCAACTTTTCGATCCTCCAACTTAAATTCTGTAACTATTCTAATAATATAGTGAATTCTTATTGTCATTTCGTTTTATACAATAC
Organism: Rosalia funebris; assembly: GCA_037954035.1. Taxonomy (NCBI): domain Eukaryota; kingdom Metazoa; phylum Arthropoda; class Insecta; order Coleoptera; family Cerambycidae; genus Rosalia; species Rosalia funebris. The sequence continues at coordinate 13,261,968 of JAZFAV010000002.1, read as the reverse complement.
TTCAATCAACCCAATGTTTTAAAAGGTCGAGTATTGGCAAAATTAACTACACTATTTATTCGCAAGAATTACCTCTCAAACATAAGAATAGAGAATACGTCATAAATAGTGAATTAGTCCTTGACGATGTATAAAAGAAAAAACAAGAGATTTTCAAACAATCAATCGGATTCGTTTCTTTGAAAAGTCCTGTATAATTTGTGTGTTAGTGGTAAATAATAGTTATTGAATTTCTGATAATTTAAAATATTTCTTCAGGAACTCAGAAAGAAAGCCTTCGGAGTAAAGACGCCCATAACGTTCTTACAAACCAACGAATTGAAATAATACCCAGATATGCCAACTAAGCTGATTTCAGATGAGGGTAAACCCTTCAAACTTTTCTGTTGGTTTCATATTTTACCGAAAAGCTCTCGGGTGATTGGAAAAAATATTCTCTGATGACAATCAAGTTGAATGAGTAAAATTATCACAAGTGTTGTTACTTCATGTCAACGTTACTATCGTACCACAATTACGACTACGCCAAGAAATATTTTTACTGTAAGTAATTCTCTAGAAAAGATGAGAGAGGTGGTGGAGGCGCTCTTCAGCGCCTCCACCACTCCACCACCATTCAGAGGAGAAACAGGTGGAAGAATGGGAACGCCAACCAGGAGTAGATATCAACCCGCTTACGGAGGAGGAACTGCTAAGGGCTTGTGTCAAGATTAAAAATGGCAAGGCATCTGGTCCGGACGGTATCCCCCTTGAGATCCTGAAGGACGTGGTGGAGCAATATCCTGCGGAGGTGCTGCGAATCATGAACGATGTCATGAGGAGCGGAGACTTCTCCGAGGTATGAAATATGGCCAGGCTTGTTCTAATCCTTAAAGAGAACCAGCCGGTGGAGGACCCCGCATCTTTCAGGCCAATATGCCTGATCGATGTACTCGGGAAACTCTTGGAACATCTCATCCTAGGGAGACTCCTAGGAGAGCTGGAGAGAAAGGGAAGCCTGGCGAAGAACTAGTACGGGATCAGGGCGGGGAGATCTATCGTAGATGCTGTCATGGTCATAAAAACCATTGCACAGGAGGCGTGGGAATCCATCAATTTGTGTGCGTTGATCACTTTGGACGTATAAGGAGGAGAAAGTCTCCATGCGTCACGTTTCGAGTAGGGAATGCCGAAGCAGAGTATTAAGCACCTGGTAGCCTAGATTAATAGTTCCCTCTCGTTTAGGGAACATATCAAACAGACGCTGGAAAAGTCTGGCAAAACTGTCTCGGCCCTTAATCGTTTGATGCCAAACATTAAGGGCCATAGGGCAGCAAAGAGGATGCCGCCCCAGTGTGGGTGGATATATTGAGAAGGGACAAGTGGAGGAAAGAGCTCACCAAAGTCCAGAGAAGAGCAGCGCCAAGGATTTGTAGTGCATACAGGACTGTATCGGCAGCGGCAACGCCAACGTTGCCGCTGCCTAGATAGCCTGTATACCACCCATTGACCTTCTAGCAAGGGAGAGATGGGAGGTGTACGGAGGAGCTGACAGAGGTGCAGCACGGGAGATCCTATGGGAACACTGGCAGCACTTATTATTTTAAGGTGACCTTAAAACGGACTTTTCCGCACGTAGAACATCTCTATCTCGAAATTAAGTGGCCGAGAAAAAATAAACCAACACATAAATGCAGAATATGTATTTTATGCGACAGTTTTACTTTTTTCAAATAGTTCACCCTCGTGCTTTCTCATGACCCATGAACAGGGTGGGGTATGTCCTATCCACCTGAAAATCAATAGATGTTGTCTGGTAGATGCTCCTAATCAGAATCAGTCGAAACTCGATCGATCCGACACGATTTAATTAAGTGATCGTGTTAACAAATAAATTTCTCAAATAGTCCACCATTGTGCTTTCTCTTGACCCATGAACATGGTAGATCTATCTTGGTGTGTTCCATGCACCTTAAAATCAATAGATGTCGTATAGGAGACGTCCCTGATCCCAATCAGTCAAAACCCGATCGATCCGACATGACTTAGTTGAGTTATCGTGTTAAGAACAAAAATTTATCAAATAGTCCACCGTCGTGCTTTCTCATGACCCATGGACAGGGCGGGGTGTGTCCTACCCACCTCAAAATCACTAGGTGTCGTCTGGGAGACGTCCCCGATCAGAATCAGTGAAAACCCGATCGATCCGACACGATTTAGTTGAGTTATCGTATTAACAAAACGAATTTCTCAAACAGTCCGCCATAGTGCTTTCTCATGACCCATGGACAAGGTGGGATGTATCCTATTCACCTCAAAATCAATAGGTGTCATCTGGGAGACGTCCCCGATCAGAATCAGTCAAAACCCGATCGATCCGACACGATTTAGTTGAGTTATCGTATTAACAAAGCAAATTTATCAAATAGTCTGCCATCGTGCTTTCTTATGACCCATGGACCGGATGGGGTGTGTCCTATCCACCTCAAAATCAATAGGTGTTGTCTGGGAGACGTCCCCGATCAGAATCAGTCAAAATCCGATTTATCCGACACGATTTAGTTGATTTATCGTACTAACACGAATAAATGCCGACAACGACGACACACACACAGCAGAAAAAATTTAAAAACCATTTTTTTTTTGTTTTTAGGCCAAATAACGAAAAATAAACACAAAAAAATTTGCTTTTTCACTTTTTCTTTACACAATTATATTAACTTTTCCGCTTATAGTGGAGTGCGGAAAAGTAAAAAATTGTTTGGTGCCTAATACTATATACGAGATGTGAGAATTACGATACAGTTATCTTATTGGCCGCAGCCTCAATGCTGTATTACGACCCGGTCACCGAACTCGCAACAAGAACTACCAACATAGAATACTATTATATGAATGTTCGTCATATGGTTATGGGTGTATCTGGGTTACTTTCCCAATCGGAGATGCCGATACTCGTCAGAATGTTTATTTGTGGCAGCATTTAAAAAAAGGTGTCTAAACGTTTGTATATATTGCTACTGGGATTAGCAGTACAAATATAGTTAATTATTTTTATTTTTGTTAAGAGTTATGGGTAATGAATCAGCATTTAGATAAATTATAGTAGATTTTATGATTTGGTTATATGTCTTGATGTGGGTCGTGGATAGTTCTCTAGGAGTAAATTAATAAACAACACAAAAACATACAATTCCATACGATCATGTAGTGAATTACACATACACATACATTACTAATTACAAGTAATCAGTGTAATTTTATAAACAAATCCTCATAACCTGTAGTTGCCCATCTCCTCCGCTACCTAGACAACTTTATTAAAATTTTGCTTAACCACTGCGGTATCTAGTTTGAAAGACTAATGTCATGATTAATTCTATTGAAATGTGGTAAACAGTCTCCTGGAAAGCCTATTAAAAATCTATTAAATGATATATACTACCTCTGTCCCAAATTAGTTGTCACATCTGGTGTCTAAATTTTGTCCCAAATTAGTTGTCACATTTCGAAAAAATTACAAATAAAAAAAATTAGGCACACAAAAGCGGGTAAATAGAAACTGTAATTATTACATTTTAACTAATTTCACAAAAATATTGATTTCGTACTCGTAATTATGGATAATAATTCTTATACTCCTATATGAAGGTAATTCTAAGCTGCTACAAACTAAGTAATATTAAGACAATTTTTCGCTGTTAATAGCTAGTTTGGCTGAAATAGCTTCAGGGTTACATTTGAAGCTATGTAGAAGGCGGTTTTCACGGCTTAATCTTTCTTTATTCAAATGTACAATCTTGTATGCATTGCTCCCAGAACACATCATTATTTTTCCATGCATGTTTGCAAAGTTAAAGAAATGTTGTCTAATTTCTCTCTCTCCTATTTATCGAAAGCAGTTTCCACAGCACCTATCAATTCATCTATGTCTTTGGTCGCCATCTGATGCGTTAAAAAATCCTAAATCAAGCACATTCAGGTCGGGACTATTTGGAGGCTGACATTTGAGTTTTAGATGCCACCCATCTTTAATTGCCTCTGCTTGTATATCAGGATGTTTAACGGATAAGACAATGCGAACCCTCAGCATTGTCTTGTTGGATGTTTCCATAGCCGAGAAATTGTACGTCTATGGAGCATGAATTGTTCTGAAGCAATAACTATAGCACCATGTTTGAGTTCTTCATTTTCACAACGTTGCAGCAAAAACTGAAGAACTGCATTTCGGGTAATGTTGTCCATTTCCCTTTTTTTAATTAATCTTCTTGACGAATCACTCATTTTTGGCACTTTTCACAACGAATTAAATTGACAGCGGGTGCACTTTAAAAACTTTGTTATTTGCCAATCTGGCACCAGCATACTTGTAATTACAACCTTCAAATAAATTTTATGAATGATGTGCCTTTAAACTTCTCTTTTGAGTTTTTAATTTTATAATATATTACTTCCTGGATTAAATTGTATTTGACAATAATCAGCAGAAAAATGGTCAAATGTGACAACTAATTTGGGACAGAGGGAGTATCATATATAACTGAGAACTAGAAGTAAAGTATTCATTTTTGGAAGAGATGTATCTGTAAAAGTTGGTTATCCTTCGTGTGGCTTGGTTTTTTTGGAACAAGAAGGGAATCCTGTTTGGAATCTTCTTCCCTTTTGGAACCAAGCCGATAAATAGAAGATATAGGTATTCTTAAAGAGCACGATTTAAACCAAAATCGTGCTCTTTAAGAATATATATAGGGTAACTTTAGACTTGAATAGTCGAAATTTTATATTTTTTAAACATTTTCTATTCAAAAATATTTTTTACTATAAAAAAGAGATCAAATTTTAAACCAACACCGAAGATTAAACGTTTCTCCACGTGAGTTTCATCATCCAAGTTCGCATCATTGGGATGATTAAACCATAGTTTAATTTTAATCATTTCTCGATAATTCCAACTTAGTTGTGGAAAAGCGCGCCGAGAACATGTAATTTTTCGGTGTTCGTGGAAAACTGATCTCCTGATTTTGTTGCTGCATCGAAAGCTTCAGCGCCTTCTCAGGATATTCTTTTTCAATTTTTTATTTATGATTTAATTTAAAACGCTTATAACTTAATCTCTACAGAAATGGACTAGTTTTTAAAAGTGTATGCACGAGAAGTTGTATTTATAATTTCTTTTTAAGTATTTATGAAAAGTAGTAAAATTATCTCTAATAAAAAGTAAGTCTAGTAAAAGTATTTATGAAAAATCAATGAAAAGAATTACACTGAAGATCGCGACCGTGTATCTTGAATTTTGTGTCGATTACATTTAATTCCATTAATTAATTTTAAATTATCGTTACCTTTTTCTAACTACAAAAAAATAGTAAACCTCTTATTCCACTAATTTAGGCCCCAAAATCGTTTATATTAACATCCATATTATTACTTCTTTCCGGATTTCTATACAATTTCTCCATAATCAAAGCTACTATTTTATACTAAGATTTACAGAGATATTAAATTTAAAAGCAAATGGCAATAATTCTCTGGTTCTATAACACATGATGCAATAAATGAAAATTGTCGTGGAAATTTTAAAATATTTGTATATTAATTGACCTAAATTTCCTTATTTTTTTTCAACTGAACATAATAAATTGACATTATTTTTCATGTTAGAAAAGAAGTTTGGAATTTTGGAATTATTTTTTTTCATATTTTTTCGATAGAGTGTATACAGAATTAAATACATATTTAATATTATAAAATAGAAGAAATTAAATATATATTCAACATTATAAACATATATTAATATGTTTTCCTTTTTCGTTATTACACGTCAATACTAACTGGAATTGAACAAGCAGGACCAGAAATCAAAATAATTAATTCTTTAATAACTACATTCAGTTCAATTAAATTGTATGTATGTAATTACAACTGAATTGCATTATCATGATTGTAAAAAATATTATTTCTCCGAAAACTTGTGACATAACAACATACTGTAAATTAAATAAGCTGCATGTAAAAAACCCGTTCCTTAATTATTTTAATAAAATACCTCGATTAAAATTAAAAGTTCATTTTTTAATCCTTCGAGAAATTCCAGGTGTCAGTTGATTTTTCCTCTGTAAATCTCTACAATTACTTTAGAAATCCTGCTAAACACATTGATGTCGTAACTGATCTCTCACTATAACCAGCGATTTGTTCTTGAAAATGTTGGTACATTTCCGAAAGTTAATCTGAAGTTTAATGGATGCAATTTGTGGCATGAAAAAAATATCTACGATTTGTTTCATCTGCCTTTTCACATTTATCTACTTTAAACTTAGTGTAGATCGAAACCTAATAACCAGAAAATTATTTCGAACTATTCGAACGTTTTTATAAAGTATATTTAGTCCTAATGGATGGATCAGGGATATCAAATGATGGCCTAAAACTTAATGGGGACCTTGCACGACAAGGCAATCGATTGATTAAATGACATTGGATGGCCTCAGAATACACAAATTCTTAATATGAAAATAAAAGTGCTTTGCATTCTATCGTCGACTATACAGGGTGGAAGCCTCAATTGGGTTAAATTCTATAAGAACAATGTGGAAGATTTCAATAAATATTCCTGAAACATGTTGACTTTCAATTGGGTAATCAGTGGTGGATATGGATAGTGGTCCATAAATTATTGAGCAAGCCTCGTTTGAGTTCGCCATCATTAAAATGTTAATACGGAGATACTTATTAGATTTCCAAGACATTTCTCAATAAAATCTTCAAATGTAAAATCACAAATGAAATGTGAAAAGTAAGATAGAAGTCCACTTATAATTTTTTAAACTGAGTTCAAGCAGGGCTTAAAAATCAACTAAGGCAAGATAAAAAATTCAAGACAAGGAAAGTGTATTATCAACATTCCTCATAACAAATAAATAGTTTTAAAACCTTAAAACGGACTTTTTCGCGCGTAGAACATCTCTATCGAGATAGAGATGTTCACCACTCAATTTCGAGAAATTGAGTGGCCGAGAAAAAATATCAACACATGAATGTTTATATTATTACATAAATATAATAGACATTTATGTATATATTTATTATATACATAAATGTCTATATTATAATACAGAATATGTGTTTTATGCGACAGTTTTACTTTTTTCAAATAGGCCACCATCGTGCTTTTTCACCTCAAAATCAATAGATGTCGTCTGGTAGACGTCCCTAATCAGAATCAGTCAAAATCTGATCGATCAGACACGATTTAACTGAGTTATCGTGCTAACAAAAATAAATTCCGACGACAAAACAGCAAACATTTTTTAAAAACCATTTTTTTTTTTATTCTTAGGTCGAAAAACGAAAAATAAATCCAAAAAAAAAATTAGTTTTTTCAATTTTTCTTTACACGATTACATTACGTTTCCGCGTATAGTGGAATGCGGAAAAGAAAAATGTCGAGAAGAAACGTTACGTTTAACCGTACACCTTTTACGATGCAATGATGATTATCATAAAAATAAAGTTATTAATTTCTCAAGGTAATAATTTGAAAAATTTTTAATACGAGGCTTACGTTGTATGCCTCTCGATGCGACCTTTCAAATAATGCGTCGCTCGACCTACCCTTATATTTGAGGAAAAGAAAGGTTGGAACAGCTATATATCCCAGGGTAAAGATAATTAAAGGTCATTGCCCTTTAAAGGTCATTACATTAAGTGTGGGCAATCCTGTTTGAGACCTGATTTATTATGATCCTCCATATTTGAATTACAGGATTTATTCCAGTTTACAAATTTAGTCCGTCAAACCAATATAGGTTTTCACTCTATATTGTTCGATGAATGAACGAATTCAATGCTCAATATAAGATTGTTTAATTTTCTTGTTATAACTTCTTTTATAATTGTGTTTAATAAGGGCATAATTGTCACTTTTGTTACACTAACCTTACTACAAGGCAACGTCTCAAAAATTTCAGTAAACATTACAATCCAGTATATATAGCGCGTTACAATATTGCGGAATAAATTCAATATTTTTAGTGTGTGTCAAATTCTGTCATCGACGATTTGTTTAAATAACAATAGTATATTTTTGCGATACAATTATTTAAGGAGAACCTTTTATATATATAATTACGGTAATATAATATACTTATTATATTACCTTATTATTTTATTTAATTTTATTAAATTACTTTATTTGCAAAACAATATATTTATGTTGCAATAAAGACTAAAAAAAAAGAAATAAGTGTTTAATGATGAAAATTCTGTGCTGACACGCAGAATGCTCATATTAAAAATAAAAATTAGAAGACGAGAAATATTATTCATGTTACATAAATAATGAATACCTTAACGCAATTTAAAATGTATGACGTATTAACAAAAATAAAATAAAACATGAAAAAATAATAACAAAAACGTGGGCTGTACTTCACAGGACTCAAAACGTGACAGTAAACACAGTTGTGTGGGTTACGATGTCAGTTATTTGAGTAAGTAAAGCCGAAAAATAAGGAATAGACATTCTAACAATGATGAGATGATAAAATCAGAACGCACGCCGAAGTTTGCTGTATGTTCAATATGAAATATCCGGATAAAGGTATAAGTCAATTTACAGTGAGCAATATTGAACATAAATTTAGAGGGAATGGTACTGTTAAAGGTCTTCCAAAAACTAAACGTACAAGACTTGTGAATGATAAAAATAGCTTAAATGATTTGTTGTCCGTCCAAGGAAATCGACAATCGATGACTCGCCTGCATATGAATATAATATATCTAACTTTTGTGTTCATAAAATTTTGAAAACAAGGGTGACAAAAAACAGTCACGAAGACTTTTAAAGAAAGTTTCTTTAACTTTGCAAACATGCATGGAAAAATAATGATGTGTTCTGGGAGCAATGCATACAAGATTGTACATTTGAATAAAGAAAGATTAAGCCGTGAAAACCGCCTTCTACATAGCTTCAAATGTAACCCTGAAGCTATTTCAGCCAAACTAGCTATTAACAGCGAAAAATTGTCTTAATATTACTTAGTTTGTAGCAGCTTAGAATTACCTTCATATAGGAGTATAAGAATTATTATCCATAATTACGAGTACGAAATCAATATTTTTGTGAAATTAGTTAAAATGTAATAATTACAGTTTCTATTTACCCGCTTTTGTGTGCCTAATTTTTTTTATTTGTAATTTTTTCGAAATGTGACAACTAATTTGGGACAAAATTTAGACACCAGATGTGACAACTAATTTGGGACAGAGGTAGTATATATCATTTAATAGATTTTTAATAGGCTTTCCAGGAGACTGTTTACCACATTTCAATAGAATTAATCATGACATTAGTCTTTCAAACTAGATACCGCAGTGGTTAAGCAAAATTTTAATAAAGTTGTCTAGGTAGCGGAGGAGATGGGCAACTACAGGTTATGAGGATTTGTTTATAAAATTACACTGATTACTTGTAATTAGTAATGTATGTGTATGTGTAATTCACTACATGATCGTATGGAATTGTATGTTTTTGTGTTGTTTATTAATTTACTCCTAGAGAACTATCCACGACCCACATCAAGACATATAACCAAATCATAAAATCTACTATAATTTATCTAAATGCTGATTCATTACCCATAACTCTTAACAAAAATAAAAATAATATCTAACTTTTGTGTTCATAAAATTTTGAAAACAAGGGTGACAAAAAACAGTCACGAAGACTGTTTTTTGTCACCCTTGTTTTGAAGAAAAAACAGTCAAAAAGACGAATTTGCCGATGACCATGGCAGAATTCGAAGAAAAATAACTTCGATAACTGGTTAATCAATGTGCAACTGACTATTACCTTTCATTCATAATTTTGAATACAAATTCAGCTCAAATAATTAACTTTGTCAGCTATTAGCAAATTCTATTTAAACATTGACGGTTGTTATAAAGTGATATAATTATTTTTGCAAAAAGATACTACTACCTGTTTGACAAGAAATATAAGATCACCCTCACCAGTAAGACCGACTGGATAGAGAGTCGAGCTGGATTACCGCTCAATGGAAACATCTGGTATACGGATGGAGCCAAGAGTGAGAACAGAGCGGGCGCGAGGGTGTATAGGCGACGCGATGGGATAGGTAGAACCTTCCCCCTGGGTAAATACACTACCGCACTCCAGGCCGAGCTAGTTTCAATTACATACGGTGTTCTGGGGGCCGACCAAAATTGGACCCAAGAGAGAGTATGTATCTGCTCCGATAGCAGGGCGGCGTTGGCAGCCCTGAATTCAGCAACGACAAAGTCGATGCTGGTCTATAATTGCTATGAAGCATTGAACCACTTGGCAGGGAAGGGACCGGCGCAACTCTTATGGATACCTGGGCATAATGGAATTAAGGGAAATCTAATTGCAGATGACCTTGCCAGACTAGGGACCAGGGAAAACCTCTATGGACCAGAACCTGCAGTGGGAATAAGTCGGAATTTGATCAGAGATCGCATCAATGACTGGGCAAGATACCAGCACAGAGAAAGATGGAGAGGAATAACGGGTTGTCGAATAACCAAACTCTTCATCGAATACTCAGAGATTGTGAAATGGGCCCAAGAATTCATTAAATTGAACAGGCACAAAGCCAGAACCCTGGTGGGAATCATAACGGGCCACCATAGTAGCCTAAATGCATATAAGCACAAGCTGAGGCTGACTGACAGCCCGGCATGCAGATACTGTAGAGAAGACGAGGAAACCTCGATTCATCTTCTTTACACCTGCTCCGCACTGGAGGAGAGGAGGTGCCTTATATTAGGGACCCCTGTTATCCTAGAGGAGGCGAGGCTTAAGGCGAGGGACGTACCCAAATTGCTCCTTTTATGGGATAGCATTTTTGGATAATGACCCGGATAAGAGGGGATCGCCAAAGGACTACCCATGCGATTAGTGGCTGATGAGGCCCAAACCCACAAAACATAATAATAAATACTACTTCGAAAGATAAATGATATTTCTAGATTCTTTGCATAGTGTAAACTGTCTCTCAAAATGGCAAATAAACATAAGAGGTATTGTAATAAAGCCTTCTATAATTTTATTTTATTATTTTGGTATATTACAAAAAAAATAAATATAGCAATCTAGAGTCGACTGTAGTGAACCCGTCTAATTAAATCAATTAAATTAATTAATTAGACGTTTCGGTATTAATAGATAGTCCGTATTAAATTAATTAGATTAATATTTATAGCAAAAGAACTAGTTTAGTATCAATTTAGTTTATCATCGATTTAAATTATATATTTTTAAAATAATCCTGGTTTCTTCATGAACGTCAAGTTTTGGACATTTACTAATTCTATAGAGAAAATAGATAAGAGTTATTTCAAAGGGTCTGACTGATGAAATTTAATTGCTTCCTGTAGGTAAGCAATTCAGGTATTTTTCCAAAGGAACCAAAAACACAGCTGCACCAAAAAATATTTCTAGAGCACGATGTTCTCCAGTATTGATTTCCTCAAGTATATTCTTGTAGATGATCTATATACAGAGAGCGGCAGGCTACTAGGAGGATGATTGAGTGACCTCAAATAGACACAAACCGAAGTGAGAAGTGTAACTAATTACTGTAAAATGGCGAGCGGCACAAGTGGTGAGAATATAGGATCGTGGAACAACAAATATTTTTATTGCGTTTCTAAAAGATAAATGTATTATAACTTTGTAAATAAGTCTATTATAGCGTTGTCTAGATTCAGTCATATGTTAGCGCCTTGGGTCTTGATCTCTGTGACGTAGTTACTTGTAAAACTTCGCTGTATTTTACAAGTAACTGTAGCAACCTCTTTGAAGTATTAATTGTTTAAATCTCATTATTAGATATCAATGATATAATAAATGAAGCTGTTAAGGTGAAATAAAATGTTTCTTTTGCTTATTTTGCGCTAATGGCCCTAGATGTTGCAGCCATAAAAAGTAATCTTTCTATGATCACCGATTAAAGAGATTATGTTTGGCAGACACTTTGTAGCTTGTGCTACGATCGGCACCAGTTCTTCTGCTTTACTTCTAAGAAGTAAAGGGCACTTTTTACTATTTTTCTGTTAGTGATTAAAAACAGAAATAAGGCTAAAGCCGTATTACTACGAATTTGTATATAATAGTTAATCTGGCAACATTGTATAATATCAATCTCGGATTTGGGCGTTTGAAAATAGTACGTAGGTAAATTTCCCCCAATATTACATAAAAATGCACCATGATTCATAAATACTCGAGGATTTATCTGTTAGCCTGCCATTTGTTGTGTATTTCTTAATTTTAAGACAGAATCCAGTACAATAGTTACTGCAAGTCACTATAGTATAGCACTAATACGAAACTAAGACCTGTTTAAAACGTGGCGTTTTCAAAATTCAAAATAAAATCAGCCGGTGAATCATGAATCAGAATAACCAGATGCATCGTGATACACAAATAATACTACGCTACATAACACAACTTAAATCCACAATTTTTTTGTTTCAGATTACTCACAACACGTGGATGTTCTACAAAAAAAAAAAAATTAATGCTTCTTGGTAACCTGAGTGATAAAACATTCTTAGAAGGTACGCCCAAGGCGCGGGATTGACGTCGAGACCTTAACAGCCACGAATATATGCAACAAAGTTTAAGAAGACATATTTGAACTCGAAGTCAAGGCTAACTGGATACTACGCGGCGATGGCGAGACTGGCCCAGCCTGCCATAGCGGACTTTCTGTTCTGTCTTAACCCGAAGCCAACACTCTTTTTAGTCGTTTCTCTTGTTATGTCATAATTTTTTTGTACGATTGTTTATTGTTGTAGTCTGAAAACTCAGCGGCGTAGATGGTGCAAGCGTAATCCTATTGGATAGTAAATGTTGATCTGCCTTGATCTTGAAGCCTGAATTCAAGAAATAAGAGGCAAATATGGCTAAATCCAAGTATAATATTCCCTAGATACTCAAATAATGGAGTCTCTGATCACATTATTATCAATCAGGTTCTAAGTAACTTTTGGTCAATAAATATCGGGTTAATTCATGATTAGAAGGCGCTTTTATATAATGTTGATTATGAAAAAATTAAAATTCAACAGAAACATGTTTAAATGATTATTCTGAAACTTATTCACCCTCAACTTCAATAACTGCTTCCCATCTTCTTGGCAGACGGTCGATTCAACGGGCAAAGAAGTCATAGTTCTTAGAGCCAATCCAGGCTTTGACTTCGTGCACCAACTAATCCAAATAGTTGCAGACACTTCTGTCCCGCCATACATACCATATTGCCTTCTTACAGTGGATATCATTTTGTATTGCTTTCGGTGTTTCACGTGGCGAAACGCAAACGTTCTTCTTTTTAACGTTTTTGAACAGTAGCCATAATTGGTAGCCAGTGACGAGATCCTTTAAGAACGGCGTTTGCTCGTTTCGATGTAGAAATTCGACGAAAATTCGAACACGATCGGCTTTTTTGATGTCGGAGAGTTCGTGAGAGATCCATCCAACCAATTTCCATACTTATCCGAACTCTTGACGGCGACGAACGATGGTGGATTGGCCGACATTGAAGTCTTCGGCCAGCATTCGAGTTGTCGTGCTTCTGTCCTCTTCCACGACTATCAGAAATACCTGATTGTCGATAGCCAATGATCGATCTCTTCCTCCCATCTTTTTCATATGTTAATCAAATGTGTGTCTAACATGTTTCACCTTTGTTTCTTTTGCAGAAAAATTATCGGGCTTATTTCTGTCAATATCACCGTCAATGTATAGTATAGAAAAAACGTTTATATTGACTTTATTCAACAACTATATAATTATGAACTTAATCATGACTATTTTCAACAAGATGGTGCAACAGCAAAAACAATACGAGACACTATAGTTTTTCTCCACTGGTTTGTTGACGATTAACTGATAAGTTTACATACAAGTTTCCTGCAATGTTTGTTGTTCGGCCAACATCATCTATTTCCTGTTCCCTTACTTAAGAAATAGGATTTCAGGAATTCCTGCAGTTCATTTGCAAGAATTGGGACAAGGAAGTGTTGATTAAGGTGGAGGACATTTCCAACAGTGAATTTGAATTTCTATTAATAGTAATTAATTATTATTTCATCTCTGAAATAACATATTTGTACGTTATTGATTAGGTTAGGATGACACATGAGAGATTTTGAATACAATATTTTGAAAATCATTTACTAGTTTTTGAGATTGAAGGTTGACGATTTTCATTTCGTGATGACTTGTATTATAATAAGTCTATATATGTATTTTAATAGCAACCTCAATTGACATCGCAATTCTTGCAGTGTTTTTTAGTAGGCTATATAATTTAAAAAAAATATATGAGTAGGTCACTAACATTATTATAATAGTATAATTATTTTTAATTTAGATTTAAGTAATAAATAGATACATATTTTAATTATACAAAATTCATCGAAGGAAGTATCCAAGGTACTATTTTATGGAAAACACATTAATTTCTTACTTTTACTATTCGCCGTTTATTATAGTTATCAACAATCTAAGGAATTCGTAAAAATGCAATGAAAGTTACTTTCTATAAACGAACTGCTACCTACAGTTTATTGTGAAATGCAATTCTACAGCGTTAAAACCAACACAACAGACGAAATCGCAAACATCAAATACTGGTGCAGTACCAGTTTTGCTATTTCACCAAAACATTGTGTACGCTTGTGTTCGAATTATTTATATCGCAACAAATATAAAATAAAACAAAATTGTTGCATAATATTGCAGGCGCAAGCATATAATGACGGTATTAAGTCGCGTGCATTCCATGCAATTTTACGTAAACATATTTTTAGAGGTGCATAATGATATCGTGTGTCAAGAAAGTGTTATACAAATTCATTTTCAACTAGAATAACTAGTCTGGTAGGCCGTATAAGCCTTGATATATGACATTTTGTTTTTGGTTTTGAATGTGTATATCGTGAGCTACAAATTAAGGGGCTACCACCTACAAATTTCCAAAATTTTCGATAATTTTTTTTATATTATTATAGTATGAAGGCTTAAGAATATATTCTGAAAATTTCAAGTCGATTTCTTTAAAATTTACAAAGATACAAAGCTTTCAGTCACGGGGTAGAGGGCGGTTAATGCTGCTACTTGCGCCCCTCAATGAGCGCCCTCGTGTGCGGAACAATAATCGTCCGACTTAACTAATCAGAGGCAAATTTGAGGAATCATTGTTTCATGCATTTTTTTCCTACTACATTGTAATAATGTACACGTAAACAATTTCTCGCGCTAAGAAAGATGAAACAATCACAAGAATTCATCATCCTAAAAAAGGCAACGTCCTTTGAATTCGAAACGGTGACCGTCATATCTCGAGAATCGATCGACAGATTCATTTGAAACTTGACACATTCACGCTTTACGTCGTTGTTAGTAGAATAACGATCGCATTCTTCAAAAATAACCAAAATTGTTTAAACAAATTACGATAATAACTGAGCTTTTTGCTGAATTTTCGTACTTCAGTTCCATGTGTCGTTTCTTTTTTAAGGACAATTCTCGGAAATGGCGATCGTCAATATATTTTTAATGCACTTAACTTCATGATAGCTTACTATCCTTGATTTCAAATGAACAGTTTTAGCAGAAGAAGGGTCACCGCAAACCGAATGACGAAAATCGCGAAATAGACGCTCCACGTTGAAATCTAGAAAGTTTTTTTTCTAGAAAGATGAAAAATTACAGATAATTAAGTGTTCAGTGACAATTTGTGCATTAGGGGAAGATATCTATCTTGTTGCCAAATCTTTAAATTTCGTACTTCCAAAAAGAAATATCTTCTATAAATTCTGGTGATGTCGTACTTTTAAGAAAATCGATCGTTGTGGTATCCTTGATCTATCTTCATAAAGATGTGGCCTAATTAAATGACCACTAAATAATGCGCGCCAAAAATATATGCCTTAAACTGTTTGGAAACGTATTTTCCAAATGCAATGGGGGTTGTCGTTCCACCAACAATGGACGTTATATTTATATACGTCGTTATCTTGGAATCGACTCTCGTAGCTCTAACAAATTTGCTCTGCAACTCCTGCATCCTCCTGCAGTGTAATCCGAATTAGATCGATTAATTGTAGGTGGCAGTTCAAATCAGTGGGTAACACTCAATGCATGGGCTTTAAAAAGCTGGTACTTGTTTGTGCTCTTTTAATATCCTGTGTACAGTGCCTCTGCTGACTCCAATCTGTTCAATTGTAGCTCGAATAGAAATTTGTGGATTTATACCAACGTGCCAGATCGTTGCCAGAATTTATTCCAGATCGTTGATGAAAAATTAGTGATGGCGACATGTGGTTATAAAATTTCCGATAAAAAAATATTTTACTGGCACAAATGTAACGGCGGAGGTGTTGTTTTAACATCATATTTTTGAAGTGATAACTTCTTATGGGAGGGTAAACCGCTTCGTTACGTAACGCGTTACAGCGCCAGTCTGTCTGGCTTCCCTTTCTCTCACGCATATGGCAGCGGTAGGCAGGCTCCTCCTCTCTTCTCACTCTAACCCACAGCGCTAGCCGTATTTCGGACAGATGCTTCCCCTCTCTCGCACGATCTCAAGCTCTATCTCCTCCTGTCTGCGTGCTTTCGCTGTCTACATCTACGTGCATGTGCATGTGTGCGTCGCTGCTGCTGCGGGGCCGCCTCTATGATTTAGTAATTAGTAAATTTAGTAATTTTACAGCATATCATAGTAAAAAAATAATTATACACGTTCTGATAAACATTCTGATAAAATTTTAACCGGAGATTTTAATGTTAATTTTGCTGCTGATCGAGCTAAAAATTTAGTATCGTTCCTACAATCAAAATTACAATTAAAAATGATTAATAAGCCAGAAGAAGCTACAACAAGTCATGGAACTGTACTTGATGCAGTCTTTGCAAGATTTTTAGGTGACATACAATGTAAAAATTTCGTTGCTTATTATAGCTACCATAAGCCAATTGTTACTTTTATAGGATTAAATAATGATACTAATAATGTACATACACAAAATTCTAATGTACATATTCAAGAATTGTAACTAAGAATAAAATATATTTTATAATCAATAAAAGATTTAATTAATAAATAACCTTTCCTTACATTATCATATTAATATACATAAAATTTAAGTAATAACCTAAGCTTTTCTCAAGTTAAACAATTTCAATATCAAATAGTTCAACTTAGATTAGTTTAAGTTATCACTTCTGTCCGGCGTCCCGTGACGCACACGTTTTTTTTTACGAGATGCTCAGTGCTAATTGGGTGTGGCCTTTTTTCCACAATGATTCATACTATGGTAATGAATGGTACTACCTATACCTTATCTACATACGATTATTGACGAGAACAGAAAAAAATACATCTAAAAAAACTAGTTGGCCTTAATTCGTAAATGGCATAAGTCGTCGTGTGTTATTGAAGTATGTCTGGTACGTGGAAATTCATCGTATATTATAGAAATCTCAAAGAATATATATAGACAAGTTTCTTTATCTAATTTTAGGATAAACGATAGAAGAATTGCCGCGAAAATACATCGTAAATATTCACACATTCCTTAACATACCAATAAATTTAAAAACAATTTCGGAAATGTGTGTGAATTTGGTTCATTTACGTATACAAGGTATACCAGACGCATAGTATACCCTGAATTTGTGAGATATATTTTGTTCACACTTAGCGCATCAAATATACTGAAATATCAGTGACATCACACATCACTTTTGGATACAACTAATTTCCTCTTCCTTCTATTTCTTTAAAAGTAAACATTAACCTTTATTTTAAACTAATATTTCCAAACGATACCATTATTGAATTTTTGGAATCAACATAATGTTCTGAATCCAAGTATGCACATAAGTGACTATTTGAACTGCTATAAGTATGTTATGAGACTTATAAGTCATAAATAAATACCCATCTAATTCATTCTAACCGACCATAGTGATGCTAGAAAAATCCACATCACACCAATACATCGCATTGATATACCCATGAAGGAATTAATTGAAAATAATTAAAATACTAGAGAACGAGTAAACAATACAGTTTTTAATCGTGAAATTATTTTTATTTGTTTTTCACAACCACCTTATTAATTGTTATTAAATCAAAATATATGAATTTTTTATATAATTTCTCTGCAATTTGATTTGTGGGCTGTGCATTTTACATCCAAAGTAGGCATGTGGATAGGACATTCACTAGTTAAAACTAGTTCAGATCTAATCATATATTGATGATGTCAACTCGGTTGATGATTGTATAATTTTTCGATGCTTTGGGAAAACTGGTCTTCTGTTTTCTTGCAGCAGGTTGGAAGGTTTCAACCCTCTCCCAGGAGACTCCCTCTTAATTGTATTTTGTAATTGTATATCAGTACCACTATGGTACCATTAAAACAAAATTTTGATATAAAAGCCATTTTGGTAAACTGTAGTTTGACTTTCATTTATCTACCATTAGATGATCGGTTATAGAACAATAAAATTAACTCCAAAAATATTTATGACAATAATTGAAATGGATATAAGTGACAATTTGATTTAGAAAATTATATAGATCCCAAACATACATTAATATGTATATACGATATTTCGTTTGAAACTCGAAATAAAAAAAAATATGTCAAAAGGTGATGTTTAATATGCATATTTGCCAAGTTTGAATTTTTTTTTGAAAAAAGAAAATAATGGCGTTCCATGAGTCTGTTACACACTGTATTATTAAGTCATTTCTATTTTAAAACTGTGGATGAGGTAAGTCTTTTTTATTCTTTGTATATATATATATGTATATATATATATATATATATATATATATATATATATATGTATATATATATATATATATATATATATATATATATATATATATATATATATATATATATATGTATATATATATATATATATATATATATATATATATATATATATATATATATACAGTGCTATTCAAAAGTCCCCTCCCCCCCTCTTATCTTTGGAACGATTATACATAAACTAGTGAAACTTGGTCATTGTGACCAATAATTTTAAATGGAACCCTATGGCAAGGACACATCTTTTAAAAGGTATCGAAAAAACCTATTCAATCATACTAATATTGTGTCTGTTTACGGCTGTTTTGACAACTGGCTTTCAAAAACCGCAAAGCTGTGATGAATTAAATCAGTTAATAATAAAATTTAAAATTCAAGCTCCGCCACTGGATAGTTGGATAGTAAATAATCTGACGTTTTTGCAAGTCTCCCCAATTTGATGTTTTTTAGCTGTCAAAGTTTTTATACATTTAATAATTTGTGTATTGTTGATCGAACGTTTAACTGTTTTAGTACCTTGTGGTAATTTTAAAATATTTATTGTACATTCAATAATTTGTTAAACTGCTGTGAGCTGTACGTTTAAGTGCTTCAAGAAGAGAAATGGTCCGTGTTTTAGGTGATAAAGTAGCAGCGATCTTAATACTTGGTGAAACTGGAGAAAATATTCATGCAGCAGAACGCATTTTTAATGAAAGGTTTCCCGATCGCCCAGTTTAGAGGACTTATTTGAGAGAGCTTCTTCGTAAGTTTAAAACAACGGGTAGTATTAATGATGCAAAACGATCTGGCAGACCACAAATTTCTGATGAGAAAAAAATTGATATACTGGCAGAAGTAATAGTAAATCCTACTTCTTCAACAACTCAAGTTGCATCAACCTGTGAAGTCAGTCAAAGTACAGTGCACAGGGTGTTGAAAAAAAAAACAAATTTCACCCATACAAATTAAAAATGGTTCATCAACTCTCAGACGACGATCCAGACCGAAGACTGCAATTTTGTGAAAATATGGAGACTAAAATTAACCAACAGCCAGACTATGTCAAAACAATTTGTTTTAGTGACGAAAGTACTTTCTATCTAAATGGAAATGTAAATACACAAAGCCTGAGATATTGGAGTGACGCAAATCCTCACATGTTTCGTGAAACACATACTCAGTATCCCGAGAAGGTCAATGTTTGGGCAGGTATACTGGGAAACCACATCGTTGGGCCTGTTTTTTTAAATACCAACTTAACCGGTGAGGTGTATCTGCAGATGTTGCAAAATGCAATAGAACCGTTAATCCTTGAAATTTTGGAAGATAATCAAGATGAATTCGACATTTTGGAAATAACATTCCAACAGAATGGTGCTCCTCCACACTATTACGGTGCAGTAAGACGGTATTTGGATGAAGAATATCCTGGTAGATGGATTGGACGACGAGGTTCAATGGAATGGCCGCCTCGATCACCGGACCTCATACCTTTAGATTTTTTTCTGTGGGGGTATCTTAAATCGAAGGTTTACGCCACTCAGCCTGACAATATTGATGTTTTAAAACAACGTATTGTTACAGAATGTAGGGCTATTTCTGCAGACACATTTGAAAAAGTACGAGAAGAGTTTCGCAATAGGATGTTTTACTGTCAGGAAGTAGATGGAGCTCACTTCGAACAATTACTATAAGTAAGTACTGATTCTTGAATCTGTAATTAAAATTATTATCCAAGTTTACTGATTACTGATTTAATCCATCAAAACTACCATAAATACAAACAATATTAGTATCATTGAATACGTTTTTTCGATACCTTTTAAAAGAGGTGTCGCTTGCCATAGGGTTCCATTTAAAATTATTGGTCACAATGACCTTGTGACGCCATCTTTGACGCATACGTCATCTATCATCACTAGTAGGGAAGTTTACAACCCTTAATATTCAGTTACCAAATTTCACTAGTTTATGTATAATCGTTAAAAAGATAAGAGGGGGGAGGGGACTTTTGAATAGGACTGTATATATATATATATATATATATATATATATATATATATATATATATATATATATATATATATATATATATATATATCTTATTTTTATTCTTTGTATATACATATTGTAAAAGTGGGGTACAATAAAAAATGTTAAAGCTGTAAACGACTTATCTTAATGATATAAATTTAAATAAATATGTTTGCTAAACATTTTTGCGAAATATCTGGTTCTCATTTTTAATATCTGTACAAGAAGCGAACAAGTTAGGAGAAAATAAATATATTAATAGTTTGTTTTGGTGGAGGTGGAGGTTTAATTAATATTAGGAAAACACTGAAAACTCAGATAATACGAAAGAAATACTTTCTCTGCGATTTTCTCTACTAAATCTTAGAGATGGAATTGTACTATATGTTTTATTTTTCCTATTTGACTTTCATAAATGAAAAAGTTAAATAAAGGATTATGATTTTGTGTCTGGAAAATGTTGATTGGAAAATAAAATAATATATATATATATATATATATATATATATATATATATATATATATATATATATATATATATGAATGTTTGTCTGTATGTCTCTTATGCCTTCCTAAACCGTTCATCAGATTGCGATGAAACTTTGGGGAATAGTTGGACGCATGCCCGCGAAGGTTTCTGAGTTAGTAAAACTATGTTCCGATATACGAGGTATATCAGAACATTGATATACATAATAACGAAAATATTAGTATTTCTTTAAATTTAGTAAACGGCACAGCAAGGCGTGACGAGTATGGCTATAAATATATTTAATGTTAGTAGTTTTATCAGTCTTTACCACTAGTTCATGATTTATCAGCAAAAAGGCTTTATATATTTGTATATTTTGAATAGAAGTGTAAAGCCTACAGCAAACTCATATATTGAATCATTTACTTATTGTTAATGATATAAATGAAATAAAATATGGCGATATAAAAATGGAAAGTCAGATCTTTTCTAAAACATGTCCACCAAGATGACTTACTTGGCCTCTTTAGCCTTGAAAGTGTTAAATATCTAAAAGAATATATACGGATTGAGAATAATTCCAGATATTTTAATCAAAGTATGTGGACATGTCCATATAGGTAAATGACTTTTTCCCATACACCTTGTACTTTAAATGTGATTTTGTGCATTTTAGTTTGAATTTTAATAGTATCTTTGTTAGTGGATCATAATTTCCAATTTAAATAGCAGTCTTTAAATTTTATGTTGCACAACTTAGGTTATTTTCTGAACACGATCATTGACACAAAGTTTATAAAAATTTACTGTACTAAAACTTTTTCATTTTGTTTTTAATTTTTCCAAAATTTAATATATGATATAAAACTTCATTCATCATCATCATTAGGTCATCAGTCCTAAGACTGGTTGGACGCTAACCTCCAGCTTCTCCTATCTTGTGCTAACCTACGCATTTCGCTAATTGTGCTACAACCTACATCCCTTACTATTTGCGAGCAGTAGTCTAATCTAGGCCTACCTCTGCCTTTCTTCACTCCTATTTCTGCCTCCAAAATATCGCGGACTATTCCCCCATGTCTCAGCAAGTGGCCTACCATTCTATCTCTTCTCTTCTTTAAGTTTTTCCACATACTCCTTTTCTCGCCGACTTTCTCCAATACTTCTTCGTTTCTAACCCTATCAGTCCATGGTATTTTCATCATTCTTCGGTAACACCACATCTCAAAAGCTTCTAATTTCTTCCTACTTGCTTCCCCTACCGTCCAGGTTTCGCAGCCGTAAAGTGCCGTGCTCCATACATATGTTTTCAAAAATCTCTTCCTTGTTTCTAAGTTTATTACCCCCGAGCATAAAAGTGCTTTCTTTTTGTTAAAAGCTACTCGACCCTGCGTTATTCTTTGTTTTATGTCTTTATCGCTTCTTCCATCCCAATTTATTTTACTTCCTAAATAAGTGAAGTCTTTAACTTCCTCCAATCTTTCATTATTAATTTGTACTTTCGTTTTTGCTCTGCTCTCGCGCCCTCTGCACACTAACACTTTAGTTTTGTTTTTATTCACCCTCATTCCGTATTCCTCTGTCAACACTGCCTCCATTTCGTTCAATGCTGATTCTAGTTCCTCCTTACTAGATGCTAATACTGCTATATCATCCGCGAATCTCAGCATTTTTAGTTTCTGTCCCTGTACTTTAATCCCGAAATCTACTCTATCTTTTACCACATTAATCGCCTCTTCGATGTACAGATTAAAAATTAGTGGTGATAGCGTACATCCTTGTCTTACTCCTTTCCTAATACCTACTTCCCTTTCTTCCCCTTCTACTTCTATAACAGCAGTTTGCTCTATGTATAGATTGTGTACTACTCTCCTATCTCTATACTTCATTCCCGCGCTCTTTAGTATCTCGAACATTTTTTCCCATCTTACGTTATCAAAAGCTTTTTCTAAATCTACAAATCCTATATAAGCGTTCTTTCCTTTTTCTATTGTTTTCTCTAACATTACTCTTAGCGCCAGAATAGCTTCGCGAGTTCCCCTATTTCGCCTAAACCCGAATTGGTCTTCTCCTATTATTTCCTCCGCTCTATTTTCCATCCTCTTCTGCACTATTCTAGTTAAGATTTTTGACGCATGGGAAGTTAGGCTAATCGTTCTAAAGTTCTCGCATTTGTCGGCTCCTCTCTTTTTCGGTATAGTAACGATAATGTTCCTCTTATAATCCTCCGGCATCTCGCCCGTTTCGTATATGTATTTTACCAGTTCAAACATCCTATTTACTACTTTCTGTCCCGCACATTTCAAAATTTCCGCCTGTATTTTATCTACACCCGGCGCTCTATTATTCTTTAGCCCCCTTAGTGCTATTTCAAATTCCTCTCTCAATATAGGTTTTCCTACATCTTCCCTATCGATGCTAGATTCTTCCTCTAATATCTCTCCTAATTCCTGACCCTCGTATAAATTTCCTAAGTACTGCTTCCATCTATCCGCTTTCTCCTCTCTTCCTATCAGTATGTCCCCCGATTGACTCCTAACATTTCTACTTATTGTTCCTACATCCCTGAAGTTCCTCTTAATTATTTTGTAAGCCTCATCGGTCTTACCTACTTGCAACTTATCTTCTACTTCTTTGCATTTCTCCTCTATCCATTGTTCTTTCGCTTTTCTACATTTTCTAATGATTTCCCACTTTATTGCCTTATACGTTTTCAGTCCTTCTTCCTCTCGTCTGTTTTTGTAGCCTCGTCTCTTTTGCATTAAGTTTAAGATTTCGTCCGTTATCCAGGGCTTCCTAGCTTCCCTTTTATCGTGTCCTAAAACGTCCGTAGCCGCGGAAGCTAGACTATTCTTGATACCCTCCCACTCAGTTTCTGCGTTCTTGATTTCGTCCTTACTCGTTTTATTTATTAATTGATCTGTTTTCTCCTGGAACTTATCTTTCATATACTGATCCCTCAATATGTCTACATTTATACGTTTCTTATCCTTCCGGGTTTTCAGATTTTTGAACTTTAATCTAGCTTTCATGACTACCAAGTTGTGATCGCTGTCTACATCTGCTCCTGGATAACTCTTACAGTCTTTTACTTGATTTCTAAATCTCTTCCTAACCAGAATGTAGTCTATCTGATACCTGTCTATCCCTCCTGGCATTTTCCATGTGTACCGCCTCCTAACGTGATTCTTGAACAATGTGTTCGCGACTACCATCTTGTGCTTCTCACAGAATTCTATCAGTCTGCTACCTCTCTCGTTTCTGTTTCCTAATCCATAAGGCCCTACAAATTCTCCTTCTTTCCCCTCACCTACGACTGCGTTAAAATCTCCTACTATTATTAAATTTTCATGACCCTTCACAAATCTTATTACCTGCTCTATGTCCGAATAAACGGCTTCTAACTCTTCCTCGCTGTGGTTAGAAGTAGGCATGTATACTTGCACTATTACTGTTTCCACTGGCTTCGAATCTAACCTAACCATCATTACTCTCTCGCTGTATTGTAGGTAGCTATCTACACACTGTCCTGCGTTCTTCCGCATAACGATCCCTACTCCCGCGTTTCCATTTACCGATCCTGTGTGTATTACCCTATAGTCACCGCTCCAAAAATCTCCTACTTCCGGCCAGCGCATCTCACTTATACCTACTATATCTAATCCTAACCTATCCATTTCTATCTTCAGATTTTCTAGCTTCCCTGCCTGTCTCATGCTTCTGACATTCCACGCTCCGACTCGTGAAATGCTACACTTCTTATTATGATTGCACTCGATCACTCGAAAACTTCATTACCTAACTTAAATGTTTACTTAGCTATGAAAATTAGTATTATAGGCCTATAAAATATATTAATGAGAAAACTATTTTCCAAAATAGGTCTCATATGATTTCGTATGCTTAGAATGCATCTGATAAAGAAATAAATGGTCTGAAATAGATAAACAATGGAATAGATAGAAATAGTTAGGAAACCCCTGAAGAAGAATGGGGCAAAATAGGTTATCAGAAATTTAATGTGTGTGATTTTCCCAGGTCTGGCAAAGTATTGTTATTGAAAAATAAAATGATATTAAAACACATACAAAACTTCTTCTTCTGACTTTTAAAGAAGATTTTTCATAAAAAAATCATGGTGCTATAATTGTTATTGAATATCGTGGATGTTTTATATATTGTTTTATAAATATAAAAATTAACTACTTGTTATATTTTAGGTCAAATATACTCGTAATATGCTTAATAGCTCCTATCGTGCCATTGCAATATAAACAATTAATAATTTAATTATATTACTTGCTATAACATACAACCTACCTCTTTCAAAATTATCATTCAACATGCGTTTAAAAACAAATGAGTCATCGATATTTCTTTATTGGATTGTTCGAACCTGACGCTCTGACTTTATGTAGCGATTAAATTAATGTACTGAGTGTTTCCAGAAATACAAACTAATATTGGTAATAAGAAATTTCAAAACGAAACGGTATTGACTACGATAAACTTCTTATTCCTTAACACATTATAAATAGATAATATTCGAACCATCTTAAGTAATTCATAACAAGGGTACCAATGAAAATCTATTGGACGTTTCCTTAACAGCAGCGAGAGGTTCAAATACCTGTAAGATCAACATAGACGGACAGAGAAGAATATTTACATACCTACCTGTAAAATCAACATCAACACACTTTTTGTTAAGGAACATTAAAATTAGAAAAAAGTGTGGGACAAACAGGTGTCTTTGACTATTTCACTTATCCTATTTATCAATATTGCTTTTGTGGTAACCATCAATTACAATAATTGTAAAAATTTAAGGTTAATTTGATTTAAAATATGGGGAATTGTTTTATAAAAAAATTGTAACGTTAGGTGTCATACTAATATCATCAATAACATGCAAATGCATTAGTTCTAGCAATAAAATAATTAGCAACTATTAATTTCAGAATTAAATTGAAAGTCTAATAAAATTGTCGAATTGTTATATGAAAATTGTCCAAGCTTAAAAGCTGAGTGTTCTTCCAAATTCCATTCATATTTCGAAAACCAGTTCAAAAATAGGCCTAAATTTTTGAAAAATTTTTACAATAAGAAAATTGTGGATATATCGTAGCTCCGACAATTTTGAAATCTATGAATATCTTTTACAAAAATAATTTTTATATCAACACAAATCAGATCAAAATAATCCTTTAGTTGTGTCAATTCCTATTTGACCAGGTTTTTAGTTAAAATTACCAGTGATATGTAAGGTTGAGTTTGAAAAGTTGTAGTCTCTACCAATACCTTAACTATTATAGTCCTATCTAATATTTGTTATAAGTCTCAATTTCATAAAATTAATTGAAACAGGTTTATATTTCTTTTACTTTTAATACCATTACTAGAAAGAAGTACACCGAATTAAATCAAATTTTATTAGTTTTAATTTAATGTAATTTAAGTGTTTTTTTTATTTTACTGATCACAAAATTTGTCATTAAATAAAAACTTGCTGCAGATTCCAAAGGAAAAAACCAAATTGTCAAGGATAATTGATTACTAAACACAATAAGAAAATACGTTGTTAAACAGATGCTTTTTTTTCATATAAATGCTTTTAATTTTATTGTTTACTAGCTCATTAAGTTGATTTAAACTAATTATTACTTTGTCACTTGTTTAAGTTTTTATATAAATAGAAAGAAAGCTCCAAAACCGAGCGTGTCGGGCTCATCAATTGTTCTCCTTGCTCACGAATAGAAAAGATTCTCATCATCTATTCTTAATCCGATGTGCTTAAACGTAAAAAATTATTTCTCCATCCCATAGAACGGGAGAATGGTAAGTATGCCATCGAAATTATTTAAATTCTTAAGAGGATTTTTTATATTGTTTTACAATAAAGTCTACATTATTCATATTATAATAAGATAGGTATAGTTTATTTCATTGCTATTTGTCAAATAAAAAATCTAAAAACATAACCTCGGCTTGTTTTTACGGTTAGGCTCAGGTAGACTCTTCCTATCGGCAAGATAAGAGAGTTTTTTATTTGGCAAATAGCGATTAAATGAATAGTATGTACAATTTGTCAGTCAGTGAGCTTGTAACGGTATCTGAGATTTTTTAAAGATTAATGACTGATGTAATAATTATTGTACTTTTTATTTACACTCATGCATTCTGCTTGTGCTTTCGTTAGATAAGATGAAAAGAAGAATAATAAAATCTCTAAACAAAGAATATAGTGAATTATAATTTATTAAAAAAATTCTCCGAATTAAACACAATAAAAGTATGTCTAGTACGATACATGTCCAAAAAGTCCAATATGATACAATGAGGAAAGTACGTCTGGCAGAAATATTATAAAATTCGATCCAAATTTGAAAATGTATCAAAAAGCTTAATGCCAAAAGTTAAAAATATGATACTAGAAAACGCTTTTATATCACCATTTTTAGAAGACTTAGTGCATAAAAGAAAAACAAATCTGTTCATCTACGTACATTGGCGTACTGACTATTTGGGAGTATGGCAGCCGAACAGCCTCCACAATTTCATACTTTTTAATTCCAAAACCCATTTTAATAATTCAGAAATTGTTTATTAAGTGACACCCAAATACGAGGGGGTACCAAAAAGAAACCAAAGTGATGTTGTGGTCGGCGGATTTTGATGCGGTACTACAAAAACTATAGAGCTACCGTATAGAGCTACCATTCTCGAATCAGTGGGTCAAGCGCCGTCGCTAAAGAAGGTTCCGTTCGGCTTGTGTGAATTTTTTAGTGAGAGTTGTTTTGTGTGCTCGTCGTTTTTGTAATGGCTGATTTTCGTGAACAGCGCGCGGCCTTAAATTTTTGCTCCCTACTCGGAAAAAACTAGCACAGAAACTCGTGAAGTGTTAAAACCGGCCTATGAGGATGATGCTATTGGGAAAACTCAAATATTTGAGTGGTTTTCCTGTTTCAAAAGAGGTGAAATGTCAATTGATGACAAACCTCTCCCTGGTCGTCCTTCCACGACTTGAACTTATGAAAATGTTGAACAAAATTGCGAAATTATCCTGGAATATCGACGACCGGCCCTTGACGAAGTTGTCTGGAGTGACTTGGAGTTCAATTCACCTGATTTGTGGCAGTCGGGCGATTGATTTTTCCACCACGGTAACTCCCCTGCTCACACAACCCTGTCTGTCCCTCTGACATGAAAGAAAAACATTTTGCGGACGTTGTTGAGGCGAAGAAAAAAACGACGGAGGTGCTGTCGAGCATCACAGAAGATGAATTTAAAAAACAGTGGAATAAAAGATTAGACAAGTGTACTAGTGCGAGTGTACTTTGAAGGAGATTGAAGGGTTTTTTGTTTAAAAATTAAAAACAATTTTCGTTTCTTCTGGATACCCCCTCTTACAGCATTCAGTAAATACGGTTTAAGTCACTCAATATTTTATGAATCTGTTGACATACTAACATGAAATATATAAATACTATTTGATTAAAAAAGTTATAATTACAATAACTTATAAGTCGGAAATCGAGAAAGGAACCACCAAGCCGCCAAGCGGTTATCAAAGGAGTTCCCGAATAGCAAAGCTATTACATAATCGCTCTAGGAAACAACTATTCCTTGGGCTAAAGCCCCGCCAGGCATTGAATTATATCCAGAAGCGATCCTCGACCCCTTTCTCGTGTTTCTGCACAATCAGATAAGTCGAATCCTACCTGTGGCGAGTTTTATTTTTTGAAACCTTATCTGATCATGCAGAAACACGAGAAAGGGGACGAGGATCGCTTCTGGGTATAATTCAATGCCTGGCGGGGCTTTATCCCGAGGAGTAGTTGTTTCCTAGAGCGATTATGTAATAGCTTTCCTATTCGGGAACTATTTTGATAACTGCTTGGCGGCTTGGTGGTTCCTTTCTCGATTTCCGACTTATAACTTACTGACAGAGATCGTATCGATAAAGATGTATACGCCATAAAGTTCATTCGGAATTTGTCCTGAATCGGCGTACCGTGTGCGGCACCGATGAGAACTAACAAGTTCGAAACAGCTGTATGTCGTTCGGTTCCGATCCGGGACAAATGTCGAATCCTACCTGTGGCGGGTTTATTTTTTGAAACCTTATAATTACAAAGTAAAATTCAATAATAAGTTAAGCCTCCTCTATGGATTATACACTTGTTAATATAATGGAATGAATGAGACGATCGCTGCTTCTCGAGGCACTTTATCCCAAGCATAACTCACCTCATGCTGAATAACATCTAAAGATTGTAGACAACGAGGTACATTTATTAATCTTCTCTCTATAATATCCCATAGATATTTAATGAAAATAAATCGGGAAATCGTGGTGGCCATGGAAAATGAATGACTCAAAAAGTTTTGAAAAGCCTAAGGTTATCCTTGCCGCACATGGTTGTGGATTATTTCGCTGAAATATAGAATTGAGTAATGTTCTAAGAAATGGATCCTGTATGTCGCGCTAGGCGTTCATTTTTCCGCAATCAATATCAACTACAACTTGCTGCCATAGACAACAATAACCTCCCATATATCTCCCTTTCATCGTCATCTTCCTTCGCATATTCTCCCAACTCTCATATGCCCGTCGTAAGTTCTCAAACAGAAGAAGAAGAATCATAGTTGAATACAGTACTACACCAGTTCGTTCCATGTCCCACTGTACCTTTTCTGTTGTTTATCACACTACAATCATTGACATCAATGTTCGACTGTCAGTAGTAACACATAATGGCCTTCATCATTAAACCGAAATAACTTTAGTAGTCATAAATCTCGTCAATAAACCAAGTCAATCTTGGTGCTCTGTAGGGTGTCTTTGGTATTCAGTATCCTTCGTTAACCACGCCCTATTATTACTCATTACTACAGTTAAGTAATTCCTTTCCACGTGGTGAGCAATTTCCCTAAATGACTTATCATCAGCTTCATACTTCATCAGTTACCAGCTTCTTGCCTCATTCAAACCACGGCCTACAGCATCATATCACAGCTGATTTATTCGTCTTCATGTAGTGAGGAGTTTCCCTAAACGACTTATCAGTTCCTCGCATCCTAATTACATATGTGACCTATTTCAAACTCAGCCGAGTGGAATTGTTACGTCCTCGTATTCCAGTGATTGTTTTTGAAAAAAAGAGCGAATAAATCAAAAGTAAGCCCACCAAACCACTAACACTGTCTAACATCTTATAATAACTGTAAATATTGAGTAAATCAGCAACTAAAAGGGTTAGAAACTACGTATTCTATTGATTTAAAAATTTTACCATTGTTTGTAAGATAGGAAACATGTTTGCAGACTTTCATCGATAAATATCAATTATATTTAGGTGTTTTACAATTATTAGTATATCATTGAATGTTTCTATATTGTATAAAACTGGCATAATTTTTGTTCAAAGTCATTATTCAAAAACTAATTTTTAATACAGAAGTATGTCAAGATAGCCAATACCTGCATTGTCTAATAAGGCTTTATAAAATAAAAAAAATACATTATTTTATGTATTTCAACAAAATTGAGCCCAGTGAGTTAATGAGCATACTGATACTTTTCGTAATACAATTATTCAGAGATTTATTAATCGGCATACGTGGTGTCTTAATAATTTGGATAATAATCCTATCAATTATACCATATAGGAAAAATTTAGAGAATTTACAGATGTTAGCCTGTATTTTTTTGGAACCACACCAGTATGCGCAACCAATTCCTTGAAAGGTAGACTAATTGATAATTGGTCAATTTTAACTTAATAGAAGAACACCAACAAGAACAGGTAAAATTGGTATTAGAAAGGAATAATAATAGGTTCTATTTAATTTAATCCACAACGCACACTTTTAATCACAATAAAAATCGAAAATAAGTCAAGTTCTGGGTGTTTTTTGGGGGATTTTTTGTTTATTTCGTCGCAACCGTATATTTTAATTTATCCCGTGCTGAATTGAAATTTTAATTACGTAAAAAACCGCGGCTGCACTTCATCTAAAATAATTCTCATTGTATATTTTTTGAAGGAAAGATTAAATAATAATTTCATATGGAGAGAATTATTCCATCAGTAACGTA
This sequence comes from Rosalia funebris, assembly GCA_037954035.1. Taxonomy (NCBI): domain Eukaryota; kingdom Metazoa; phylum Arthropoda; class Insecta; order Coleoptera; family Cerambycidae; genus Rosalia; species Rosalia funebris. Next base: position 13,230,493 of record JAZFAV010000002.1, on the reverse strand, counting down.
ATCACTGGAGGCAAAAAGTTCAAGAATAGGAAGAGCGATTTGCATCCTTAATTTGATGTGCAGTAAAGCATGAACATCCAAGGCTGAGAAAACTAGTTTTTTTTATAAAATTAAACTACCGGAGTTATAGCTTGTATATGCTTTGTCAAACGTTATTATTTCACTGACCACATCAATAGTTGTATCAGATTTTTTTTAATAATAAATCGGAGTTGTACACCTTCAATTTCAGAGTAAACATTAATCACATGAAATGCATCCACAAGAAGTCGTGATGTCAAATTTTTCTAATGCCTTTAAAAACCCATTTTTCTAAATATAACAAGATGAATCGCTTTCTCTTCTTTTATCTGCAAGGTGTGTTACTCTATCAGGCAGTTATTCTGAAGTATATTTTTACCCCACAGTGTTCTTAAAAAGGTTATTTTCCCCCTCTTTGTTCACTTATGAAATCATATACAGTAGATTTCTAGTTTTTTTTATGTTTCATACCCTCTGCATTATAAATGGTCGTATTGAATATGCGTACAGAAAAGAAAAAGTGTTCAAAAACGAAAACAGTCACGTAATCGTTATCAAACTATAAATATTATACCTGTTACTGAAAGACACTTTGATTTGATTAAAGTCAGGTTTGATCGGAAACCAACATTGGACCTAGTGTTTAGAGGGTTGATAGAAATACACAACCACCATCCCGTAAATACTGTACATGCTTTTTGTTGGAAGGCCACGTCAAATATTGGCTCGATTATGTGTTCCTCATCTAACCAACAATATCTATGTATTGAGGTATTCCGTTAAAATGCCGTGCACGTTTAAATTCAATAATCCGGTCTGTTTGTTGATCTACATGTTTCACGGTAGCTATATATTCACCACTACATTGTGGGCTATACATATATCTCGATCTTCACAACGCCTGAGTTATCCTCAAGGATTTCATTCACCCAATTCTATACTCTTAAATGATACTCAAAATGGAAATGTATTTATTCTTGTCCCTAAGTGTAATCTTATCCTCCACACCGTGAGGCCTTAGGAGAAGATACTCAATCTGCAATCTGATAACCTAGAGTATTCTGTTACAGAGGTGTCTGCAACAATTCCATTCGTACTATGGTCAAGGGTGGCATAGTGGAACTAGTATTGAGAGTGTCATTGTATGTTTGGGTTCAAGCTTCCTAAACGAGATCTTAAACTGTACTCAATGGAGAAGTAGAAGTGTAAACGTCTCTTCCGCATCCTGAGGCTTTAGGAGAAGGCAATCAATCTGCAGCCGATAAAGTTAAATTGATGTATTATAGCTATGAGAAACCTTTATATACGTGAATTTTACCTTCATATAACTTATTATTTCGGTATATATAAGTTTTGAGGGGTCCTATTATATGTTGATAGATAATGGATACTGGTACGTTAAAGAGCATGGTCATTTTAAAGAGTTTGGGCATAGATAATAAAATGCAATAGATGCAGACGTTGCTAGTTGCTATCTCTTGGTAGTCTCGAATAATCTAAATCGAAGTAAAAACTTGAGATCATCAGTAATAATGCAAACTATAGAAATAAGAAGTTTATACTTCAGCCCATCTGCAAATGCCTTATATAATAAGGAATGAAAAAATTAGGTCAAAACAGATATTCTCCTGGCTATATGCCAAACGCCAAGCGCTAAACTACATGATTGTTCCAAACCTGGCGTTTGGCATATATCCTATTATATTATAGAAAGCATGTTGATATGGATATCCCATAGATCCATACGTGGAAATTCACACTCAAATATAATAAACGAAAGTATGTACAACAATTATTAGCCAGAACAACATTTCACTGATTTTCGCAGCTTCGTCTAATTATTTGAAGTATTCAGTCATGTGTAATTTTAACGTTAGATGTTATGTATTTAAATATTAATAATCTTCAAATATTTAAACATTTATGATATCAAATGGAGGGAGCTCATGCACATTATACCCAAGAAAGAATAAAACTCAAAGGAGAAGTTTTCTCTCCTAAACGGAAAGATAATAGAAAATTCGTCTCCTGATCACCAGGTATTACTTCTTCTGGACTATGGATAATTACTATGAACTATGAAATATGGATAATTTTTTGTAAATTTACTATAAATAGCAAGCTAATAATAATTAATTAATAATTAATCCATATATACTTTGTTCGTTCACTGCTGAAATTCTCTTTAATTGTTGAATTATGACTAGTCCATCCATCAGGACTAGTTACAGCAACTTCATTACATATTTAAATCTATGACTCTGGATAGTTGCCTTGTACTGTAACTTTTTGTGGTTAAGGATGGTTTTAAATTCCATCTAGGTGTTTGAAACTAACTGTTATGAATATTACAACTAAAATGTTATATGAATATTAAATGTGATCGACGAAAGCCCATATAATTTCAAAGCGACATTCATTTAATTAACAACTTTTTTTATAGGGCAGTTATCTGTTACACGCTTTAATCAGCCCACCTGGGAGTTGCGCAAGTGTAATGGAAAAATTACGGTAATAACGAGTTTGCATTAATTAGTATGTCGAAATATCTTTCTCCAGTGGATTTCAACTATTTATAGTATAGTACCATTGGGACGCATCACAAAGTAAACAAACTCGATTTACATTTTAGGTCACGATTTTGAGGGACACGATAAAATTGTGGTCTGCATATTTAAACGTCAAGAGAAAATATTCAACAATGCATAGAAAATGAACCGAAAGACTGAATGAAAATATGGCTCACCTTAACTTTTCTACTAGGAAAAAATCCAATAAGATAAAAAATGTTATCCAATAAGCATAATCCGAACAGTTACAAGACGAAGGAGCGTCAGAACAATATCACTGCACCAGAAACAATCACAATCACTGGATGATATAACGATGCTTCAACAGAAAGAACTTTAAATCTCAGAGGGCCATGCTGGCAAAAACAAAATGCACCACAGACACAGCTAGACGGCTTTGGAAGGTAAAACAACTCGCGACACCGTCACTTGTTTCCCGCGAAAGTCACTGTGAACGTAGCCGCGACTTGGATTACAGGTATTCTACCTTTTCGTTCATGATTGCGTGCAACGTTGCCGAGGTGGGGAACAACTTTTCTTTGACGTTTCGATGGAAATATACGAGATCCTCGATCGTTCGGGGCTATTCCTAAATCCTGCGAAAGCCTTCGACGTTAAGGCATCGCTATTGAAGTCACTGCAGGATATAGGATTCAGAGTAAATGCATTTGAACTAATGAAGCTCTAGAGAACTACTTAATAAAGTGTGTGAATGTGTTAATGAAGTGTGGGGTTCCACAAGGAACTGATCTCGGTTCGATTTTAAAAAACAAAGAAACACGTGTATAAAAATTAATTGGACATATCCTTTTTTGAGATGTAAGAACTTTTATACTGGTTGAATTGTCGAATTTAATAATACTATAGAGTACATTGCTGCTGCCATGTTAACATTGTTTGCAGTTATCTTTATTTGAAACAAAGTTTTTGATGTTTATTCAGTCTATGGTCATTCCCAGGAACATCCATTAATCTATAGATGTTGATATACCTAATGGATTGATAAGTACTATGTTATATATAGAACTGATCTTATTATCGAACTGATTATATAGTATATACAGTTATAAAACTGATTTTATTCCTGTTTAGTTTAAGATTTATCGATTTAAAATATTTATATTATATATTATACTAAATAATATATTCATCGGTTATATAACTAAGTCATTTACATGCAATATATAATAGGGACCCTAAGATTGATCCTTGTGACACACCCCGTTTTACCATTAGGTCATGTTTGGAGGTATAAGCAATTTTAACATTATTATAATGATAACTACCTCATTTGAATCCTTAAGTTATAGGAATATATTTGAGTTAAAATATACCTAGTGTAATATTTTGGGCTAGGTTAATTACTTCCAATTTAGGAGATTTATTTATAAAAAAGTGATTTATATCGATAGAATATTTCATTACTAACTCACTGCGCTTGATTTTGTTTTACTGTATTTTTATACATTGCCTTGGGCAAGTTTCATTGTTATTTAGCCTTTAGTTTGATATATTTTATGTTTAGTAAAATAACAATATATTCAATATTTCTTAAATTTTGTTCGTTACCAGTTCCAATTAGCTTTAGATTTGTGACCTTTTTGGAAACTAGAACATGTAGTTCTTTTCGTTAGCCTATTAATGGTCAAGATAGAAGTAGGATATACCATTTTTTTCTTTTGTTAATGATGAGTGAACTGATTGAGTTATTTGAAGAGTCACATATACTAACAGTATTTTATATTGAATATATTATTAGGATATTGTTTTGTTTACAATAATATTATAAGCATTCCAACGCAAATAAAACACATTAAAATACATAAAATTATGCATTTGATTCCGTCCTCTACCAATTATTAGTTTCGCGAAAGTTAAGTTTAACCTCTTCCGACAATAATTATATTGATATGTGGTTATCGGGTTATCGAACTTCGGGATGAAGTTCCAAATTGATCTCGGAAGGTCTTTATATATTACGATGTTGACTGTAATGTTCAGGTTGCGTTTCATACGACGATATCTTCTAGCTCTATTACTGCACCACCAATTTAGTTACGTTTCATTTTATTTTATTGAATTGTAGCACGAGTCTCTGTATCACCACCGTTCGCGTTTCACATAGAGATTATAAGATTCTTTCGGATTATGATTTTCCAATAAAAAAACAAAATATAAACAGTGTGTCGTTACAACAAAATAACATTTCCTTTTTATATACAGGGTATATTATTTATTTGTAGTCGAATAACGTCTAATATATTTACCAAGATATCTTGTAAACATTATCCCTGGCCTAATAATACCTTCAGGATCTCCAAAAACCTGAACCCGGTTTACATTCATGAGCCAATCATGTAAATGGGTTGGGAGGAAAAATTTTTCTAATTTTCCATATTTTATGTAATCCACGTGGTCCTTAAACCTAGTTATAATTGTTCTTTTCGCCTGCCCGATATACCTTTGCTTCCAATTTTGGCAACTGATTTATGAATTTCGAGCCCTCCATTATTTCTCCTTCGGATTTACTAAAAATTGTTATAATCTGTTTCCAAAAAAATATACTTACATTACTCCCAAATTTTTGAAAACTCTTTGATGTACTGAAGATTCCAGATTTTTTCCAGGAGTTTGTTTGATATTTCATTACATAATAATAAATTAGATATAACAATTTTATGATTTTATGAGAATTATTGATCGTACCCACAATTGAATGATTGGATTATTTATGGAAATCTCCTGACTAACCTCAGTAAATCAGTGATCCTTTGAATTGCCAGATTTTTACAATGCCTTCTAATGCTTCTGCTAAAAATTACGATTTTTTAACACATTTTTATTTATATTCCTTTTATCCACAACTAATATTTTAATGCACCTGTATATTTCGGCTGGACAAGAATAAGTAAATGACCGGAAATTTCAGGTAAGAAATGCTTCCCTTAAAATTGGAATGCTTGATGCTGTAAGAGGCATGCAGATTTTTAAACTTAAGGTTTTTTATGTTGAATAGAGAGTAAGTAGAAAATGATGTTTCTATTCATTCGAATATGAAACAACTTGTTCTGCTGCTGAAGATATTCCTATTCCTATCGAAATATACCTATAGGGGTGCATTAAAGTATCGATTGTATTAGGGGGGGGGGTATAGTAAAGATGTTATAATTGTGAAAACAGCAAGAAAAAGTGTCCAAGGCTTTTTAGTCCTTTCTAGTAATTATTATTTGTTTATGAAAAGTTCTTAATAAAATATTTTGTAGAACAAAACAAATATGCACTTATTATTATTATTAAAAACATTAATCTATGATTCAACTCACATTATATAATAAATATTTATTTTGTCAATTATAATAATATTTTTTTTATTTTCTGCTTGGCAACAGAAAAAGAGAAGCTAAATCGGCAATGCTCTTTAAAAAAATAATAATAACAGATTATGTTGCCTTATTTTTAACACAAACAACTACTAATTGGATCATAAGTGAGGTTTTTACGTGTAATAATTATGAGGTTAGAATTCATTCTACAGGAACGAATATCACATATTTGTAAATCGATTTTAATAAGAACTCTAACAAACTTTACTTCCTAATTGAAAAACAATTAATAATACGAATTCCTTGCATTACATATTACTATAATTATTACCAAATATAGAGAGTAAAAGTAGAACAATTAGCTTATTTGATGTAATTTTAATGGATTTGAACGGATTATATTCTTCGTAGCACTTTTAAAATACCAATTTAAAGAATCATTAACACAATTTACTGGAGTGAAACTTACAATGAGTCGATATAATAATGATGATAAAAATGTAATAATTTTGAGGGGATGAATTTATGTATGGAAGATTTGCAATTGCATCAGTCGGTCCGAGGTCCAAAGTGACTTTATGCCAGATTTAAATAATTTTTTATGTATATAAACACTATCTTCGAAATAGGGTGGAAACAAAATACACCCAGTTACTACATGGCAGGGAGCAAAAACATTGGTAATCAACAATAATTGTTCCATCTTTGGTCCCATCAATATATTGAGCCCATCAGTTCAATGTATCCGACTAAGATGGTACTAACCATTTGAAAACTTTGCGTTTATAGATGATTCCTGTCATTGGTAGATGACTAAGTTTTATTTCCATTTGGATTGTTTCCGAACCTACTGAGAGATGGCGCTGGGTTACGTTTTACAGTCTACTACTGTAGAACGTAACGGTGTCAACAAGATGTGAGGCCTCGTTTGTCAAAGGCATACTCACTTACACTGTACTGACGAGACCTAAGATAAGGTCGAGACCGGTATACAGTTAGCGGTATCCTGAGATACAGGACACTTTGCATCTTCCTTGTGGTTTTTGACCAATCTAAATCACAGTATTTTATTCCTATGTTAGAATAAAATACGCAAATTTCGTCACGTAATTCAGCGATCGTCGACGGCATATAGCTGAGGAAATAGCTGTTGTGGCTTAATTTGTTAATCCTTAATGTTTAAGGACTTACAGATGGTTGGAGTATAAGCCTCCTTATGATGTCTTATAATGGTACTTCTTGGTTGCCGCAGAATTGTATATTTAAACAACTGAATTTCATTTTATTTATCAGCGACATCACATAGTTGATTTAAAGTTGAATTATTGTAACAACAATTAACTTGACCATCTGAAATTTCTGTAAAATCTTGACCTGCGCAATACATAGTGCATTAACAACAGATTGCCTTTAAACATTACTAAGTGTATCGTTAATCTTTTTGCATACAAATGTTACGTAACGTAAGCACGGATTTTAAGAATTGGTTTACATCACGTACAATGTTTATATTTTTTTTCCTAGGTATAAACTAGTATAAGGCTCTACTGTTTTGTCTCCTAACTACACTCATTTAGAATTTATTTTAACCCTCATAAATGAACGAATATTTTTGATAATATTTTTTTTATATATATAATCCTTATGTTTATTTTGTTATCATATGCATTTACTATACTTACTAAGGGTTATCATCCGAGAAATAAACGTCATTAGGAAAGTCACAAGACTTCTTTTTAAATGCATTTAGTCGCAGTCTTATCACGAAACGTAATATTTTCTGTATTTATAGATATGTAATGTATTGTATATTGTCCTTCCATTGCTCCAATATCATCTATATTAACTATCGTACTGCTAGGTTAAATGCAGGAACAAATTCTTCACTCATATTAATGTCTTGTTGTCATCACCATTAAACTAAATATTCTCCACTAGACGTCCAATTTCTAGAGAGCCAATTAAGATCGATTGTGTCATTAAATTTGATATAAATTTTACTTTTTGTATACAATGTGGGGTCTTCGTTTTTTAAATATGACGGGTTTCAAATAATACATTTGATTTGTAATAAATTCATTGGCCTTTGCGACATCTTTATGTATAAAGCATGTAAGCAATCATCATCATGAGGTCATCAGTCCTAAGACTGGTTGGACACTAACCTCCAGCTTCTCCCATTTTGTGCTAACCTACGCATTTCGCTAATTGTGCTACAACCTACATCCCATACTATTTGCGACCAGTATATATATATATATATATATATATATATATATATATATATATATATATATATATATATATATATATTTTTTTTTTTTTTAATATTTTAGAGGAAATAAGAATTACATGCCTTGTTATATATATATATTATTAATATTAATAGAGAAAATGCTTCCTTATAACAAAGAAAAAAAAATATATATATATATATATATATATATATATATATATATATATATATATATATATATATATATATATATATATATATATATATATATATATATATATATATATATATATATGTTGTGTGGACCTGGAAAAAGCATTCGATAAGGTGGTGAGAGAGAAAATATGGGACATCATCATCATTAGGTCATCAGTCCTAAGACTGGTTGGACGCTAACCTCCAGCTTCTCCCATTTTGTGCTAACCTACGCATTTCGCTAATTGTGCTACAACCTACATCCCATACTATTTGCGACCAGTAGTCTAATCTAGGCCTACCTCTGCCTTTCTTCACTCCTATTTCTGCCTCCAAAATATCGCCGACTATTCCCCCATGTCTCAGCAAGTGGCCCACCATTCTATCTCTTCTCTTCTTTAAGTTTTTCCACATACTTCTTTTCTCGCCGACTTTCTCCAATACTTCTTCGTTTCTAACCCTATCAGTCCATGGTATTTTCATCATTCTTCGGTAACACCACACCTCAAAAGCTTCTAATTTCTTCCTACTTGTTTCCCCTACCGTCCAGGTTTCGCAACCGTATAGTACCGTGCTCCATACATATGTTTTCAAAAATCTCTTCCTTGTTTCTAAGTTTATTACCCCCGAGCATAAAAGTGCTTTCTTTTTGTTAAAAGCTACTCGACCCTGCGCTATTCTTTGTTTTATGTCTTTATAGCTTCTTCCATCCCAATTTATTTTACTTCCTAAATAAGTGAAGTCTTTAACTTCCTCCAATCTTTCATTATTAATTTGTACTTTCGTTTTTGCTCTCCTCTTGCGCCCTCTGCACACTAACACTTTAGTTTTGTTTTTATTCACCCTCATTCCGCATTCCTCTGTCAACACTGCCTCCATTTCGTTCAATGCTGATTCTAATTCCTCCTTACTAGATGCTAATACTGCTATATCATCCGCAAATCTCAGCATTTTTAGTTTCTGTCCCTGTACTTTAATCCCGAAATCCTTACTCTTAATTAAATTGTCTTACTCCTTTCCTAATACCTACTTTCCTTTTTTCCCCTTCTACTTCTATAACAGCAGTTTGCTCTTTGTATAGATTGTGTACTACTCTCCTATCTCTATACTTCATCCCCGCGCTCTTTAGTATCTCGAACATTTTTTCCGATCTTACGTTATCAAAAGCTTTTTCTAAATCTACAAATCCTATATAAGCGTTCTTTCCTTTTTCTCTTTAGTCTTCTCCTAGTATTTCCTCCGCTCTATTTTCCATCCTCTTCTGCACTATTCTGGTTAAGATTTTTGACGCATGGGAGGTTAGGCATGTAAACAATGCAAACACATAAATAAAAAAATTGCCAAAAACTTCCCACTGAATTTATCTTCGATTTAATTTTTCAGTTGTGTTTGTGTTAGTTGTTTTTACTGAATAAACAACTGTTTCATCAGTTGTAGAACAAATATTATCCTACACGGAAATTTCACATCCATAGCACGTTGCAAAGACATTTACCGAAATGGCGAAATATTTTAATAATATTAAATCTCAAATACACAAGAAAAAACTGTTAATCGTGGCCGAGACAATCGTTTCTAAAAGATATTCTGTGATCAATGTTATAGTACCTGCACTTGATCCTCTTCGACTATCATCTACGTATTTATTGGACAGTAAAATATTCGAAAAACGTAGTAGTGAAATAATTCAATCAAAGTAATGTGATTTTTAAATGTGAAAATGTTAAGTGTTACTGTTGTATAATGAAGGCGCCGTAGCTATACTTTCTATGGACCGTTCTCTAAAAAAGTGTGTCCTAATTTAATAGTTATTGAATGTATACTTAATGTGTTACATCTTACAGCAGAAATAAGTCAATGTGTGAACCAAATGTACATGCATTAATAGCCCACATCAAAGCGATTTTTCATAAGGTTTCGTAAAGTATCTTGGTACTACAGGACTTACACAATAGGGAACACGATTGGAGATAGCCTTTTACTATTTTAAAAATAAACTCCTTAGTTTTACAGTCCGAAAAGATTAGAAGGCATTAGAGAAAGTCAGATAAAATTTCAAGATGCTACTCTAAATAGAATTAGACTGCAAAACTATCCGTAATACTTGCTAGGACTAGCAGATACCGTTAACAATTTACAAAATGCTTTATTATCTAGTGATTATTTAAAATAGTAGATGACACGCAAAAGGGGTTCAGATTTTAAATGATCAGAACGAAATTCATGTTAGACACAAATTTGACAGTTTCATAAGGATGATTCAGATTTCGCCATATTACTTATAAAAACTGTTGATATCGTCCACTAAATAATCTCAGAGACCGCTTTAACTGTGCAAATGTTACATCTTTAGATGCCGGACGGTTGTTGTTTTTATAAAAGAATATTTTTTTCATCGTACTCATTCCCAGAAATAACTTTAGTGATGTAGACAATGCTGAAGATATTTTGTGGAGCCTATTTGAATTTGTAATGTTGATTGGGTAAGTATTATGTATTATATAAATTATCATAACTTATACGTAATCGATTATATATGGCGCAGCCACTAATGGGACATTCAAGTGGACAGCTTTAATAATTGGTCTTCATCGGTATAGTACAACGAAAATATATATATTTGAATGAATTATTTTCTTTGTACTGGAGTAGGGCAAAACCTTGTGTGAAGGTAACAGTAACTTAGTAGTCCATAAAACACCAAAACACTATACATTATACTCGACGCGCGTTTCGCCAACAAAGTTCAAAAGCAAAGCATCATCTGGAGATGATTAAAATTAATCTTATGCTAATAATGTATCCTAGTTATTCCTAAATTATTGTTATGGCTTATTGATCTCGACCGTTACAGTTGCGGCCCAGTGAACCCTGAGTAACTAACCATCATACTGTTCATACTGTTTTTACACTTTTCAGTTTCTAAACTTTCAAAAGCATCTAGCTGTCTAGTATTTGTTACATTCCTAATTAATCATAAGTTGCTAATACCTATCTTGTGGTTGTTCTCTAAGGCATGTTGGGCAACACTGGACTTATCTGTTCTACCATATTTGAGATGCGCCATGTGCTTTTTAAACCTGGTTTGAATAGATCGTCTGGTCTGTCCAATATATATTTGATTACAGTTCTTACAGCTGATTTCGTAAATCCCTAACCTGTTGTTTGTGTTAATTTTGTCTTTTGCATTGCCTAAAAGTTTTTTTTAATTTATATCTTGATGAATGAACTACCGTGATCCCCATATTTTTAAAACTCTTACTAACACCACGGTTGAACCGAGGATCGTAAGGAATACATACATATTCTTCTGGATGTTTCCTTTCAATTTGGAAGGTTGAGGAAATTCGAAGTATTTCTTTACATTTACGTATACTAATCATTTTTTCAGCTATACCAACATTATAATATAATGGATATTTTGTTGGTAGTTTTGGTCAGTGTTTTGTGGAAAACTAAGTCAGTGTTATTTTCTTTGTAATAATTGTATTTTGTTGTAGTAATTTTTATTCTAGGAAGGTCTCTTTGTCTTAGTTTTTTCATATTATACTATCAACTTTAGTCTTCTTTACAACAAAAGCATTTTAGTACTGTTTTATGCCCCAAGACCTATTTTCGTTGAAGATATTCTGTCATTTTTCTCTATACTGACGGACATTAAAACGAATTATATGTGAATGGTTTGTCTTACTTGAATATAAAGAGAAGCTGTCTTCGGCAATAACACTCCACCACGGTACACTTGACAACACCGCGTTTCACCTTTACATTTACCTGTCTACCCGGATATAATCGAATACACACGAACTGGAAATTTAATTAGAGGCCTAATAAATACAGTTATGTAAACAGCAAAGGAAAAAATGATGATCTGATTCGGCTGGCCCAATGATGAGATCACTGTAATTCGATTCGGAGGGGCGGGCTTTTTCCCCAAGTGATTCTGAATCAGATTTCACATATGGTCAGTTTTATCTACAGATCTGCATTAATTGCAACCGATGTTGAGTTACTAAGTACTACGCTAAAAAATAAACTTAAACGTGTTCGAATGAAAGAAACATTTGAATCTGTTCGTGGTCGAACCTTTTTTATCTAACTACATATCTAATAGATTTATTGCATTTCAAAATAATCCACTTCATTTTTTCGACATTTTTATTATATTTCACTGAAAAATATTAATAGTAAATATAAAATCTTAGAGAAAAGATTAAATTGACTAGAACAGATCGCAGTTTAAATATTTTTAAAGTACTTACCCAGTCGAGCTCCGCTTCTTCTCTTTACACGTAGACATATTGTGCGCGATCTGATACACTAAAAAGTAAAAAAATACATGTAAGAAAATTCATTTATATCTAATATGTGCGTTTTAAAGCAATGATGACAAAAGAACAAGATGAAATAACAACTCTTGAAAGAATTTGGATCAACATTATCAAAAATTCGACAAATGTTAAGAATATAAAAGATACTGTAAATATATCAGTGGAACTGAATGATTATTATATACAGTGTGTCCCAAAATAACATGAATTTTACAGTTATTTTCGTGTGGTTCTCGTAAAATTCAAACTCAGATTGATTAGTTTGACGTATTTCAGTAACAGTGTGGTTGTTAGGGTCTGGCTGCAGGGGCGGCTGTCAGGGGCACAGACCTCATAAGGGCACGGGCACATTAAGAAATTTGGTGCTTACACAAAATTAAAGCATAAGTTTTGAAGTCTTAGTTCATGCTAACTTGCACTGGATGTAGATCACGTGATTGACTAATTGACATCAAAAGAAGCCAGAAAAGTAAATGTTTAACATATTCTCACATCTTAGTGAGAATATGTTCTCATATGTTATAACTTAAATAAATTACACTCCAAAGTTATTGTGTTGATTCTCTTCTTACAAAATAAGTAAGTACCACAATTTTTGGAGGCTCCAAAAATTGTGGTACTTAATTTTGTAATTGGAGAAAAAAACAAAAGTTACTACGTTGTTCGCAAGGGTCGATTTACTATAGTGATTTTGTCAAAATTCCGAATTTCGAACGAAAAGCATTTCGTACATCGACCTAAAAATTTCGTGACACACACACGAAAACAGCCGTTTAGTAAATATAAGATATTAAGGCGGTTTGTGAGAAATTTAACTCTATACTGAAACTGGTTATCTCTACAAATAACACAATCTACAGATAAGTATAAAGGCTTTGTTTTCTTTGACAATAGTAGCGTTATCTTCATCCACAGTCCACTGTGCAAAATTTATATAAGTACGAAAATGAAGATGATTGCGAGTATATCAGTTTCATTGTTTATACCAAACGATAACTTAACAAGAAACTACTGAAATTCTGAAATACTGAAAAAATAATATATTTCTTCAAATATATTATTTTTATACCTGGGTTTAATCCAATATCTGAAAGGGTATACATTTTTGGGTATTTTACCAGGTAATGAAAATAAGATAAATTATTAATCAATTTAAATGCTATCAATTTGTAGCCCTAAGAGTTATTTTAAATTGGTCTACAGTAAATATGCTGCCGTTGCATTTGTATTTTAGTTATACGTTTTTGCTACATTTGTCCCGTTTACATAAATCACTATCTATCGACATCGAAGATTCTATCGACAACTTGTAGTTGGGTGGAGGAGCCAGTGTAGCTAATTATTTATTTTCAATAGATTTTTAACGTTTCTCAAGACTTCACAAGCATTAGTTCTTGTCTTATTTAATTATTAAGATTGAACATGTAATTGCGAGGCCAGTGGCGGTGCTCATTGGGTTTCATTTCCATCACAATATATCAATACCGTCACTACCTCGTGTTGAGTGATCATAAATTAACAAAAATGAACTTGAAACGTACTGAATGGTAAACAGACATGTTAGAATAAAAAATAGAATAATTCAATTTTGTTTATAACTAATTGAACTGTACTCCAATTTTTTGTTCCACCCTGTCAACGATTCATGACGCCTCTTCAAGGAACTCACCTGATGGATGTGACTTATTACTTCCGTATGGGTAGCGTCCTCAAGGGTTTTCCCATTTACTTCAAGAATTTCGTCTCCAACTTCTAAGTTATCTTTATCTGCAGGTGAACCTAAAAAAATATATTGCATTCAACTGTTGTTTTGTTCATTGTAAGTATTGCATAGTATATACTATTCATCGCTATTTGCCAAATAAAGAACTCTCTTATCTTGCCGATAAATGGAACAATCTACCTGAGCTTAGCCATAAAAATGAGTCACGGCATGTTTTGAGAATTTTTATTTGGCAAATAGCGATGAAATAAACTGTATATGAACTATAATATAACTTCATCAGCCGTCACTGATGAAGTCATCCAAGTGGGAAGCTCTAATCATAACGTTTATTTTAATGGTATTTTAGATAATATTAAATTTTAAAAACTGGATTAATAAATACAAAGACAATCAAAAAGAAAATGACGCTTAACATTTATTATGACCTCTTACGACGATTAGGACTTCTTATTATATTATAATCTTTTTTTATATACACGTTGTACAAGTTTTTACACTCTACAGTTTAGTCTATAGTTTACAAGTTTTAATTAAAACTTTTTGAAAGACAGACCATATTCGTGCATCAGAAAGAATAACATTTGTCGCGTATTAATATAAGAAAGTAATTCTTTGAAGTTAAAGTTTAATCAAAACAAATTCCATGTTTAAAGTCATATACGTTTCTATATACAGTGTGATCTATTTGAGATGAAGACACCCATGTAAAATAAATAGTTTCCAACTGATTTTAATAAACATTTTTTTAAATATGAGGCACTAAAATATCTACGTTGTACAATATTAAATAGAATATATAAAATTTTCATCGCCTACTTTGGCCTTTTTGCAAGGTCAAAAATATAAAAATAGTTACTCATTTTTTCTAAATTGAAGATTCTTCAAAAATTACAATTGAATACAAATTACAAATACAAAGGATTTCAATTCCAATGGGAATTCTAATTTTCATTAAAATTTGTTTATTTCAGGAGATAACGAGTGAAAGAGAAGTATACAGTTTATTAAATCATAGATAGCCAAGTCGTCCTGCTATTAATTGCAGCACAGTGTAACATTTAGAACGAAAAATTGGAAACGATCAGATTATTTTGGATTATTTTAGAAATAAACCAAATGATAGTGTAACAGTTGCTGCTTTAAATTTGTATTTTCCACGAGAAAATATTCGGCGGTGTCCTATGAAATATAACATTAAACCTTTTAAACCAAAATGTTTACACGCGCTTCAGAACGGTGACTACAATACGTTACAATTTTGTTTGTTGGTTCAGGAGAATTCCTCTTTCTAGAACAACCCATTTTCTAAAAAAACATTTTTATTAGTGACGAGGCTACTTTATCACAAATGGATTCGTATCGTCAAAAATTGTCAGCATTGGGCCACATAAAACACACAGTTAATGATTAATTGTAGAAACTAGTTTCCCCAAAAAATATACGTATCGCGTGGAATACTAAATGAAAGGATTCTAGGTATTTTCTTTTTTGAAGGTAATCTCAATAGCGGAAATCTTTAAAAAGTTTTAAACACCGATTAATCAAATGCAATCGACGGTCTTTCACTTCAATAAATGATAAATCTGAATTTACAAATAGAGGGTTGGTTAGTGCATAATTCAAGAATTAGAAAGCAATGTCTTAACGAAAGTTTCCCCAACCATTGGATAAGTCGAGGTAATCCTCGACTAATTGAATGACCACCCAAGTGCTTCCATCTCAAATGGGTCAGAATGTATAATTTTTTAAGTAGTATTTCTATCTTGAAATTAAAACTAGAAGTGTTTAAATATTTTAAATTAAGACGGCCAGTTTACGAACGATGTAAATACTTAAATTACCATACTGGTATAAATAATCTAAAATTATATAATGTAATAGCGATTTGTAAAAATCGCCAATAAATCGCTAATTTGTGCATAAAAAGATAAATCTCACGGAACTAATGATCTGAAGCAAGGTGCATATCGACAGTGGTGTGCAACAGTAGCTACAAGATTCATAAAAAGTTGTCATGGTTAGCTTTCCCTCAGGCTTTCCGTATTTTTTCAAACTAATTATTTTCAGTTTAAAAAATATGAACTTCTAGACTATTAACTCATATAAAAGACTTTATCACTGAGGAGGAAAGCTTGATCACTGAATTCTGCCCTAAATTGGATTTCATTTTCGTTTACAGTAGATACCAATCGCTCGTGGAAGTCTTTTACACTGGATTCGGTCGTGCATTCGGCTACAACAAAACCTAACTTACCGTATAGTTTAATTTTTTTGTCCTTGGTTTCTACCAGAATTATTACATAACCTCCTAAATCCACCATGATTTAGGTGGCGGATAATCTGAAATGCAAAAGAAATTATTAGTAAATATACATCAACGTATAATGCATTTCTATTTAAATAACATCCTTCACATTATAATTAGAAATGATTGCAATCGTGATTTTTTATTAAAATATTCGACAATGGGATCAGTCATCCTTTTAAATGTTTTATAATAATTATTACACAGTCTGCTATAATGAAATATGTAAAAAATTGTTTTCTATATTATTTGTTTAACTATGAGAAAGGTGTTTGAGGACGATATAAAACCTACAAATAAAAAATGATTTTTTACCTAATTTTATTACCTTATTTCAATTTTAATTAACATTTCGAAGATTTTCTTTTTCCAATATTAAATAATTCAAGCTATTTATTTAATTATTATTTAAAAATATATTATGTTTAAAATATTTAAATATCTAAAGTAATTTCTTATAAAGGCTACCGAACTTTATTAATTCGTTATACCTACTTATCAAATATATACATTTAGCTGTCATCTGATATTTAATCAATTCATTTACAATAATTATTAATAAATCATATGATCATAAGCACACAAATGATCGTTTCGTATATTATTAATCAATATACCCAAGAGAATGTTATATTTCTTATAGTTATATATATATATATATATATATATATATATATATATATATATATATATATATATATATATATATATATATATATATATATATATATATATATGAGAAGTTGCATACAAACGTATAAGCAGGGATATGTATCTCCAAATATGAAGCTCATGTTAAAAAAAATTGTAAATACTAAGTCTTCACAGTTAATAATCCAGCGATTATTATCCTCACATTTCATTTCGTATACAATTACTTTACTTTAATGCCATGCTGAAATGATATCCCTTTCGTAGTAACCTGAGCCTTTAGTCAGTAATTAGGTCATACTAATGAAATTGAGTCGATTAATCGTTAATGATTCAAAACTGGGATCGAATTTCTTTTCAAATTTTAAATATGACAATTCATGAGTCAATAAAATATTGTCCATGATATCCTTGCCAGTGTCCAATCAGGAAATTTGAGACGACCCTAAAAGGTTTTATATAATTCATGGTAGCCAATGTAATTTTTTCGAGAACTTATTAACCAGGTTTGGAACAAACAATGAGGCTAGTTTTGTAAGAATACTGAAATTTTAGACGTTCCTCGGCGCGTGTTTCGCCAACCAAGTTGGCATCGTCGGGAGCGTTTTAAAATAATCATCTCCCGATGTTTTAATCATCCCTGATTTGATGCCAATTTGGTCGGGAAATATGTAATCTTTCGGTGTTGATGGAGAACTGGTCTCCTGTTTTTTTATTGCTGCATCGAAGGTTCCGGCGCCTTCCCAGGAGCTTTATAAAACTAATTTTGTCGATGATTTTCCAGACACTGAAATTTCGACTATCTATTACCAAATTATGATCGTGGAGTACATAACATACATAAAATATTTGCCCTACTTTCAGACTGTTTTACGTTTTCTCTCTTTTCACTATTTTCATGGTTTTACTATCAATACTTTCCCTTGCGCTTTTGTAATATAATAAAAATATTATGGCTCAAACTAATTATGAATTGAATTGATATTAACATTATTAAAAATAATCCATTTTTAAATGTTATTACTTAATGCATACATTGGTAGGAAGTACTATTGTTTAATTAAATATGGTTAGTTAATTTTATGAACTATAAATTAAAAATACAGTGATACCCCAGAAGGCGCTAAACCTAACTGCAAAATTCAGATTTAAATGTGCCATAATTCATGATCCTTACAAACAGTGGCGGCGACAGGGGTGTGCGAGCGCCCGGGCAAAATCCTTTTCGCCCACCCAGTCGCCCAACCTCTTATAACACCACTATATCATATTCGCACATAAAATAATATATTTAACGCCCTCGCCCACCCTAGATATTTCCTGTCTATTTTCGCCCAACCGCAAAATAATGCCAGCGCCACCACTGCTAACAAGGCAAACGTACTTAATTTACCTGTTCCTACTCAATCAAATAAGTGTGTAGTCACTCTAATGAGGGATAATTCAGATACAATTTATTCTACGAGTGATTATAGGGTACAGGCTGCAATTTCACATGATTAGTTACATGTAAATGACATATTACGTCAAATATGTACACATCTCTATGGGTTGCACCCCCAGTATCTCAAGAATTTGTATGTTCCTACTGTTTAAGGATTCTGAACAAGATAATTTATCACATAATGTGTTACCAGTCACTAGGTGGCAGTATTGCAGTACCAATAAATAGTTGGTATATTATTCTGAATAACTACTAGATCTTTCGTAGTGCTAACGACATTTTATTTCTTAACAATATTACAGACATATATGATTTAATATACTCCTATCATATATTTATCAGCTATCACTTAGCTAATCTTTTCACAAAGAGATATATTTCTTGCAAAACAAAGATAGGAATTTTCGTTAATCCTTAAAGTTTTATCAAGATTTAAGTATAATTCACATTATAGCTCCAATATTGTGACAAACTAGATAGGTACTAAAAATATTAAACTGGAATATGAATATATATATTAACGCAAAATATGTTTTGCATATGGTAAATATTACCGCAAATTAATAAAAATATCGTTTCCCTAATTATGGTTTGCAATACTGAAATAATGTTACTGGTTACGACTATACACATACACCTATAACCAGAAATAATATTATCGCACTTTTTCCAATATTTTATTATTGTGTTTTTTTATATATTCAATGCTATTCTTTAAAAAATGTATAATATATTATTAAAACATATATATATATATATATATATATATATATATATATATATATATATATATATATATATATATATATATATATATATATATATATATATATATATTTTTTTTTTTTTTTTTAATATTTTAGAGGAAATAAGAATTACATGCCTTGTTATATATATATTATTAATATTAATAGAGAAAATGCTTCCTTATAACAAAGAAAATATATATATATATATATATATATATATATATATATATATATATATATATATATATATATATATATATATATATATATATATATATATATATGTTGTGTGGACCTGGAAAAAGCATTCGATAAGGTGGTGAGAGAGAAAATATGGGACATCATCATCATTAGGTCATCAGTCCTAAGACTGGTTGGACGCTAACCTCCAGCTTCTCCTATCTTGTGCTAACCTACGCATTTCGCTAATTGTGCTACAACCTACATCCCTTACTATTTGCGAGCAGTAGTCTAATCTAGGCCTACCTCTGCCTTTCTTCACTCATATTTCTGCCTCCAAAATATCGCGGACTATTCCCCCATGTATCAGCAAGTGGCCTACCATTCTAACTCTTCTCTTCTTTAAGTTTTTCCACATACTTCTTTTCTCGCCGACTTTCTCCAATACTTCTTCGTTTCTAACCCTATCAGTCCATGGTATTTTCATCATTCTTCGGTAACACCACATCTCAAATATATATATTTGTTTTCAAACAAATATGTTATACATATGTTTTCAAAAATCTCTTCCTTGTTTCTAAGTTTATTACCCCCGAGCATAAAAGTGCTTTCTTTTTGTTAAAAGCTACTCGACCCTGCGCTATTCTTTGTTTTATGTCTTTATCGCTTCTTCCATCCCAATTTATTTTACTTCCTAAATAAGTGAAGTCTTTAACATTAGAGAAAAATGGTACAGCAAAAGAATTGATAGAAGCTGTAAAATCATTATACAGTAAAACGGAAAATATAGTAAGGAAGAACAATATGGAAACCAAAAAATTCAGAACCACACAAGGAGTAAGACAGGGGGGAAATTTTAGCCCACTGCCCTTTATCATTTTCATGAATGAAATAATAACATAAGTAAGAAGAGAAAGTAAGAAGATGACGGTAGGATACTATAAAATGAAGCCAGTAGAAGTGAGTGAATGTGTGTTTGCAGACGATATTGCAATAGTGGCAGACACGGAGACAAATTTACAATTTAACGTGGATCTATGGGTGAAAGAGTTGGACAAACAGGGAATGAAAGTAAATGTAAGCAAGACAAAAGTAGTAGTTATAAGCAATAATAATGAGCGAGAAATGAATATAAAAATAAATAATCAGATAGTGGAACAAGTAAAAAGCCTAATGTACCTAGGAGTAACCATAGAGGAAGGAGGAAATCAAGATGAAGAAATAAATAATAGAATAACAACAACGACAAAGATCTTTCATAGTATGAAAATGGGGTTCATTAGTAAAGCAGAAATCAGTAATAAAACAAAAATGTCAATTTATAAAACTGTATATTTGCCGACGCTACTGTATGGATGCCGAACATGGGTGTTGACAGAGAGACAACTTAAAAAGATACAGGTATTAGAAATAAAGTATCTCAGAAAAGTAGCAAATGTTACGATAATGGATAAAATAAGAAATGAAGAAATAAGGAAAAGATTGGATAGCAAAAGTATCGAGAAGGTCATAGAGAGGGCTCAGCTGAGGTGGTGGGGGCACATGAAAAGATTGATCGAATAAAGACAAGTAAGAAACATATGGGAAGCAAAAGCCATTGGAAAGAGAAAGAAAGGCAGACCAAGGATGACGTGGGACGGAGAAGTGGCGAAGATAATGAAGACAAGAGGAATCACATGGAAGCAGGCTAACATTACAGCAAGGGACAGGGTTAGATGGAGATTAATGATAAAATAGTGAAGAAAACCGTGAAAGTGGGGAAGCAAATGTGAGTGAAGGGAAGTCGGGTGTTTCATCATACTTGATAGGTTTGGGATGAGAAAGAGGAGAAAAGAGGAGTGCATAAGCGAAGTGGTAGTGAAGTGACAAATGATACCACAAACAGAGTGGAGTTTAGATATAGGGACAGAGCAAGATAGGGTGGAATGAAATTGTAGAAGTTCTTTTAAGTTGTTTAACACGGAATAGGGTATTTAGTTAAGTAACTGTAATTGTAGTATTTAGATTGATCGTTTAAAGAAAGGTATATTTAGCCTCTACACCTAACGGTAGGAGAGGTATAGATTATATTATATTATATTATTATTAATATTATGTTAATATTGACTTGGAATAATAATAATAATAGAACATTATTAAATTGTCCCCTATATATTTTATCATAAACCAAGTATTAAAGTTTATTTATTCTCGAGTAACATCAAATTATGTCTAATTGCAATTGTGTTTTTTTACCTTGAAGTCGTCCTCCGATGATTTTCTCATTTTGTTACTCAATGTAAATTCCACTGCGTTGAACAATTGTGTATTTAATGCAACGTTTAATTCTTTAAGATCATCTCTATAATAGACGTCGTTTTCAGATTTGCAACGCCTTGCACAATCATAGCGCATCCAAAACAAAAACACAGAGAAGTTGTTCACAATTAATTCCGTTTAGTCCTTACGGCTGAAAGCACTCTCTTTAATAGGCTCTGTTTTTTTAACTAGGTATTCGAATTTGATCTTAGTAAATTTCAAATTGTAAACAATATATGTATGTTTGTATACCATGCAACGGAATATTGTTACTGTAAAGAAGTAGCTCTTGTAAAAGAATTTCAAACAGATAAATTATATATTATTTATTATTACTAGATACAGAGATCAACTAATATTATGTTCATATTCCTCGTATTCAATTATACAAAAGTCAGAATTTAATGTAAATGTTCAAGAGATAAATTGTCAGCAATCATTTAGTGAGAGACAGAAAAACGATTCACCCCTTTTTATGAAAAAATTACTACTTTTTTCAGATATTACCTATATATGAAATTACACAGGCCAACAAAGATTTTGTGATCGAACTTTTTTTGACTTTTTGGTTTAGTTATATACCATGAACTACAAAAACACTGTCTTTTTTTTGTTTTCATCACGCAGTATTTGTAAATATACATTGTACAATAATTTGTAGTTTTTAAAACGTAGGTTTTATAAAATTAAATTTTGCCTCAGCCTTTGTGGCGTCCCTGTGTTTAATCGGTTTGAAACGGACACACAAGTGTGGGGGATTTACCGAAACAGAATTGGCTGGTGGGGATATTCCGGTTTTATACTAGTCGGGTATTTACATAGTCGCTGTAGTACGTTTTTAATGTGTGTATGTTTACTCGTGACGCACGCGTCATGTGTATTTATTTTGGTTTAAAAAAATTTAAATTGTAAAAATAAACCAAATATATTTTATTATCAACTTAACAGCTGTTTCAAAAACGTTTTTATGCAAATTTGGTTGATCTACAAAAAATTCTTTTGCCGCCACTTCATATTAAATTAGAATTAATGAAGCAACATGTACTTGTAAAAGCTATAGATAAAAGTGGGATTTGTTTTATGTACGTATGTGGCAAATTTCCAGCTCTCTGTGAAGCAAAATTAAAAGAAGGCATTTTCGTAGGATCACAAATAGGAAAATTAATGCAGGACCAACAGTTTGAAGAAACAATGACAGAAATTGAAAAATAATCTTACTTGGATATGCTTTATATATGACAAAAAATTTTGTTAGGAAATTGTTAACAAAATGCTGGACAAGTTTAAGCAACTTGGTTGTAATATGAATATACAAATTTGTTTTCTGCATGCTCATCTGGACTACTTTCCAGAAAACATAGGCGCTGTTCGTGAGGAGCAAGGTGAAAGGTTCCATAAAGACATAAAGGAGATGGAAAGGAGGTACCAGGGTCGATGAGATGATGGCAGATACCAGGGAGGTACCAGGAACGATGATGGCAGATTACTGCTGGATGCTAAAAAGAGTACATCCAACGAATGATTACACAAGAAAAACTACAAAACGAAGTTATTTGTTATAAAGGGACATATTTGCAAAGAAAAAAAGAAATTAGAGACTCAAAACTATTTGTGTTCTTGCTTTTTCCAATGTTTATTAATGTTTATTAAACATAATGTTTATTAAAATGTAATTTTTCCTTTAGTTTTTTAATTTATTCTGATTATTCAGTTGATCAAAAATTTTACGTGAGGGGCAAAAATGGAAGAAAGATATGAAATCAGCGCAAATAACTCACTTATAATCACTTATCAAACCCAAATCAACTTTCAAAATGTCAAAATTTGTAGACCTGTGTAATTACTTTATTTCATACTTTGTTGTTAAGAGTATAATATATTTAAGAAGTGGTTTATACTTAAAAAATAATTCATCATTGAAATTCGATGCCTATCTCATATCTTACAGTACATACATTTTCTTCGGAATTTTTGTTTAATTTCTTAATTGCATATGTTTATATAATTGAGAATCATTTTTTTTATACGCAGTGACAAAAACTGTGACCGATTTGATAATGTACACCTTATCAAAGGCAAATACAAATATAACTGAACATATCCTCTTCTTCATCTTGAGCAAATATATTTAAATGAATTTGTATTTATATATTTTCGAAAAAATAATTTCTAGCCTTCTGAAATTTATGTTATTTCTTACATAGCCATTTACAGCCACAGTTTTTATTTTTGTGGCATATTGTGTTCATTTATATTCATACTTATTTTATCTAGTGATCTTATTGATAACCTCTTAGGTATTTCATACGATTGATTGGAATTTAACACTAAATCTACTACCCGTCTGTGTACCATTTTCTGGTTTATCAATTAAAATTTTCCCCAGCTAATATTTCATGTTAAAATACAGGAAAATAGCATTATACAAAGTATATTATTAGCAGACTATTTTATATAGTACTATGAAAATATATGTAAATTCTACGTGATTGGTATAACTTTGGTGAAACATAGTGTTCGCAAAAAGAACGCTCACTGTTGTTGGCGAAATTATAGCAGAGAAATTAGGCACATCAACCATGTTTGCCAACATTAATTACTGTTCATTGGCCATAAATGAAATTTACTGTTCTCTTACCTAGGATAAGTATGGTTCTAAAATCATTTAATATCACAAATCTTTATTTAGTGCATAGCCTCCAATTGGTGTGTTTGTAAAATCGTACTTACGTACCTTAGGGGCTCGCAAATGCACAAAAATGCAAATATCAATTCAACAAAATTCTCAGATGAATTATGTTATTATGAATGAAATTCACCAGTTATATGGTTGATGAAGTTATGTTTTATTTAAAACTTTCGATGGACTTCCTTCCTCTTTTTATGAGAAGTAACCTTGCTAAATTCCAATCGGATTCGCCGAAACTTCGTATATAAACAGATATAAACAATTATTATATCATCCACTCATGAGCCCTAATGTGAATTACTAAATTTTATTATACATGCCTTTTGAATAATCTAGTAACTAATAGAGCAGGAGTACGAATAGAAGTACTTATGTGACCACTACATAAAAGTGGTTTTCGCAAAAGTTGACGTAGGTAACCGTAAGGGCACAATGTAGGCCAAGATCATCTGTTTTAGGCGTGTTCTGTCAAGGAACGCACGTCTACAAAAAAAATGCCAAGGAACTTTAAAAAAATACTTACTGTGTTAAAAAAAAAAAACGACAGCGAACCCAATCCTGCTTAAAATATCACATAAATCTTTGAACGTTTCTTTTTTTATATATAGGATACGTTTAAGTTTGTGCGTTGTTAATATGATTTAATAAATTTAGTAGTGTTATCTTCAACTTAAAAACATCCAACCAACGATTCAACGAATTCAACAACAATATAATCAGGTACACGAGGCGACGTTTCGAATTTTTTTTAAATAGTAATAGTCCAAGTGAACGTAAAACTTCCACCATTTAAACCTTTTCTTAAGTCCCATGGTATTAAAAATTCTTGCACCATCACTCGATGTGGCCATTTTCCTCATCACATATTAATTTAGGGTGTTACGTTGGATTTTCGGGCATTGTACAACATAAAAACGCGTTTACAGGCATTTTCCGACCGGAACGCGGGTGTGGAGAGAACACACTTTCTGATCAATAAGTCCTTACAGGGATGCTGATGTTTTGCGCCTCTGGTTTGCGTTCCTCTCTATTCCTCGCTGGCCTAATTCGGCCCTTTCACACACAGACGGGGGAAGACACCAGACCATCAGCGGCAGCATACCCTAGCGTGGAAATAATTTGTTGATAATTTTGTTATCATATATATCATAATTATCATATGTGTCAGCCAAAGAATGCAATACTACACTGAAAGAACAATTAATGTCACAGTTAATCAACTCGTTATTCAAACCATATTCATTTCACAGCAATATAATCCAGTCAGTATAACTTTTACATTTATACACTATACAAGAATCATATGTTTATCATTAATCAGTTATACATTACTGATTAATTTGTTAACGACTAAAATCACATATCAATAAACAATACTTCTATGTTAAAAAATATAAGTACGAGTATTTATTATCATGAGTAAATGTAATAAAATATATTATTAATTAATACTTTATGACATAGAAACGGAATTCACTTACTCAATTACCCTCTGCTGATTATAGTTTATTAATTATTAATATAAAATTATTGATGATGGCTTTTTATACTTATTTTATTACATGCACATACGACATGCATAATAACACCTGTTGCGCTTCATTGCATCAGTACGGCTTGCGCCCTTTGCTATTTTCTTCGATTTCGCCATTTGCCTTTTGTATTTCATTGCATGCACTTAAATAGATGCATTTGTAAAACATAAACTTGTGTAATGTGAGTATTGTGTACTGAATATTTGTTATATGTGCCAAAAAATTTCTCATTCCAGTTTTAAAAGGGTATATGTGGTATCGTTAAACAAATGTTTCACGATAATTATGTTCATATCTTTGTGACTGCAAAAAATATTTCTATTTTTTAGTTTCATAGTAAAATGAAAAAAAGCTTCATATTTAAACAGTAGATTAGTTTAGTAACTTTTCATCAAATAAATTGTTATTTTTGAAACTATAACAAATTCGAAAATAGTCTTCCCTTCTCATGTCATAGTTATGACTTAAAAGATTATTTGTTTTAATTTTATACTGATAGTGATAAATGCCGACGCACTGAAAAAACAGCTACCTAAGATTCCTATCTCGCTATAAAGGTCCTCATTAGGATAATGATATGCTTTACTGAAAATTACTTGTAATAGTCATTTTTGTGCTACTTCAAGATGCTTTATGGGATGCATCATTCCATGAACTACTTGGGTTTGTACAAGAGCATAAGAAATGACTTTTAAGTAGTTTGTATTGAAATTTTTTTTTAGAAATTTAAATTTGGGAATCGAGACCTAATTTTTTTAATAACTTACTTTATTTGATCATCCCGTCTGACGTAACAATCAATAATAATGCTTAAATATGTTATGGTTTTTGTAGAATAAATTTCAAGAATCTCTTCAACATAATCAATACGGATTGTGGGGTATGACCTGGAAAATTTCGATTGTAAGAAGTGAATGATAAATATTTTGTTTTTGCTCAATTTATTGTTAATTTAATCGAATTAAAAGGGGCTATTATTGTGCAAGAATCTTTTTTACAGTAGCTTTGAGTATGCCCCAGCCTATATATTTATGATTAATTGCAATATCATCTGCAAAGCTGATAAGTTTCGCAGATGTAGAAACTTTAAAATATCAGTGATATATGTACATATAAGGTGAATAATAACGGTCATAACGCCGTTCCTTGAGGGGCTTCATTCTAGAGATACCTTGAATTAACACGCATTGTTGGCGGTCTGATAAATAGCCCCTGAAAAGGTCATAGACGATTCCTCTCAATCCTACATTTTCTAAGGCAATTCAAGTAAATCAAGATGATTAATGGTGTCAAAAAGCCTTGGCCAAATCTACGAATATGCACATGGATGAATCTAAACCAGAATGGTTCAGATATATCCACAGCACCACATATTTTTCGTGTTATTTCATTTTGCGTTGATTTTTCTATCGATATCATTCTGATATGATCTTATGTTCTACTCAAAAAATCATTAACTCTTTTCTTTAACCATTTGTTAAATATTTTAGAAAAATGTTGAATTAAAGTGGGCGGTAATTTCTCACATCCAGTTTGTCTCCTGATTTTATGCAATGATTTAATGGTAGCAATTTTAAATAACCAAAGTAAATATATAATTTTCAGGATATATTCATTATATAGGCCAAAAGTGAAGCTAAATGATAAGCATATTATTTTAAAAGAGTTGAGTTTATTCTATCTATTTGAGTAGTCATAGTAGAATTATTTTATAAGGAGTATTTAAAAAAAATAAAGATGTATTCCTTCATATTTCAATATATGTTAACTATTACTAATCATAAGTACTTGTAAATAAATTATTTTATTTGTATTCTGGTTTTCAATATAATTTAGACGTTTCACTAAAAATTAATTTACAAATATTTAACATGATCAAATTATTTACATTTACAAAATTGATAAACCATTTACAAAAAAAGAATTATAGAAAATTCAAATATGTATTTGAAACTTTAAAAAGTATTTTAAAATGAAATGTGAACAGAAGAGTCTCAATTTAGAAAAATTATAACAAGAAATAATATAGAAATAAATAACGATGACCATTTGCACTCGATCAAATAAAGAACTTTTAAAAACTTCTAAAAAATACTTACCAAAAAGTTCACAGACATTGATAAAACATAATTGACACAAATCACGGCTAATAAAATCTATTTTATCGGGAAACAAAACGAAAAATGAGAAATAATGGGATTTCTAACCACCTACAAGATAATAATATGTAACTACTAACGATCTCCAATTATTTTTGTTGGTACTCCCACGTGGAGTAAGTAGTTCAAAGTTTCATTTTACCTTATTATATTTTCCATTAAAAGTGAATTGTTAATAAAATTAAATAAACCTGTTCGAAGTGTTTTGGATATGTTGAAAAAATGTAGGTGTAAAGTCGTACATTTATTATTTAACTAATCTAAAAAATGTCCCAAATAGGTCAGGTTTATTTATTAATTATGTTATTAAGAAAACAGTTTTTTAAACTTGAGTAAATAAATATATTAATAAGACGTAATTAATAATATGAGCAACGTTTCAAGATGCAAAATAATTAAATCGATCGATATAAACGATTGACATGCTTGCTCCACATGTATAACATATAAGCTGAATACCTACTCTGTTTACCTGTTTGCAAATAAGCAATATATTTGAAATGAAACCAACAATAAAATATAAAAATGAAACGGCAGCTTCAATTTTTTCATAAAATTTAAATTCTAGACATATGAAAATAATGCTAATTGATTCTATCATCTACATGGCTATTGTCTGGGATATTGTGTGAGAAGTGGGGGATATCTCAAATCTACTGCGCCATTTAATATTATAATGCTATCTATTATTATTATTACTTTAATAAAAAATAACGCAGCATTATTATACGCGTAGCTTTCGTAATCATTTCTGCGCCATCTTTCTGATAGTAGGTATACTAATCAATAGGAGAACTGTTAGAATATTTGTTCTGTAATTAATGTTTCGTTTCTGACGTATGAGTAACTCTAATTAAATTGCGATGTACGATATTTACTTATGTTGTTATCGATTTCCGACTGTGTTATCCGTGTTATCAGATGATAGGTCAGAAAAGTCACCGTAATCTCAATTAGAAAATTAATGGTGGCTTCCCTGTTCATGTCCGACTGACGTTTTATCATTGCAGCCACCTAAGTAGTAACAAAATTGAAGTGCAAAAGAAAACGTAAACTTGTCAAGTCGGGTCCTCAACATGGCTGAATCAACAGTAAAAGCGGGTTTACTAACCAATGTAGTGTTGGAAATAGTACAAAGTCCTATAAATATTGCTCTAGTGATTCTTATATTCTTTTTAATCTACAAAATATTCCGTCGCCAAAACGATGTTCCTGTTAGGCAGCCGGTTCCCGAGCTCCCAAAACTGAAGAAAAGGGACTTTACAGTTGAAGAATTAAAGAAATACGATGGCACACAAGAGGATGGCAGAGTTTTAGTGGCAGTTAATGGGAATGTATACGATGCTACAAGGGGAAAAAGGTTCTATGGCCCAGGTGAAATATTTGCTATAAGTAGTTATATATGTATGATGTCACTTATTTGATATGAAGTCTATCCACTAGTTGGTTTCTCATTAATTTAATGCAAGTCACGTTCTCATTAATTTTTTGAAATTATAGACAGTATCAGGAACATTAGTTTGGACTTTAGTAGACAAGATAGCAGACACAATATTTCTAAATACTCCGAGCTTTTCATTGATACCACATAAATGCCGACTGTATTCAAACAGTTTCATGCTCTGCCTAGTTATGTCTCATAGTTGTTTACATACCACAGACGGAATTATTTATAAACGATAAGAGCCAACACCTATAATATTTATAATTTGCTGTATTTTATTATTCGTTAAATATTTCAGGTGGTCCTTATGCTGCTTTTGGGGGAAAAGATGCATCAAGAGGCTTGGCGACATTCTCCGTTTCTGCAGCAGGAGAAGGTTATGATGATTTGAGCGATTTAAGTACTGTAGAAATGGATTCCGTCAGGGAATGGGAATCACAGTTCAAAGGTATGGCATGTAGTTATATTATTAACACGTTATTGTTTGGCATTAAGTATTTGTTGCTAGGAAATTGTTGATTATAAAAATTACTTTTAATTATTACAGTATATTCTTTATCTACTACTATTAACCTTTGTGTACCATTTGCTTATCAACCGATGAAATAATAAATTTTTTAAAGCATCAGCCTTCAATGTTTTAACTTATAATCATTTTGTGTCATACTTAAGCTTTTGACAGAAAAGAAATTTAGCAAATGAACGTACGTATCTATGTCCCAACCTACATAATAACATATTCAGAATTCTTAATAACGAATATTAATGTAGTTGAGCATGAGAATGACCTCAGGTATAACCTATTATACTTGAAAATTATATACTCATATATGTAGAATAATGGTTTATGCAATAAGTAGTTAAAATTATCATGGTGATGTTTTAAAAAATAATCTTCAAGTTGATATTAATAGCTTATCATCTATTTACATTAATTAACGTATCATACAAATATGTAATACAATTTGAAGAGGAAATACTGCATGATTATGCCAATCTAATAATCATTATAACAATTTGTTGATAGTAAAATATTACTTGCATTTTGTTTTAAATAATTATTTCATGTAGGTATTTAATTTTTTACAGAGCTATATTTTGTATGTTGAAAGTTATAAACTGTATATTAAATTATTGTACATCCCATAAATACTGCTAATTAACATAAACTTTTATAAAATTCAGTATGTTTTTAAGTGATTTAGAAGGGCAATCTTCTCTTTTTAATAAATGAGGGTTGCAAAAAAATGTCCAATTTGCATCTTTATTAGCAGGAATTATAATTAATTTTATTTCTATAACCTTTAAATAGTAGAAAAAAAACTATTTCCATTTTTGCGTAAGTGTTCAGCTTTAGCGGTATAATTTTGTTACTTCATTTAAAGCCACCATATAGTACGTGTTCTATATTTTAAAATTATAAAATGCCGATAGTGAAATTGCTCCCTAAATAGGACCTCACATTATTTTTATAATAAAAAAAATATATTAAACAAAACTGGTTTCCCAGCTCGTTTTCATACTCCTATTTTTTTTTTATTGATGTAAGCAAGGTCACTTAATTATTTCTGTCACTTCAATTTATACATCACATACTGCACTCAATAGAACATATTATTTTTTTATGGTATCCGAACTGTGAACTATTAACCTATATTGTTAAAATTAACTGTGATGTTGATGTATGTATATCACAAAACATATTAAAACAAATACATGGTGGACCAAATTAATAACTTCAAGGTACTTCATATTTTCCTAATGTATATTATCATGTAATAAAATTTAAAAGTTTATTCAAGTTATTTTAGAAATGCGTCCATACCTCGGTACTTTTTTTTCTCAGTAATGTAAATATATTTTAGATGAAATATAATTTTTTTTGGAAGTTTGAGTAGAATTATTATGAAAATATTTTTAAGTTTGATGTATATTTTTATAATTAACACAAGATGCTGAGCTTTTAAGCCTCTGTTCAATTATGAAAGGAAAGAAAATTTTATCAGTGGGATAGAACCATTACATATTTTGGTGCAAAATGCATTTATTGATACCATGTTGGCCAGGCATGGTTCAAATAGTTCTTTTCCTACTAATGGGATAAATATTATGACATAATTTGATTTTACGAAATTATAGAGTGAAATGAAAATGTATTTTAAACTTTAATACAACAATTGCCTGTTATAAACATTAAAGGCATTTTTCTTAGAATCTCCTAAGGCTTGTCTCCCTCTTCTAGGGAGTGACAAATTGTAATACAGTAAGACCTTGATAATCCGGCAGACCCGATGGTCCGGCACCTCCATGTAAATATGTATGTAATTCATTCAGAAGCGTTCAAGAACAAGTCGGAAACAGTCTGGACAGCTGGCGTCAGTTTACTGACGCCATGTCTTCGCTACCCGAGATATTGTTGTGTGGCACATTACTGATTACTGAAGCGGTCATTCTATTCTGTACCGTCTGTACGTGAACTTGTGTTTTAATTTGAATTTGTGCGTTCTGTAAAAAAGTTGTTTACTCTGTTTCAACATGTCTTCAAAACCTGTTTCTAGTGCACCTAAAACAGCAAAACGTAAGCACGTGACATTGACAATTAAACAAAAATTAGACATCATACGGAGATTGAAAAAAGGTGAGAGCCGAAACAATATTATGACTGAGTATGGCATTGCATCATCCACTATATATGATATTAAAAAACAAAAACAGAACCTGGAAAAATTTCTTTCTAAATCTGGATCTAATAAAACTCTAGACATTAGACAAACTTTAAAGCAACCCAAGTTAGACACACTGGATAGTGTATTGTTTAAATGGTTTAGTGCTAAGAGGTCAGAAGGAAAGCCAGTAACTGGGCCAATGATTATTGAAAAAGCCAAATTCTTTCATAAAGAGTTAGATTTGCCTGCAGATACAATGTTGTCATTTTCAAAAGGATGGCTTCACAATTTCAAAACTCGTCATGGGGTACGAAAACTAGATATAAGTGGTGAAATAAAATCAGCTGACGAGGCTGCTGCTAATGAGTACAAAATAACATTTCAACAGCTCATTGATGATAATGATTTATCTGCATCCCAAGTTTACAATGCCGATGAGATAGGCCTATGCAAAGAAGTAGAAGATAAGTTGCAAGTAGGTAAGACCGATGAGGCTTACAAAATAATTAAGAGGAACTTCAGGGATATAGGAACAATAAGTAGAAACGTTAGGAGTCAATCGGGGGACATACTGATCGGAAGAGAGGAGAAAGCGGATAGATGGAAGCAGTACTTAGGAAATTTATACGAGGGTCAGGAATTAGGAGAGATATTAGAGGAAGAATCTAGTATCGATAGGGAAGATGTAGGAAAACCTATATTGAGGGAGGAATTTGAAATAGCACTAAGGGGGCTAAAGAATAATAGAGCGCCGGGTGTAGATAAAATACAGGCGGAAATTTTGAAATGTGCGGGACAGAAAGTAGTAAATAGGATGTTTGAACTGGTAAAATACATATACGAAACGGGCGAGATGCCGGAGGATTATAAGAGGAACATTATCGTTACTATACCGAAAAAGAGAGGAGCCGACAAATGCGAGAACTTTAGAACGATTGGCCTAACTTCCCATGCGTAAAAAATCTTAACTAGAATAGTGCAGAAGAGGATGGAAAATAGAGCGGAGGAAATACTAGGAGAAGACCAATTCGGCTTTAGGCGAAATAGGGGAACTCGAGAAGCTATTCTGGCGCTAAGAGTAATGTTAGAGAAAACAATAGAAAAAGGAAAGAACGCTTATATAGGATTTGTAGATTTAGAAAAAGCTTTTGATAACGTAAGATGGGAAAAAATGTTCGAGATACTAAAGAGCGCGGGAATGAAGTATAGAGATAGGAGAGTAGTACACAATCTATACAAAGAACAAACTGCTGTTATAGAAGTAGAAGGGGAAAAAAGGGAAGTAGGTATTAGGAAAGAAGTAAGACAAGGATGTACGCTATCACCACTAATTTTTAATCTGTACATCGAAGAGGCGATTAATGTGGTAAAAGATAGAGTGGATTTCGGGATTAAAGTACAGGGACAGAAACTAAAAATGCTGAGATTCGCGGATGATATAGCAGTATTAGCATCTAGTAAGGAGGAATTAGAATCAGCATTGAACGAAATGGATGCAGTGTTGACAGAGGAATACGGAATGAGGGTGAATAAAAACAAAACTAAAGTGTTAGTGTGCAGAGGGCGCGAGAGCAGAGCAAAAACGAAAGTACAAATTAATAATGAAAGGTTGGAGGAAGTTAAAGACTTCACTTATTTAGGAAGTAAAATAAATTGGGATGGAAGAAGCGATAAAGACATAAAACAAAGAATAGCGCAGGGTCGAGTAGCTTTTAACAAAAAGAAAGCACTTTTATGCTCGGGGGTAATAAACTTAGAAACAAGGAAGAGATTCTTGAAAACATATGTATGGAGCACGGCACTATACGGCTGCGAAACCTGGACGGTAGGGGAAGCAAGTAGGAAGAAATTAGAAGCTTTTGAGGTGTGGTGTTACCGAAGAATGATGAAAATACCATGGACTGATAGGGTTAGAAACGAAGAAGTATTGGAAAAAGTCGGCGAGAAAAGAAGTATGTGGAAAAACTTAAAGAGAAGAGATAGAATGGTAGACCACTTGCTGAGACATGGGGGAATAGTCCGCGATATTTTGGAGGCAGAAATAGGAGTAAAGAGAGGCAGAGGTAGGCCTAGATTAGACTACTGCTCGCAAATAGTAAGGGATGTAGGTTGTAGCACAATTAGCGAAATGCGTAGGTTAGCACAAGATAGGAGAAGCTGGAGGTTAGCGTCCAACCAGTCTTAGGACTGATGACCTAATGATGATGATGATGAGACAGGCCTACTATGGCGATGTTTGCCAAACTCAACATTAGCAGGAGCCGAGGAGAAGAGTCCAAAGAGGTTTAAAAAAAATAAAGACCGATTAACAGTTTTAGTGTGTGGAAATGCTTCAGGAGATCATCATTTACCTTTATTAGTTATCGGTAAATATAAAAAGCCTAGACCTCTCAAAAATGTAATAAACCTGCCTGTCATTTATTCTGCTCAATCGAATGCTTGGATGATATCAGAGTTGTTTAAAAATTGGTTTTTCCATCATTTTGTTCCTGCCGTAAAAGACAACTTTGAAAAACTTGGACTTTCCAAAGATTCAAAAGCTGTTCTCCTTCTCGACAATTGTCGAGCTCACCCTAACGAATTTGAGCTTAAGTCAAGCAATATATTTTGTACTTATCTACCTCCCAATGTAACACCATTAATTCAGCCAATGGATCAAGGCGTGATACAAAATTTCAAATGTAAATATAGAAGCATTTTTATTCAACGTTTACTAAGCTCTGACTGCAACGTAAAAGACTTTCAATGCCAATTCAACATTAAGGATGCAATTTTTGCCGCTGCAGTCGTTTGGAGTGCCGTAAAAAATACAATGTTGAACAAGGCATGGCATAAGTTGTGGCCAAACCTTTTTCCTAAAAATCAGTTCCTTGAGCACGGAAGTGACATTTTAACTGAACATTCAGAAGTTGTTAATTCAATAACAAGTGATTCTAGCCATCTAATAAGTCATCTTTCCAAAGAAGAAGTCATTGAATGGATGGAGGTTGACAAGGATTCACCAATTGAAGAAAAGCTGACTGATAATGTGATCATACAAAGTGTGTTAAATCCCCAACAGCCACAAGAGACTGATAGCGATGAAAAAGAATTGGGTGCACATCATGTAACTTGGGCTGAAGCTTCAGCGGCCCTAAACACATTTATAGAATTTGCCGAAAGCAGTAGGTCGTACAACATTTCAGAAGTAATGAATCTGCACATTGTAAGGAATAATTTTTGTCAAAAGAGGGCCAACACTGTAAAGCAGGTTGACTTAGTTAAAATGTTTAGAAGAGCACAGAGCAAGATGCAATCTACATCGTCATCTGACAATACTGGCCCATCCTGTTCTACTTCCACCACTTCATCAGCCTTCTGCACTAACCCTATAGATATTGATTCTGATTGAACTTTATAAGATTGTACCTCTCAAAAACTGTTGTAATACATATATGTTTTAAGGAAAACACCATTGTTTATTACTTTTCCGTCCATAAACCATGTTTTTAAAAAAACTCTTGATAATCCGGAAGTTTGGATAATCCGGCATAACCAAATCCGAGCATGCCGGATTATTAAGGTCTTACTGTAATTAGTTCAATTTAAATTACCATGTTAAATTTTGTGTTGGAATGGTATGATTTGTTCTCTATGTATAAATTTCTTTTATAGAAAAGTATGACCTAGTTGGTAGATTACTAAAACCGGGCGAACAACCAACCAATTACTCAGACGAGGAAGACGAACCTACAGCCACGGGAGATAAATCAAAGGATGACTAAAGTTTCCTGTTCATAAAAAAAGAATCACTACATAAAGGCTGAAAAATAAGGTTAAAAGAAACCGTTCTGTAAAATTATACACAAAAGCACTTAATTTTTAATGTATTTTTGGCTTTTTTTTTAATTATAATTAAAAAACAATAACGAGTTTTTATAATTATCGTAATTGTGCTTAGTCTAAGGTTTCCAGTGTTAGTCGCTAGGTTTGGATAAATTTATTTTTTGGTATTTTTATAAATGTGTGCTCCTTTCAAATTTTTAAAGATTTTTTAAAGATCCTACCGCTTGTACCTTGTACGTAAACAATTTATTCTCGTGAAAATATTTCTTGGCACTTTTTATGGGACGAGGATTGTTAGAAGTGTGTGCACGTCATATTCTAAATGGAGACAGAACTATTGCTGTCAAATTGATTCCTCTTTGGCATTTTAACATTCAGTATATTATAGGCCAATTCTGTTCTTTTGTGTCGCAATTGGAAATGTATTGTACAGTGCTATACTTGAAGTTTTTTCACATGAATCAGAGGACATGCTAAACTTATAATTTACTAAAGTATATCATGCCACACTAATAGAATCATTGGGGTTTTACCGTTCTCCAAAGCGTCTTCCATTTAATGGTGTGCTGCTTGGTATAATGGTAAACTTTTTTTTATAAAATAGCATTTCTTTGATGTTCCAAAACTGTTGCTTTTCCATTTTGCAGAATATACTCATTGCAATTGGAAAAAATATATGTATATATTGAAACAAATATATATTTTTTATTGTATTATAATGGAATTATTTGCAGCCTATTTCAATGTTATTCAAGAAGCCAATGACATTGGCAACACTGTATTTAGACAATTCAAGAAAATCCTCTAAATAAATATTAGCTTTTCGTGTCAAAATAATTGATAGATTCCTATCTAATCAAAATCACTAATAACTTGTTATTTTGCCTTTTATTTTTTATTCTCTCTGATGTTTCTCTTAATTTCATACACAAATGTTATGCCAAATCCTATCTAAAATTATAGCAAATGCTTTTCATTTTTATTTTTAATGCTCATACAGTTTTAATAATGGTCATTCAGTCAAGTATCAATTGCGTAATAGTTTAGGTGAACAATTTGTAAATAGTTTATTTTATACCACATCAGGCATTAATTAATCTTCATAAAATATTGTAGCATTTAATTGAGGTTAATAATTAAACTTTAATTCATTAGATAGCCAGAAATCTTGCTTGAAACGTTAAAAGTTGTCTTTATGCCTAATCCAACGAACAACACCATATTTATAAACAAAAACCTATTTGTCATTCATTGTTCTCAGATCTCGGTTAAAAAGTAGATCACACCTTTCCCTCTATGCTGTGTTGCCATGTTGTATCATTAAGATAGTAAAATTGTGAAATTTGATAAAGACAGTGTATCTATAACGAAGCAATTATAAATTTAATCATGATGAAATCGATCCAGGAATACAAATAATACTGAAATATTGTAATTAGTGTTTTCACTGTTAATTATATTATCTAATGAACGTTTTTTAGGTGTGAATATCAATCAAATTGCATAAAACCTGTTAAACAAAATGTATAAAACATTTTATTGAATTTATGGTTTATTATGAAGACAAAGTAAATAATCAAGTATGGGGCTTTATTTATTTTTTTAATTGGAACCTTGTGCTTCACGAAATATTACTAGTATAATTTTTCCTACTTCAATTCAAATATCACCAGTATAACTTTCAGATCAAATACAATTAGAAATGTATAGCTGGTGTTTGCCGTTTAAATCTCACAATATAGAGGGATAATAAGACTGCCTTATTTTAGTCACAACCTAGACAGCAGCGCATTTAATCCAAAATTTATAACGGTGACGTTTGTAGCCAATATTAGAGATTGGGACATTACATGAAGACATTAACGTTTTGTATTGCACATATCGCAAAATCCGTAAATGTATACATTACAATTCAACCTGAGCAATTATATATATTTAAAATTGCTGCCGTAAAACAGATGTACGTCTTCTAAATGTATTTGATTGAATTTAATGCACAATTTTCTTGGTAAGTCATACACATTTTTTACTAATTACAAAAGAACATAATTGCTTTTTTCTTATTTTAAACCATTTTTTTCTTGGATTTTGGATAGATCCCACATCAAAATAGCACCATTTTATCATCTATTACAGACGGTTTTCACGAGGCAATCTTCAGGATGATTGCTGAGTGCTAGTAATCTTGGATAGATGATAAAATGTTAGAAATGTGCTCAAAGTTGTCGTGGAATTCCCCTAAAAAACAAGAAAGTAAACCTGCCATGGAAGTTACTTCCACTAGTAGGCACTGCTCTCAATAAATAGAAGATAAAGCTTTCTATCTCTATCTTCCTGATGAAAAACGTGGAAATAGGACTAATTTAAAGCAATTGAAAAAACTGGAAAATCTTCTCACCCTACCTTTTCCCCTTTTTTTTGAGTCATATTTCATATAAGCACTGTCAGAAGTGACAAATACATAGCAGTATAAATATTAAGTTTAATCATCAATAAAATATCTTTCAGAACCGAAGGGATCATTTAAATTAAAATTTTCAGTACATCTTGTAGTTACTATTTTATAATTTTTTATATTCAATGTTTCAGTTATATATCCTCTGAAACTTATTTAAACTTTTGAAATATGGTAATTCAAAAAAAAAAAAAATGTTAAAAATCAGGGCATGTTATTGAACCAATTTTTCTATGTATGCCATTGTAAAAATTTTTTTACATTGAAAACTCCAAAAAAGGTTCTATATAAACAACTATTATTTTTAGTTAAAAAGCTTATATAAATTTTTTCCATGTTAAATATTTGAGTTCCAAATTCCACCAAAATCAATTTACATTCTTGTATATCATGAAAAAAAAACCTAATTGTTTACACATTAAAAAAAATAAAGATAAGTAAAAGTAGTAAAACTCGAAATTT
Source organism: Rosalia funebris (assembly GCA_037954035.1). Classification (NCBI taxonomy): domain Eukaryota; kingdom Metazoa; phylum Arthropoda; class Insecta; order Coleoptera; family Cerambycidae; genus Rosalia; species Rosalia funebris. The sequence goes on along the minus strand of JAZFAV010000002.1, from coordinate 13,191,229 downwards.
TAAATAAAAAATTAATTTTTTTTTTTAAATTATTATTACCTGTATTTTTGTCAAATCCATTCCACATATATTCAATCGTTTTATACCTTTAAATTATCATTATTATTTTATGTGTATGAAAATTAATGTCTTGAATTTTTACCTACAGTACTTAAATTAAAATGCATTGATAGGGGGGGGGGGCTCTTACCAGTTTGTAACAATTAAATAACTTATACTTTATACCTTGTGGATCAATAAATATTCAAGAACAAAATATTGACATAAATATAAATGAACCCAAAATTTCATACGAATATATACATTTTTTTAAATATTTTAGCCCTGAAGAGGTAACTAAAAGCTCCGAGATGTGAGAGAGAGAATTTAAAATGTTTCTTATTGTCTGTATTAATTAACTCAATAAACTACTACAATGAAATGCTACAAGCTACTATATATGTATATAGTATGTATATTATCAGATAACAACCTTGGAGGAATTTAAAACTTGAGTTGTTTAAATAAATGTTCGTCCAATTTTAATACCCCCAACATCACAAATCTTTTATTCTCAAATGTTTAACCAGATTTTGCATTAATTATTTCTGTGATACGGTGGAATTTTTTTTCTATTGGCCTATCAAATACCTGAAGTGTAATTTAGTCTTAGGCTGGGTCTTGCTATATGGTGTAGTTTTTATTAAGTGTATTTATGTGGCAGTTCAGCTTGTTTTAGATATTTAATTTTTTTGTACTTAAAAATATGTCGCAAAAAATGGCGAGCAAACAATTAGATGTTTAAAACAAGATGCTAATATATAATAATGGTGAATATTTGTTAATTGTTATATATATATTTTTCGAAAGACATCAGACTATTGACAGGTATATGTAAAGCTGTGGTTGTATAATTTTATTTTAACTTTAACGATATTTGAAGTATGTACATAAGACGGTTATATTGTTGCATTTGCTCTGTCAACACGATGAAATAAAAACTTAATACATTTTATTTGTTTCGTTATTTAACATTCAAAGGCATGTCTAGCAATATACTTTATTGGATATATTAAAATATAATATAAAGAAATATACATAAAAGCATAGATGGTGTAACATGGCAAGGCGTCGCCTTGTGGCAAGAAGTGTTTGTGCAGGCAGGACATACCGAAAAACAATATGTTTTGAAATAATATCTATTTAGTTGTGTACACATATAGTGGTATCGAGTTCCTAGCAATCAGTTGCATTAGTGATACACCACTAAAAGTAGATAAATTAACTACTGTACTTGAATCATCAATATACCAGGTGTCAACCAGATTATGTATCAACCTGTTGTTATTGTAAAAATTAGAATAAAGTTTTCAAATATAAGACTTAGGTACAATAGGCTTATTTTGACACATATACTACCAATACAATTAAATTACACCGAAAGCATAATCAATTTTGAATTTTTAAAGAGAACACCCTGTATATTTTAATATATTCCAGTTCTGCATGAATTTATATTATACAATGAATTTTTGACATTTCCCTCAAATATGGCGGTCCTATTTTAATTCTTTATGAAGATCAATATTAACTGAAAATCTTTGTACAGTTCTTTTGAAAAGTAATGAATAAATTTATTACAAATTCAACGAATAACTTTTGAGAAAAACTCTTGCCCCCGTCAAATTTTATTTGATGCGAATTTTTTTAATTAGAATTAATACATACAGGGTGATTGGTGTAGGAAGTATGACGTCATCAATATTTTTATAAACGGCAATGCCCTTTTTTATTACAGAACGTGAAAAATAACATTTTTTACATATAGTGTGGTAATAATTACATTGGCGCGTTGGCTACCTGATAATAGCCTTAGCGACGGACAATATTTGTTATTGCCGTCGGATAAAAATTTTAAATCATACTTTGTTAAATAGTTTCTTTGATTTTTGGAGTAAAGAATAAAATATACGTTACTAGGCCAGAGAATTTAGAAGACTTAAAGGCAAGAATTCGTCAGGAAATACGATGTATATCTCCTAGAGCTATTGACTTCTTGGTCAATCTTGTAGTCTTGGCTATTGTCAGGCAGCCAACGGTGCACAATTTATTGTAGTTGATTATTTAGATAATCATTGCCACTAAATTTAGTGTTTTGAAATTGCACAATCGTTTTTCTTAAAAAATAGGGTTTCCATTAAAAAAATCTATGATGATTGATGTCATGCCTCCTACGCAAATCACCCTGTATGTATTAAATGTATTTTAAAGAATGAGCAACAAAAAATTTATTTAATAAAAGAATTTTATGGGTTCAAGAGTTTTTCCTTGAAAAAGTTATACCTTGAATTTTTTATGAATGTATTTATTACTTTACAAAAACCCTGTATAATGAAAAGTTCTCCAGTACCCATTGGAAGTGCATAAACATAAAAGTGAACCATATCATTCCAATCCAATATCTACTTGGAAAATTTTCATTACAGAAGATTCTCGCTTTATTTAATTTTTATAACAAATTTAAACAAATTCACCATATTTATGTCAGTGTGAAATTATGTGAAATGTCAAAAATTTTGATTAATTCAAAAGCAAATTTTATGTAAATCGGAATGTTAAAACATACAGGGTGTTTCATTTAAAATTTTTAAATAGGTATTGATAATACATGTTTTTCAAAATAAGCCTATTTTTTTCATACGTGAGATTTAAATTAAAAAAAATATATTCCATCTTAGAAAAGAATGGTAAGTTGATACATAATCTCGTTGACACCTGGTGTAATGGACATGAGCATTGGAACATTTTTGTAATCTAAAATGCTTTAGGAGCTTCTTTAGTATATCCCGTTTGCCTATATCTTTTCTACATTACTTAAAAGTACTAAGAATTAATATTGGAAATTCTGGATATTACTGTTTCATATTTAACTGGAATACTACCAATTCCCACTTCCTGGTCAGCAGAAATTGCTGATATTAGTTAAACTGTCCCACAATCTAAACAGGACACCCTGTATATTTTATTTTTTAATTCCTCTATACATTTTATGATTTGTTTCAGTTCCACTTAAATGCTTGAATTGACAAGAATTCTAAAAATTTAGAAGGTTCTATTGTATTTAATTTTCACTATTTTATTTACGGGAATCGTCTCTAAATGTGAATTGATAGTTTCTAAGTACGCATGGAATATGAAGGCATTTTCCTTTATAAAAGATTAATTTTTAAATATATTATGCTTTAAACAAAAATTTGTTTAACTCCAACGAAGCCATAATACATTTACTTTAAAATTTGGTTGTTTTGAAATAGGCATTTTTTTCCTTGCAAGGGTATACTGTGTATTTTTTTATTACTGCAACTCTTTAGTTTCACTTAAAAACAAATACAAAAATATACCATTTTATCGGATTCAGTAACCTTCACGAATATACTAATTTTTTTTTTAGTACCGCTTAGGCCAGGACAACTAACACAATTGGTGGGATGTATTGACATTTAATACCCAATTGAAGCACCCATATTTAATTTAGAATCAAACAGCATATTCTTGGTATCATGTATTGTATTTAAAAAATTAATCAAAACATCCTGAGCAAAAAATACATCGCATCTTAAAAACATATTGTTAATAGATACTGCCCGACCTGTGGTATTAGGGTAATGTCTGATCGTCCGACGGACCTCACTGGATTCTGACCCCGCTTATCGACACAAAAGTCTGTTTGTTCTTCAGAGAAACGACAGGTACTAGAGTATAACTTAAAAGTATGTCTTTTGCGAAGTCTTCGAAATAATCAACAAACGAAGTGGGTTCTATACTTTTAGTCACCGAATAAAAGATCTTTATGTTAAAAATCGATGTGGTGTCATCTTCATGGCCCTGCCTCAGCTTTTGTATCGTGTAGTCCATGGCCTCCACGAAAACTTTATTATCGAAAGTGGCATCGCACTCGGGGTGTGCGATGCGACAGTGAATCGCCGATACATTGTTCTCGTAATTCCAGCGCCGATATATCGAGATCAAGAAATTGTTGACGCACTTTCCCCTCTCCTCATCTGAAATATGCAGTTTACAACACAAATAGTCTCGCGGATATTAGATTGTTACTCACAATCAAACTGATTGTTGTATTTATGTGCCCAAACGTGCCATTCTACTAAAGCATCCCTTGGTAAGCCAGTAACAACAACATAATCAACAATGGCATTGTTCGTCCTTTCCTCCCACATTTTTCTTGAGGGTTCCACATAGGAAACGTCAGTGACATAACAAATACCCTAAAAGAACCCAAGACTTAAGTGTTATAGGGACGGAATATATCTGAAGAATTCCACATACATGAACTTTACACAGTTAAATCCTTTTCTCAGAGGGTTTTCCTTCAATAGAAATTTCTTAGATTTTTTTTTTGTTTTGTTTTGAAAGGTTACAACCTTTACAATCAATTTTAAATTTGATAAATCTAGTTCTATTTTTAGTGCTTTACATAACTCTTAATATTAATATAACTCTTAAAAAATCTTGTAGACTGTACAGTACGGTACGGTACAGTAATATGAACAAATTATTTTATAGGCTGGTAAAAGATGAGTGATCCTGAGATGAAATATAAATTTTAATTACATTAATTGTTATTTATTGTAATAAAAAAAATACGATATCAACTAGGCATTAATGTTATTGAATTGATTTGATTTTATACATTTAAGTTAAAAATTGATGTATATATTAAATGCAATAGGTATTTAAATACTAGTAAATAACTTGTAATAATATATGAATGTTTTCTTAGTTCGTGTTTAAATAAATTGCATTTCAGAAAAATCCTTTTACTATTGCCAGGCAACAAGGTATAGACAATGAAATGTATCACAATAATTTTAAAAAATTCAAAGAATAGCATTAATACAAAATAATCCTAGTTCAAAAACTTTTAAATTATTTTTATATAAGAATAAAATTTTATAAAAGTTTCTCCAAAGAATTATCTTGTTTCTTAAAATATTATTTTTTTCAGATGAAACAAAGATTATGTATTATGAAGAAAGAATATAATGAAACATTTGATACATTTGCCAGAAATATAAGCAATAATTAATTGAAGTTAATTTTAGAGTTAATTATAATCTTAATCAATAGAGGATGTGAACATTTTAGAGCATAAGCATAATTAACTTTAAAATTTATTTTTATTGCCTATATTTTCATGATAATTTAGTGAATGTGTCATTACATCCTTTCTCAATATAGCCAAGAATATTGGCTATATTCGTGGCTATATTTAAAGAGTCAAGTTTCTGTTATTATTAAGGGTAACATTATTGCGTGAAATGTTTATTCCATTCCATTATTGCATGAAATGTAAGTGGGAATAAACATTTCATGCAATAATGTTACCCTTAATAATAACAGAAACTTGGCTCTTTAAATATAGCCAATATTCTTGGCTATATTTAAAGAGTCAAGTTTTACGTTCTTATATTGATTAATTAAATATTAACATGATCAGATTAAGAACGGATAATGTTTCGATAATCTCTACATATGGCAGTATCTTTTCTTATATTTGTATTTAAAATGGCAAATATTACCATTTTTTAAACACATATATGAAAATACAAATATACACATAGAAAAGTTTAAAGTTTGCACACATATAAATTGGCTTCCTTCCCCTAAAGCCTCAAGCTGGGGATATGAAGGCTACACATAGAGATGGGGACAAACGCCCATGCTTTGGAACAGGTGCTAAACTCTCCCTGTTGGGACTCAAACCCAAGCATATTACCAAACTCAATACTGTGTCCAGTCAGCTACCCGAGACCACAGTATAAATGACAATATTACAGTTACCTTTATAGGGCAATACAATAAATCATTCATGTAGTGTTGCGGAGTAAATCACATCAGATAATTCCACATCAGATAAGGTGATCTAGATGCCTATCATATTTGATTATATAAATTATAATTGTTAAGTAAAAAACATTTTTCAATTTCATATTAAAAATACTAACAAATAAGAATAGGTTAGTTAGTATTTTACATTTTACAGACAACACAATTACTTTAACCAGAAAAAAAGGACCTTAACTCACCTGAACAACATCTCTTAAATTAAAATTAGGATCCACAGCCATTAACACCCTTTTTAAGTGTCTCAGAGCCAATCGGCACTGGGACATTATGCCGCCGGAAACCATCTCCATGCTGCCGGGCACGAGGCCTATCTGACCCGCCAAATGAACGAAGGTTCCGATTCTAACGCTCTGACTATAGGGGCCTATATTGGCAGGCGCCCAATGCGACCTGCTCTGAACGTGCATCGTATGTCTAAAATAACTCAATTAAATTTCAAAAAGCCCTAATTATTTTCTATATGTCCACCTTTCAACTAGGCTCTGACTGGACTTTTTTAACGGTTGTTGCCATGACAGAGCTTCGATTCGTACCGGGCAATTTTTATTGAACGGTACTTGTACGCACGCCCTGCTGGGAGGGTTCACGTGGTTGAAAGTGTCAACGTATATTTTGTTCAGCTCTGCGTAGTTGGACATGTCGTTGACGAACATACTTATAGAGCACACGTCTTCTATGGATTGTTCGTTGTCGGATAGGATGGCTACAAAGCGAAGAAGTTTAGAACATTGAAACAGGTTAATTCTCTAATAAAATAAAAGCAGATGGAGAAAAATTAATAGTAGCCTTTCTTTTAATATACAGGGTGTTCGATGCTGATTGGTCCTCATTTATATCTTTGAAAATGGTTACAAATTTTTCTAAAATCATTTATGCCAATAGTGTACCCTGTGAATTTCAAATATTTTTTATTCAAAAAACGCTATTCGTAGTTTTGACAACTACTATCCACAGTTTACATGTTGGATACTCAATAATCTATAGACATTTCCTAATCTACAACTAAACCATTTATAGCGAAAAAAAAATGTTCTGACTATATTCAATATTGCATTCGGGAGAGGAAATACTTTTTAATTGACTCTTGTAATATGAAGACTCTTCATAAAATGGTCTGTGAAAAAATATAATTGCAATAACTAAAAATAAATTTATACACACAGTATGCCTTGGATGTTAACAGAAATAGAACCTAACCATATTTTCTGTCGAACTTATGGCTATAAAAACTGTGTTATATTTATTATTCATATTTAAATGTTCTACATACAGTGGCGGCCATGTAATTAAGAACCTGAGTAATATAATAAACAATTTGGTTGTTGCAACCAAGAAGACTAGAGAGCAAGGAGACATAGATCCTCGAAAAATCAGTGGTGGGGGTGGTACGAAAAACGTCGGCAATATGGCAGGCTCGCATACAAACGCGTGGGAATTGCGCATGCCGTTTATCCTCGTCTATCGCGGTTTCTCTCTCACACTATCAAAATATCGGGTTTCATTGAGCCGCGATCAGGGCTTTTGTAGGAACAGTTCGCAACGCAACAGTACCTCGACGCTTTTGACATATTCAACAGAAAAACTGGAAACGCTCAAAACACAACAAACAAAACTAACCTCAAATAACCTCGCTCGATTCTACGCAATGACCGCCATGATGAAGCACACCACGTGATCACAGTGCAGACGCTTTTCGTGCTACCCCCACCACTCGAGTTATGTCTCCTGTTCTCTAGTCTTCTTGGTTGCAACTTTAGAAAAACGTAGTTTATAAAAGTAACATTATACTTCAATACCATATGGCACTTTTACAGAAAATATAGCTAGAATAACGTTTTTCATTAACATAGGTTGGAATAATAAATAAAAAAAATTAAATTGGTAGTCAAGTAGACGGACAACTAATTAGAAACAACTGTTTTTCTTAAGATTTCTAATCAAATAACAAAAAATTAAAACATTTTTTTAATATTTGGTTGGATATCCTTTACTTTTGAGAACCTCAGCACAACGATTAGGCATTTACTCCACAAGACCTTGGCAACACTCCTTGGGAATGGGATACCATGTTTCCTTAACAGCTTCATATAAATTAATAAGGCTGCTTTCGTTTCACTATGTCTTTTACATCCTTCCACATATACTCTATGGGATTTGGGTCTGGGATACAGGATGGCTATCTTAATACGGTCACGGAATTTTGGTCAAACCATATACGGGCAGATGCCGCCGCATGCTTTGGATCATTATCCTGTTGAAATTTCCAAACAACTGACAAACTATCTTCAGCAAACGGCAGCATTGCAGTCTCCAATATATTTCTATACTGGTATTGATCCATTCGACCCTCAACTCGATGAATAGGACATACCCCATGCCACAACATACACCCCCATACCTGAATGCTACCTCTTCCATGGTTGACCGTTATTGTAGTGAACTTTGGGTTATATTCTTGCCTTGGAGGACAGCGTCATATTGCCTACCATTAGATTCTATACGATTTATTTTTGTCTCATCTGACCATAATACATTCCTTCATTCTTTAACTATCCAAAACTTATACAGTTGTAAATTCAATGCGGGATTGACGATTATTTTTGACACCATCGATTTCTTTCGGGCAACTTTTCCCCTCAAGTTATGCCTCAACTAAACGACATCTAACACTTCTTACGGACAATTCTGATCCGAATATTTCTTTATGAATATCAATGTTAATATTGGATTTTTTTTGCTAAATGGATTATTCAGTTTTTGGTGTCGTTTGTCGAGGTCGTTTTTTTCTTAGAATATTTTCAGTTTTATTGTAGATATTAAAATGTTTAACTGCATGAAAAACCATGGCTTTCGAAGAACTTCATTTTAAATCAATATTTTTATATGAATAATCTGCCTTAAAAAGGTTGACTATGGCTTTGCGCATATCGAGACTGTAGTTCTTAGATTTCCCCATCATATGTCATTCTAACTATTATATTACTTGATTATTGATTATATAACAACACAAATGATTTAATAAGTATGAGTTTTAATACTAAATAACCTTAGAAATGGCCGCGTTCTTAATTATGTGTCTGCTTTATGTTTGTTCTCAAGTAGACAATATGGCTTTAACTTTTATACTAGGAGGGGGAAGTCCGTCAAGCTTATGTACATTAATCGTGTTGTTAACCCTCTCCATTTCACAGCATCTGTAATTCTTATAGGTTTCATACAATATTTGCTGTAGATGTATCTATTCAATAGTAGAGAGCGTTCTTAATTATATGGCCGCCACTGTACATACATATATACCGTATTTTTTAAATACTAGTACAATTTGAATCACTTGTGATCAAGTTTACATAACATTTTTGATTGCTATTGAAAGTTGCATGTTCGTAATTCATTCCAATTTAAAATATTTAGAATAGTGCAAAAAAAAGGGATTTGAGGAAATTTTCAAAAAAACTTCAGTTTGTTAAGTTAAAGGAAAACAGATACTATAAATGAATAAATTAACTTCAAATCTGACCTAATATATTATTTTAAAACCAATTTATAAAGATTAGCAATTAAAAAAATGTATAATAACCAACATCTAAATCAATTTGCAAGACTATATTATTGAAAATATATCTAAGACTACATTGAAAGTAATTCGAATCCTAGACAAGTTAGTAATAGATTCTAAAACAAATTAAAAACTTACGACAGTTTACAGATTTTATGGTATATGAATTTAAAAAATTGTATCTCAACGAGCTTTATAAGGGCATGAAAAGAAGACCGGACAGCCAAAAAACTAACAATTAGGTACTTTATTTTTAAAAAATTATTTCCATCCAGATAAAACTTCACAAAAGTATATTACTATAAATATTACCATTAGTATAGTGGAGAGGCTTAAGGATGTTAATTACAATATTTTTCATCTAGGGGTGCTTTTATTATCTTTTTTTTTTTGTATTGTTTAGTATCTGAGGTTATGCATATATAAAATATATATGCAGAAAATATTCCAAAAAAAAAAAGAAGAAAAATTCCCAATAGATTCCTTTTTAAAAACATATTTTTTATCTATCTATGTCTCTATATGTTTGCTTATAAATACAGTAGTTCATAATGAAAGATCAGCCATTTTGATTTTAAAGCTCTATCCATTTTAATTTTGCAGACTCGAGTTAATATCTTACAGTAATAGAACACCCTGTGTATAAACTGAAAGATCTAAAAACTTTATTTTATGCTATTCATTTTATACAACAAGAAATAAGAGATGTTCTGTTTCTTTAAGGACTTAGTGAAGGGTGTGAAATATTATAACATTACTTCTATGCATACCTACACTTTAAAATACTCATAGCTTCTGTCATTGCCTCGAGAGGCTCCGAGGAACTGCCTTGGATGCCACCCATCCAGAGCCATCCATCTTTACTTTTGACAGACACAGGTTTCTGAGTAATGGTCGCGGACGTATAATTGACAGTATTATTACAATTTCTTTCAATAGCTACTTCTTTTGGAACATCTACGCAAAAATTGTGAGATGATAAAAACAATGTGTCTCTTATTTCAGCTACTCTATACATACTCAATAAAAATTTTATGAAAACGGATGGAAAACCGCGTAGAACGGTAATATACAGGGTGGCACAATGAAGAATAGATAAAATGTGATTATTAAAGAATATTCAGGAAATTTACTTAACATTACGTATTTTTACTGCAATTAATTTATATACATAATCCCACTGAATGTTTCAACGTTGATTGATCACCAGATAAAATACTTTACTATACATTTTACGACTTACGAGATATATTTATTTATTATCTTAATCCACTGAATAAATCATTGAATATCCTTCAACAAACAATCTAAATGTATATATAATATTTTTGTCATAAAAATTTTTATTGGTTATATAATTGTTCTAAGAAATATTTAATGGGAAAGATAGCTAAAATAACAGACAGACAAAATCTACTCGCCTTCATCCTTTTCTATCACTTCAAAGACATCCTCACTTTGGTCCGAAACATAGCCGTCGCTATCTTTTAGCGGTAAGCCCTTTAGGCGACTATGCAAATCTAACGGTGGTAATTTTACTTCTAAATCTAGCTTGTTAAATTTAAGGTATCCTACAGGTGCTATTGGGTCTTTAGAATGATATATCACATCAGAATTTTCACTAAAATCAATACAGAGTAGATATATTTGGTAGAACACTAAGGCCTCCTGATAAAATGTTCTGGAATGGGAACTGGGATGTTCCGGGAGCTATATCAAAAAGGGTGTTTTGGAAAAAATAGTAATGTTATTATTGATGTATTTTTGAAAGTTTAGAGCTATATTAAAAAAGGTGTTTTGAAAAAAATAGTAATGTTATTGTTGATGTATTTTTGAAAGATTAAAGCCTTAAGTTTAAGGCCTTTGGACTTTTATATTTTTATCTTATAGAAATAACCTATTCTTCCATAATAATAGAAGAACCTAGCAAAATTATATATTATAACAAATATACAAAATCAATTCAGCATGACTTTGAAAACAGAATATAATGTAACTGAATGTTATATTACCGGCAATAAGTTGTATCAATGTGTGTTTCTAAGTTAACATGACATATTTTAAATAAATATTAATCTATAGCATTTTATTGTTGCATGACTGTTTTAATACTTTATGACTATTATAATCTTATGTAGTGTAGTTAATAAAAATTTATGGCAAGAAACGTTTACAATAGGAAATAACTTTTTCCTGTATTTTAAATTTTGTTTAATCTTTGGCTAGTCACGATATAATATTCATATAAAGGTTAAATATGTCTGACTTAAATAATTAATTCTTTCATGCACGTTACTAAACAAAATTATATATACTTACACAACTATTCTACTTTTGAAAAGGGGACAATCTAAGGTCAATGTTTCATACTCCCCCCCTTCCCCGCACACATTTAACCCATATTTTTCATGCATTGCTAAAAGGTGGGGCTGTAGCAAGCTTAAAGATCTTCCTAAGTGCTTAAGTTCTAATCCTAATGCAGCTACTTTTATAACAATTGCGTCTACTTCACAGTTTATCATTTCATCTAATAATTCTGTCTGATTTCTCTGCCAGAGATATGCTAATGGGACTAGGCCCAATCGGATACAGCTAAAATATAAGAAAAAATGTAACATCATTTAGTTATAATATAGCATAATTAAGTTCATTAAAACTCATGAAAAGATTCTTGTATATAGATAGTGTAAAAGTTTGGTATTTGATGTTAATTATTCACAAATTTTCACCATTATTTTATTCATATTACATAAGAGAAAAAAAACTCAAGGTTAGCTCAAATAGATAATTTAATTAAACAAAAAAAGATTTTAATCTGTCGGCACAAAAAATAAATATAAAACCTTGCCTACAATAAAAACTAATTTCACCCATAACAAAATATAAGAAAATCATATTTTGAATTATTGTGACCATTGACCTTGAGTAGTCCTTGAGCTAGGTATTAAAAGAAATATTTTATTGTGCTTGTTATAATTTTTTAATAAATTTTAGACCAATAACCGAAACTTTTACTATGTATACTGAGAAAAGCACCCTCACAGACGAAAACAACATAAACATCACTGCCAAATATCATTTGGTCCATACACATAAACTGGTGTCATGATTGTTATTCGACAAAATTCATTTGGTCCTATTTACTTGTTTTCTTTTATAAACAAAATATTATACATAATAAAGTGCATAAACAAGTAGTATTTCTGAAACGTATTCTAATGAGAAAACAAACATCTAAAAATGTATCAAAATTGTAAAAAAAAATAAGTTGATTACAAAAACGGAAAATATTAAGTGAAATATTTAGATAGCTGATTTGTTCTATGCGCTACTTTATTACTTTTACAAAATGATTATTTATGAACTACCTATATATAAAATTACTTACACATTTTCTACCCTAACTCTTTGGTAATCAGACAAAATAGCACCAACTGAAACTGCCTCCACTTCAACTTCATTTTTAATTTCTTGGAGTAGCAAAAATAGATCTTCCACCTCGTCGTCTTTGGATGGTTGATAAGTCTTACCTTTCTCATTACAGATACCTACGCAAAAAGCGATCTTGGAGTTTAAAATACAAGATTATTAAATATTTACCTAAAGTTTCTCGCTTATATAGGGGCAAATCTATGGCAGCGGATATAAGGTCTATAGCTTCATGACCAACACTTTGGTACATATAGCTGTCTATTTCAGTCCTTTTGTGAGGAACTAAGTTTGCTAAAGCTACTATTTCATGGCCAGCAGCTATGCACTGCATCATATTGAACGTGCTGTCTTTGCCGCCACTTATTAAAGCCACTACTTTCATTTTAGGTCTATAACACTAACAGTAAAGGTCAGTTATTGGCTAGAAATGAAACAAAAATGGTAACATGAGATAAAATTCATTTATGAACTATTAGATAAGTTGTATCGCTGTTGTTTGTATCCAGATAATTTGGACACTAAAAATATATGCTTATTTTGTAAACAATGTAATGATCATCCTGTTTTGTCTAGCTCAAGCTGTTGCCAAAAATAAAACAAAACGTTTAACATATAGCAATTATTGTAAATTGATATTGTAATGTTGACACTTACCGTTATAAAATATAATTAGAATAAAACAACTTAAAATTAATTGTGTATACTATACAACAAAAATAAGGTTAGATAAAGACATGACACGAAAAGGTCACTCGTGCAAATCGGTAATCAACTCGTTTAGCTCAGTCTCAAAGCGAGACGTCGAGACATCAGTGGCATGACATCCCACCACAGAATAAAAAAAAGGCTTTACTTCTTTACTATATAGGCTGCAATTTTTTACTTTGACTAGGATCTAGGATGTCAATCTTGGGCTAGGTCCACAGAAATAAAAATCTCTATTGTGTACCAATGTACCATAATTCCGATTTTCAAGTCAACCAATCAACGTATGAACAGAGAGAAATAAGAATACTACAATATACTGAAAGCGATAGAGATAAGATATATATTAGAAAATTTCGGTTTTGATTAGATATTTCATTTCTTTCTCTTTCAATGGTTCATTTTATTTTTATATCTTTTCACACATATGTATATGTTATGTATATTGATTCGTTTAACTATATCGTAATCGGAGAAGTCCAATCACAGAATATTTCATAGATTACCAAGTCATAGATTACCAGGGTTCAATCACCATCACCATACGGCATACCACTCAATTATAAGAAAGTAGGAGTATAAGGCGAAAATAGAAAGAACGATCGAGTTTAAAATATAGAGAGAAAACCACGAGAATGTCATAAATGTAATATCAGCAAAAACGATATATATGATATTTCATTATTGGATTTAACGATGGTGTGTGCCTCTACATGAGACCGCAAGAAGGGATACTTGTTCGTGACTTCATTCTAGATCTACGAGCAAAGAGACACTTTGCTCGTAGTTCTAGATCGACATAAAGACATTTCTCTGAATACGTACCCCTGAAATATAGGCAATAATAAATTAATATTATATTTAATTATGATCTTAGTCACAAAATGGTCGCGCCATCTATTGAACGAGCATAATTAACTCTAAAGGTAAACCGTTGGTGCTCAAATTTTAGAGGAACGTATGAAAGAAATCATTACATTCGTTCTAGTACATAAAGATAACACATGTTATATTAGAAACTTCTCCTGCATGTAATTTATCCATTAATCGATTTAACACAAAACTTCCACTTAAATTTTTATGGGTCCCCTTAAAATTGACGCAAGGGCGCTCATGGATACCAGATGTTATTTATTTGCAGGTTTATATGTAGGTTTCCTCGATTAGTATCTTCTACTCGGTTATGTCTGTCAAGTAATTTAGGGAATCCCACGATAATCAACAGTGGCAATCAATAGTAGTAAAGTTTCCATAAAAACGTATCTATTTCCCTTTTTTTTTTACTTCTAAAATTAATAAGTAGATCATGTAATTTCACAGATTATACATATAAATAACTGTTAAGTTTCATGATGCCAGATAATGTAGACAAATTGGGACACATCTTTATAGAGGTGAAACAATATTAGACGTCCGTGTTAAAAAAAAAAAAAACCTAATCAGGTTTAAAACACGTTATGTTTTAAACCTGATAATTCGTTGTTCAATGCTAATAGTGTGTTCATTAGCTAACGGTCTATTGTACATCTCAGTTCTGTACTTGCAATTTTACTTTTCCGCACTCCACTACACGCGGAAAAGTAATGTAATCGTGTAAAGAAGTGAAAAATAAAAACATTTTTTGGGTTTATTTATTAGTCATTTTGGTCATTTTTATAGCAGAATAATTATAATTCATCTCTCCGGATAAAAGGAGAAGGACATTAAATGTTCTTACAAATAAAATTAATATTTTTTCATTACAATTTTTTTACCACCCTTTATACTATAATTAACGATCTGGCTCACGATAATATTAATTTCAACTTTATTAACAATGGCTTAATCAAAAAAAAAAAAAAAACATTTCAGGGAATGTTTGAAATTTTCCTACTCATTTTTTAAGCTTCTTAATAAAATAATTATTCACATAGTAAGGTAAACTAGCTAGTTATTTTCAATATATTTAAATATTTTTTAAGTAGGTATCTAAATTAAATTTTAATGTCTTAAACCCCTTAAAATGATTTACTGGATTGTTTAAAGGTCGTCCGTCGAATTTTTTTAGCTGATCATATTGCTGAATTTTGTGCGAAGGTATATATTTCAAAATACAAAATAATATAATAATACAATATAGATATGGCTGTCGTAGAAGACAAAGTAATAAAATATGTGTACCATAGAGAAAAAATGTAATGAGATACTTTTGATGTTGTCCAGAAATATAGGCAATAGTAAAGTTATTTATGCACTCGATCTCGAAATGGTCATTGTCTCTGTTGACTAAACTATAATGAATTCCAAAATTAATTCATTATTGCCATGAATTCATTATTTTCAGAAGAATCTATGAACTATGAAAAGTGTCCCATTATATTCCTTCTCAATCTTATATGATTATGAAGTCTGTTTGCAGTTAATTTAGATAGGAAAAACATGTGGTTACCTTACTTCACAATTACAAGACTGAAAGTTGATAAATATAGTTAAGCTTATTACTCTGCCGGTGACTAGTACGAACGATTTTCAATTAATAAATGATGTTTCTGAAATATAATAATATATAACGTTTTTTAAGTGATCGTAGGTATAAAATCATTTTTAACAAACTATTATAAGTGCATATGAAAATTATATTAGATTAGTCTTGTATATGATAGAAAATAATGAAGGAGAGATGTTCTATTTGGCCTTATTTTTCTAGTATAATTGTTAATGGAATTGAGTCAGACAGTCACTGACACCCCCTCCTACAAATAACTACCCCCTTAAACTGGCTTAAACTATTCAAATAGGAATATAGGTCGGGTGATACATAATTTAAAAGATCTCTCAACTCGGATAAGGGTGGTGAGCTGTTTATTTTTGGTTGTTTGCCAGTCTGCAATCGGGATATTAGATTAGATAGAAACTATTTCAGAAATGCATCTATTCCATATGAGTCTTTTGAACCTAGAGTAATGACCTGCAATATAGATAACAACTGTATTCTTTCTGTTAATCTTTTAGGGTACGATGAAATAAAGAAAGTAGTGTAAGAACGGAAATTAAAATTTATGTTTGTCCTAAATACAGTGTGGTTTTTATCTTAAAAACATAACCTAGTGTATTTTATTCCGACATCAACAATTAATTCGGTCTTACATTAATTTCGATCAAGAACGTCTCAAACAATTTGTCTAAGTGATAGTGGTTTATTCTCTCGAAGAACGAAGTAACTTTCTCGTTAATCAATGGCTAATCCAATAATTATATTATTGGGATAATGATGTACTGCGTTAGAGAAGCTGTTTATTTTTAATGAACGACAATCCAACTACATAATGGAACTGGTATGACCATTTTGTGAAACTGATTTAGTTAAAAATAGAAAACATAATCCGATACGTACTATACCGCAACCAATGGAGTTCTAGAAGGTGATCGAATATAATGTACAAGTATTAGACAGGCTTTCTGAAGAATTTTAAGTGTTCAGTTTCGTCCATAGAACCTTATACTTGCCAGATTCCATCCTTATAAAATTAGCCTTTTACTTGATATAAATGGAGATGACTAGGATTATGGTTCATAGTTTTGCGAACTTATGTCTGACCGTATTCAAGAAACCCAAATTTGGTTTATAAAATCTGTTTTCATGTACTGCTTGTCAAGAATAGGAACAACTGTCAAAATTGCGATATTGGACTACCCATGAAGTGCGCATTAAATACCCTTGTTTTTACTCAGTCGAATTGAGACCATATCGATGAATATATATTAAATACAAATGTACATATATGAAACAGATGCATTTCCAAAACATTTAATCAAATATCCCTGTTACTTACTGATACGCTAATGAAAAAAAAAATAAATCAGTCTCGTTATCACATTCGAGAAACATTTTAAATGATGTATCATTCAAATAGAAACATAGGTCGAATGATACATCATTTAAAGAAAATAAAATCAATAAAAGGAGTGTTTTACAAAATAGTCAAATGTATACAGGGTGTCTCATTTGAAACGAGACACCCGTAATATATGTTGAAATAATATTTTTATAGGAAACTTCTTACGTCATTTTATTTACGTAAAAGCCTTTATTGAATCTCTTCTCATAAGCAAATATCCCATTAAAATATTCAAATAGAAACATAGGTCGAATATTTTAATGGGGTATTTGTTTGTGAGAAGAGATTCAATAAAGGCTTTTACGTAAAAAAAATGACGTAAGAAGTTTCCTATAAGAAAATTATTTCAACATATATTACGGGTGTTTCGTTTCAAATGAGACACCCTGTATACATTTGACTATTTTGTAAAACACTCTTTTTATCAACTATACTATTACAGAGCAATTGAACAATATAAAATTCAAATATAGATATTAAAAGTAAATTCACAGAGACTCACAGGTCTCTCGAAGGGGACTATTACCGTCACTTCTTGGTGGGGACTTGTTCTTGAAACCCATTCTTGTTTACCCATTTTCATCAGTCTTATTTTTCAGGTCGTCCATGCGTGGTCACATGGAGTACCGCGAAAGCGTCTGAAGTACTTGGTTACATTCACGCGAAGACGAAGACGTTACGCAACGGAGTCCTTGGAGTGTAAAGTTTGTGTGTAATAATGTGCATTTGACTTGCGGGGAAAGTCCAAGAAAGCTAACGCAAAAATGGTATGTTTGTTTTTGTTAACTGGGTTAATTAATAAATGATGTAAAGGTAAAAGTGTCGACTGGATATCGGTGATTTTGCGGGTACAAAAAGAGGGCAAGACAGTGGAAAGCTGATGAATGGTATATACGTAGTGAAAAAAAAATCTATTTGGTAATGTCCTTTACTGTTTTTACTGTTTACCATTTATAAGTGTCGAGAATATTCGAAATAGATATCTTGATTTCAGTTTTTGATAAACGCGATATATCTCGAAGGGTGTCATGACATATAGGGTGGCCGAAATATATAAAAACGATAAACATTCTGAGTTTTAATCATCTCCAGATAATGCCAACTTTGTTGGCAAAATGCACGTCGAGTGTAGTGTATAGTGTTTTGGTGTCTTATGGAAAACTAAGTCATAGTTATCTTCACACCAAAGGTTCCAACCTACTCCAGTAAATGTTCTGAGACTAGTTCTTTAAAACTGTCTGAAATTGGGATACGTTCAGGATTATAGAGCATGGTGATTCAGTTTCGCAGAATATTTATAACTTTATTATTATACGATCAAGTTACTTAACTTCTTTAAAAAAGGAACCGCCGTACAAATTGATTTTTTTTTCCAAATTTTGCGTTTAAGCATTTTTTAAATTACAACTCTTTTTTTAGGGAATTTGCGAGTACAATGGTACTGCATATTAGGGATTTCCCCTTTACGTTTATAAGATAGAGGCTTGTTGCTCAGCAGCATCTAAGTTGACCCAAATAGGACCCAAACTATTAATGGACAGTTATTGCGTAATTTGTACTAAATAAATGATATTACAGTTAAAATCACTTTAAACCAAAACACTGTAGTAGCTACATATCTGTTCTTCTTACTACCCTTTGGAACTATATAGTTGTTATTACTTATAAGTAACTTTTGAAATAATTTTAGCGGTATATCGTCTCCAAAACAAATTACTGAAAGATATTAGAGCAATGAAGTTGTATTATGTATACAGTAGTATCAGCAAACGTGTGGTGTTGCTTAGAGGTTTCTGTCACTTAGAGTTTTGAAGTAATTCCAAAGTAGTAGTTATATTGTAATAGTTCAGAGTGAAAATTACGTTTGCGTGACCCATAAACAATTTTTCAAGCCATCAAAATATGAATTTAATGTGTACTCATTTAACTAAAATTGATATTTAATATACCGTTTTCTCAATTTTGATGTGTTGTCATAATTTTCTTGTAATTTTTAGGAAACATTTTATTTTTAAATATGTTTTTGTCGACGGCGACGTTTCGTTTTTTTTCGTCTATAATAATAACCTAGATAATAGAACATAGATTTTAAGCAACCCTACTAGAATAATCTAGAGCGACAGGTGGATATAATAGCCATATAATCGTCGAATGGGCAACACAGTTATTTAAACCTAGTTTTTAGATGTGTGAGGATATTCTTGAGCTTCAACAAATAATTTAGTGTCTTCACTAATGTTTTCCTTGTCGAAGTAAAAGTTTAACTCTCTGTATCTTATAAATAGTAAATTGAAAATGCCTAATATGGTAAAATAATAATATTGCGAGAACTATTTATTAAAAACCTGAAATTTTAAATAATCACTAATGATGATAATAATAATAATAATAATAATAATAATAATAATAATAATAATAATAATAATAATAATAATAATAATAATAATAATAATAATAATAATAATAATAATAATAATAATAATAATAATAATAATAATAATAATAATAATAATAATAATAATAATAATAATAATAATAATGAAAATTTATTTGCACCAAGAAAAAATATTAAAATTCAATTTATTTTTTTTAATAGTTTTCCAAATTTATACTAGTTGAAAACTACTAATCTTCTGCATGAAACCCTTAATTATAATATGAGAGATTATTCCTAACAGAATATAGGATGACAAATATTTGATAGGATAATTTGTGTAAATATTTTTTCATATCTGTAGGAGGCACAAAGTGTTTAAACATGAGATTTGAGTAGGATAATTTCAAGATTATTTAATTCAAAATGTAAACAAATATTAACGTAAATGTCTGATATTTTTTTCTGTATTCGCGATATACAAGGCCAGCTCCGTTTATTTAAAGAGTATTAGAGAGTTTTTATTTAAAAAAAGCAAATAGATCAGAAAGTAGCAACTCTGAATAATATATTAATAACACACAAAATAGTCACAAAAGAATATAACGTATGTGCAGGGTGAATTGTAATTTTTGTTGCTTCTAATAAAAAGTTCTCAATTTATATTTTATGGAATATTTTAATACTATCTTAATGATTAATGAGTTATTAATTTTGTATTAGAAAGCAATCCTCCTAACCGTTTGCTGACGACACGATGGCATCATGGCAACATAAGGCGAGATAATTTTATTTTCATTTTCGTTCTTTACCAACAACTCCAATATTGGAAAATATTATTGTCAATATTTCAATCATCTTTATATTATTCTTATGCCCTCAAATGAC
Source organism: Rosalia funebris (assembly GCA_037954035.1). NCBI lineage: Eukaryota > Metazoa > Arthropoda > Insecta > Coleoptera > Cerambycidae > Rosalia > Rosalia funebris. The sequence continues at coordinate 13,170,492 of JAZFAV010000002.1, read as the reverse complement.
TTTTAATGAGTGAATATTTTTATATATCCGATACACACATAAAATATCACCTACTTAGTTTCTTATAACGTCATGTTGACCTCCGATTTCATTGGGTAGGAGGAAGAAGGAACTTCCGTCAACGCAACGGTTCATTGGTTTACAATTTACAATATTAGGAGCCTGTTTAACATTGAAGGTCATAGGAACAATTAATAATATAATGGGTTATTATAATTTCAATAATCCTATTTTTGACTAGTAGATAGGTGTCCAATGTTGAATTTATGTGTTACACAGATATATTGTAACGAATTTGCTAGAAAGTTCTTTATTTCGAACACTTATGTACAACTTAACTATTTACAAGTCCAACTAACTAACTAACTTTCTTTCTACTTTGACTTTATAAACTAATTTTGGCACTGTATTACACAATGTCACTTTCTTCGCACCGTATCGGTCATTATCGCGGTCCAGATTCAACTAACTCCTCGCTGGACGATATAATTCTTATATAGGCAGTAGGACGTCTCTCCAGACGTTTCTAGATAAAGAACCTTGGCGAACCTTCTAGTATAGAACGTACTGGAACTTAACTCCGCACGCTCTCGATGGTTTCGAATATTCCCGGCGTTAGGGATCGCTCGAGGCGTTCGTGACGATATGTTCAACAGACGTTTATATGAAGAGGGCATAATAGTGTTGCCAGAGTATGGACAAGATATATTATTATCTGTACCTTTTGTCGTCAATTTAACGTTGAGAAAATGATTTTTAGAAAGTGTTATTACCCAAATGAAATAAATATAAATAATTATACTTGCATACAATCCGGTAATGTATTAGAATTTCGCTACAAATTACCATTCTGGAATCCGTACAACATACATAAAATAGATTTATGTTCGAGAATTGACAGTATTCAAAACAATGTGAAAATATCTCTTTGGCAAGTCCGAAGGCAAATAAGAACCTTTTGTGTAATTAATATAAAAATGTCTTGTTTAAATTGGACTATAATTGACATACTACTTATATCCCTTATACTACAAGAATCTTTTCTATTTCCCCGACCCTCTTAAACTTTAATTCTCAAAATGTATTTATTAAAAACCAATAACTAAGATACAAAGACTCGTAAAGAATACTTTCTAGTTTTTAAACTCCACTTGAATTTTGTGTACGATCGTTATTTCTCGAGTAATGAATTACCAAAGTCAAAACTGACTTTTTTATTTTGAACGACGATAACTTAGCATAGATCAGCGATAGATCAGCGGGCAAGGCTTTTAGTAGCTCAAACTAAGGAGGATGAAACTATCTAAAAAAGCTTTATGATAATATCACTGAGAAATATTTATTGAAGTCCGTGGACCACATGAAAGGCAAGCAAAAATTTGAAAATTTTCATTTCCGATGGTTTTTTTATGATTACTCAAAAACTGCTAAAGTTAAATCATTTTAGCTCAAGATCTGAAAACTGGAAACTTGGAGCTTTAATTTTCTTTTTTTAGAACTGATCTGCGACAATTTTTCTCCAAGTTACAGCCCTTTGGAAATTTATCAAAAAATTTTGGATTTTTTACATCCCTTAATTTTTGTGCCTAGTGTAGTAATGTAATAAATAAAAGTAAACATTCTCTAAAGATTGCCTCTATTTTTGAAAAATAAACTTTGGTTTTTGACGATTTATAAAAATGAATTTAATACAAAGTTTTTGGGTCTTTAGACGTACAAATTATCGGCAAAAAATAAAACAACATAAAAATAGTTTCATTTTGATGAAATAATCTTTTCATTTAGAATTTCTTCTTAGATGTTTGAATAATTTATGAAAATGTATGCATTTTTTTTTTGTTTTTTCTTTTATTTCTACAAGTACAATTATCGCTTTTGCTCGTGTAAGGATGTCTTACCTCGCACGTTTTACCTTATGCAAATATTTGGGAAAATAAAATGAACATGTTTTACCAAATCTCAGTTTGACTGTCATGTACGGAATATGACAAGCCATTTTTCAAAATGTTAATTGCGTTTAGTATTTCGATTATTAGTTTTGATCGGGAAATATGGGGACGTCCTGTATATACAAATAACTTTCCATAATAATTTAAGTGATGCTCGACAATTATCATGGTTTTTGTGTATTTTGTACATCAGTTTTGTAACAATGACTCTCCAAAATACGTAACTTCAATGCGGCTTTATTATGCAGGAGAATTACGAAGCTTCTGAAAGTGGTCTTAGGTAACAGATAGGATGGTGCTTTAATTTGATAATTAAAAGAAAGGCGTAAACTAATTTTTCGATTTTATTTACATGATCTTAGACGGTTGAGTTAATTTAAAATTTTATGCTGATATATTTAATTAACCCAAAACAATTTATTTATTTTTTAAAGAAACTGATGGGAGTAAAAAGTAGCTTGTATGAATTTCTAACAAGCTTTTTATAAATTTTTCATCCTGTAATATAGTTATTTTTTAGTCAATTTTAATGTTATAAACCAAAGTACTTGAACGAATACAGTACATTTTATTAAACGCATCAGTCACCAAATCCTTTATAGGAATTATTGAATTTAAAAATTTCTCAAAAATGGGTTAGAATAAGGAATCAAAATTAATAATTGTATTTTTAAATTGTGCAGTATCAAATTACACATCCTGTAACTTGATACACACGTTACATATATGGCATGCGTTAGATATTTGTAGTCGAATTTGATGTAAAGAACTAAAAAACTATTCATTTTATGGTATAACAATTTATTTTTCACCTAGTTGCACCTGTTATTTGTAGTTAATTAGTTACCGCTAAATAAGGATACGGTCTATAAAAGAAATATGCTTTATTAAAGAAGCTTTTTATTACATTTATTGCTTAACAAATTTCTTTCTTTAATAAATTACTTTCATAAATTCGGGTACTACACATTATGGTATAATACCATAACATACTTTTTGTGGAAATTAATAGGATCTAATGGACAACTCATTTCAAGCCATGTTGAACTACTTATTTTTCACTTCGTCATATAAGCTATTTATAGTTAATTAGTTGATATTACAGGTAATTTATCAATAGAAGTTGAGTTCAGCATCTGCTATATTGTTAACACTTTATTCTATACCCACTGTTTCTCGCCAAGTAATCTATATCACATTCAACTTAATGGTTAGTTTAATTCTATCACTCCCGCTTTCTCGTGTCTTACGAAGTTCAGTAGTCTTGTGTTAGCGCAATATAAAACGCCTATTATATTATCTGCAAGGTACTCAGAGCTATGGAAATGATTATCTAGATATGTAAAAGAGAGACAGATGATTAAAAAAAATTGTATCAAACAAGTTTTCTTGGTTGTAAAACTATATTTTGACTATACTTTGTCTATATACACACACTATATTACACAAAAAATTGCCTACAAGAATATATGATAGGATTAGGAAAAACAAATTATATTTTCTATAACTCTAAAGAGAATTTTACCAAATAAAGCTGGTTAAATTTGCGCTCGTGTTATAGTAAAATGCATTACAATAGAGAATAGACAATGCAATAGGCAATATGTTATATATTTATTATATCTGCAAGCAGATATAATAATATCTGCAGCAATTTGATGCGGTATCTGCATTTTTCATTTAGTCCCATTAGAATTTTCAAAATACTATAAAATAAAATTATCCACTATCAAATACAGGTGTGTTATTTAGCTTTAAAATTTCAAAAAGAAATAAAACTTCACAGACATATACACTAAATATTCATTTTGTATTGTGACACAGAGTATAAATAAAAAATACATCTCTAGTGTAAATTAATTAAATTAAAAGTATAATGAATGTTATACATAGTAATTTTGCGGGTAAATAATAACAATCCTGTTTGATTTGCAAATAAAATATCTAAAAACTATCACCGCATCTGTAGAATATTGACGCGTTATAAAAAAGTTATTAAAAACCTTTGCATATGATTTCTTAACATGTTCTAAAATAGTGACATATTGGAAAGCAAAATAAAGAAACACTAATTTGCTTATCCTAATTCCATATAGTATCAGTGTACTATTTAAATATTTGATACATCTTCACTAAAGAAATTATCAACACACATACCGTTAGCTAAATCATTTTACAGCAATGTGTGCTCTGTAATAGTGACTGTAATGATAGTTAAATATCTACGCTAAACTATTGCAAATGATTCATTAAGTTGTTTGTTGTTTCTGGAATATCCATTTATGGTTTTCATTTAAATCTTCTTCGACTAATATTGCCTACAATTTCTCTTCTTAATACTTATGCGCAATGTTTGGTATTATGTTTCTACGTCCGAATTTAATTTGTGTTTTCGTTATATAAATTTCTGTAATTTGATTAAAAGTTGGGGACAAATGAGACACTCTAATAAACTCCTGGACAAAATTAAAGCATCAGTGAAACTTCACATTATTACTTATATTTTATAGAATATTTAAATGATAGTACCTAAGTGATATTATAATTAAATTATTTCAACTAATATTTAACAAATTGGAATGGTATTATCGAAAAAAAAATTAATAAATAACAGAAAGGAACAATAATGTCAAATGCAATGAAAACAGTATTAAAGAAAAACTTGGAGATGAAATTAAATTGTAAGAATTTTAGTTCAGTAACGTGCAGATTCTCTTGTTATTACTGCTTATATTATTGCTTCCATTCGTCTAAGCATGCTATTGATCATGTGCTGATTGGTTTCCTGACGAATATTCTCTCATTCGACAAGAAAGACTTATTCGAGTTCCTTAAGAGTCATAGGGTTAGGTATGTGGCGTCTAAGTGATCGTTTTAATGAATCCTATAGATACTCTATGGGGTACATATCTGGGCTTCTTGGTGGCCAATCCATCGTTGGAACATTCACAAATCTAAGGCAGTCCAGTACCTTTCTAGTAACGTAGGGCCAAGCGTTATTCTGAATAAAAATTGAATTATCCCCGACAAACGGAGCAAATAACATTACATATTCTTCTACGATGTTTTCTACGTAGAAATGTTCATTCATGGATATCTCCTGCATAGGAACTAAATCCGTGCGACCAGTGGCGGCTCGTGATGAAATGAAACGGGTGTTCTGCACAGGGCCGATCGTAGGGTATTGGCCGCCCGCGTGCAAATTTAAAACGTATCCAAACTACTGGCGCCGTAGGGGCCGCAAAAAAACTGTGTCGCAGGCGAAATTTTCAAGGTCACGCGTTTTTCCTGATACTTCAGAATGTTTATGTAAAATCCGTTTATACAACAATATAGACTTTCACAAGAAAAATTTTTGGAATTTAATACCTTTTTGAAGAACATTCATGTTTGCCGTCATATTCTTTGGTTAAGAGAAAAGGCTTGTAAGGTGAATTTTCTACTAGAGGGTCTATAACACTTAAAATATTTTCCAAAAGAGTTTCAGCGTCACACTTTGTAGGTTTCAGGTATGTCCAAAAACGTTCAATTGCTTCACCATCGAGAATATATCTTAAAACTACCACTAACTGAGTTTTACAGATACATCAGTTGTTTCGTCTGCCATAACTGCCAAAAATGAAGGTTTGTTAATTTCTTTAATTATTTCTTCATGACATACTTTTAATATACAGTCTAAAAGATCATTTTGTATTTCTTTAGAGGTTCCTTTAAATACTGAAGTATTTTGTAGATGCTCGCTTAAAGTTACATCAAGCTCAGCAGAAAAATTTATCAAACCACGAAATATCCCCGGGTTTTGAGAGGCTTTAGCTTCGTCATGTCCTCGCAGCGCCAGTTCAAAGGCCCCACAAAACTTTATGCAGTTTATAATTTTTGACAAAACGTATCTCTTTTTTGTCACATTATCATTATGCTTTTGCACATTTATCCAATAAGCTGAATTTAGCTGCGCTTTAATATTAGTTGTTCCTAATAAAGCTAATTCCATTGTGTTATGTAGATGGCTTTTGGAGTTGTCGTGATTTTTTATTTTTTCAGTTAAGTGCACCAAATCTGTCACCCCTACCTCCGTCCATGCTTTATCACCGCCAAAAAGTAAACAAGGAAAACAAAATAACGCATTTTTTTGTTGCACCCACAAATCCAATTATTCTTCGAATAAATGTCTCTATTAAATTGACGTTTATATGCTTTTCCGCGGCTAACACCTGCAGTCTTAATAACAATATCGGGCAATGGCCTACCATTGTTTTTTAAATCAATCTTTTCTTCATAAGAGTATTTAAAAAATCGCTTCACATGAACTAAATTATAAACTAAATCCATTGTCACTATCACAGTATATAAATATTAATAATTAGTACAATAAATCACTACACAAATTCACAAAACAGTATTTAAAATTTCAAATTAACACGAAATACGAAATAGGTACGATTTACGCCCGCCTACTGTACGAGGAGTAGGAAGGAGTAAACATTCACTGATGTTGCTTTAGCTGGAAAAAATACAGCTCACTGACCGTGTAAATTCGCGCATTTACGAGCGCCAAGTGTGGATTGTCGCGGGAGTTGAGGGGAGGACGGGTGTGCCGAGCCGTGCTGAGAACTACCTCGTGTGGCCCAGTTCAATGTTCCGCGACGCGCTCGCGTAGAGACCCAGATAATTCACCTGGTCTACTACTCAATAGAGGACGGCGGGCAGAATGCGACTTTAACGCAATAATTTGGTTAGCTGCACCAACTAACCAAATTATTTTATTAATAAATTTTAGTAATTATTATGTCGCGAAAATATACAAATATCTAATTTTTTTTGGCAGTTCTGCAGCTCTGCAGCACCTATACACCAGCCGCCCCTGCGTGCGACCATCGAAACGAATTCCTCCCCAGAACATTATTGATCCATCAATAAATGGGATCTTCAGAGAGATTTTGCAGGCGGCAAACCTCTCTCCTGGCCTCCGTCACACTCGTTGACGTCCAGCTGCCAAGTAGGACTTAACTTTTCTTTCGTCTGAAAACAAAATTCTCTTTCAGTCGTCAGTAACTTAATTCGTGTTCTCTTGCAAAACGCAGTCTAGTAACTCAACATATGTTCTCTAGTGATCAGGGGTGCAATAGTTGGTCTTCTACTGTTCCCCCCTTCATTAAGCCTTCTCCTGACCGTTCTTCTAGAAATTACTACATTTCAAGTTGCTTCTAGCAGCAACTTGAAATATAGTAATTTCATTATCGCTCAGCTTAGCTCTAAACTGGTAGAATGCCTTGTATTTCTCAACTTCTGCATCTATTTTTTACGACCTTGTCCTGGAGTTCTACAGTGACTTCCAAGGTTATTGAAACGTTTAACTGTTCGACTAATTGTTGATTGTCTAACTCCTAACAAATTAGCCACATTTCGCTGGCTATGTCCTTTGCTGACCAGATTTACAGTTTTCACTACTTCATTTTTTCTAAAGTTGTGTGGACGATTCTTTTCGTCTACCTACTACTGGACAATGTCTACTGGACAAAGTCTACTGGTCAAAGTGTTTCGTTCACTTGATGACGTATTTATTGATAAACAAACAATTATAAAATGTTACTTTACATATGTCAAACATATGCAATTGTATAAAATATCCTGGGCTACCTAGACTATAAAATCTTTAAGAATTTAAAACTTCGAGAAATTATAAGCAATAATCCATAACATTTTTTCTGATACTTTAATTTTGTCCAGGGGTGTAGACTGATTATTTTCGTTGGTTTTTTTATTTAGTAATTCGTCCCTCGAATTATTAAAAAGTTTTTTAGGTAGCGAGAGGCATTTTTAAATATAAGCTTCAGTCGCTATTACTTATGTTCCACGCAATATATGTTTGTTACAACATTGTTGACAATATAATTTCGATTCCCTTTTCCTATGATAAATCTATGACTCGAGAAAGATATTTGGAAAAGCAACAAATTAGATTAATGGAAATTCAAGTAATTTATAAGGTTGTGTAAAAAAATCTGAAGAAAAGTTAAATTTAGATTTAATATGAAAAAATAAATAGCAACCATTAAAAAAGTTTGGCATAGTATATTCTTTTTAATTGTTTAATTAATCAATTTATTTCAACCTTTACAAGCTCAATTACATTTTCACTTGCGTATACTCGAAATTTAGTTTAGAAAACGCAATGAAAACAATGCCACAATTTTATACTAATTTATTTCGACATTTATAGTTTGAATTCTATAGTTCCCTGTATATTTTTTACACAAACTGACTAGAAACAAGTTTCTAATTGGCCATAAACAGTTTTGTTTCATCTTCATACCAATGTTGAGTTAAATATTCAAATTTAGAAATAAACCGTCTTAAGATTTTGGCAAATTTTCTTTTTAAATTTATAAAAACGCATTAAGTATGTACATGTAATCAAATATATAACGAATACAACTGATTTTGAAATATTATATCACAGTATGACTGCAAATAAAAGTAATGCTAAGTATGAATATTGAAAGTTTTTAATATTTTGACAATTATTTGAAATATGTATCCTCTTTACCGTTCTATTATATGCCAAACAAAGGATGATAATAAATTGTCAGTAAGATTACTCCTCGTATGTTTTTTTAAATTCTATTAGGTATTATGGATTGAATTTTACGAACGATTACTAGACTAGAAGTCTACTCCTTATTAAATTTAGAAGAATGTAATATAATACCTATATTATGTGTAGATAATTACTATTCATACGGTTACTGGAGTCTGAACTTTTACTATCCTTAAATGTATCAAGAGAAACCGACCAATAAATAAATGCGCAAAACATTATCGAATTCATTTCTAAAATTTTCTAAATACCAGTGTAGATAATACTTATACAAGAAGTAAACTGGCACTAATCCGCTGTTTTTATGTAAAATACTTGTTATTTAATAAATTATATTAAATATCTGCACGCATGTTGGTGAAACATCGCGTAAATGATTATTACCGCTTATTATAAATTATAGCCGTATGTAATAAAATTAATAATCAGTTCTGTATTAGATAATCATATATCAATACAAAGATTTTTGTACAGAAACGGACACTATATAAATTTTAGAAGATATATAAAACCATATACACAATATAGATTTAGAAATATGTACCTATAGGTTGTCCATTATTCACTGCTCCTCCACTGCTAAAGTATATATATATATATATATATATATATATATATATATATATATATATATATATATATATACTAATATTTGTTGTTACAGGTTTCTTTGTTTCAACGCTAAAGAAGGGGTAAGGCACTTTAGCAGTGGAGGAGCAGTGAATTTAATGTATATATATATATATATATATATATATATATATATATATATACATTAAAGTGTAATAAACAAGTTAATAAATAGTGCTATTACTAAAGGTGGCATTGCGATGACATTTTGGAAATTATTTTTAAATGGCAACAGTGCTCGAATTATTCGATTTTGAATGTATTCCAAATATTGACGTTGTTTTTCATGTGCCATGTTTTTTAATTTTTGAAAAAAAATTATTAAATATAATATTGGCATACCATAAAATTATTTAGTATGTGCCTCCCTCTAAAAGCTAAGTGTCAAGTTTTCTTTAAATCACACAGAAAATTACTTAGACGTTGTTACATATCGAATTTTATTTTGTATTTACATTAAAAATAAATTATAGGTTAATGAAAAACAATAAATTGAATTCACAAATAACAAAATTATAAAAGGTAAAATGTAGTACCAGACATCCTAAAAAGAATTTAAATTAAATCCTTAAAAAAAATAAAAATATGCACCAATACTCCTGGTAACAGTACATCTTCTTATAAAACTCTTCCCTCACCTGTTGTTTCTGCGGAAATTAACTTACATCTCCAGTGAATCTCTGCTTCAAAACCCCGATGTTAACAGGGTGCGTAACTTATACTTAATATTTTAACTGGCCGCATAAAGAGGAATTTCAAAAGCGTCAGATCTAGAGACCGAACATACCACTCTATTATACCCCAGTGTCCAATACACCAATTGGGATATTGCGCGATAATAGTGTGGAGGAGTACCATCCTGTTGAAAAGTTATTTCCATATGTCGAAATTCATCAGGATTTTCCTCTATAATCTTCAAAATTAGCAACTGAATTACATTCTACAACATATTTAAATACACCTCTTTCATTAAATTTACATTTATTCACACAGGTCCATCTATTTGATTACCCAAGATCCTTGCCCAAATGTTACCTTATTCTGGAAATTGTGTATGACTCTCAGGAAAAATATGAAGTTCCCTGTCATTCCACATTTGCATTCTGAGTATTTACATTACCATCTAGGAAAAACGTGGATCTATTGGTAGGCGAAATTTTTGTTTGTTTAAAACCCTTTACATGATTTAGCAGATATTTAAATACAGTTTGAGCTTCAGATTATGTGGAACTCACGACTCATGAGAGATAATATTTATTTGTTGTTATTCTGCAATGCCTGGGGATCCAGTTCTTTTCTTCATCCTGAATCCAACTGTTTTCTGAAACTTCTGCTTATCTGTCGTAAATGTACTATCTAGAGACACGGCGATCGTTACTGAAAGTTATTTTAAGTGCATATAGATTTCATCATATCTCGCCAATAAATAGAATTGCATTAACTTTTTTTTAGTACGTGCCATGTTATTAGAAGCAATCAAAAATTTGCTGAAGTAATTTTCTAAATGTAAACACAAAATATAATAGAATTCTGATATGTAAAAACATCTAAGTAACTTTTATATGATTTCTGTTATAAAAAACCTCACACTCAGTTTTTACAGAGAGGCACTGACTAAAGAGTTTCACGGTATGCCAATATTAAATTTAATGAATTTTTTCAAAAATTAAACGATATGAAAATAAAAGCAACGTTTTAATATATATTTGAAACAGTTTCCAAATGACTTACCATTTATTACTCTCATGTATTTATTATGTATTATTCGCACTGTAGCAATTTAAAAATAATCTTCAAAATGGCGCCTCAATGCCATATTTAATAAGTATATCACTATTTATTATTCAATGTTCCTTTTCGTAGGTCTCTCAGTTCTATAGTTAAAATGGAGGAAGGGACTTTAGGTGGGCACACGAAGGTAGTTATCAGGGATTAATTAATTTTGTTCTAGTTATTATTAGAAATAATATAATTTGTTCAGTATGTCAGTTTCATATCCCGGGACTTTTCAGAATCAATTTTTGGGTTACTATTCTATGTATATCTATCATTTACTATTCATTTCATCGCTATTTGCCAAGTAAAAAACTCTGTTATCTTGCCGATAAACGGAACAGTCTACCTGAGCATAGTCATAAAAACAAGGCATCGGAAGTTTTTGAGATTTTTTATTTTGTAAATAGCGATGAAATAAACTATATCTCAATGTCTTCAATTCTGATGTTTTCTATTGGTTTTTATTATATACTGAGTATATATCTTTTTCTAATTTTATAGGTAATATATTCATGTTATGATAGGATATAGTGTTATTTGCAAAATATATGAATCAACACACAAATATTATAAAATATTTAGTTTTATTTAGTGCCATAAAATTACGAAATCGATTATAATTTGTACATATTATGAGTACCATAAAATATTTTAGAAGTATCTTATGATCGTAAATTTACTTTCAATGAAAACATAAAGTTCTATTCTTATTTGCATATCAATTGGCATGTCATGACATATTTCATAACTGAAATTTATGAAATTACTATACACATTATCACATAGAAAAGTGAAACTACGATATTATAATCTTCACTCTCTAACTCCAGCAAGACCTGAGACAATGTAATATCAACTGAGGATAAACGTAGTAACTACCTGTGAGTAGTTATTACGTGATTTGTACTAAATATATATTTAAAGTTTGAACTAGAACATAGTAGTATTATATGGTTCTTCTCACCGCCTATTGGAATCATATAGTTTTATTACTTCTAACTAACTTTTGAATTATATTGAATGATATATTGACAGTAAGTCAAATTACTTTAAAGCTATTAGAATAGCGAAGTAGAATAGTATCAACAACCATGTGTTACTTATTTATCATTTAGAAGTTTTTAAAATTTTGAAGAAGATTCAGAGTAGCAGTTACATTGTAGGAACTCTACTGGATCGTTTTAAGTTTTCTTCACTATAAACTAGGTACTACTCCAACGATAGAGTATAGTTTGGAGTGAAAATTACTTTTGCATGACCGTTAAACGATTTTTCAAAGTGACATTCACTAATTACTACCCAACAAAATAAATATTAATAATAATAAAGCTATTGGCTAATCACATACCATATTTATTTACAAAACTTTGGACGATGTTATGTTAAATGAAATTCCTCATAATTGTTAAAAGTAATATATATTGTGTATTCAGCACACACCCAAACATGGTTGATGCGTAATTATACTTATTTAATTAATGGTGATATTTAAAAACTGTCAAAGGAAGCCAGTTAATAGAAACTAATAATGCATATTTCTTGCTTGTATAATTATTGAAGTAGTATAGTATCAAGATATAAAGAAACAATAACATGCTTTATTTTACAGATTTTCTAGCAAATTTATTATCATTAAACATAATTAGCTATGATATGGGACAACAATAGAAAGTTTTGTAAGTTATGACATAAAAAGGCAATTGCCCTATTTGATCTTTCGCATGATTTATGGAGAAATTAAAACTAAGTCTTGGTATATCTTGAAATTTCTAAATATACAATTTCTTTTGCTGAAAATAAGTTTTGGAAACATCATCAACATTAATGGCATAAAAATAAATATCCGCCTTCATTTGGAAAGGCATTGAAGAGGTAAATCAATATAATATGTGTAAATCCTCAACAATTAAATATATATATTATTGATGTTACATTAAAAATGTTGAGACTAAAAGGATTATAAGCATGCTTTAATGTATATATCCTCTTATAGAACGGTGGACATATCAAGCTTTCTCTTAAATGAACATTTTTATATATTATTTGTCTATTAATAACAACTATATTTGCTGTCGAACGATCTAACAAGTTTTATTTGACAATTAACTAATTATTTAAATAAAAATTATCCAATGACTTAATGATGAAGTGTCAATTGACATTTTATTTGGTTATTTGCTATTAATTTTTTATAGAAAAAAAGAAACCAACTTAAAAACTATGTCACACTGATAGATCTAAACATGAATACATAAAATCCTAGTAATTATCATTTAGTTATGAAACATTATATGTAAAAGAATCGTTAGGATAAGTATGGGAAAATACCCATGGTAGATATTTTGTAGGAGCTTAAAGGCAAAGAAATAGATCTTTGAATGTGTCGTATTCCACCAATTCTGCATACATAAATATCATTTATTCAAAATAAAATAACACACGCCACCATCTTTACTCTATATTTAGCCTCATTTAACTAGCCAATTTAAGTTATTGTGTACGAGTATATGTATGTGTATAATTCATTACGAAATTTAGTACAAGTGAGAAAGTTAAATATTATTCTATCTCAATTGGTATATCAACATACTCCTGTGTTATATAACATTTTTATTTAATTTTTCATATTACTAATGAGTAATGTTAATGTTTATTTACATTGTTTAATGAGTAACATATTATTGGTTGAATAGGTGCAAAATTAAATGTATAATAATGAGCAAGGCTCCTCTTCATACACTGTTAAGCAAATCCTTGTGTTCAATTTAATGTAACCATTAAGTAACGCATTAATTGTATATATCATTTGATCGCAAATTATAAATATTATTAATTAAAAATAAGATATAAAGCACCTGATTTTCGTAAATAAATTATGGTCGAATTTCAATAACTCTGCAATATCGAAAAACAAAAACTTGGCGCACTAGAATTCAATTCTACATTAAAAAAATACCGTAGAAAGTTAGAATTTTTTATCTAGAAAGTTTTAACTTTTAATCGTCGATATCGTTCAACATTCTCTTGTTTTCGCCAGAAAAAGTAGCTCGATGATGTGTTAACAAATTTCTATAAACAGTCGGACATTTTGGGATATCCAATAATTTAAAGAATGGGGTTACCGTACAATGCGGTCATTAAATGCATACATCAAGAATTACTTGTACCGCGCCTATTGTGTCCAGTTTATATTAACAATTTTAACAAAAAATAATTTATTATGCATGTATAAAATAGGTATTCCTATTTCTTAAGTAAATATCGAGTGTAAAAAGTATAAGTAACAGCTGACATAAATACATAGATTAAGGATTAATTGGGGTCAATTTTATCCCATATAGTTACACTATCGGACAAAAGTAAAGCAACACCTTGAGCTGTGTTTTGGAATTCAGTGAGTCACTCTGTGACTATTGATTATATTGTTGCTGCTATACAAATAGAACATGTAAGATATTATTTTTTACAAGTTCGGTGCATTATTATCTTTTCGTGATATGGTAGTGGCTGATGGACACTATTTTTTCAAAATTGTGTACAATCTCAATGCGACAAAAGTAAAGCAACACCTTAGAAATATTTTATTTCAGTTCAATATAAACATTTTAACAATACACTGATACAAGAAAATACAACTGAACCTTATATTTATTTAGTAGTTAATGGGATAGCCTCGATTGGGGATGACTTTAGCACATCTTCTGGGCAGACGATATTAAGTTCGTAATAACAGAAGCTGGCAGATTGGACCATACTTCTTGTATGTTATCCATTAAAGCCTGTTTATTAGGATACGTTTGTATTCTTATTCTTCTCTCGACCTCTTCCCAAAGGTTTTCTATTGGGTTGAGGTCGGGAGATTGTGATGGCCAGTCTAAAACTGTAATACAATTGTCGTGAAACCAATCTCTTACCAAATGAGATGTGTGTTTCGGATCATTGTCCTGTTGAAACACGAACCGTAATGGCATATTCCATTCTGCATATGGCAGCATTATGAAGAATGGCAACATTTTGAAGGATATCTCTGTATACTAAACGGTCCATTATTCCTTCAATGAAATGGATAGGACCCACACCAGACATCGAAAAACAACCCCAAAGAGTGACGTTTCCTTTTCCATGCTTCACTGTCGGCGTAGTGTATTTTGGGTTGAATATCTGATTCACTGGACGTCGAACACGCCTCACTCCGTCTGAATTGAAAATATTGTATCTCGTTTCATCGCTGAACAAGACTTTCCGCCAGTCATTTGCAGTCCAGTTCAAGTGTGCACGAGCGAATGCTAGCCGGGCCGCTCTATTTCTAGCCGAAATCAGAGGCTTTTTGGCAGGTCTTCTACTAAATAGTTTGGCTTCTACCAACCTTCTTTAAATGGTTCTAATATTGATATTCAATTGATCAAATTGACTTTTTATCCTAGGGGCAGACAGCCAAGGGTCATTCTCACTCATTCTTTTTATGAGCCTGTCTGTACGTACGGTTGTTTTACTGGGTCTCCCACTTTTCGAATTATTATTCAAATGTCCTTTTGCATGGTACCTTGATATTATCCTCGATATGGTTGACTTCGATAGCGACAGTTGCCTAGAAATGGCACCCATTGAGGTGCCTCTCTGAAAAGCACTTAAGATACTCTCCCTCAAATCAAGAGACGTTGGCTTTCCACTAGGCATACTAAAGTTAATGCAGTCAAATTTTATTTGCCCACAAATCCACAATAAAGCGATAACACACTGTTTATTGATCAAAGTTTGACACTGTTGCTTTACTTTTGTCGCTTGTGAATAAGCTCAATTCGACAATTCTCTGTAAAACACCATGAACTGTCAAAATAAACAAAGCAAAAAAATGCCTATTAAGCGCGTCTATGGCAACGTATTATGGCAACGCGATATGCTGAGGTTTGCAGCACTCGCAAATAATTAATGTTATTTATTGTTGCATTACTGTGTTGCTTTACTTTTGTCCGATAGTGTATATCCGGAATTACCTTCTTCTTGAGAAATTAGTCATTTGTTTTCTGATTTACTGCTTTCTTCTAAAATAGTTACATTTTATTATATGATACTAACGGTAAGAAAGATGAAGAAATTTACAAGAGTTGGGCTTAAAATTCACCGAAAAATATAGAAAATTATTAACACGCACAGCATCAGTAGTATGACCACAAGTCTTCTTTTTTTGGAAATAGTACGACTTTGTTGATAGATATCTTTGACCTTTTCAAACCGTGTTTATGTTTCTTGTCTCTTGTGTCTATTATGACTAATACATCATTGAAGTTAATTTTCTATTGCATAAATGTTGTAAATTTGTTAAGTAGGTCATCAATAAATATTTTAAACTATGATGAGAGTGCAGTGTACATAAATACACAGAAAATTTTAAAAATGTACTTCTACTGAATGCGGTAGTTGCTTATTCAGTTCGTTGTATTTAATAATAATGCAGTTTTCTTTTTCTGTTACATGTAAAAAGGTAATTATTCCTTTTAGCAATCATATTTTCCACGTCCGACTTACAATTAATCTCCATATTAACGATATTTCCATAGGTAAGTAAGGTCCACCAATACAATGGCAATTACTAACATATGGAATAAATATAACCAATTTATAATAAATGAGAAGAAACTTAATTTTGACGTAAAATAATTATCTATGGTTTGAATACTGATTTTTTGCGTGTGCATCACAGGTAACAATCGTGTGAATCAATCAACTGAGATTTTTTAACAGTGTGGTGCCGAAAACACATTTTACTATCAAAGTAAATGAATTAAATTCAACAAAAAACAAAATAAATGAAACAAGAATTAAATAAATTTTACAGAAATATTGAGACGCCAATGAATAAAATTATACAATAAAGCTAAAACGTGACTTCATAATTGCATTTTGTTCGGCAAATTATTAACTATCTATGCCGTACGTAGTTGATTGAAACATATGTCGCTAGACATACGTGCTGGTAATTGTGGCATATTAGTAACAATTGCGAGTGGTGTAGCATGTGATCCGTGCGTCGTCCCTAAATTGATACACGTGCAAAGATCCATTATACAAATTGTAGTTATCTTTACGCCTAATTTTGGGTCTAGTACACTTAATCTTGGGTATAATTCCCCATCATTGTAGATGCTATGAAGATATGATTATGAACATAATATGAGCAATCAGTGCAGTCCCTGGCGTTAAGCTAATAAAAGTGAAGCACTTGTACTTGTGGATAGACGACCTAGTGCACTCCTCTATAATGGTCCTATGATAATGCCATTAATATTATTTTCGGGGAATTGGTTCAGGACTGCCTGGCCCGGTATTAGGGATGTTATTGTATACTTAGACTCAAATCTTACAGAAGTGTTTGGCACCTCTATCTGCCGTGGGTGTATTTTATTTTTAATTTATACTTTCAGCGTCGATATGCATATACTCTGTTGAGAGATATTCTGCTAGGTGAAATTAATCTAGAGCCACATTTTTGTTAGATAATTTTGAAAGATCACTAAATACCATCTGGCGTCACTAGCAGAAGAAAGGTTATATTGGAATGTTGTTCGTATTTGTTGTTGATATTTGGTTACGTATTCAAACTTTATAAGGTTAACAACCGTATTTTGCAATACACTCTACAATGTTTGCTGAAGTTAAACGTCCTTTTTTCATCCGCTCCGTTTTCTTTCTCCAAAACTACGTTTATACTAAAGTTCTCATGTTTAAAAAATATACTTAGGTATATTTGTATCTTTTGTGTTGTAATTAATATCTACCAACTATTCTTTAGGATTATTTATATTATTCCCTTTATTATTTAGATCATTTGATATTCTGGGACGGGGCTAGAACCTTCTATGCAGCGACAAACACAGAAGAATAAATTTCCAGAAATATCTTCCAAGAATCCATTCCTAATGTTCCCCAACTTGGTTGGTGAAACATCCTCAGAATTAAACAAGGCATTTTCAAAGAAAAATTGGGTTTTCAGACAGGAGAAGAATAAGAATATAAGTAATAATATGTGTAACAGTAATCTAAGATATTTTCTAAAAAATAATCGGTTTTTTTGTATCATTTACCATGATACATAAAATAAATAACACAAATTATTATTATTACTATATTTTAGCTATTATTACTACCATAATACACCTATGTATTAATTATAAAAAGAAAGTTATGCTTTATTTTGTTTGCTAGGTTTTGCACAAGGATTCACTACTACTATTCAATACTAAAATGGTTTTTAAAGATTTTGGAAGATATAAAATTATTCGAAGATTTTTAATAAGCATTTACTTACAACATGGGTCTATACAACTGACATTTTATATTTAGTAGATAAGTACGAAAATATGAAAAACTTTAAAACAATTACACCTAGAATAATACCCAGAAACGAAACCAAACAATTTTTTCTCTTTAAGCTTATTACATTTGATTATTTTAGAAACCTATAGTAAAAAATGATCAACGTAGGACTGACTTGCAAATATTAGCTACCTGTGGACTTGGATTATCAAATTTGACCTTTAAATTCGAAATCGATTTTAATAAGAATGAATGCGAGCTTATAAAATATTTAAAAAAATAATACATTTGGAAAATATATGAAATATTAATATTTTCATAAGTGTCTTGCGCAAATCACCAAGTTGTAAATAAACAGAATGACAACTGTATTTTATAAATTATTTTCTAATTTCTAGAACAACATTAAGTTAAATATAAAAAACTTCAATATACCTTGTCAGCGCTTTCTTTACCACATCCTGCTCTTCTTCTCTTTCTCTTTCGTCTTAAATTAGCAAAACATGAGACAAGGTCAATAGCATTTATACACTACTTCATAATTTATTCTAAAGAATACTTGTATTTAATTTTTTTCATTGATATTAAATTATCATTATTATTGTATTAATAATGATAATGAATAGAACACTCGAATTATTATAATATTAACTATTTCAGTGAATGACGATTAATTAATAAAATACCTAATATTTGGGAGTGTTTTAATTTTCCTGACAGGTATTTGTTATGTATAATAACAGCAGTAAGAAAAAATATTTCCTTTGGTTTAATATAATTCAATACTTTTTTAATCAATTCGGTTTATAATTATTTTTCTCTCAAGGTTAGAATAAATCTGATATCTGATATATTTTAGAACTATACATGGTGGCCCATAGAAAATGATACATGTTGAAAACCAACTCCGTAGACGCATTTGGAAGACTTTAGGTATCTTTGAGTTTGTCATTGCAATTCTTAACCTTCGTTATGTGGGAAAAATCCGTTTTACTCCCAAGAATTTATTAAATTGAACAGGCATAAAGCCAGAACCCTGTTGGGAATCATAACGGGCCACCATAGTAGCCTGAACACATATAAGCACAAGCTGAGGCTGACTGACAGCTCGGCCTGCAGATACTGTAAAGAAGACGAGGAAACCTCTATTTATCTTCTTTACACCTGCCCCGGACTGGAGGAGAAGAGGTACCTTATATTAGGGACCCCTGTTATTCTAGAAGAGGCGAGGCTTAAGGCGGGGGATGTGCCTAAATTGCTCCTTTTATGGGATAGCATTTTTGGATAATGTCCCGGATAAGAGGGGATCGCCAAGGCACTATCCATGCGATCAGTGGCTGATGAGGCCCAAACCCATATAACATAATAATAATAATAATAAAATCCGTTTTAACAAGTTAAATGTAAAGGAGGCAATGCATTATTTTAAAATATCGCTGTCTCTTTTCATTATATTTAACTCTTTACTAATTTAAAAAACAGTTTTCTATCAGTTTTCTTATTAAATATTTGTTTATTTTTTAAATCACCTCGCAGAAAATCGATTCAGTCTTTATTTTCATCGCGCAAGTGTTTCATTTTAAATTTAGATAAACCATCTTGTTTACGGTTATTATTAATGTTTATAATGTTGTTTTGTAATGTAATGTAATTTGGGGATTTTGAAAACATGAATGAAAATGCACTACTTATTTTATACATACATATATTAAATTACACAAAACAATGACTGAATTATCAAAACTTTAGAATAATAATTTAATTAATTATTCTCTCGAATATAAATTGTAGAATTATCTCAATTCTCTGTCTCAACACAGTTCCTCAAGAAAGTGTTATAAGTTACTCCATGAATAAAGGTCAAGGCCAACTGCAACTTATCTCAAAAGAAATTCATTATAGCCGTAAATTAATTTAAATATTGTGAAACCTAAACTGTGTAATTTCGTAATTTTTGAATAGATAGATTGACACACTTTTCGATATAAAAATGTGGTTAAATGGATGCATTAGCACCGACACTAATTGATGATAATAGCAGATGATTAACGAGAAATTGGGAGACACAAGTTTCTACAACTACTGTTGCAATGCTAAAATTTCACACAAAAGATCGTTCTTATTATACTTATCGATTAATTACCATAGCCGATCGATTATTCCTTCCATTATTATTCAATAAGTATAATGTTAAATAGAATGTTAATGAAATATTACCTACTTCTGTATGTCATTAGTTGAATTTATTTACACACATGAATGATGCAATGAATGAACATATATTATATTAAGACACAGTTATTAATATTGTCTTAAAATTATGGTTTCGGCCCTAAGTACAGAAATTAGTTTATTCCAGTCTAACACGTATGACGTATTTATGATATTGTTTAAAAAATATAAGATAAATGTATATATTTTATTTTCTAGCTTTACTTCTTTTTCAGATCTGCCGATTTTTTATCGTTTTCCTCTTATGGGAATCAGCTTTTTGCTACCCCCAATCCATCAGGATACCCGAAATGAGAAACAGCATAGCCCCAGCTGAGGTAAATTCTTTAACGGAACATAAGCAGTACCCAAGATCCATAGGCACCAACCCCACATCATATAATAAGGTAGAAGAAGCCATCAAAGAGGTAGAGACTATGCTGAAGATCAATCCCACGTTGCCACGTCTCACTCGTGGCGAGATTATGGATTTAATAGAGAACATTACGAAGGAAGACATGGCTAAGAACAATCTGTCCAACGAAATCGCCGACGGAAAGGAAAGGGACCCCAAGGCCATTATGGTTGTTATGCCATATACACCATTAAATACGAACGATAGACATATGGAGGAGTTATTTACCAAACCCCCTGTAACACATATTATTGGTGCTGAACCCTCTGAGATAAAGGAAAATGAAGTTTTATCTACTTCGAAAAAAACTAGTTCAGTTTTCATCGAGCCAGGTAAACTGCGATACTGATATATTTTTACCAATCTCTGGTTACTTATACACTATATACAATATATTGAAAATAAAGCGTTGTTTCAATCTCTACATTTCAGTCATACCATGACTTCATAAAACATTCTTCTCTTGTCTAAAAATAATATCTTCTAGTTTATTTTTTTTTATTTTTTAGAAAATGTCTTAGATTACTGTTACACATATTATTACTTATATTCTTATTCTTCTCCTGTCTGAAAACCTCTGAAAAACCAATTTTTCTTTGAAAATGCCTTGTTTAATTCTGAGGTTATAGTAAATTTTATTGATATCTAATTATAAAACGCAAAGAGGGAAATGACACTTTCAGTTTTACGTTTTGTAGCTTTAAGAGATTCTTAACTACATATCTACCATCACAAATTATATTTGGTTATTACCTACTGTCAATACTTGTTCCTAATGTATATCTATAAAATTTGTAGGTCACGAACAGTCGACGCCAGCAAAAGAAGAATCATCCAATGACATATCCCAGTATACTCAAAAGATTAGATCAACTTCTACTGAAATTTCCATCGTGTCAACGACCACCGTCACTCCAGAGCTACACACCAAAATAATTCCGAAGCAACGCAGAAGAAGACCACAACAGCCAGTCACCGAACAACTTAAATCAACCACAGGAGTTCCTGTGACAACGCACCATCCAAAATTAAGAAGAAGACGTCCGGCAAAGCGAAGGCCTACAACAACGGAAAAACACCCCAACCATAAATATCCAGAAGATGAGGTCACAGAAAACCCTGGGAAATTTAATTCATTACCCAGTGATGGTATAAAAATTATAGATGCCCCGAAGTTTGATCCAGTGATAGATGACTTAATCATGCAAGAGAATCAGCAGAAACATGTTTTTATTAAAGAGGTAATAGCATCTACGACCGCTCCTGAAAAACAACAATTATCAGGCGAAGTTAAATTTATTCCGACAAGTACCACATCATTACCTTTGACTAATTTGGATTCTAATTCCGTCAAGGGTATGAGTAATTGTAAGTACATACATATATGTAATTATCTAATAATAATTATTATTATTATTTATTACAGCTACTTCACCAACAAACACACCATCTTCCGAAGACGACGAAGAAAAGCTTAAGCAGATGTTGGCTTCTTTGGGGGTTTTACCAGTTACGGCTACTACCACAACCACTACAGTGCCCGACGTCAGTCAGGTTGCCGATAATTTATCTCCAGAAATGAAGGACTTACTTATGAATTTTGGACTGATCCCGAATCTGGAACAGAAGCCTAGCACTCAGAAGGCTCCCGTGGCACTCGCTTCTGAAGTTTTTAACCCAGTCAAAGCCGAAGTCAAACCTGAGTCTTACACAAGTTTTAAGCCTTTACCAGATGACGAATCAAGCCGACAAGAAATGGAAGAACTATTGGCTAGGTTTGGACTAGGCGGGACTAGAAAACGAAAATCGTTGCCAAAGAAAGAACATGATATGAATATTGATGCAGTGCCAGATCAGTATAAAGGAGTGTTGGAAGACATCGGATTAGTTGACCGTCAAGGTAATAAGGAATTAATAAATACACAGGGTATTCCAAAATGTCTTTTACAGACAATAGCTTTTTTGTTTGGAAAGATAAAATGATGAGCTAAAAAGTATTTTAAATTGTATAAAAAACTTAGTTGGCTACAAACTTAACTTCTTGCCTACTTCAACCCTTAAGAAGCCACCTCTAACGTATTGTGTCAAATTGCAATCCTTTTTTGTACTGCATAAATACCCACTTCATTCTGACAGAAGCTAGAGAACACAGAAGTATACTACACATAAAATTTTAAGTACAATTATCTATAGAAAAAAGCATTATTTTTATTTTTGATTTTATATTTTTCCTGTACATAAACTCTTCCTATAATAAGTTTTATTTTTAATATCCTTTTCTGTGAGATGGATAAAAAAGGAAAAACAAACAATACTAACAACTATATGGCAAAATGTCATATAGTAAATGTATAGCAAAATGTCAATGTAAATTACATGTCATTCCTTTCAATAATTGTTTTCTCTTAATAATCTATTATTAAATTATACAATCCCCTTCATTTAAGAACATTGATTTGACATTGTTTTTAGCTAAATCAGAATTATAGAAAATTGATTCGATAATTTTTTCTTTGTAAGAAAAAGAATAATCGATTGCTTCAAGGCAATGTCCTAACGTATTTTTATTCTTATAGGAAAAATGATTAGAGCCGAAGCTCTAACACAAGAAAAGCAGCACGTTTTTAATCCAGCAGATTCTCAATACGCTTCAGATGATGAAGTAGACAAACTTAATAAGCTATTAGACTTCGTTAAAAAGTTGGAGAACCTCAATCGTACAGTTACTGACGAAGATGTACAAGAAATGGACGTGGATAACTTGAAAGAACTTCTGGCTAGCTTCAATAAAGAGAAAGTAGTTCCTTTGGACGAACAGAAAGCGCCTAATCCAATAAATTTCGATCATGGTCTGGATAAAAATGAAGTAAAACGTCAAAAGAACACCACCACATCTTCGGACCCTAAAGCAGAAGTGGAAAACATCACACTTTCCATAAGTACGAATGTTGAGAGTGCTACCCCTAATATCAAAGATCTGGAAGCATCATTTGGTGGACAAGTGGACGCGAATCCGGTCACTGAGCCACCTGTGCCAGAAACAACTACGCAAAGGACGGGGTTCTATTATCTCGTAGACTGGAACACGTTCTTAGATATTGATGACCAAAAAGGAAAGCGAGTTAATTTGAGATTACAGCCAACGATAGGGGATCCCAAGAGGTTCCTTTCTGTGTCAGTGCCTTAGACAGTTTTGTGATATTTTTTTGTAGATGATTTGCTCAAGTTATAAGGAGTAGATTTATAGCATTCAAAATTTTTATTTACTTTATTTTTACAATTTTTACATTTGTCTGCAGTTAATTAAAAATTTCATTTGAAAAGCAAAATTTGCATCATTATATAAATTTATAGAATGACCAGCTAGATAATGTTAACTGTATAATATACATAATACTATGAACATTCTAAACCACGATAATTAAATCGTTTTAAAAAATTTGAAAGTTAAACACGTCTCGAAGGTTTTTTATATTATAAAGTAATATACTCGTAATTTCAGTAATTTTTTTTTTCGTGCGTAATTTTATAAGTCTGCTCCGTATTATTCCAAAAACATTTTTTGTACATACTTTTTTATTTATGTATAGCTGTTTATTTAAAACATAACCCATACTTATAATTATTTTGTACGTTAAATATGTAGTAATAAGTTGAATAAAATAGAAAGTTAAATATTCGCGTTGTGAATAATTTTTAATTATTATTGTAATACTGTTTCCTTGAATAGTTGGGTTAATTGATTATGTAGTACCTAGTCACGTTCGTGTTATAAAAACATTAGTTTGTAGTAAATCGACCAAAGTATTCTGCTATGTAAGTGCTTAAGAGATTGACGAGGAAAATTGAATTTCAGTGGTGTAACGTCAGACGCGCTAACGGAGATTTCGCAATTTCATATTAAAATATATGCGAATAAATTTAATTATAATAATTATTTTTTTAATTCTTATGGGTGTGTAATATACTAATAACTAATTATTATTATCTGCGAATTAACTTACGGTATTTGAACTGACAATCCTATGAACGACGTTCCTGTATTATTGTCTAAAGACGAAAGTGGATCCCGATGACCGTTGATTTAATATTGTAACGAATTTACTAGAAAGTTCTTTATTTCGAACACTTATTTACAACTCTACTATTTACAAGTCCAACTAACTAACTAACTCTCTTTCTACTTTAACTTTATAAACTAAGTTTCGCACTGTATTACATAATGTCACTTTCTTCACACCGTATCGCTCACTATCGCGGTCCAGATTTAACTAACTCCTGGCTGGACGACACAATTCTTATATAGGCAGTAGGACGTCTCTCCAGACGTTTCTAGATAAGAAACAGTGGCGAACCTTCTAGTATAGAACGCACTGGAAGTCAACTCCACACGCTCTTGATGGTTTCGAATATTCCCGGCGTTCGGGATCACTCGAGGCGTTCATGACAATATTTAACTATAGTCGTTAGGTATATACTTGCTTTTTATTGGCACAGTTTTACGAACCGAAATGTTTCTCTTACGTATGATATACAGAACACTATGTAGTTTTACATATAAAGTAGTAAATTTGAGGTATGTAGACTGTAGAATGTAGATTGACCAGAAGTCACAACTTATGTACTTAGTATTAGTTGAACTCACATCGATATACTCACTGTTATATCAGCTGTAGGTTTTTCATGCTCAGTAGGACTATTGCAGTGTAACACATATTGTATTTATTTTATTCTCTACATGTGCTCGCCAGTTCAAGTTAGTGTCAAAAATATTTGACTTTACGTGAAAGTTTGGATATTGTACCTTGTTGCTGTGGTATATTAAGATTTTCCAGCTTCACTTTCCTAGTGAATAGAAAAAGCTTCGTCCGTCCTATTTAGATCTATAGACAAAGCTTGCTAAGCACACCATACTTCGCATAATACTCCTTCAAATCGTCCAGTTATCAGAATGACTAAATCATTCGCATCACCCACTGTGTAGTAACTAGCTTCGTTGAGAAACTTCAAAAGGCTATCTACTGCCATGTTCCATATTAAAGATGATTTTATTTGAACTACATTTCCTTTTAGCGTATGTTTAACCCACTCCACAAGTGCTGGTGGAATGCCGCTTTCAGGGAGAGCGTTTTCGATGATCTTTCTATTAGGCTGCTTGTCAGTTAGATAAACCTGTTTATTGGGGTATAATGCATAATTTCGGATTACAGCATCCTTAATATTTCTATCGCATAGCATCGCTAACCTCTTCAGTAAGAAGGATATGAGACAAATGGGTCGCGATAACTTAGTCAGGATATAATCTAGTCGACCAGGTTTCGGTATAAAAATAAGCCTCTCTCCATAACCCCATATAGACAATATAAACCTCATTGCAACACGGCTGGAACTACTCCATCAAGTATAGGTGATTTGAAAATTTGAAAGGTGAAAAGGGAATTATAGCCCAGATAGTTTTTATATCGTTGACTGCTCTTTACCTACAACTTAATCATCCTCTGAGAGGAGGAGAGAGACAGAGAGATGTAGAAGAGAGTTTAGGCAGTCCAGATTGGGACATCTTGATTTGGTTATTTGGAAAAACCAATAACTTTTTTTTTTGGGGGGGAATGCTCGGTTAATAGTGAGAGGTATTTGACATAATCTTCTATAGATGGGCAGCTGCATGCAAGGTTCTCCACGTTTATTTCTGTTTGCAACGAATTATTCTTTTATATGCTTTCCATTGGTCTTGGCAGGCCACCCAATCAGCATTATTTTTAGGTTTTCCCGCCTGATTGTAGAGTTTTCTAGCCACTGTACATAATCAGGTAAGTTAATTATACTCCACCCTGAATTTCCTCGGTAGGCATCCCCATAATTTGGTACAAGACCCAATTGAAGTTTTCTCACACAAGCCTCAATATTCAGTATCGCTCAATTTGCTGTGCTTTTTGATGTTAGAGTTTCCATTCGATAGACAAGGATATCAACAAATTTACTTCGATTTGTATTACTGAAGCCTTCTCTTAAAGTCATAAACAAACCCATAAAGGCTTATCAATTTTAAGGAAAGACTATCAACACAGACCCTCACCCAGATCTCATGTATCTAACAGATAGACGTGAAAATGAGAGAGATAGTTAGTTTAGCTCTCTCATTTTGAACTTGAAAGAAAGTCGCAAATGTGTTTAGAAAACTATATTTTAAATTATAAAACTGCCACCATCCCCATCAAGATTTATGGCGTTGAACTGTGCATTCATATTATTATGGGTTGTGTCAGTAAGTCTAATATCACTATCATACAGAGAGTGCAATCGAAGATCCTTCGTGCAATGGTAGACTGGTATGTTACCAATCATATGTTGCATCATCACCTCCGAATCCAAATCACCAACAGTCCAAGAAATGATGAAAAACAGAAGCCAGAAACATCCATAAAGATTGTAAATCCACACAAACAACTGTTTAATACCACTTGTCTAAGAAAATAATGACAGAAGACTTATGGGAAGCGGCCAATGGACCTTAAATAAAGCGTAGGAGGCTTTCTTACTGGAGAAACCTCATCAGGACATGTATGAGATCACTTAGTTAACAAAATATCTCATAGCATTATAAATTCTGATTGCCGTTTAATAAATTATTATAAAAAAATCCCCCAAAAAATTAACGAAAAGAGAATTTGCATCTCATAAATACTAAGATATTGGACGACTATTCCAGATCTAGAACTACACCGCCTTTTATTTTTAGGCATATCGTTTTCATTTAAATGAACCATCAAATGTCTGTTGCCGTCGTAAAATGTTAATCACGTTTTCAAATGTTTTAATTTAGGGCAAATCAAGTGACTTAATTTAACAAATAATTTTTAAAATAACTATATATTCAATAAATAAATTTTAATTGAAACATTTGGTTGCAGTTATAGGATCTATTGACAGATATTGAGTTTTGTTTTTAATACAAGATTCATAAAGAATTGTTACTTCAAGTTGACGTATCTATCAAGATTCGAACTCACTCAGCCTTAGTCCTATCCTGCGCATATCGTTTTATGAATCTTAATTATTCTTACATGAAAGAAATGTACCAAAAACAATACAACTTTTTTGCTTGCGACCAGCCCTTTTTTGTTTTATCGTCAGTTGTTGGTGCAATCTTTTAAATGTCGCGTTGTTAAACAACTCGAAAATGTTTTAATAAATTTTAAAACCGTGTGAAATTTAGTATATTAAAAATGTTTGCTATTTATATTTGGGTTTTTATCGCATTAGGTTTTAATGTATGTATGTGTTTTGAGAGTACTTGGTACAGTTTTCATAGTGAGTTAAACGATGCCAGTAGAGAAGGTAAGTGATTTTATTAACTGACATTTAATTTATTCTTATTTAATTTTTATTAATTTTTAATTAAAATGTGCTCATGTACGTTCTAAAGGAAAAAACGGCGCATATTTTAAAAGGAAAAATTTGATAATAAATGCCTTCAGTTCAAACTCGTTTTTATTCTCTGTTTTATTTATCGACACCTCGCACAAATTTATTGAAATATTATCGCCTATTTACTTATATGAATATGATATGTGTGTTCATATTATACTCAATGCCAGTTTGACTTATTGTTAGATATTTTAAATTGTAAATTTGGCAATATTATGAGATGCATTTTAAGTAATTAAGATGGTTGGCTATGATGGTATTTCTGAATTCCTCATAAAAAAGTCTTACATATTTTGATTCGTTCATTTGTTTGTTTAATACATTTATCTTCTATAGAAGGATATTTTCTTATTTATTTTTAAAAATGGGAAAAGCTTGCCTATATTTAAAAACAATGATGAAGAATTAATGGAATAATTTAGACCCATTACTGTACCATAGGTTTTCTAAATAATTTCTTGAATACTCTTTCTTACATAGATTATTATCCTTTCAGAATAATTAACAAAAATATTTTACTTTCGAATAATCAACATGGTTTCTTAGACAAGAAATCAACAAGTACATCCATTCATTCATTTTGTATTATATTATTAAATATATTGAAGTATGTGAATACCTTGTAGGAATCTCTTGTGATTTGAATAAGTCATTTGACTGATTTCGCTATATCTTTTTGAAATTCCTGACATTCTACTAAATTTGGTAAAAGGTTTTCTTGAAAACCGACGACAACATGTATCAATAAATAATTTACCATCAGTTAGCAAAAATGTCGATATTGTGCCACAGGGAAAGTGCCACAGGGTTCAATCTTGGGTCCCTTATTCTTAATATGTGAATTATTAAGTATGAAATAATGGTTTAACTAAAACTATATTTTTAAGCACTGCAAAAACCAAGGTCAAGCGCTTTCATAATAGACAGAACACATCTAAGAACATTGTTTCAGATATTAATACTTCAATAATTTTTAGTGAAAATAGTGTTAAATTCTTCAGTTTTACCACTGAGTTGGCAAATATGGTGTTTTAACTTAATTTCCAAACTTAATTTTATATCTTATCAAGTAAAGAAATCTAAAAAACTGGACCCACGCTATAGTATATATTTTTGAGCCTCATCAGCATATTCAGGTGTTGTATTATTACCTGAAAAAGGGTGTATCTTAGGGATGTCGCCTAGAGAAACGCGTAAAAATATTTTTATATTTTAACACCACCTTCACTATGTATTTTCGGAATGTGTCTCTATGTGTATATGAATAATAGAAAATATATCCGTAGAAATGTAATTCACACTTCATATACTAGAGGGGCAAAGAACTCAGATACCATTATATCGTATTAGTGTTGCTTATAACTTACCTAACTGCATAAGATTGAAAATGTTTTTAAATTACCTAGTCGTATAAAATACTGTTTAAATTAAGAATATTTAAAACAAAATTAAAATTGTTTTTTTTTGAAAAAAAAAAAATGTTATCAGAAGATAGAAAAAAAATTAAAAACATAGAAAACGTTATTCCCAATATAGTTACTCAAGGATCTCCGATCCCAAAGACCAGGAAATATTCCTGGAGAACTTATAAAATATGGAACAGACAAACTATACCATTCACTGAGAGACCTTTTCCAAAGATGTATGAGTAGATCAAAAGTACCAGAAGAGTGGAAGGTATCATATGTATCCACAATTCTTAAGAAAGGGGATAAAAGTGAGTGTGACAATTACCGAGGAATATCTGTTACAAATTCCATCCGCAGAATATATGGGAATATATTAAAAAGCCGTATGGAGAATGAATATCGTGAAATGGAGGCAGAAGAACAGGCTGGTTTCAGAGCAGGAAGATCCACAATCGATCACTTATATACAGTCACACAAATCTTGGAGAAGAAGATAGCATTTAACCAAGAAGTACAACTACTATATGTGGATTTAAAAAAAGCATATGACAGCATTCCTCTGGTAAAACTCTGGGAAACTTTACAAAACACTAATATAAATGTAGAATTAATAAAGACTGTAAAGTCTCTGTATGATAATACCAGATCTAGAATAAAAATAGGAAACAATATAACAACGGGATTTATAGTAACTAAGGGACTTAAACAAGGATGCTGCCTATCTCCTACACTATTTAAGATATATCTAGAACGCGCATTGACGCGGAAAAGAAAATGTCACAATATGGGCATACCAATAGATGATACATCAACACTATACACATTATCCTTTGCGGATGACCAAGTTGTTATTGCGCAAGATATCGATGATATGGAATATATGACACGCAAACTTATCGAGGAGTATGAAAAATGGGGTTTAGAAGTTAATGTGAAGAGAACGGAGTACATGTGTATTGGAGGAACACATGTATTCCGAAACAATCAAGAAGGAGAGCAATTACAATGTTGAACAGCATTCGATGGGATGAACAAATAACAAAAGAAAATAAAAGAAGAATATATAATTCAATAATTAAAAGTATAGTAACCTATAGTTGTGAAGTATGGCCAATAAAAGGAAGAACAGAAATAATGATAAGAACCACAGAAATGGACTTCTGGGGGAGATCAGTTGGAAAATCAATGAGAGAAAGGATAACAAATGAGAGAATAAGAAATATGATGGGAATAACACATGACATTGTAGATAATATGAGAAGCAAACAACTCATATGGTACGGGCATGTTCAGCGAATGCCAAATGACAGAATACCCAAAAAAATTCTAAACTGGAAACCACAAGGAAGAAGAAGGCGAGGAAGACCACGAAAAAGCTGGAGAGAGGGCATTGATAATGAAATTCGGGAGAGAGGTCTGGACGAGGACATGTGGAGAAATAGAGAGGAATGGAGATTGGGAATCCGAAGACGGCGAAGGACGTTATTAATCGATATGATGATAATGAACTTGTTTTTTACTGAACGATATTTGTACAAGATTGATGTCTACATATTTTACTACTAAAAATGTTATTAAGAAAGTTATAGATTTTAGATTAGAAATTGAATCAGGTTATGGGTAGATGTCTTTGTCTTAGAACGTATACATATTATCACAATATATATATATTATTGATTCTTATAAGTGGGTGTTGATTCTATTTCATATTTATTTTGTCTATGAATTAATGTGAATTTATAAATGTTTGTGATATCTTGGAATAAATAAACAAAAATAAAATTGCCACAATAGCAGTTATATTAAACATTAGGGAATACCTACATTTATATCAATTTTAATTTTTTTAGAACTTGTTGTGACTAATGTGACCACTGACAAAGACTTTAAAGTAGACTATAAAGTGAAGAAATGGACGAGTCTCTCGGTTGGTCCTATTTGTTATTCAGTTGGCGTGATGGATACAGGACTAGCTATATTATTTTCCACTTTAAGTTCAGACAGAAGTAAATTTAATTTTAAAACACAGGTAAAAGGTAAGACTGATAAATTTTTACAACTAAAAATCATTGAAGCTTCTACATTTCTAAAAAGTTAAATTTAAAAATTATTATTGAATAATATGAATAGCCTGGGAGAGGGTTGGAATCTTTGAAGCAGAAATAAAAACAGAAGACCAGTTTTCCAGTAAGACCGAAATATTACACATTATTCAACGCGAACTTTCGCCAACGAAGATGGCATCATTAGGATTTGATTAAAATGGGTTTTACTTATTTCCTAATTCTGCTAATTTAGTTGACGAAACGTGCGTCGAGTAATATATAATATTTTGCGGCTCATGGAGAACTGGTGCCCCCATTTTATTGAATAATAAATGGTGTTGGAAGTTTATGTGTTGCATCGTTGATTAATTACATATAATAATTATATTTAATACTATAGTTTAGCTGATTTTGTACTATTTGTTGGCATTTTCTGTTCCGCAGATTTGAATAAAAAAATTCTCGATGTTGTATTACTGAAAATTAGGAAGGAAGGCCAAATAGAAATTGTATTAATCGTATCATTTCAAGAGGAACTTCATTTGGCGTTATACAGAATTAGAGAAGATGAATTGGTAAGAAAAATATGTATGT
The DNA here is from genome assembly GCA_037954035.1 of Rosalia funebris. NCBI lineage: Eukaryota > Metazoa > Arthropoda > Insecta > Coleoptera > Cerambycidae > Rosalia > Rosalia funebris. Next base: position 13,138,123 of record JAZFAV010000002.1, on the reverse strand, counting down.
TACTATTTACACAGTCTTAATTAAATATCTCATACTCGTAAGGGCATAATTTTCACAAAAATTGAGAAAGTATACTCGATTATAATTATTTTGATGTATCTATAGTGATTAGCCTAACTTCCCACGCGTCAAAAATCTTAACCAGAATAGTGCAGAAGAGGATGGAAAATAGAGCGGAGGAAATACTAGGAGAAGACCAATTCGGGTTTAGGCGAAATAGGGGAACTCGCAAAGCTATTCTGGCGCTAAGAGTAATGTTAGAGAAAACAATAGGAAAAGAAAAGAACGCTTATATAGGATTTGTAGATTTAGAAAAAGCTTTTGATAATATAAGATGGGAAAAAATGTTCGAGATACTAAAGAGCGCGGGAATGAAGTATAGAGATAGGAGAATAGTACACAATCTACACAAAGAGCAAACTGCTGTTATAGAAGTAGAAGGGGAAAGAAGGGAAGTAGGTATTAGGAAAGGAGTAAGACAAGGATGTACGCTATCACCACTAATTTTTAATCTGTACATCGAAGAGGCGATTAATGTCGTAAAAGATAGAGTGGATTTCGGGATTAATGTACAGGGACAGAAACTAAAAATGCTAAGATTCGCGGATGATATAGCAATATTAGCACCTAGTAAAGAGGAATTGGAATCAGCGTTGAACAAAATGGAGGCAGTGTTGACAGAGGAATACGAAATGAGGGTGAATAAAAACAAAACTAAAGTGTTAGTGTGCAGAGGGCGCGAGAGAAGAGCAAAAACGAAAGTACAAATAATAATGAAATATTGGAGGAAGTTAAAGACTTATTTAGGAAGTAAAATAAATTGGGATGGAAGAAGCGATAAAGATATAAAACAGAGAATAGCGCAGGGTCGAGTAGCTTTTAACAAAAAGAAAGCACTTTTATGCTCGGGGGTAATAAACTTAGAAACAAGGAAGAGATTTTTGAAAACGTATGTATGGAGCACGGCACTATACGGTTGTGAAACCTGGACGGTAGGGGAAGCAAGTAGGAAGAAATTAGAAGCTTTTGAGATGTGGTGTTACCAAAGAATGATGAAAATACCGTGGACTGATAGGGTTAGAAACGAAGAAGTATTAGAGAAAGTCGGCGAGAAAAGAAGTATGTGGAAAACATAAAGAAGAGAAGAGATAGAATGGTAGGTCACTTGGTGAGACATGGGGGAATAGTCCGCGATATTTTGGAGGCAAAAATAGGAGTGAAAAAAGGCAGAGGTAGGCCTAGATTAGACTACTGCTCGCAAATAGTAAGGGATGTAGGTTGTAGCACAATTAGCGAAATACGTAGGTTAGCACAAGATAGGAGAAGCTGGAGGTTAGCATCCAACCAGCCTTAGGACTGATGACCTCATGATGATGATGATATTTTTTTATTCAAGTTGTAGATTACTCAAAAATTTGAAATTATTTTCCTAAATATTATTAAATTATTAAATCCTATGTATCTTACTGTAAATTTATTTTGTGAATCTACGAATTTAATGTTTAACAGCTCATTTAAGTATACAGTTAGTTATTCATAATTAATTATGAACCGTTACGAAAAATCCTGAGCTGTAAGTAAAAATAGTAATTACTAATATAAATTTATAATAAACATATAGTCTTTAAATTATAATTTAATTATTGTAATAATTTTTTACACGGTAGAAAAATATAAGATAACATTAATATAGTTAGTTTTTTCTAGATTATTTCTTGTTAATTAAATAACATCGTTTTCTTAAAATTACAAAATCCCACATTGTGATAAATAAATATCAAAGTATCAAAGGTTCACTGATTTATATAAATTTTTTATATAAATTTTTAGAGTGGGAATTTTGGAAAACTATTGATCGGTTTAGATTTCTGTATGTCTAATGACGAAAATGTTTTCTTTTAATTTTATAAAAATGATTTCTTATCTGTAAATAACAGTGTGGTAGTAAATTGTATTTCAGGCTGTCGTATGTTTGAGTAATCTATACATCGGTATCACCGGCAATAAGAAGGCTGATCAAGCAGCCAAATATGCTCTAGAGTCTATCTGCCTGTGATAGAAGTCCAATTTTGCAAAATCTAAAAAAATATTTTGAAGCAAACAGTTATAAATAAATATTGCAAAGTATTGGGACCCACTAAATGCTGGAAGCAATTGACCACAAGTAGTCAAGGCACTTAAAACTTAAAAAAAACATACATTTTCCTTATTTTCTAACTTGATGCCTATGTCTAAAATTTGATTAACTTACACGTAAAATAGTCAATTATATAATATCCTAAATATATCTCAATAAACAAAGATTTATGGGATACATAAAGATTTTAATCTTGACATTTCTCGTTTCAATTTTATATTATCGTTTCGATATTTTCCTTATAAATATGACATTATATTTGAATATAAGATGTTATTATTTCTTATTTTTTAATTTTAGGAGTCACTTTTGGTTATACCAGTTCAACAGCCTGTCATTCATATGAACGCTTTCCAAATCAAAGACAAGAATCTGTTGTTAGTGGCAAACAATTCAACTGTGGTCAACCTGTATCAGTTTGGTGTAACTGGAACGAGTCTAACTTACTGGTACGGCGATATACATTTTCGTATATGAATATTGTACAGTGCTTTTGTAAAGTAATGAATAAATTCGTTAAGAATTCAAGTAATAACTTTTGTAAAAATCTCTGAGATTCGTCAAATTTGCTATATACTTTTGATTTTTAAGTATTCCCATAAAATGTAATCTAGAGGTGTCAAATCTAGCTATATAGCTGACCTCTCAAGTTATTAGTGCAGGAATAAGGTCGATTCGAAGAAAATTCAAATGTGTTGCACCAAAGAAATAGGAATCCAGAATTCTTCACTCGACTATACTGCATCACACATTCACTTTCTGGGGACTTTGAGTGTGACACTCCATCATTCATCGGAGATTTTTAGTAGCTCAATAAAGGCAGGTTTGCGCATTAACATGACCGATCGAAACCAAAGGCAGGCCTCGTCAGAAAAAAAAATTGAATTTTTACGAAATTAGTAATACTGCATTACTAAGACATATTAGTAACAAGCTTTGAGCTGTTTTTTTTTTCTGATGGTGAGGGTCGATCAGTTTTAGTAAGATCACGAACGTGCCCAAATTAGCGGTATTTAGACTCAACATTGCTTATTATGCTTTCGCTAATGGGTTGCTGATCAGGATGAGTTCCATTGAACAATTCAACTACTTCTCTTTGGATGCGCATCCTGTCTCCAAATTCGATCATAGAAAGAATTCAATTCTTCCTCTTTCAGTTAATTTAATTACTTCTTGCAAAATGACAAAGTATCGGTGATCTAATACGTTCTACACGATTCACCCTGTGATATATTAATTTTATTAAAAGAAATGTGCAACTAAAAATAATATTTTATTGGTCCGAGGGTTTCCAAAAGTAATTCCTTGAATTTATTTTATGAATTTACTCATTACTTTAGAAAAGCACTATATATTTTCTACATACCGTAAAAATCTTTCAAAAATTGATATGCGAATAATGTTTGCCTTTGTTTTTATTACTATTTATTGCAAATAATGATTAAAATAGTATTACAATAAAATCTTTAAAAACTCGAATCATTGTGATTTCCAAATATGTACTGTTATTATATGTTTTTATGGCAGGATCATACAAGTAGATTAACAAGTTTATCAATTATGTTTGTCAACCTCATCATTCTTGATTTATTTGATCTATACTTAAGATAAAGAATTAATATAAGTAATTAATTAGTACAAAAAATTAATTCAAATAATTACTTGAATTTAACTTTCGGTTCTGGAATTTGTTGTTATAAATAGTTTACTCCATTATGTTTTAAAATTTATGTTGAGCGCCCAATATTTTTCATAATACAAGGTGTTTGTTCTGGCTAAACATTATTAATGCTGAAGTGATTTCGAAAAAAGAATGTGAAGTACAAAACAAAATTATAATTCTCATTATCGCTTTTTTCATTAAATATGTTTGATCAGTTATTCCGTTCAAAAATTCAATAATATTTTCACTTCACTATACTTTGAAAATATTTTTTTAGGTCATATCCAATATTGTTTTGTCGAAAATGTCATTGATTCAGCATATTTTGAAATGTTAACATTATCAATTATAGAAATAGTTGGTAGCAGCTTGAATATTCACATCATAGACTCTCAGGGGAACTGTGCTTCTAGATTTCTCCACAAAATATGCAAGCACGAGCGCACTTTTCTAACATCACACTACTTTTTGAACTAATCTTAAATCACTGCATACCTTTGCATAGCTATTTTTAGTAAAATGGGTAAAATGGTAAGCAGACAACTTTTACAATGGTTTTAATATAAATCTAATCTACTTTAATACAATTTTTACTAAAAGGACTGCAAATACAACTATAAAACATCAGATGATTGCAAAGATTCAATTTTTAACGAAGTTTTGATGTTTAAACTTTATTTTATTTGATTACTATATCAGAGAAAAGCAAAAAAAAAATTACCCATGAACTGTAAGTCACTTTTAAGGTTTCGAGTTGTTAGGAAACCTCAGCCTTAACAGACTTCAAACTGGGATTTCCCAAACTGCATTCTCAACCTTAAACTTATAACTTACAGTTCATTCAGACCAATGTACTATTCATGTATTTATTTTTAATACAGTTATGTCAGTAATACTTTATAAACCTGCTACAAAGGATAGCGTCTACTGACTTTAATGTTTGCTCTCAGTATGTATAGGGTGTCTCACTTAAAACTATAGGATTTGAACTTCGCGCTATTTGTGTTCCATCAAAGGTAGGGGGTCAAATTTAACGACTATCATTTACAAATATATGACGTCGATATGCCTGTCATAGCATTACCAGCTCATTTTCGAAGAAGTACGGTCTAATTACTCAAAAATGGGCACCAAACTGTGGATCTCTCTAGACTTCTCTTTTTGTGAACAGTATGTGGATTTTCAGCACTCAAAATTCGACTATCTTGTTTGCTGACGTATCCGTCAACATGAAAATGTGCGTCACCGCTGAACAGAACTTTGTTGCAAAAATTAGCATCACTTTTTTTCTTTTCTAACACCATTGAACAAATGTACAACGTTGTAAATGGTCTACAACTTTTAGTTGTGTGTTAACTGAATCTTGTATGCTGACAGATGCTTTAAAATCAGTTACGTGGTGGCTCTTGACAGATTCAATTATTGTGCACGACGTCGAATTGATGTGTTTGGATATTCCCGTACAGTTTTTCCCACTGTATCAATATTTTTTTCTGACCGATCACGAAGAGAACGTATTGGTGTTGCCTTATCAATAACAGAACCCGTTTCTTCAAATTTCTTGACTATGTTACGAATTGCTAACTCTATAGGCGCTTAATATTGTCTTAATTTTGTGCGAATATTTCTTAACGCAATTGTAAATAATCGTTAAAATTCATAAAACAGTTGTACATAAACTATTCGGTTTTGAACTGCTAATCACGGCATATTGATGTCGTATGGTTTGTAGATAACAGTCGTTAAATATTGACGCCCTATCTTTGACAGAACACAAATAGCGATAGTTCCAACTCAATCACCCTATATTTGTATTTATTTCCAGGGTTCTACAACCTCTAGAACTATCCAGCCCTACAGAATCTTCCACATTCAGTAACTTTGAGTACGACTATTACCTATCACTAACACAAAGAACCACGGACACCCTTCTGGTTTACAAATTTCACGAACATCAATTTTTGCCGTATAAAGAATTGACAAGCAAGAGAATAAGTTCCGTGGTTTCCTTCGAAATAGGCTTCAAATCCTTTTTGGCAGTAGATGGTTTATATGCCGGTATTTACCAGTTTACGAGAAATGGCCTAGTTAAAGAAGCAATTGCAAATTCTAATCTGGATGGTGTTGCTTATTGGCTGCCTATTCCAGCAACCACGTATCGGGATGAGGTTATCCTTTTTGCGCAGAGGGTCCTGGATTATGGCAGTCATACAGGAAACGTTATCGATATTATAACGTACAACGGTGGTACGTAGCGATGAAATGTATAGTGTCATTCATTTGTACTGATTTTCATGATTATTTGTAAATTTGTATATGTAATCTTCCCTAATTGAATGCCTTTAGAAGAAGAACAGATCATTATACCGATGATTATCATGTAATTCAAATAATAGTCCATTCCATGCAACCATACGCGTAGAAAAAAGTAAGTAGTAGGCATTGCGATGATTTCGCCCGGGAAAATTTTGATGAGCGTGGGAACTTCTTGAACCTTTGTCGGCATACATCGAAGCAACCATCAGACAGGTGTCAGTTAATTAGACAGTCTCAGGTATAATCTTGAGGTAATCTACAAATACAACTGCTTTTTCTTTATAGCTTCGTACCACTTTTGTTTCTAATGGAAGGGATTGGTTGTTCAAGTGCTTAAAATTTTTTAGTTCATTTCAACGAATACTCATTTGCCTCGTTTGGGGTGGCGTTTCTAAGATACTCTCAAATTCCTTCATTTTAAGTTCGAGTTAGTCCTTAAGTTCATTAGAGGCTTTGTTAAGTTTTCCTTTGTGTTACTCAGATTATTATTAAATATTTTTGTTTTATATTGACGTTCAAAAAATCGGATATAACTTACCAGGCGGCATTTTGAATCGCTTTAGTAAAATTTCTACAGCAATATCTATGTCGTTTTCTAATTTACGAAAAGTAGCCTCGTAAGTGATTAAATTTACCACGTAATGAATGTTTTAATCTATGAAAACAGTTAGGGAAAGTAACATCTGGAAAATAAAAGTTTTGACTTGTTCCAAGTCAAAATACAGCTCCGCAGTACTAGTATACTAATACTACAGAATTACAGCTGTCCTCTAAAATCATTGGAGGGAAATCTAAGCAATAATCTAGTTTCTTCTGTATTTTATAGGGTCTTTCAAAAGGAGTTCTCGAAATTTGTTAGGTTATAGCGGCTATGTTGTTAAATCAACATGTGTCAAATTTGTTGTGAATTGTTGAGTAGTGTGTGACAAATCACCGTGGAAGGTTATAGTGTTCAAGAACTTGTGCAAATCATCAAATTTTATTTGATATTTATTTATCATCCTAGAAACGTTCCCCGCATTACGTAATTTTTATCCTCGTCACAACCATCTCGCCGAGTCGACTGTTTGACGTCTGGTGGTCAAATTCGATTCAGTCGGTTTGATAAATAATCAGTCAACACCCGTACGTCACCAAAACGCAAGGTCTGCTGAAAACATCGCTGCTGTGCGTGAGAGTGTACGTGAAAACCCGAGGCAGTCAATTTCTCGTCGTTCACAAGAACTTGGCTTTCCTGCGACTTGAACTTGGCGAATTTTGCGTCGGGATTTGGGCCTGCACCCCTATAAAATTCAACTGACCCAGGAACTTAAAGCAAACGACCATAGATAACATACATAGTGTGTTCACTGATTGGACACTGGAGCAGTTGGAATTTGACCCAAATTTAGCCAATAAAATCATCTTTAGTGACGAGGCCCATTTTTGGATGAATGGATATGTGAACAAGCAAAATTGTTCACATATCCGGGACGATACCAATCCAGACGAGATCCACCAGCACCAAATTCATCCCGAGAAAGTCACTGTTTGGTGCGGATTTTGGTCTGGCAAAATCATCAGGTCATACTTCTTCCAAAACGAAACTGGCATTGCCATAACCGTCAACGGCGAACGCTTCAGATTGATGATAAGCAACTTCTTGTGGCCTAAACTAGATGATATGGATACCAACGACATGTGATTCCAACAGGATGGCGCTACGTGTTATACAGCGCATGCCACAATGGACATTTTGCACGAGCGATTTGAGAGCATGGTTACCTCGCGCAGCCGCGATGTAAACTGGCCACTGAGATCGTGCGATTTAACGCCTTTAGACTTCTTCCTTTGGGTCTATCTTAAATCGCAGGTTCATGCGAATAAACTGCAAACGATTGATGCCTTCAAAGTCAACATAACCAACGCCATCCAGCAAATGCCAGTTTTATGCGACAAAGTTATCGAAGATTGTACCTCCCGAATACGTGCCACCAGACAAAGCTGCAATGGACATTTGACCGACGTTATTTTTTGACGTTACTTAATGCCATAAAATGCCATTCAAATAAAAAAAAAATAGTGGATATCTGAGACACAACTTATTTGCTTTATTTACATTTAAAAATCGAGCGTCCTTATTGAAAGACCCTTTAGATAATAAGACGATAATATTCCATCGCAATATTATATTCCCAGTAATAATTTTAGAGCATTGAAACTTGAAAGTTTTTGTCATTAACTAGATAAATATCACTTACAGAGAAATGCAACATTAATTTATCAGTGTTATCGATGTACAAAAATTAATAAATAATCAGTATTTGTCTGTGAAATATGATAATAATAGATGAAAAGACCACGAAGTGCTGCACACTGGGGCAGAATGTCTTCAAAGTTGGCATTAAATATTTAAGATTATATTCCTATGTTTCACATTTGTTTGCATATTTATAATTTTATATAATTAAAACACATTTACAATATATTAACATATACAATATATTGAATATTGATTTACAAGTACATGAATATAAATCTTTGTTAATTGAAATGTTTTAATCACGCTGCAAACCATTTGGATTCGGATGAATCGATAACATCGGGGTCTTTAGATTCATTCAAGGTCTCGAGCTCATCATTTTCATCCATATTACTTTCATTAACACCAGTTTGTAAATATGGAGATTTTAACATTAATAACACTTCTGTGGGAAGGCTGTATGTACCCATTTTATTTTGCGTTTACTAGTGATAGTAGTAGTAGTAGTAGTAATGACTAATACATTTGTTTCAAAATTATTAAAACCTTTTTAATATGTTCCTTTTTACGATTATTTAGGTAAGTTTGAGGAACATGAGGATATACTATGTTCCTACTTTGGAGAACTTCACAATTCTTTAGATTGCCTAGCCCACGACAAGGGTATAATAGGATCAAGTTACGTATCCGTAGATGATAAGCTAGCCCTAATTGTACCTAATATAACAGACTTTTCTCACCTGTTTATCATACATTCCGCCATAAGGCAAGTGCCAGACCCAAAAAAGAAGACAATTAAAGAATTGATCGGTATAAAGAGAAATCTAGAGGTAAGGAAGTGAGTTATATTGCAATATAATTTACATGAAATATTTTGTGCGCTTTGTAGTAAGTGTACAGAAAATTGTTTTGATTTTTTAGGAAATGATTCTAACACAAAGCAAAAAGTACGAAGAACTTAAAAATCTGTACAAACCACCCCAAAAGGTTCAGAGGCCTGCTTATGCTTCACAAAAAGAAACACCAAACAATAGACTTCTTGGTGATAGTCAAACCAAGGATTTATTCCAGTTAAACGAAAAGATTGAGGAAATTGGATTGAAGATCAAGGAGGTGAAGGAAAGAGTGAGGAAAATAGTTGAAAATGAAAGTCGAAAAGAATTTAATACTATTATAATCAACGGCAGATTAGAACTGGAAGGAGAAGGTAAATTTATAGCAGTTGAAGTTGATAAAATCAAAGGCTCTCCTGCAACAGAACTCCTAAAGGACATAGCCAGGTAGTTAACTATTGCATTTTTATATAACCGTAGAAGGATTATAAATATTTCTTTTTAAATTTAGGAAAGACTCTTCGAGAAAAATATCAGGTCGGAAAACATTTACGGATTTGGAAATTGATAAGATTTCGTTCGAAAAAGTAAATGATATAAACGCCAACGAAATAGTTTCAAAAGAAGATTCAGTTATATTTTTAAATGGAAATATAACATTTAAAAGCCCTGTGAATATCCAAAATGTTCGCCTACGTACTGGAAAAGTTAATAACATACTACTAGAGGAAGAAGTAGTAGATGTTGGGAGAAGACAAGATGGTAACGATTTTCTTATTCCTACTTAAACATTATTTTATCTACGACTGCTTGCATACTGAAATATGTTAATTATGTTCGATTTTATGGCGTATCATATAACACTATATATTTCATGTAAGGATGAGATACGGTGTTCTGTTCTTGAATAGTCGAGTGTCATTTCGTGGTGGCAAAATTCACATGGTAATTGGATGTATCGAAATGTATTAAAATTTAATTTTCATTGTAATTATTCGTAGTGCCAACGGATATAGTTCTAATTGTTTCTTTTCAAAATTTTTGTTATTGTAATTCCTATTCTGTATTTTATTTTTATGAATTATTTAGTACTTAATTGCCAGTAATTCTTCATTTCCAGAGTCACAAGCACAATTCCTTTTACAATATGACAGGGCTGAATAAATTTAGATTTTGTTTAACTATAATCAAACAGAACATTATCAATTCATATAATCATATAATTTATGATCGTATACTTAAAATTATATGACCATCAGATCATATAATTTTTGTACCATTCAGAAAGAACTTATGAGATAATTTCAGTACATTCTCCTGAAATATAGGCAATACTTAATTCAATAATTAATTTAATGCTTCCTAAATTTTAGGGAAATGTATCGAAGAAAGAAAAAAGATAAACAGTTTTAAAGCCTCAAAACTGACTTTTCCGCACGTAGAAGATCTCTATCTCGAAAATGAGTGGCCGAGAGAAAATAAACCAACACAGAAATGCAGAATATGTGTTTTATGCGACAGTTTTACTTTTTTCAAATAGTTCACCATCGTGATTTCTCATGACCCATGGACAGGGTGCGGTGTGTCCTATTCACCTCAAACTCAATAGATGTCGTCTGGTAGACATCCTTAATCAGAATCAGTCGAAACCCGATCGATCTGACACGATTTAATTGAGTGATCGTGCTAAATAATTTCTCAAATAGTCCACCATTGTACTTTTTCATGACCCATGTACATGGTAGAGTGTGTTCTGTCCATCTCAAAATAAATAGGTGTGGTCTGGGATACGTTCCCAATCAAAATCAGTCAAAACCCAATCGATCCGACACGATTTAGTTGAGTTATCGTGCTAACAAGAATAAATACCGACGACAACGACAACGACAACGACAACGACAATGACACTCACGTACAGCAAACATTTTTTAAGAACCATTTCTTGTTAGTTTTTATGCCGAAAAACGAAAAATAAATCCAAGAAAAATTAAATTTTTCTTTACACGATTACATTACTTTTCCGCGTATAGTGGAGTGCGGAAAAGTAAAATTAATCATTCAGCAATGTTCACTGAATGAAAAGTCGAACGGGAATGGAACTGAATTTTCCTAAATGGGCTTTTCTATTCATAAATATTAAGATAAGATCTTTTATCAGCCTAATAATTGTAAACTCAATCTATAATTATATTAAATTTAAAATTTGTAGTGCACTTCTCTAATGTATGAAAGTAGGAATACTATATCACTATTTATCAATATGTATTCTCCATCAAACCTTACTTACTTTGGCTACATTACCAGTAAACTAAGGAAAGCAATAAATCTTGGTGGTTAAACTAACTTTCTCTGTTTTTAAAAAGATTATTTAAAATACAAAATGAATATAATTTAATGCAAGTACATAAACCTATTTGTGAGCAGTCGTGGATATATAGTTTTGTACAAATATGTAATTGGCGACTTAGTAGTTCCAGACCTCATAATGTATTTTACACATCCTGTCTTTATAATGCCAATTATCCTATTTATAATATAAATAATTAGTGCACTGTTGTAGATAATTTGGAATTCAAAAGAGTGAAAGTTGACTACTTTCAAGCAGATACAATTAACAGTTTGAATTTAGATTCCAAAAAAGACAATTCTTCTGAATTTAAAGTAAATGTGGGGTTGGAGGACAAATTAAGAACTGTCATTATTCCACAAAATGTATCAGTATCTAAAATTAATGGTGAAGATTTTCAAGATTTTATCAGACAATTGTGCTTGGTTCATATTAAATGTAACTTTCCCGATCATGTCAAAATTAAAGGGGTTAGTCAAAAATTATTTTGATTTACAACTATACATGCTATTTTCGTTTTAGAATATATTTGTAAGAAACTCAACGACTGCAAAATATTTGAATAACTTAAAGTTTCCCGAGGAATATGTTTTAAGGGATTCAGTCCATCATTTGGATATTACAGGTGAATCCTTCTTACCAAATATGTATAATGTAATCATTACAAGTTCGTTTTATATTTCAGGCGAAAAAACATTCAAAGGGTCCTTAACAGCCAAGGAAGTAAGATGTAAAGGAACAGTAAATGGTTTAGATACCAAACAACTTGTGACTTTGTCAACTAATCAGGAAATTTTTGGAAAAAATATTTTTGAAGATATTACAGTAAACGAAGCTTTAAATGTAATATTTTTTAACGCACACTGCTATATTATAATAATTATATCATTATTTGTAGGTAACTGGAAAAATCCTAGGGGAGCATATAGATAAGTTCCTTCCTAATCCTACGTTAGAAAATATTGACCACATCAAGTCAAATGTGGATTTTAAAAATTTGGAAGTGGAAGGAAATATTATAGTGGAAGACAATTTTAATGGAGACAATTTAGAAATGCTGCTAGGAGATTTAGTATACAAGGCAAACTTTTGCTTAATTACTTCAGTTTCAAATCTTAACAATGTTTTCATTGTTATCATTCATATCGTGGTGTGTCTAGATTTAGTTCTATCATAATTAATCTCTATTTTAGGATGAAGAGTTCGCAAATATTACATCTCACAAATATTTTCCGGAAGGGTTAACTATACACAACAACCTCGAAATTAAATCGAATGTTATTAATCGCATCAACCTCACCTCCTTTGTGACAAAAGACACAGACCAAGTTCTTGATATTAGCTTCTTAAAGGGCGATGTTACTTTTGACAACCTTTTAATAAACGGAACTTATGGTGGGACCAACATTACTCAACTGGATCGAGATTTGGTGAGACTGACTGGGGAGCAGTACATTTCATCAACATTGATTTTCTCCAAGGACCTGGAAGTGAAAAATTTTGAGATAACTGAAACATTAAACGACTTGACAGCTGATGAATATTTCTATACCGATGGCAATAGAGAGTTTGAGAATAACCTAGAATTTGAAGATATAGACGTGGATAATATCTTTGTAAAAGGCGATGTTAATGGAAATTTATCAGAGGTTGACTTAAATGACTTTAGTGACAGGTATTTAAGTTATAGCAAAGATCAAGTCATAGATGTTCCATATTTCATAAAACACTCTGTTGTGGATAACCTAAATGTCGACTATGTCAATAACAATAGCTATGAAGGTTTATTTAGTACTGGACAGTTGTCGAAGGTTTTGGAAAATGGCCAGTTAAAAATTGAAAGTAAGTAGGTGAAGAAATGTCTATCGACTAAATTGAAGTAATGTTTTTATATAACTGCTATGCATGCACTATGATGGAAAAACGTTTTTATATATCATCATTATATTTGAACTATGTGAGTATTAAGCTATGTTGTGTGCTATCAATTGTTAATACAAAAATACGGCCACTGTAGCTGCATTGGTCAGTTATTATTTTTATTTTAACTCCATTGAATAGCATCTTACTTCTCTTTAACTTAATCTCTTTAATTTTATCTGTCCTAGGGGTACAATAAGCGTATCTTCTGACAAAATAAAGAAGCGACATGAAGAGTATTATACCAGTGTACAATCTCTATTCTTAAGCTAATCAACTGTAACTAACTAGCCATCTAACATGAGTTTATGTACAAGTTTATACATGTAATATGTGTAAGATGCTTGACTCTAATCATATCTTCTAATGAGGCCTCCAGGTATAAATCTTTTTATCCTACGTACTTCACTGACATTGATTAAAAACTTGTTGGCGAGTATGTTGAGATGATTCACAAGTCTGGCACCATATTTCGCACTATATATTTTGATAACATCTTCGATCGAGGACACCTACAGATCACGTGTTATTACCAAGTTTGGAACATAGTGCGACGTAACACTTTATATTGGAAACGTAATATTTTTATGTTGGATTTAACTGCTGTACCCCAGATTTGGATGCCGTATGTCCAAATCGGCTAGAGTATAGTCTTGTACAATAGTAATTTGTTTTCCAATGAGAGTTGAGGTTTCCTGTCGAGAAGCCAATATGTTTGCCTGAGCTTAAGATCAAGTTGAGTTCTTTTAGTAATGATGTGTTTATTCCATGGCAGCTTCCTATCAATATGCCTCTACAGGTGGACAAGTTAATCTGTTCAGAGTGAAGGTAATATATGCAAATTTGGATTCGTTCACACCATTTCGCCATTTTTTTAGCCCTGCTTAGATTTCTTCAAGTTAATTTAAAGGTTCTTATATGCTAGAATGGCATTTGTGTGGGAGGCTAATATTGCGGTGTCATCTTCAAGTGTAACAACTGTTGTTAATCTAGATGTAGGTAGATCAGCCGTATAGATTAAATAGAGTGTTGGTCTCAGCACACTTCCTTGGGACACACCAGATAGAATAGCATGTAGATATATGAATATATATGCACAGTCTTATTTCACCACAAAATGCCTATTGCTAAGATAAGTCATCAGTCATAAATATGTACCTTATTGTGGAACAATGTCTTGAATTCCTCCAATTATACTTTATGGGAAAGCGTTGGTAATATTATTAAAATTATAAATATATGATATAATGGAAAGTATCTTTCACTCAGATTGCCTCATTAGAAAGTATTTTTGTATTTATTTTCTAATATGCTAAATTTATTTCAAAAATATCGTCCTATTTATTCACGATACCTTGGTTTATTGTTGTATAATTCCAAACTTTAAGGCTATTGTTTCATTTAATGTTCACTTTGGTCGATCTGGTAGTATTATCACAGCCAAAAATATTCAGTTGGTTGAATAGTTTTTCAAGGCTAATTTTAGAGTCTTGGTTCATCAAACTGCAGCTCAGTTTAAGTTAACTAGAGAGAGCACAATATGTATTGCAAGTTAAATCTGTGATTTTTATCCATATAAAATCACGATCCATCAACCTCTCCAAATGTAGAAGAGAAAAAGTTTTGCTGCTCTAATGAACTTTAATCTTAGGAACTGGAAAATTTATCTCCACAACTTTATCTTCTGCGATGGAGGCCATTTCAAGCATGCGAGCGAATAGAGCCCTCATGTTGTCCATATACCCATATATTCTAAAAAAATATGATTATAACAGCGATATTGAGACACTACAAGGCACTTGTTTTTATGGAAGATAACCCTGATCACGAATAATATATCCGTTTTTTACTTTTCCGCACTACACTATACGCGGAAAAGTAATGTAATCGTGTAAAGAAAAAGTGAAGAAACAACATTTTTTTTGAGCTTATTTTTCGTTTCTCGGCCTAAAAACTAAAAGAAAATGTTTTTTAAAAAATGTTTACTGTGTGTGTGCTATTGTCGTCGGCATTTATTCTTGTTAGCACGACAACTCGACTAAATCGTGTCGAATCGATCGGGTTTTGACTGATTCAGATTGGGGATGTCTCCCAGATGACATCTATTGATTTTGAGGTGGATAAAACACACTCTATCATGTACATAGGTCATGAGAAAGTACAGTGGTGGACTATTTGAGAATTTTTTTTGTTAGCACGATCACTCAATTAAATCGTGTCGAATCGATCGGGTTTCGACTGATTCTGATTAGGGACGTCTACCAGACGACATCTATTGATTTTGAGGTGGATAGGACACACCCCCACCCTGTCCATGGGTCATGAGAAAGCACGATGGTGGACTATTTGAAAAAAGTAAAACTGTCGCATAAAACACATATTCTGCATTTATGTGTTGGTTTACTTTTTTTTTTTTGCCCACTCAATGTCGAGATAGAGATGTTCTACGCGCGGAAAAGTCCGTTTTAAGGTTTTAAAACTGTTTATTTTACAGTGAAATGCTACCAGTTTATAGCGTCCGTTTATAAACGATTTCAGTTAGATACTAGAGAGTAATTTTGGTGATCATGTAATAGTACTAGATCACCCTGCATTTGTCGGAAAATATGTATAGTTTATTTCATCGCTATTTGCCAAATAAATAGGCTCAGGTAGACTGTTCCGTTTACCGGCAAGATAAGAGAGTTTTTATTTGGCAAATAGCAATGAAATGAATAGTATGTTGACCATCTTATTCCCCAAGTTTAACTTGGTTGTTTTTCTCTGAGATCATCTGAAAAATTCCATCCAAGAAATTCACCAAGCTCCATTTCTTAGCTGAACTTTGCTGTTGCGACTAAATTTTGTGAGATAAATAAAATTTAGAAATTTGCAATTTTTAGCTCACGCTGAACATTTTTATTTATTATTCAATTCATTGTTGTACTTTGTGACTTTCCTCACCAACGTTTTGTTGTAGATCTATACGTTAATGGTTCTATTCACATTCAACAAATGAACGATCAGAAGATGGACGATCTATTGCCCAAAAATATTTTCATAGATGAAGATGGAAAAATGAGAAAGAATTTTTCAATGCAGGTAAACTTAAGCAATATATTAACTGTCAATAGTTTGTGTATAAGTTATGATACTACCAAAATGAAAATTTTAATAATATAAAATAATTGTTATAACTTTCGCACTTATTTATAAACGGATTTAAAAACTACGAAGTCTTTCACTTACAAGAGTGAGAAGCTCTTAGATATATCTCTTTAGTTATATTCCATTTGAACTAGATTTTCTCGTCAACTCAACATATATTAAAAACTGTTCACAATATACAAATACCAATCGACTTATAATAGCAAACAGAATAAGGTCATCTCATTCAAATATGCGGAAGCATTAATGTGGCCTACCTTTTAAGTATGTTTCAGTCCTATCGACGCTAGCGTGGGTAGTCGTGCGTATATTACCGTACTGCATTGTTGTAGCATGTGTATCATTTTGGTATCATAAAATATAAATTGACAAGACATGTGAAACTCTGGTGACAAAAAGTTAATAGCATGAAAATCGGTGTACTACTTGATAATAGTGAATCTGATATTCACAAAGAGTCTGGTGAAAGCGATAGAGACTGATATTCCTCAAAAATTGAGGTGACAAGTTGTGCTTTAGAAAAAGGGACAATACTTCTAGACTTATGTTATATGTTTCATTATTGTTACGTGGCTAACAATAATATCTTTGTTCTTAATTTTCGTTTAATTTGACATTATTTTTGTGGGCTTGTTTGATAGAAATGGCCTAAAGCATTTAGAAAATATACTGCAATTACGGTTAAACAATGTAAATAGCACGAATATATTACCAAAACATTAACATTCTATTATTATGTCTAGCTTTACTTTTCCTAATGTCATTTCAAAGAAAATATCTAAAATATCAAATATTCGACGACAATTATACCACTAATTGCCACCATCATTATGGTGGCATGGTGTAATCCAAGAAAAGTAACGCATAATATTGTTTAAACTTTAACAGAAACCGTAATTCTATTATGACCTTATTGAACTCACTTTCAATAGTAGGTATAGTTTATTTCATCGCTATTTGCCAAATAAAAAATCTCAAAACATACCGTGGCTTGTTTTTACGGCTAAGCTCATGTAGACTGTTCCGTTTATCGGCAAGGTAAGAGAGTTTTTTATTTGGCAAATAGCGATGAAATGAATAGTACTTTAAAATTCTCTCAATGAAATATATCTTACATTATTGATATCACGTGTGAAACATTTCATTTTTTAATAGGGTATAAAAATAAACTATACATTTTTTAGGGCGACATATATGTTGACACAATTGAAATAGAGAAATTAAGCAAGGTGAACTGGAACGAATACATTAAGCAGTTGGTATTCAAAGATGAAATTGATCCTGTGATAAAAGCATCGAAATTGCGATTCACGCAAGGAATCAAGGTTGAAAAGTTAATAGAGACTGAGAAACTCAATGATATATCAATAGAAAATATTTTCACCAAAGTGGGAAATCAAAATATAGTAGGCAACGTGACAATTAAGGGTGATGTTGTCTTTAAGGACAACATAGAAATTACTGAGGGCATAAATGAATTGAAAATCGATCCGATTCTGAAGTATTTCGGTATAACCAATGGGACTTACGTCATATCTGGTATGGTATTTTATTTATGATATTCATTTAAAGTTATCACTTTAATAACAATGTAATTTTTATAATATCGCATTTCTATGGAGAACTATTGTTGCAATGACTTCTATATAGAAAAACAGACAAATAGTAGCAAAATTATATTATGAATGAATGCATTGAAAGTATGATATATTCAGGCATTTTGTAATTTTCTTTATTTAATATATATTCTTATTTTAGGTGACACTATCTTTAAAAGACTCCCGCATATTTATAATTTGAGAACAAACGGATTTGTGAATGATAAAAATTCTTCTGACGTCTTATCACATCTGGTGTATACTGATGAGGATTCCGCTCTACATGGAGAAACTTCATTTGAAAATATTGTAAGATAAATTATTTGTACAACCAATTTATCAAAATCACCAAACATAGAGTATAACAAATATATTCAAATCTAGACTATATCTAAAAATTAAAATGCTTACATTACTCCTTGCTTATTTTGATCATAATTCGATTTCATTATGAAAATTACAATTGCTTTTTTAAATTGAACAATGTACTTACGCAAAAACTCTTTAAGATATAAGACATGATAAAGAAGTTCCATATAAAATTAATAATTTCACTGTTATATCATGCTTTAGAAATTGCAGATAAAGTAGATTAATTTTGTTTTTTAAAAATATACTCATGAATAGATTTAGAGTCCCTCCTTTCTTTTATTATGAAGTAAAAATGTTTAGTAAGTTTTTTTTACAATGTACGTCCGTTATTTTTTTATTACTAAATGACATCTCAGGTGATCTTTGATCGACAACTATAGAGATATATTTTAATTGTAGTTTAATTGAAATAATATGTTTCTTGAGATACTATAGATTCATTTCATTTTCTACAAAAGAAAATATGACGAATTGACTAATTGTAATTAAAAGATTACAGTTTCTTTCATTTTTATTTGATAACATGCTAAAAATAGTGATACATACAATATAAAAAAAATCGAGGATACAATACCTGTCCCTCCTCAGCACTATTTCTAATAGATTGCAATTATTGAATTAATTACTTCATTTTCTACAAAAGAGAATATGGCGAGTTTACTGATGAGACAAATTAGAAGAATTACAGCTTTTTGTATTTTAATTTAGCGACATGCTGAATATAGTTGTAAATTTTTGAGAAAACATAACCTGTCTCTCCTTAGTGATATGCCACACATATTGCAATTATTTAGACAACTCTTTCGTTTTTTACAACAGGAGATATGGTAGACTTACTGGTGTTATTTAAGAGATTACAGATTTTTCCATTTTTATTTAGCGACGTGCTGAATATGACCGTAATTTTTTGAATAAACATCACCTGTCTCTCCTCAACGCTATGTTTCATGGATTGTAGCTATTAATACAGTTCTTTAATTTTCTATAAAAGAAAATATTATAAACTGACTGATGATATTTAAAAGCTTACAGCTTTTTTCATTTTGATTTGGCAACAAGCTGAAAATAGGGGTAAATTTTTGAGAAAACATCACATCCCTCTCCTCAGCGCCTACGTTTCATATATTGTAATTATCAATAAAATTCTCTCGTTTTCTACAACAGAGAATATCACGACTTGAGTGAAGGTATTTAAAAAATTACAGCTATTTTCATTTTCATTTGGCGACATGCTGATATAGTAGTAAACTATTAAGAAAACTTCACCTGCCTCTCCTTCCTGATATGTCTCACATATTACAATTATCAATAAAATTCTTTAGTTTTCCATAAAATAAAATATTGTAAACTTACTAATGATATTTAAAAGACTGCATCTTTTTTCGTTTTCATTTGCCGACCTACTGAATATGGTGTAAATATTTGAAAAAAATCACCTGCTTCTCCTCAACGGTAGGTTTCATGGATTATAGCTATTAATACAGTTCTTTCATTTACTATAAAAGAAAATATTTCAAACTGATCGATGATATTTAAAAGTTTACAGCTTTTTTCATTTTGATTTGGCAACATGCTGAAGATAGGGGTAAATTTTTGAGAAAACATCACAACCGTCTTCTCAGCGCCTACGTTTCATATATTGTAATTATCAAGAAAATTCTCTCGTTTTCTACAACAGAAAATATCACGACTTGAGTGAAGATATTTAAAAAATTACACCTATTTTCATTTTCATTTGGAGACATGCTGATATAGTAGTAAACTATTAAGAATACTTCACCTGCCTCTCCTTACTGATATGTCTCACATATTACAATTATCAATAAAATTCTTTAGTTTTCCATAAAATAAAATATTGTAGACTTACTAATGATATTTAAAAGACTGCATCTTTTTTCGCTTTCATTTACCGACCTGCTGAATATGGTGTAAATATTTGAAAAACATCACCTGATTTTCCTCAACGCTATGTTTCATGGATTATAGCTATTAATACAGTTCTTTCATTTACTATAAAAGAAAATATTTCAAACTGATCGATGATATTTAAAAGTTTACAGCTTTTTTCATTTTGATTTGGCGACATGCAGAATGTAGGGATAAATTTTTGAGAAAACATCATCTGTCTCTCCTCAGCGCTACGTCTCAAACATTGCAATTATCAATAAAATTAATTTGTTTTCGATAACATGAAATATAGCGACTTAAATGAAGGTATTTAAAAAATTACAGCTTTTTTCATTTTCAATTGGCGACATGCTGAATTTGGTAGTAAATTTTTGAGAAAA
Organism: Rosalia funebris; assembly: GCA_037954035.1. NCBI lineage: Eukaryota > Metazoa > Arthropoda > Insecta > Coleoptera > Cerambycidae > Rosalia > Rosalia funebris. Next base: position 13,117,260 of record JAZFAV010000002.1, on the reverse strand, counting down.
CCACCTATTTCTCCTCAACGCTTTGTTTCACAGATTATAGTTATCGAGACTATATAGATTAAGAAAATATTACGAAATGATCGATGTTATTTAAAAGTTTACATGTTTCTTCATTTTGATTTGGTGGCGTACTGAAAGTAGGTGGAAGAAAAGTTTGATATTAAACCTTGCCCCTTTTAGAATAGAGGGAATAAAATAAAAGTTCATACCACGTATATAGACCAATGTTAATACAATATAGTCCAATTTTCGAAGAACATAATTCAAAATAACGATAGTTCTCTTAGTTGTACCGACATTGGTTCCATCTTTACCCTATACATATAGTAAAATATTGAGCTCCAATATTGCTCTTTAGCAAAAGAAAGATTCTTAAGGCATGATGCAACTATGTGAAAATTTATATCTATTACAGGTGAATTTTACTGGTAATTTAGCCGTTCAGAAAATAAACGATATAACTCTATCAGAAGTAATACCTCGTATCGCATTAACTACAAAGGATACAGAAATAGAGGGACCAGTAACATTTTCTAAGCCGGTTGTTATTCTGAATTACTTAAAAATACAAGAAGATTTGCTTACGAATACTTTATATGGCTGCGATTTATATGAGTGGGTAACTAATGCCAAGTTTATCGATAAGGGCTTGATTTATGGTAAGAATAGTAGTCTCTATTATATAATTGTTGCTATACTTATTAGATATAAGAAGTTAGAAATGGTGGTTCTTTTCCATATTAAGTGTAAGAAGACGTGAACCGTATATCATATGAGAAACATAAACGATGGTTTGACATTTACTGTTCGTTATAATATACATATACTATAAACTATTTTATACTATTGATAATATGTATAAAATTTTTGCGGTAGAAAGTTTTTCAACGTAACTTATATTTGGAATTTTTAACTTTATTTTGTTCTAACTAAAATTGATATATACTATTCATTTTATCGCCATTTGCCAAATAAAAACTCTCTTATTTTGCCGATAAACGGAACGGTCTACCTGAGCCTAGCCATAGAAACAAGCCACTGTATGTTTTGAGATTTTTTATTTGGCAAATAACGATGAAATAAACTATACACGTAGATTTTCCAGGCCATGTTTTACCTACACCATCCCTTACTTCTAATACTAATACCTAACTAATTCGATATTAAGTGTTTATTAACATTTCAGGAAATTATACACTTGAAAACGTAGTGATTAGTGGTAATCTACAAACTAAATTCATAAACGACATTGATATGAACATGGTTGTTCCTCTGCGCTCAAATCAAAGTATAGATTATCTAGAATTTGAGGAAGTAACGATTGTGAACGATGTTCCCGTTGGTAACTTAGTAAATGGATATAACTTACCTGAGGAATATAAGAAAACTGTAATGGTATGTAATTTATTGAAGCTACTATTATGAACCCAGGATTATAAGTGTTCGGCCAGGCATAATTTTACAACTAATATATTTAAATAAAAGTAATAACACTTTCAATAACAATTTCATTAAAGAAAAATATTGGTAATAGAAACTTTTAACTTAAATACCATGAAATATGACTACGTTATGATGTGTCAGTGATAAACTTGTCACTGTCACTGTTAATAAAAAACATTAAGAATCAGGGTCCAGAATACTTCGGCCGCTTCATAAAAACTGTGTTACCTTTATTAACAATAGCAGCTTTAATTCTGGCAAGCATTGTGTCTACCAGCTTAGCTCACTCTTCAGGAAACGTGCTGTCCCAAATTTCTTGTAATTTGGTGTGTAGATCGTTAACTGAACGGTCTGGATGTTGGCGCAACAATTTTTTTCATTTTATGCCACAATATTTCTATTGGCGAGAGGTCTGGACTGCTAGAGCGCCATTTCATAACAGGGACATTATGTTCTGGAAACCAGGCTTTGACAGTTTTTGATATGTGACACGCAGCACCATCCTGCTGGAAAATGTACTGCGCATCAGTACCTTGACATATTGGAATTAACGACAATAAACTGTCTGTCAAAATTTATTTGTATTTTTCGGTTGTCATAGTGCTATATATGAAATGCAATTTTCCTACGCCCATACTACCCATATACCCCCAGATCATAAGAGACGCAGGGAACTTCACTTTCCTAACCAAACAGTCAGGAAGACAAGTTTCCTGTGGAGTTCTTACACACGTTTTCTGGTATCACCCAAACAGATTTAAAATATCAGTTTATCGAATTACCTGGTGCCAATGTTGTAAATTCCAGTGCCTATATTCTCTGGCCCAACGAAACTGATTAGTTTTCTGTCGTTTAGTTAATAACGACTTTTCTCTTGCCTAGGAGAAACCGGTAAGTTGAAAATTAAAATGTAAAGAATCAAACTTTCCCTAGCAGAATTTGTATCCTATTTTCTTTATTGAGCGTTTAGTTGTAGATACAGAAATATTTTTTCCATTGGTTTGCCTCCATAGTAGGTGCCATACATCTTTTTTACACTGGGTCGTCGATTTGTTATTACAATCCTCTTTAGAGCATGTTGATTTAAGTGTGAACTTTGGGATGGTCTACCAGTTTTCTTCCTTTGGGCTGTTCATTCAGTTTTTTATACAACTTGATAATGCCTTGCACTGTAAATTTAGACAGCGAATATGTAGCAGATATTTTCCGAGCTGAAATTCCCTGTTTATGGGCATTAACAAATAATTTTCACATATCGTCACATCGCTTATCCAGTACAATACTGAGACAAATGCACAAGGTATAGTTTCGAGAAATTGCGCTTCAAAAATTTGCGACTTTTTATTTTTATTTTAAATTTTAAACTAACTGAAATTTCATAATTTTTGTTTTTATAAAATTAATTTAACAATGACATGCTGCATTGTCACAAAAAATTATGTTAAGTATTTTTTTTTAATTCTTGCAGATGTCTCAGTATTGCACCAAAGCAATGAAAAGTATTTTAAGATAGTGCCTTGGGTTAAATAAAAAATGCCTACTTTTTATAAATATTTATTCAAAATTTCTGTAGCAAGGAACATTAAAAACATTAAGTGCAAAAATAGAGAGCTGTTAATAAAGTTCACTCTGCTGTCAAGTTTCTGAAAAAATCTTGATATTCCTTCTTAACGTGGCTTTCACTACAAAGAGAAAGTAGATGTTGATGTTTTAATTTTGATATTTTCGGCGCAGTTTTATAAGCTAAAGGCAAAGAAAGGTTTATATTTAATTTTCTTCTGGGATTCTCTCTAATATTTATAACTTTGTACTCTGTTTCTGTATAGCTTGTTTTATAAAAAACACTGTTTTCCACATCCTTCTCCATCCGAAAAACCTTAACGTCATTTTAAATGTCATATTGTTCTTGCAAACTGAAGTTCACTCCCATTTCATCACAGACCTTCTTCCAGTCATAAAATTCATCTGTTGTCATTTGGTATATATTGTATGGAGAGCTCTTTTTTTTGCCAATTTTGTTATCATTGCCATCTGAGAGGGAATAAAGATGGGACCACTTCTCAGCGTTCTTGCTTTTTGTTTTTCAATACACGAGTCCCTCATTTTGGGTATGACCACTAATTAAATACTTACGGGTGATGGAGTTTATATCTAGCATTTTTAAACAATACAGATACATGCAAAGGACAAACTTATTTTTACGTTGCCCAACGCAATTATCGGAAAAAAATATGATATATTTACCGCGACAATCATTTTTTAAAATTTTATAAACACACCTGATTTATCGGTAATGCTGTATACTGTAAAGTTTATGCAATTAAGTTTGCTTTTATAATAAAAAGTCGATATATCTCCGCATGGCAATGGAATTACGGCTTGTGGATCATAACAATACACAAAGAGGCTTGAATTTTCTTTCATGGATAATTCTTTGTCTTTATTCTTTTCATTTCTTGACATATTTTTGCTTGTAAATGTGTATCGTATTTTTCTTGCACATTGTTTTTTTTTTTCAATGTCATTCCCATTTTGGTACTGAGCACATATTGCGCATTGATCTTTTTTAGGAACAAAAAATCCTATATTAAATTCCTCGTTAAATATTGTTTTATAGGTACATTTTTTCGCTGCTGTCCAATTGTTTGTTTTACGATACTCAGTATATAATCTGTACATTATAGAGATATTCAGTGAACCATCCAATCATTCTTTTTTTGTTTGGGAACGACAATAATGTGATTCAATTCTTGGTAAGAGATTAATGTGGTCTCTTATATTCCCTTTTGTAGCTTCACTCACTTTCTTTTGATTATTATGCTTTCCTCTTTTTTCACTCTCTAGAAATCCTTCTGAGTTGGTCTTCTTTCTAATTGTGGATATGGTATTGTTGCACACGTCTAATGTTCTTTTGAAAAAATCTTTACAAACGCGGATGTATTTTCCATTTACTTCAAAAATGAATGCATAATTATTAGCTCTGATCTTCTCTTCTTCAGCTAATACGAACAATTATCTCAGTGTTTCACCGATAAAACTTGATGACACACACTTTTTGGTCACAGTGCAATACTGGGTCATCTGCTTTGTTCCAGTGTTGCACTCAAAATGAACGTTTCTCTCCGTTTATACAATACCGAGTTAAAGTATTTTCAGCCTGCTATAATTGGTTTAACACATATCCCACTGGTTCACTGAACACATACGGGATTTTGCTGGCTATAGCGATATTATCCATAATTTTGAATTATTGGCAGATGTCTCAGTATTGCACTGAGCAAGCTACATAATACCACGCCACGTGCCATTTTTGAAGTGAATACTTCTTTGGCGGCGTTCTGATATTTGACGAGAATGGAGAGTGAATTGGAAAAAATGTAACGTTTCCAGATTTCGTTACACGAGAGAGAAAAAAGATATAACGTAGAGAGAAGAAGAAAGAGAGCTATTCATTTGGTATAACTAAAACACAGGCTTCGTTACAAGACAGAGTACACAGATATATAACATAGAGAATAAGAGAAAGAGAGCTATACATCATATATATCAGTTTAGGCTATCCGCGTCTCCCTATTGTTACGCATGCGCGCGTTATAGATGTACGCTATAATCCAGACGCTATAATATATATTAACAGCTGAAGCAGCACGCGGGTGTATTTATCATTATCATCGAATATTTATCATTGTGTTTTGTAATTATTTACGTTATTTACATCTGTGTTCTGTGATTATTTGATAATATCCTTGAACCGTTTAACTTGTTAAAATCTAGAAGATATAATATATTTCATTCACCGCTTTCTACTGGTTTACAGCCACACAGGTTCAAATGCACTTGGAAGAGGCGAGGACAAAATCCCTTTGATTCTCGGGGGAGATTTTTTTTTATTAAATTTATACTTTACAGATTATCTCATTGATCGATTGAATCTTGATAAATAAAATGATAGATTAATTTAATCTTGCAGTCTAATTTAAATCTTCCAAATATCTTCTTAGAGTTTCTTTGTATAAACTTCTGAGTAGTGGAAGTTGTATATCATGTTTGTCAACGTGTTGAATTTCAAAACGTTTGTTATCGACATCATCACGTTTTTTATCGACTAAAAGAGATTTCGTGTCTTCTATAGGATGAGAAAATATGGAATTAATGTTAATCAATATGTTATGATATTTTTTTTCTTCACGTCGGCGCCCTCCTCCTTCCCATATCATTGTAAAGTAAACATACATCTTAAATGTAAATAAACGTAAATAAAATTTCCTCAATGAGCAAGAGTTTGAAGAAACAAATCGTCGATGAATATAATTTGTATAATAAAATATCAAATGTCATTTTCAGGCCTTTATATTGACAGTATAATTATCAAATTCACCTGCCCTATGTTCCAGACCAATATAGACCAAGAAATACTTTCGGATGTAATTTTCAAAAACATCGTCCTCGTCAGGGAAAATTTAACAGTTGATCTAATTAACGACAAGGACGTGTCCAAAATAGTTACAACGGACACCGACCAGAACCTGACGGCCGTTTATAACTTTAATTCAAAGTGCAAAATGCAGTCAGACGTCCATATCGACGGTCTTATCAATGGAATTAACGCGAGTATGTGGATAAACAACGGAGTTAGAATTTATTCTCCTGAAGTGCAAAAGATCTATGATGATTGGAACGTCACGAAAAATTTTACGTTTAACGAGAATATTGAAGGTCAATGCGTAATTGATGATATGGATCTAGCTGTTGTGATGAAGGATGTCGAAGAGAAAAAAAATAATAAGTATAAACTCGAATATGACATTATCGTAAGTATTTCTCATATTCTCCTATTGTGAGTGTAGTTTGTCAAGAATAGGAACAAGTATCAGAACTGCGATATTGAACCGCACGAGGTGCGCAGTACATAGCTCGGTATTTACTCAGTGGCATTGAGACATTTGCAGAGTGAATATCGAGTATATATGAATGTAGACAGCGTTCCATCTGGCCACTCTCTTCCTCACTTTTTGGCCTCACTTTTTCTTCTGCACATACATAGAGAAATCTCATACTTGTTCCTATTCTTGACAACCTGTACCTGATAGTATTTTGCATCAAAATACTATCTATTGAATAAATCATTATTTGCGAAAGAAATGAAGTAGATGTTTTTGAGGAGTACTAGTAACATATTAGACATTTTTTATTGTGAAATAGTCTTAGGATTTCTTAAAAATACATTGAAAATTTTTATATATTTTAATATAAACATCTTATAGATGTTTATATTAAAAAATTATATTCTCATTGCCTTATCAGAAAGGTTTATTAATAAAAATGTTTCAAAACTAACTGGACTTAAATAAATAAACAGTTTTAAAACCTTAAAACGGACTTTTCCGCACGTAGAACATCTCTATCTCGAAATTGAGTGGCCGAGAAAAAATAAGCCAACACATAAATGCAAAATATGTGTTTTATGCGACAGTTTTACTTTTTTCAAATAGTTCGCCCTTTTGGTTTCTCATGACCCATGAACAGAGTGGGGTGTGTCCTATCCACCTCAAAATCAATAGATGTCATCTGGTAGACGACCCTATTCAGAATTAGTAGAAACCCGATCGATCCAACCCGATTTAATTAAGTGATCGTGCTAACAAATAAATTTCTTAAATAGCCCACCACTGTGCTTTTTCATGACTCATGAACATTGAATATGGTAGAGTGTGTTCTATCCACCTCAAAATCAATTAGTGTCGTCTGGGAGACGTCCCCGATCCGAATCAGTCAAAACCCGATCGATCCGACATAACTTAGTTGAGTTATCGTGTTAACAAAATACATTTCTCAGATAGTCCACCGTCGTGCTTTCTCATGACCCATGTCCAGGGTGGTATGTGTCCTATCCACCTCAAAATCAATAGGTATTGTTTGGGAGACGTTCCCGATCAGAATCAGTCAAAACCCGATCGATTCGACACGATTTAGTTGAGTTATCGTATTAACAAAACAAATTTTTCAAATAGTCCACCATCGTGCTTCCTCATGACCTATGTACAAGGTGGGGTGTGTCCTATCCACCTCAAAATCAATAGGTGTCGTCTGGGAGACGTTCTCGATCAAAATTAGTCAAAACCCGATCGATCCCATACGACTTAGTTGAGTTATCGCGCTGACAATAAAAATTTGTTAAATAGACATAAGGGAGGGGGTGGTGTGTGCTATCCACCTCAAAATTAATAGGTGTCGTCTGGGAAACGTCCTCGACCATACTCAGTTCTCGATCCGACATGATTTAGTTGAGTTATGGTGCTAACAAGAATAAATGCCGACGACAACGACGACACACACACAGCAAGAACATTTTAAGAAACCAATTTTTTGGGGGGTTTTAGGCCGAAAAACGAAAAATAAACCCAAAAATAATTTTATTTTTTCACTTTCTTTACACGATTACATTAATTTTCCGCTTATAGTGGAGTGCGGAAAAGTAACAAGTTCCTCGAAAACGTTGCTTATTTATTTTTTAATGTCATTTATAAAAAAAATCAATTGACATACAAAAGCTAATTATAAAAAGTAGTACAACAGTAATATGAAGTAAAGGCAATTACGCAAATAATTTAATTTAAAATTACATCATGATTTAATTATACCTTAATCTCATTCATAAAATTGTTGTTCTTTGGCAAATCGATAGAAATTACAAAATAAAAAAAAATAATTTATTTATGTAAATTATTTCATTTATATTAAAGAAATATGCTTTCTTTTACTAAAATGTCATGAACATTTTGACATTACAGAATTTTCTAAGCTGATTTCATTATCTATAACACTTCTAATTAGTTAATTACAGGCATTCAAGGAAATGTTTTAAACGACTATCTGAACTTTTCTTTATTTAAATATATTAAGTTAAAATCACTATTCACAGTGTTCTCCATTTACTTATGAGCTAAATCTTCTTTTAGAGTGATTACAATAACATGTGCATCGACGTGACTCATCTGTACAAATCTGCAAAAAGGCAAATATACAAATTCAAACACCTCGAAGAGTTACAGACCCTTTCATTCGATGATAAAGTTCAATATGCGTATTATTTCCAATATCATAATAACCACTACTTATTGGTGAATAATTACAACTGTTCATCTCAGCTGCTGATTTTTAACAGAACCGATTTCCACCCTGTCAGTTTCACTGAAACAGGTCACATTTCTGAGGCTATATCCGTACGTAAAGAAGATGATTTGCACTTGATTACAAGAAGCAAAAGAGACGATACGCTTTGCGAAGTTAGCGGTACGAATGTATGGACGTTTACTGGAAACGATTTGACGGTATAATATTTTTATTGTTCTAACAAATTTTGGTGTTAATTGTGTGCGTAATCTTGTTGGCAGTTGAATTATAACATGGAACCACAGGACCTCTTGCAAGAATCTATGGTACCGAGTACTTTTTACGCATTGAATAAGAAAGGAGTTTTTGAGTTTAAAATTACCAAATACGGTGGCTCAAGGAAGTATAGAAAATGGAAGGTGTCAGAAGGTAAGAATTTTATTGTATTGCAAGATATATTGTTGATATCACATACAAATTATTATGCTCCTTGATAGTTCTGTTTATTCTTAATAACTATAATTATGTATATGTCAAAATTTGTGAAAATTGTTACACTTTTCTATTTTTAAACCAAGTATTTTTAAAGCTTATTTTTCCTATAGGACTGTCAATATTTATTAAATCATAAAATGGTAGTCTAAAATTCTACTGTCGTGAAAGTTGTAGATAAATTCAAATACAAGTTAGGGAAGTTTTCCTTCAAAAGTAAATCTTTACATTGTCTCCAACAAACGTATGAATTTTGAGATGCATCTTCATAAAACCATAAATACTGAAGAACCATGCAGATGCATGGCATGCCAGAACAATAAATGTAACAAACAATGGTAACAAATGTCAGGTTTTGACAACCTATGTGTGGTAAAAAGATTTTAGTCTAAGAAGGGATCATGTAAGGTATATCAATGGCTCTAAAACAGAGAACCATGTTGAGCCATCATATGTACGAGTATATCACTAAAAGGTAACAATACAGATCTATTTGCCTACTAGGGAATGCCTACAACACCTACTAGAACTAACTGGCTAAGTTAACAGAAGTGGATACATGATGTTGAAGACAAGGGTAGAGCACGAGGTTTGAAGTCAAGGGTGTGTAATGAAAGAATTAATATTTTGGCTGAAAAGGGTATGCAGAACGTTTAGTGGTAAAATTATGAATTCTGAAACAGAACTTCAAGATGAAATCTTCCTGTTGAAGCGACATAAAATGGAACTGGTGGCTGGATGTTAGGCAATCATTGCAATTTGATAGCACCTTTAGAGAATTGGTCCACTCAGTCAATATCCTGTTCCTTGATTGTGTAATGAGAAGATAGAAGCTCCTTACCATACCCTCGAATATGAATCGTTCTATCATTGACAGCATAAGACAAGTATTCTCTGTTATTTGACAAGAAGCAGTCATAAATAGGACTCGTGACAATTATTTAATCAAGTAGACTAAGCATTTCACATAAAGTTAGGAAGTAGGATAGCAGCATAAGCTATGGATACCATGTAGATATAATGGTGTGCATAAGCAGTTATACCTACGTAGTCCTAATTTAATAGTATAATACAGTAGACAACTAATAAATAAACATAAATAATTTCGTAAAATAAAAATTGCTCAATATATTTAATATATTCTTGCCAATAAAAAACTAAAATTATTAGTTATCTTTACTTGATGCAAACCTTTTGGAGGCTATTGTATACTTCATCATTAAAAATTTTAAATATGAACGTTTTGAACCGTGGAAAAGAAATATATACTGCTATGTAGTTTTAAAAAAACAAGGTGTATTATTATTATTTCAGATCTTTAGCTCTTTCAAATTTTAGATATAATCAGGTGTATTTGAGTAAAGTTAGTATAATTATGAGAACCATTGCCAGTTTTGAATTTGTTTCCGGTTTTTCCGCAAGTCTAACCAAGTTCTCGTGATATTTTTAGAATTTTAAAGTTTAGTAAATTTTATTTCGTGACTATAGAATGGCAACGAAACAACATACTCGGAAATAACAATAAGAGAAAAACTTTAAAACGTTGGCACCTAAGGTTTCATTATTAACATTTCTACATTACTGAATGTTTTATGCGACTTTTATATTTTCAGAAAATGCTGCATTTGTGCCACGAGGTTTGAAAACTGGACTAGCCTTAAGAACAGGTCATAAGATCATACTCCTAGACCGTACCGATCCGCTGGTAGAAGATAATTTTAGTGATAGCACAGAATCCGTTATAATAGGTAACGAATTACCCGGGTAATATTACCCGTTTTACTATTAAGAAAATTGTTGCAGGAAATTTTACCGAAGTTCACAATCACTTTCTGCCTGGTTGGAGTAAAGGCGACTTGGTGGTTACCAAAGTGGGTATTAAAAGTTCCAAGAAGAGCCTTTTGGCTGTCGCCATGCATGAGGAAACCAACGTCAGAGGGCGCTGGGATTTCATTAAAGTAAAGTACCTAACTATGAAATATATTTTTCGATAATCAAAATGTTTTAGATATATGAGGATCCTCTCAAAGGCGAAATATTTCACAAAATTCCAGCATATAAACCATCCTCTCTGGTATCGATTGAATTTGGTCAGGGCGAAACTTTACTTGCTTTCATGGAAAATGAGAGAACGCTTCAAGTATATGAATACAAAGGTAAATGTTAAATATGCAGCTTCCAAGCCCATATACTCGATTTTAAATTCGCAAATACAACGCAATTATTTCATAAATAGAATTATTTAGGATGGACCTTGAAACACGTTTTGTGACCTTGGATTCCAAGTAGAAGTCTTAGGGAAAACAGTAAATCAAATCTAAGTGAGCTTGAATTAAACGTCACTAATATGATTGTTTATTTTGTATTTTTTATCTATATCTATATTTTTTATCTATATTATCTAAAGTTTATTTTTTAAAATGCCATGCAATATAGCTAGGGGTTCCAAGAAATCTAGCAGAAAATTCCTGCTTTTATGCATCCGCGATATCTTACGTATCTCATTTTCTTTTACAGGAAATTAAGGCAAATTATAAAGCTTGTCATAAATTATTTTTGTAGTTACAAATATTTTCCAAATTGATTTTCAACTTCTAAATTGAGATTCTCAGATCCTATAAGGGAGATAGTATACAGAGTCCACCTGCACTCAGGTCATCATATTGGGTCCATTGTGCTACCATTAGAGCTGCCAATTTGTCTCGAAACATCGGGATTTTTCTATTAGCCATCTTACTGAGTGAATTTAACTTCTTGATCACTCCCAGTTGGAATTAGTTGATATTATTATATAACTCCTGTTCTATTAGTAATAGAACATTCCACATGTCCAGAGTCGTAACAAAGTCACACAGAATATTGACAATTTTCTTATTGAATGATTTTTTGTTAATTTAGAAAGAAATCAAACAAATCATTTTATTTTATTTTTGATATTTATTGAGGATGATAATTATTTTAAGATATTTATTGAGATATTTATTGAGGAACAGATTTTTTCAGATTTTATATGAGCTGCGAGGATATCATAATGCTTTTTAAATTGCAATACACACTTTCTACCAAAAAAGGTTTCCTAAAGTCTTCCGGGTTAGGGGGTCTCTTATTTACCATTTACATGATATTTATTTCAGAACTACATAAACTATTTATTTCAGAAAAAATGTCAATAAAACAAATGTGGCTTTATTTTTGACAATACCACAATTTAATAAATCGTCGATCGCTTCGCTTCAGTAAATCGCCTCATCCATCTGTTTTAAGACCTTTGACTTTTATTTGAATAACTATATTTGTTAATACATTGTATTGTTAGTGATTGATTGTGGTGTTTCGTGATACTCTTTATCCTTCACTTCACCTTCCGACATCCTTTATCATGTGTACACGAGGATGCCGGAAAACCTATGTCTGTACGTGGCACTATCCTATCTATTTTACATGTCTATGTACGTGGCACTTATTATTTAATATGTAGTCTTTCTCACGGTTTCGGTAACAATTAACTAACTTCCACATTTTACAATAAAGGATGGAGAAATGTGATGGTTTTTATAAGCATAACATATATAACAAAATGGATGATATGCTTTAATGTCTTTTTTCAAAACAAATTGATTTGGAATTTATTGTTCTTATAGTCATTAGTCTCCCAGTTATAAATAGTAGTTCAATTGAACTATTACCATCTCATTAGTTAGCAATACTTAGATGGCAATAATACTTTTGATTGCCCTCTTCACGTGGTATGACGTGAAAGTCTGTGTTAAGGACACGATACGTGACCTTTTGATATGTTTTTTAAGTCGACATCTTGATGGTTTGAAAAGGTCGTTGGAAAAATTCAATGTTCCTGGTTTTTTTTTGTGTAGAAATCATTAGTGTCCACAAACTTTCAATAATGAAGTAAATTCTTCTGGAGCTATTCCATAGTTATCCTGGAATTAATATTTACGCTTCACTGATCATACTATCAGCTTATTCAAAACTCCAAATATTGCTGTCTTCTAATAATCTTTACACTGTTCTGCACCATTATGTGGTGTGATGATAGTCATTCTCACTTACTACTCTACCGATATCGAAATAATTCTAATCATCAAGTATTACTATGGCGATATTCATCCTGTATTACACGATCTCATGACTACCATCATACTGTATAACAAAGCAAAATCACGTTACATAACGAGGAGCAGAAAGCAGTATTAGTCTTTGCATTTCTTCTAGAGAAGCTCATGAGATATTCGATTGAATATGATTGAAAATAAAACTTCTGGAAGTTTACTGATAACAAGTTTTATTCAGATGTAATATTGTACAATGTAAATGTTTGATAAATTACCATATTTCATTATTTAGAGTCTCTACTGCCTTGAAAGTATACTTTTAATGAAATATATATCTTGATAACATAAGTATACACTGAAAAATGTACCATTTAATATAAAACATGCCTAGAATGGAGAGAGAGTTCCTTTCTCCAGTAAATACAATTATTTAAAAAATATGAGGAATTTATTTGTAGGTTCTAATAGATAAAATCTAACGAATTTAAATCTGGGTTACTCACAGGTTAATGCATTAGCCCCCACGATTTATCCAACCTGCAGGCTAAGCATTTTCCAAAATTTCCATCTTACTAAAATATGCTACCGTACTATTATACTATAATTGTATAGCTCCTCTAATTTCTAGCGGAACAATTTCAACTAAAAGGGATAAACTATTCCAAAAAAATGCCTATAAACACCCAGAAATAGCATCTCAGTAAACAAAGCAATTGAATTAAAATTAGTCATTCATTTACCGAAAAAAGACTAAGCACAGAATGCTGTTTTTGGCATGAAGTACATTGAAGTGTGTTACGGATATATCTGCTAGTATTTTGGAATTCTCCAAATAGTCATATAACCAAAACTTCCCCTAAAACTAAGTCTGGTCTGAAACATCTTCTTCCTTTGGAGGTGTTCAAGTTGTGGTTCATTTATCACGTCTCAATTTTGCAGCATATTTTCTCCAGGTGTCAATTGGGAAATCGTTATTTGTAAGGACGGCTTGTCTCAAGCCTGACTATAATTCGCATCACGATACATCAAATGCATGTCGTTTGTCATTTTTGATTTTGATTGATTTTTTATTTTTAACAGTAGAATGAAATCTGAGCAAATTAACACCGAAATACTCGTAGAGTCAACGCTATGAATATAAAATGGTTTCGATGAACCCTAATTGATTTATTTTTAATTGCTTTAGTTGCTACACAATATGGCAACACGAAAACACCTAATTTTTGGATATACTATGTTTACATGAGCGTTTTTCTTTACCTTGATGAAGGGTTACGTTACTGAAGTAAGGGTCCATTGTTATGTTACACCATGTATAGCAGTGGCGGCTTGTGATGAAATGAAACGGATGTTCTGCTCAGGGCCGATCCTAGGGTATTAGCCGTCCGCGTGCAAATTTCAAACGTATCCAAACTACTGGCGCCGTAGGGGCCGAAAAAAAAATTGCGCCGCAGACGAAAATTTAGAAAGTTTTCAAGGTCACGCGTTTTCCTGATATTTTAGAATTTTTATGTAAAATCCGTTTATACAAAAATATAGACTTTCACAAGAAAAATTTTTGGAATTTAATACCTTTTTGAAGAACATTCATGTTTGCCGTCATATTCTTTGGTTAAGAGAAAAGGCTTGTAAGGTGAATTTTCTACTAGAGGGTCTATAACACTTAAAATATTTTCCGAAAGAGTTTCAGCGTTACATTTTGTAGGTTTCAGGTATGTCTAAAAACGTTCAACCGGTTCACCATCGAGAATATATCTTAAAACTACCACTAACGGAGTTTTTGCAGATACATCAGTTGTTTCGTCTGCCATAACTGCCAAAAATGAAGGTTTGTTATTTTCCTTAATTATTTCTTCATGACATACTTTTAATATACAGTCTAAAAGATCCTTTTGTATTTCTTTAGAGGTTCCTTTAAATACTGAAGCATTTTGTAGATGCTCGCTTAAAGTTACAACAAGCTCAGCAGAAAAATTTATCAAACCACGAAATATCCCCGGGTTTTGAGAGGTTTTAGCTTCGTCATGTCCTCGCAGCGCCAGTTCAAAGGCCCCACAAAACTTTATGCAGTTTATAATTTTTGACAAAATGTATTTCTTTTTTGTCATATTATCATTATGCTTTTGCACATTTATCCAATAAGCTGAATCTAGCTGCGCTTTAATATTAGTTGTTCCTAATAAAGCTAATTCCATTGTATTATGTAGATGGCTTTTGGAGTTGTCGTGCTTTTTTATTTTTTCAGTTAAGTGCACCAAATCTGTAACCCCTACCCCCGTCCATGCTTTATTACCGCCAAAAAGTAAACAAGGAAAACAAAATAACGCATTTTTTTTGTTGCACCCACAAATCCATTTGTTCTTCGAATAAATATCTCTATTAAATTGACGTTTATATGCTTTTCCGCGGCTAACACCTGCAGTCTCAATAACAATATCGGGCAATGGCCTACCATTGTTTTTTAAATCGAATTTTTCTTCATAAGAGTATCTAAAAAATCGCTTCACATGAACTAAATTATAAACTAAATCCATTGTCACTATCACAGTATATAAATATTAATAATTAGTACAATAAATCACTACACAAATTCACAAAACAGTATTTAAAATCTCAAATTAACACGAAATACGAAATAGGTACAATTTACGCCCAACTGTACGAGAAGTAGGAAAGAGTAAACATTCACTGATGTTGCCTTAGCTGGAAAAAATACAGCTCACTGACCGTGTAAATTCGCGCATTTACGAGCGCCAAGTGTGGATTGTCGCGGGAGTTGAGGGGGAAGACGGGTGTGCCAAGCCGTGCTGAGAACTACCTCGTGTGGCCCAGTTCAATGTACCGCGACGCGCTCACGTAGAGACCCAGATAATTCATCTGGTCTACTACTCAATAAAGGACGGCGGGCAGAATGCGACTTTAACGCAATAATTTGGTTAGCTGCACCAACTAATCGAATTATTTTATTAATAAATTTTAGTAATTATGTCGCGAAAATATACAAATATCTAATTTTTTGGGCAGTTCTGCAGCTCTGCAGCACCTATACACCAGCCGCCCCTGATGTATAGTGTAGTATAACTTTTTTGATTCACCATATCCCCGACAACAAGTTAAACTAGCTAATTATTTCTTTTTTATTTTCGTTTTAATTTTGTAGAACATTATTTCATCATATTTTGTAATAGATTTGTAGATGCAAGATTTTAAAAGTACCAACATGTGTTTCTCCTAAGGCCTCCCATTTGAATTTCAAAAGCCCAAAATGAAATACTTCAAGTCTCTGTCGAATTGAGACGATGTGTCTAAAGAATGACATGATGTAGTACTTGTCAAAATTAGGAAAAAGTGTGAGATTCTCTAGGTATGCGTAGAAGATAGAGTGAGGCAGCAGTCCGAGGGAAAAGGATGCACTTTGCACGTGGCCAAATCGAACTCTGTGTACATATATATTCATCGATATTCACTCTGCAAATCTCTCAATGCGACTGGGTAAAGACCAGGCTGTTTACTGCGCACCTCATGGGCAGTTCGATATCGCAGTTTTGAGACTTGTTACTATTCTTGATGAGCTGTACACATTGTCATTTAAATCTCAGCATTGGACTATTCATTATAAATATTTGATCGCTAATAAGTTTCATTTTCATTTACAGGAATAGAGGGGTTCAAACACCGAAGTTCGTCCAAAATTCAAGGCTCAAAACTATTTGTTATGACCTTACCTGTAGAACCTTACCTAAATGAAAGAAAAGTGATAGGGATACTACACGAGAATACCATTCGTATAATACAGGCTGTGATGTTGGGAAATCAAATCAAGGATGATTTGAAATGTGGGTTATAAACAACACATGTTGTTGTAGTTTTTTATTGTTTTTGCTGTTACTGTTTTATATGCATGTTGTTATAATATAAAACTTGTATATACATATTAGTAAAGTATTTTTCATGCACAGAATTTATTTCTATAAAAATTGTAAATTTCCTCGTCTATATCGCGTTCTCCAGTCAGCGGCACCGTTTTCATGAATTCCCTAAATTCGGCTGAATCCGATTGTTTGAATAAGGTATAATTCCCATTGCTGGTTTTTGCTTCTGTGATAACTTCGACCCTATCCTCTGCAATTGACGGTTCTTCAGTTTGTATTTGACAGTCACTATTTTCGACGTATTCTTCTCTAATAGCCACCTCTTCGGAGGTACTTTCTCTTGCGTCCTTGATTATACTAATGTCATCAGAAGACTGCGCGCTGTGATATGTCTCACAAAACTCCGGATCATCCTCAGTGCTCTGTTCACATTCGGACTTAATATTAGGAATAAAGTTCCTATTTTCGTGTTCACAACAAGACTGGCTCTCCTTTACAGCTTCATGATCGTGTAAATTAACAAATCTAGGCCTGTTCTTGGCAATCAAGATGTTTCCTCGATTAAAATCGTTGCAGCAGAAAAGTTGACAACACACTTTGGTGTGTTTATTCCTATCCGCGCTACGCTGACATTTATCGCTCCTGTTGTCGCAGTATTTCTTGTCGTTTTTATCTATGGTTTCGATTAAAATATCAATATTATCTAAAAAATTATTTGAAGGGCTGTTGAATATTAAATCTGAATTGACGCTCCTACAGCTGGGCACAGAAAATACGGGTAGTTTTTCCTTTGCGAAGTTGACGAACTCGTCTGGCAAGTCGTAATTTGTCTGGCCCATTTCGCTGTCAACTGGATGGAATAGGTATGAATCGGTATGATGAATGTGAGGTGTGCGCTTCACAGGTATTACGTCTTTACTACACCCACAACTATCTAAGTCTTGCGGTAGATAAGGTCCTTCTACATTCTGCGAATTGCGCAAGTTTGATCTTCTGACGTCTGGACAAAAATCGTTTAGACAATGAATGCTGGTGTTGCAACTGAAACCAAATTCACGTAAGTATATAAGATAATCAGATTAAAAAGTGTATACCAATTAACAATCAAGTTATTGTCCATCTTGCTTCTACAGTTGCAGTTTTGACTACAACAACCCGTCCCCATATCCTTGTTACCCCCACATGATTTATGTTTTGCATTTGACCAGCATATCTCGGTGAGGAAACTGTCAGTTTTCGACGTCTTTTGATCTTCTAGCCATATTTTAAACTTCTGCATAGTTTTAATTTGTGCTTGCCTAAGCCCGGATTGCAAATGGTCAGTTTCGTTTTTGACGTTCTTTAAGTCGGCCAGAGACTTTCTGTAAATATTTTGTTGTTCTTCTAGATCCTGAAGGAGCTGATTTTTTAACTCAGTGTCTGAACAAACTTGGAGCTTTTGTCGTACGTAAATTATGTTCTTCTGACATTGCTCGATGGTATCCGCGTAAATTTTCGCCATTTTCCACTTCTTTTCCAAGTTCCTTGTGTAATAATTTAGATCTATTGCGTTTTCTGACATCAGCATGAACTTGTCGAATAGCTGCTTTTCACATTCGAAGGAAATATCGGTGTTCACGTCTTGACAGCAGCTGTTTATTACGTTATTCATACTTGTTTGAATTGTAACTGATTCAGGAGGTGAATTAATGTTATTAAACTCGTGAACAAATTTGTCTAGATTAACAGGATTTTCCGGGATGTTATCTATGATGGTCCTCAATGTAGCTAGAGTAATATTAAGAAAAAAAACTTTAAAAACATAAATAACATTTAAATATTAAATTAATCCTATTAGCAACAAACACTAGATAAGTATTAAATAAACTAAAGGATACTAATTTCTGCTTCCTTCTTATCCACAGCATCCTTCAAGATAGAAAGTTCCTTTTGGCTTTTATCATACTTCAATTTGTGTTCCTCACTTTCTTTATTCTTGCTGTTAATTTTCCTCTTCAACACTTTGAAACAGTAATGAATCTGCCTCAAATCTGACTTCACTTTAAGTTCTTCGCTGGAGCTCTCGGCATTCAGATATTTATCAACTTCTTTTCGACACTGTATTTCCTCATCTTTGCTGAGAGTTGAGCTAACCTAAAATAACAGTCGTAACTAGTATTTTTGAAAACTTATTTGAAGGTTGAACCGTGAAGCCAGTTAACATAGATATTTGTTTCCGCAATTCATCGATCTTGTTCTTCAGGAAAACAATTTCTTGATGAGGATCGCAGATCTCATTAATAATCGGCTCTGTACTAATAAGGGATACTCTCTGGGCAAATTTGCATGTGCTTAGGGTCTCCTAAAAATTAAAATTATTTCCTGAAAGTCATAAATAGGTCAATTTATAGTGACTCAACAATAACTGATTTTTATCTTGTTCAATAAGAGCTGTAAACTTAAGAATTCCTAGCTCAATTGCGATAAAAATATTCATACTAGTGTATTTGTCTCATGAATAATTATTTATATTTGTATTTGTAAACGTTTGCTTTATTTAATAGAATCCAATCTCGAAACAATGTTATTTAACGTTAACGTTCGTGAAATCTGATGCTATAAGAGGTAAAGTATTCGTATTTTTATCGATTTAATGCCCCCTTTTGAGGTCATTGCCCATATTATATATCACATCCGCATTTGTTTGGCAAACATTCTTAACATGGAAAAACAGCCCTCTTGGAAAATAATAGATGTCTGAACAGAATTCATTCGTCTACGCGTAAGCTTTTAGTAAGAATAATTTAATAGTGCCAATAACTTCTGAAAGAATAACAAATCAATATTTATTGAGTATTAATTTTTATTTATATAGGAAAATCTTTCCCAGCATTTCTTTGTGTGCTATATAATGGATAACACATAAATATTCACACATAAATATGGATAACACATAAATATGTGAAAATTACATCGTTTTTAGTGTATTTAAAATGAAACTTTTTTTTGATGTGCTGTATTTTGTAAACTGACAAGTATATGTAGTTCTGTAAGTACTTTGTCAAAATTTTTATGTCGACAATTAATATTTCTCAAACCCAACTAATTTAAATTTTAATATTATTAGGATATGTTGACCAAACAATGACACAGAAGGATTATCTATTATAAATATATTGACCATCGTATTTCTTAGTCTAGGGTTAGTGGGATAAAAAAAATAAAAGCCAATTTGGAAAAGTCACAGATCTTTCTGGAGATCTGACAGAAAATCCATGTTAAACGATCTATAAAACACAGGGAAACTAGACTTCCTTCCCCAGAAAGCCTACAGGCAGGCTTGAGTAGGGGAAGGTTACACATATAAACGCGGACAAACACCCAGCCCTGAGGGAAGTGCCAAGTTCCCTCTGGTGAGAATCGAACTCACGCAGATAATGTGCCCAGTATTTGGCCCAGTTGCCACTCTGTTACCAAATACCAAGTCAGCACCACCACGGCACCATGAGAATGAGAGCATGTGTCCCCCACCCAAGTCGCAACCGGGCTATTCGTTGCTTGACTTCGAATAGCGCAGGTCCGATAATGAACGGAGTACACTGCCTCATCCTACCTAAAAGGAAACTGGATACACTTTTAGATATAGATGTTTCTCCTTAAAGCTTTAGGATATGGAAAGGGAGGTTACACATAGGGATGAGAACCTAAAATACAAGTGACCTCCGATACTAATATTAAATAACCTCCATAATACATACTCAAAAAGAAAAGAGAACTATACCACCCATATAGAATTCATTGACACATATTTTCAAATAAAAAATTGAAATCTACTAGCGAAAACTGTAGTGGTACCTATAATACAATGTGCATAATACCTGTTTTCACATTTTGGATATTGTATGGATTTTTAATAGAGCAACGAAGATGGAACCTACCATAGTAAGTATATAGGACCGAGAAGTTTATTGAATGGCTAGATCACCTGACTAGAACCTTCATTTCCTTGTAAATATATTCTTGATTAATGCATTTTTACCTTTAGTATGATACAATGATTATGTAAAACGAGAACTTATCAATATAACTAAGTCTAATAAATTATTTTATGGGTCGTTTACGATATGTAAGGTGTTTTCCGATATAAACAGAGGTCATTACTTCTGTGGATAATTCATTATCATTTCTTTTTCCTGTAAATATTTCACTTCAAGTAGAATTTGGTGTGATTAACTAATATATAATTTTGGAATATTTTTGGAAGCTTGGGTTATTATTCGAAAAGATTAAATTATTTGGTTCTGTTAGAATTTTTTCGGTGGTGCAAATATTCTGTTTAAAAATATGCAGTGAAAATCAAGATTCACTTGAAAACCTGATGTTTATTGCTTATACGGTTGTTTGTTTTTTGTGTTATTTTTACAATAGTTATAATAAATAAAAATTACTTAAAACAGTAAAGAAATATATATAAAATAAGTTTAATCACTTTATAATTTTATTAACATTTGGATACTATATACTAGAACTTTCTATCTTGGTGTAGCTCATCTATAAAAGTAAACCATAAATAAAATAAATATGATTTAAAAATTTGTCAAATCCTAGGTAGGTGATGGGAAGGCACTTACAATGGGTAGTAAAGGGGTAATCGTTTTATGGATTTTTGGGAGTGAGTATATTTTGGGAATACGAGAAGATTCTTCGCGAGGAATGAGTTGCTTTTTTAAGTCAGAGGGGAGAGGATGGTTTGGATGAGGGACCAATATAGCTCCGGGGACATTGAGTGCAGGGAATTTCATATACTCCATGGGATTCGTTGGGGGTCGTGTCTTTAGGATGCGGAGGAAACTGGAGATTTTATTTTTGGCTGTGAAAATGGTTTTTATGTCGTGTTTTTGAAGAATTCTACTGATTTTGTCAGTTACAGCTTGGATGTGAGGAAGAGAGGCTTTGTGTTTTAAAGTCTCCGTGTTATTGCTGAGGCTTTGTTGTTTGTTTTTCGCTTGGTCCATTTGTCGTTCAGTAAGTCTTGAATGAATCATAGCCGTTTTGGTTTAGAATGCTAGGGTACGTAATTCTTGTAGTTTGTTGTTGTTATCAGGTAGTCGAATGGATCTTTGGAGGAGGGTTTTACCACGGAATTGATTTAGGCAGGATGATGGTGTGAATTGGCGTGTAGGCAACGATTTGTGTGTTCGGTTTACGGCATACTGTATGTGAGAATGTGTTATTTTGGGATTTTGTTATGAGAACATCAAGGAATGGAAGAGAGTTATTACTTTCGATCTCCATGGTGAATGTTATGTTCGAATGAGAGTTATTGATTTGATTTAAGAAAAGTGAGAAAAAATCAGTCTTCTTAAAGTGTATTTCAATCTATAAAAGTTTTAATTATGGAAAAAACTGTACAGACAAAAAACACTTTCGAACGTTTACTTCTGACCACTCCAGAATCTTTAAAATTGCTTTAGAAAACGATACTAAATGTGAGTTTATTAAACTTTATATAGTTTTCCATATTCCAGCAAAAAAAAATAAAATTGAATTTAATTTCAATCTTTGATGACGCGTAACTTAGGAGTTGGAAGTTGTGGTATATTTGTAAAACTTATCTAATTTTTACGTATGTAAAAATCTTAGTTTTTGACAAAGAATCGTCCACTGAAGTAACGATATATAATTAGAAAATACCCTCTATAGATGAAGTAACGAGTAGCGAGTAATATTTATCCAACCTGTACGTTATACTTCGAAACAGATAGGGTTGCCAGCATGGCCGTGAGACAATTCCCACTTAGGGAGTCCTTCAAAAGGTAGGTCATCATACTGTTTCGATACGGTATATGTGACCTTTTCGATTCCGACAGGGCCAGAATAACTTGCTGTAGATAGTGCAAGGATAAATTTATGTGTTTGGCTTCGTTTAAGGCCGCGCCTGTCGTAAGGGATTTGGAGACCCGTTCCGACCTAGAAAGATAACAAATAAAATTGCAATTGGGGGAAGTAATCACGGAGCCTCACCCCGCCAGATCGACTAGGTGTAGCTTCGAGAATCTGATTACGTTCGTAGGTTCGTTTCGGAACGTGATGTAAATCGTGAATATACAGTGGGATCTTGAGGAGTACTCGTTCATTGGGGTTTCCGCAATTGTTCTAGAATTAAAGTTAAGAATGTACTGGGTTAATCACCTAAAATTGACCCCCCCTTTATTTCTCTTAATTTCAATCGAATCGAAGAATGCAATCAAGAATTTTACATGATCTTTTATACATTTTTTGAATATTTAAACAAATCTTCAAAAACTCTGCAAATTGAAGGGGAGCGAACAATTTCTTATTTTTTTTAAATGGAACACCCTGTATTTTTTTACTTAAAAAAGTTACCTACAGTTTTCTGATCACAAAAATATATAATTGTTGTATCTTGGTAAGTACAGTTCTTGAGATATTCATACAAATATATAGTCACATCACAGGAATAAGTTTGGCATAAGACCATAAATCAGGAGAGCTATGTTTTTGAGATCACGACACATCTTCTTTTTTAAGAAAAAAAATATGAAAATTCTTTGATGCGGCATCACATAATAATTATAATAAACAAATAAGCCTTTATTAAAATGACAACAACAAAGTTTAATGAACACAAAACATAAATAACGAAATAATGATAAAAAAAAAAACAATGCGCAACAATAAATAACATAAAACCAATGAACTTTATTAAAATTAAACATATCTATATGTTCTCCACGTATCCTCCCTTTCTATCAAGGCACAGTTGGCATCTTTTAATAAATTCATTTCTAACGTTTTCAAATAAATGAACATTTTGCCGTAAATTTTCTATTTCTTGACTGATACAGTCCTTCAACTCATCCGAGTTATTATATACCAAATTTTCGTATATGTTTTGTTTTAGTGTTCCCCACAAAAAGAAGTCCAAAGGACTCAAGTCTGGACTATTAGCAGGCCAATGTATAGGACCGTATCTTCCTATCCAAAATAGATATTTGTCATTTAAATATACCGTTACGTTCCGTACAGAGTGTGAAGTAGCACCATCCTGTTGCCACATAACAGAATTCCTGGTTGCAAAGGGAATATTATCTAAATAGTTCTCTACTTCACCCCGAAGAATATTCAAATACTGAACTGCATTCAAGGACCAATTAATGAATATGGGACCCACAATTGTATGTTGATGAATACCACCACACATTTATTCTGCAGCAGCGTTAGTAGATTTATTGGGGGTTTCGGCAAAAAAAAGTAAAACGTCCATTTCCATATCTTCTCCTGTTTTGGGCTTCTTTCTTTCTCGTTTCTTATCTTTTAAGGATTCGCTGTCCCCAAACTTGAAATAAATATTAGAGAAAGGGAGGGAACGCGTCTTTCAGGATATTTTCTTGCATATTCTCTTTTAGCTATATATTTGTTTTTATTGCTGGTTAAGTAAATGTCTAATATTTCTTTCCTTTCGACTAATGAATATCCCATATCAATATATCAGATATATTAACAAGTGTATTAAAACTTAACTTAAAGCGTATTAATAATATAACAATCAAACATAAGTCAAACATAACATAACTGTCAAACGAAGCATTATTGTTTCTTTAAATCATTTCATCATTCATAGCTCTCCTGATTTATGGTCTTATGCCAAACTTATTCCTGTGATGTGACTATATATTTGTATGAATATCTCAAGAACTATACTTACCAAGATACAACAATTATATATTTTTGTAATCAGGAAACTATGGGTAACTTTTTTAAGTAATAAAATACAGGGTGTTTCCTTTAAAAAAAATAAAGAAATGTTTGCCCCCTTTCAATTTGCAAAGTTTATGAAAATTTGTTTAAATATTCAAAAAATTTATAAAAAGGCATGTAAAATACTTTTTTGAATTTTTCGATTCGATTGAAATTAAGAGAAATAAAGGGGGGAGGGGGTCAATTTTAGGTGACTAACCCGGTACAGTTCTTTCGTAAAGTAATGAATAAATTCGTTAATAATCCAAAGAATAACTTTTGAGGAAGTACTCTGAGACCCGACAATTTTATTTTTAGTTGCATTAGTTTAGTTATTTTTTAAAATAGGGGAGGTCCGGGCAAAGTGAATAGCCCAGGCAACGTGAATACCCTAATTTACCCGCAAATGGCACGTCAAAACATGCTAGCTTTGTGCCATAACGTTCTCCCCCTTAACTTCAATCATGAATAAATAGAGGAAGCGGAAGGCCGTATCGCGTTCGAAGTAAAAATCGAAAAATAAAAAAGTGAGCATTCACTGTGATTTCTCAAGGTAAGGTAATTCTTTAATAACTCTTAAATATATTGTAATTATATTGCTGTTTGATTGTATTCCCAAAGTGCATGTTTTCTAGTAAAAATACTAGAAAATTTTGTTGGTTTGATGTCACTGATTTTGATTTTAGGTTAACTTATGTTCAAAAAGTATTTGTAGGGTAAAGTGATTACTGGTAAAGTATCCACTTTGCCCGTAATCAAACCAACAAAATTCTCTAGTATTTTTACTAGATTTGTACTACTACTAGTTCTCTACTATTTTTACTAGACATAGTATCCGATTTGCCCTAATAGTCATTTTGAATAATTTATTTCATTTTTCATTGTTTTAGATGGATTATAAATATAAAAGAAAACTAATCAAGCCCAATGGAATGGAGACAGTATGATGCTTGCAATAGCAGACTATAATGCAGGTATTCCTGTAAAAACGACGGCAAGAAAGTGTGGTCAACCTTATGCCACCCTTCACAGGCATTGGAAAAAAGATAGTTCAACGGATCAGTTTAGACGTTTTCGAAGAGTTTTCAACGACTAACAAGACGGTGATCTTCAAACATATTTGCAAGAAATAGACAGTATTTTTTATGGTTTAAGCCGAGAAGACTTTAAGGCGTTGATTTTCGTTTACGCAAAGAGAATAATGTCATATAGGTATAATTAATACATACAGGGTGATTCGTGTATGAAGCATGATGTCATCGATACCTATTTTTTAATGACAACTTCCTTCTTTATTAGGAAATATAAAAGAGCACATCTTTTTACATAAGCTACGGTAATAATTGCATTAGCGTGAGTATAGATTAGATAAAAAAAATTAAAAAACGCGATTGTGCAATTTCAAAATACTAAATTTAATGGCAATGATTATTTAAAAATCAATTAAATGAAATGTTTAAATTGTACACCGTTGGCTGCCCGACAGTAGCCTTACCCACCAATAATGGGTTTTTCTATTGCTATCAGATAAACACTTGAAATCGTACTTCATTAAGTAGTGTTTTTGATTTTTGGAGTTATTTATTTAATTTAAACATTTCTTATATTTTGTTTAGTAAAATCAGTCTCTTTGAAGGGTTTATTGAGTAGTTACTGTATCATTTTGTAACAATGGTTATCAGGGGCGTAGCGTGAGAAAATAATCTAGGGATGTGATAAAAATTTTATAAGGGGAAGAAGTATAGTCAGATGAATGGTAGGCCATATAAAAATGGTAAAAATAAAAAAATACACTAACCTAAAATGATTATGCCGAGGTATATATCCTAATTTTTCAAATGAAGATCAGTTTTTGTTTGTCCAGCGAAAACGTCTATCACTGTTTCTTCAAATGTTGGAGATGATCTCATATCTTCTAACAAGGCACTTTCAATATTTATTAATGCTAAAGATGACAGTCTTTCTTACTTTTGAGAATTTCGCAGGTAAGTCTTTAAACATGAAAATGATTTTTCCGCGAACTGCTTGTGGCAGGAATAGTCAAAATTAAACGACATAATTTTGATGACTCCGGGAAAACAGAAGATAATTGAAGGGACATAATATATTGGTGAAGCTCAAACACAGTGCTCTTTTTCATATCGGGATCACTATAAATCACTGAAAGTTCACTTTTTAAACGATTTGCGTCAAAGAATGTTCCATATGTATCTACTAACAAGAAGAAAAAAGTTCGTCAGGAAAACGTTTTATGAATGAAGTAAATTGTGTGGAATCTGGATTTAAGAATCTTGGTTTAGAAATTTCACTAAACCGTTCACTAATGTTCAAAGTAATAACGTCCAAAGTTTCATAAAACAATCGTTCGTAGTTGCTTTTCTTATCTTCTTCAGGAATTAAATCCAAATGCATTCTTTTACTTGGTGGTTGATTTTCTAATACAAATCTGTCCATACGGTCCCAAATGTCACTAAACTCGTATCTCATTTTCTTAATATGTGATATGAAATTGGCGATCTTTTTATTACAGTAACTAATATCTGATATTTTTGTCTGTGGAATTTTAAACAGACTTTCGGAATATTGCTGAAAACACTGCTAAGAAAAAATTAAAATTAATGTCGCGCAATAAAGTTAAAAGGTCTAGCACAAATAACGGTTTCTCGATCCCATTCCTCATTTTCATTTTCCACAATTACCTGAAACAGAGCTTCCAAATCTTCCTTATGTTATGGCGACAGTCGCCAAGATGCATTCACATAATCGCATAACTGAGTCCCGAAATAACGACAACACCCACTCGGGGTTCCACTGTTGGCTGCGTAAGATCACCGACCTTTTCGCCCATCTAACGCGTGTAGCTTTGATGTAACGTGGACCATTGCATTTCAGCACTGCAGCAAGTAACGCGGGAGTCCAATAATTTCGGGCGATTTAAAATAAAAAAGTTGATGGTAGCGTTTAAAGTAAATAATGTATGTTTGCGGTTGGTTTAAAGTAATTAAAAAATTGTGATAATTGAATATATCTATTGAACTTATAAATAATACTAATTTTACAGTTTTTTGAGGGATGCAACGCATCACTCGCATCCATGTATGCTATGCCTCTGATGGTTATATTAATTGAACGAGAAATAATTGAAATCCACAAAGAACTAGTTGAATTGTTCAACGGAACTCATCCTGATTGGTAATCCATATTCCAAAGCATGGTAAACAATGTATAGTAAATACCGCGAATTTGGGCATGTTCATGATCTTCCTAAATCTGGTCGATCCTCAACATAAGAAGACGATCACCTTAATGTTTTATTTTCAATGTAAAAAAATCTTCACTCAACACAAAAAATTGGCTTCTGATTTTAATATGGCAGCGCCTACAATCACACAATTCTAAAAAAAAAAAAACAACAAAGCACCGTCCTTTTAAGGTATGCCTTAAAAGGACGTCCACAAATTATCAAAGAAGATGATTTCAATTGGAAGAATTAATTCCGCGAGCAAATGCAACAGCTATGCAATAATGATAATTATTTCGTAAAAAAACATTTTTTTTCTGATGAGGCTACCTTTGTTTTGAAAGACCATATCAATAGGCACAGCTGCCGTTACTGGGTTGCCGAAGAGTCCCCAATGCATGATGGCGTATCATACTCAAAATCCCCAGAAAGGGAATACGGTGGGGCATAGTGGACGGAGGAATTTTGAATTCCTATTTCTACTCCGTGAACCTAACTGGTGCAAGATATTTGGATTTTATTCGACACGACCTTAGTCCTGAACTAATGGCTTTATATCCAGATGTAGAGTAACCTGGATCTTCCAACAAATGACCTTTTATTTCAACAATATTCTCGTCATTATGTAGTACCTGTCCATGCTTATTTAGATGAGATATTCCCAAATATAGGAAGAAGTGAATTGATTTAGTGGCGAAAGAGATCGCCAGATTTGAAACCCCTAGTGCCACACTCCTTCCAAGAGTTTTTCAAGTTCGAGAATTTTTCGCAAAAGTTATTATTACTTGAATTTTTAACCAATTTGTTCATTACTTTACGAAAGCACTATATCAAAAAGTGGTTGACATAAGTGTACTACACTAGCACAAATAATTTAAAATACACGACTAAATTGAACTCAGATAATCTTGAATACTGGTATAATGAATGCATCTAACATACCTAGTAAGGCGATGTCTCTAATATTATATAAAATAAACAGCTTTCCGGAACAAACTGAAGTTGAAAAATGGACAATAAATGTATCTACATTATCGTACAACTGATTTATATTTGTATTACTTCATCTACTTGGATGCTGACTTATAATAATCGCGACACTAATTACCGAAGATAAATGAAGCCAATTAGTGATGATAATTAATGCTTAGCAATTATATTATAGTACTTTTATAAATCTGGTCCTATATAGGCAGTGATAATCAATAACGATGAAGGCACTTCTGACACTTGTTTGGGTCGTCGAAACCAATTTCCTGCCCGAATGATTAATTCCCCATTTTAATTTACACATTTCTAATAGAAACCCCTTCGGACACATCTAATAATAACCCTTGTTAACTCGTATTTAACCCCCGCAAACCTGTTCGTGTCTCCGAGGAAAAGCAATCTCATGGCTTCCTGTTCCGTTGTGACTGGTAGAACACTCAAGTTCCTTATGTGTGCCTCTCCTTTGCCGTCTTCCAACAATGCGATTCTCCTGCAATCGAACGTATGGTTGCATAAGATTCATACGAGAGAACATTATGACAAGCAAATGCAGGGAAGTTCATCACTGAGGCGAATTTATCGTATCATAGGATGTTAAATAAATTACAAAAGCATCTAAAAATATCTGTTTATATGACATGATATGTCATATGTTTTTTTATCTTTTAGGTAGATTTTGCTTTGGTGTTATTTTATTTTAGCATTTAAGAAAAAATTCCAAATTATATCCTTATACCATTATCATTATATTTACTTACGGTAGGTCTTCCAAACTTCTGGCGGTATTGTGTTGTCTCGGACTTAATAGATCATATCCAATTTCATTATAGATTTCCATATAGGATATGTATATTGTTGGTTTGGCGGAAATCTGCAAACAAACATTTATTATGTATGGAAAAGAATATTCAATCAGCAGTTAGTCCCTTTAAATTAGACAAAAAATCACTGATTTTGGGAAATTCTTCCTACAACTAAGCGACCTATACAGAAAGTTGTATTGGGGTTGTGTCCACATATTTTTCACCTAGCGCATGATAAAAAAAGGGTTGTTTTTTTAGATACAGACATTTTGTGATTCGCAATTTTCGTTCTTTTAATTTTTTCGAAATTCTGCTTAGCTACGCCGCTAGAGCGCGCTGAAGTATTTTTGAGCTGTTTATCGATTTCAAGCCAAGACTTTTATCGATTTAAAGCCAAAACTCTGTGTTGTAGAGAAAAATATCAAGAGATCAAAGTTGTAGATATAAAAATTTTCGACATATTTTGTTATTTTGTTTTTTTTAAGTCGCACGGTTTTGACACTAGAGGGCGAACAGTTTTCTTTTGTTCTTTGTAATACTATTGTGCAAATGAAAAAAACACTCTAGAGCATTATTTTTTATTTATAGGCAAAACTATGCATTTTTTAGAAAAGTTCAATCACATAAAAAGTTGGAGAGCAAAAGACTTCCTACAAATTGTCTTATACTTTTTTTTTTACAAAAAATGCATAGTTTTGCCTATAAATAAAAAATAATACCCTAGAGTGTTTTTTTCATTCGCACAAGAGTATTACAAAAAAAAAAAATAAAACGATTCTCGCCCTCTAGTGGTAAAACCGTGCGACTTTAAAAAAAAATAAAACAACAAAATATGTCGGAAATGTTTATATCTATAATTCTGATCTCTTGATATTTTTCTCTACAATGCATAGTTTTGGCTTAAAATCGAAAAAGCTCAAAATACTTCAGCGCGCTCTAGCGGCGCAAAATTCCGCAAAAATGAAAAGAACAAAAATTGTGGAGAATCGCAAAATCTACAACATCAAATGTCTATATCTAAAAAACAACCCTCTTTTTATCATGCACTAGGTGAAAAATATATTGACACAACCCCAATACAACTTTCTGTATAGGTCGCTTAGCTGTAGGAAAAATTTCCGTCCATTTTCCTAATTTGAAGGGACTAAGTCAAGTATTTTTTAGAGCGATAATAAGTGAAGAGCTAAAGGGCCTTTCAATAAGGACGCTCGATTTTTAAATGCAAATAAAGCATGTTGTGTGTGAGATATTCACTCACTTTTTTCCTATTTGAAACAACGTTTTATGGCATTAAGTATGGCATATGACGTCAATCAAATATCCGTCGCGGTCTTGCTTGGTGGCACGTATTCGGGAAGTCCAATTTTCGGTGACTTTGTGGCATAAATCTGGCTGAATTTGCTAGATGGCATTCGTTATGTTGACTTCGAGAGCATCAATTGTTTGCAGTTTATCCGTATAGACCTACGATTTAAGATAGCCCCAAAGGAAGAAATATAAAGGCGTTATATCGCATGATCTGGGTGGCCAGTTCTAGCCACCGCTGCGCGAAATTACCATGCCCTCAAATCGCTCGTGCAGAATGTCCACCGTGGCATGTGCTGTGTGGGGCGTAGCGCCATCCTGTTGGAACCACATATCGTCGGTATCCATATCATCCAGTTTAGGCCCCAAGAAATTGATTATCATCGATATGTAGCGCTCACCGTTGACGGTTATGGCAATGCTAGTTTCGTTTTGGAAGAAGTACGAACCGATGATTCCGTCAGACCAAAATCCGCACCAAACAGTGACTTTCTCGGGATGAATTTGGTGCTGATGTATCTCGTGTGGATTGGTATCGTCCAAAATCTGACAATTTTACTTGTTCAAATATCCATTCATCCAAAAATGGGCCTCGTCGCTAAAGATGATTTTTTTGGCGAAGTTTGGTTGAACTTCCAACTGCTCCAGAGCCCAATCAGCGAACACACGGCGTTATCTATGGTCACTTACCTTAAGTTCCTGGATCAGTTGGATTTTATTAGGCCGTAGACCCAAATCCCCCGCAAAATTCGCCAAGTTGAAGTCGCAGAAAGACCACGTTCTTGTGAACGACGAGAAATTGACTGCCTCGGATTTTCCCGTACACTCTCATGCACAGCAGCGATATTTTCAGCAGACCTTGCGTTTCGGTGACGTACGGGTGTTAGCTAATTATTTATCAAACCAGTTGACTTGAATTTGGCTACCAAACGTCGAATGGTCGATTCAGCGGGACAGTTGTGACAAGGATAAAAATCACGTAATACGCGGAATGTTTCTCGAACGGAGCACTGATTTTGAAAATAAAATTTGATGATTTGCACACGTTGTTGAACGCTGTAACCTCCCATGGTGATGTCATACACTGCTGAATAATTCACAACAATTTTGACAGATGTCGATTTAACAACACGGTCGCTCTAAACTAACAAATTTCGAGCGTCACTATTGAAAGGCCCTGTATGAGACGATTTCATTCCACGAAGGTTTAATAAGTAAAGTAAATTATTTAGCTCATATACTTTAATAATAATTTAACTGGAGGATGTGAGTTGACAGTATTTCTCTTTCTTCAAACTTAAATATATTTTTCTATAGAAGATGAAGTTAAGAGGTAAATTCTCATTTGCGAAGGTACATATTATATACGTACATTAATGTATTAAAAAAGGATACCAGTTTTCCCAAAAACAACAAGCAATATATAATAACGACAGCCTCACGAGGCGATTAAAACTAAAACTGAAACCTCAATTTTAACTATTTTATGATATCAATTTAGTTGGCGCAATCGAACTGGTCTGCCAAGTGTCATATATTTGTCGTTTCTGGAAAACTGGTCTACTGTTTGCTGTTGCTGTATCGCAGATTGTAATCGTCTCCCCCTATTACGTATTGTTAAGAAAGTCAAATAAGTCTAAAAATCGATTTTCTTTTGGCTATAAATTATAGTTCTCATAAATTTGATATACAAAAAACTTTCAAAGACTTTACCAGGAATCTTTGGTATATTGTAAAAGGATGAAAAGGGCTTTATCATGTTGAAAGATAAAAATAATACAGAAAACTAAAGAGAACAAGATTATTGCCGCTTACGCATCAATATTATCGTTTGATGCATAGCCAATATTATCAATCATGTAAAAGTTTTTGTTTACCCAACTCTTGTACTCAAGTTTTCTCAACACGATATATGGCACGATGTTCATCAAAGTTTACTTTCTTTAGTATAAAACTTCTGTATTTTGTTATAAATGAATATAATGAATGATCGGAAACTTGTAAGCTCTAAGTAAGATCTAAGTTGTGAGTTTTAACGTAAATTAACATTACAATTTTAAACCTTATTTTAACTATAAAAACTATTCTTTAAAGTAGCATTTAAATAGCAGAACATTTCTCTTAACATAAAATATGCGGAAAAGTAATATTTTCAACACAATAGCAAATGTACTATTTGCTATCTTCGAAGCAAATGCAAATTTTGAAATCGAATTTAATCTAATGTCGTGGATCTAAATCCAATTATATTAAGAGTATCTATTGCCAGTAACTTTTACTCCAATATTTAATTATCCATAATAAAAATAGGAGATCAGTTTTCCACGAATATTGAAAGATTACATGTTTCCTGATATGCGTTTCATCAACCAAGTTGGCATCATCGGGATATCACTAAACTATTTTAAACTGCCTCTAATTCGTCTTTATTTACCATATCAACCAAAACAAGAGACTGTTAGATATAGGGACCAAACCTCTGTTCATGCTATTGTCACATTTATCTATCCTAATACTTTTCCTGGCTATAATGGTCTGTTTACTAACTTTACTATTGAATTACTATAGTCTATTCTATTACGGTTTGCGTAAGCATGTTGGATAACGGAAGATTTTCTAATCTTCCATACTTCAAATGGGCTATGTGCTTTAAACCTAGTTATAGTTACTCTCTTTGTCTGCCCAATATACTTTTGACTATAATCTACCAACTTATATCACAAAAACCCCGGACCATTCGGTATTTTCAATTTTGTGTTTGGGTTTTCCCAAAAGTTGTTGCAATATGTTTCCAGAATGGTGCACTAATATCTTAATAATTGTAGTTCATTTGGAAATTAGACAACTTTACTATTTTTGGAATCATCGAAAGGTCGTGAAGTTAAGTTTTTATATTTTCCCATAAATTTTAGGATACTTTATTTTCTATTATTAATATTTTATATATTATATATATAGTCTATATTTCAATTAATTAAATAGTCACATGACGTTTAATATACTCATTTAAAATTAAATGAACTTTTCCAGATTTTTTTTTTAAATACTTTTCATAACAATAAATGTATTACATATTTTTGCACCATACTCTGTATATCTTCTACCTTCTGGGAATTCCGAATGCAATACTATCTGTCTTTTAGCGCAGATCACGCTTAAAATGATGGGAACCATTCGATATTTTACTTTTCCGCACTCAACTATACAGCGAAAAGGTAATGTAATCGTGTAAAAAAAAATTGGGAAAACATTTTTTTTCTTCATTTATTTTTCGTTTTTCGGCCTAAAAACCAATAAAAAGAAAATGGTTTTTAAAAAATTTTGTCTGTGTGTGTGTCGTTGTCGTCGGCATTAAAGTTTCCTGTTAGCACGATAACTCAACTAAATCGTGTCGGATCGATCGAGTTTTGACTAATTCTGATCGGGGATGTCTCTCAGATGACACCTATCGATTTTGCGGTGAATAGGACACACCCCACCCTGTCCATGGGTCTATTTGAGAAATTTTTTTTGTTAGCACGATACCTCAACTAAATTGTGTCGGATCGATCGAGTTTTGACTAATTATGATCGGGGACGTCTTCCAGGTAACACTTATTGATTTTGAGGTGGATAGGATACACCCTACTCTGTCCATGGGTCATGAGAAAGCACGATGGTAGACTATTTGAGAATTTTTTTTTGTTAATACGATAACTCAATTAAATCGTGTCGGATCGATCGGGTGTTGACATATTCTGATTGGGGGCGTCTTCCAGACGATAATTGATTTTGAGGTGGATAGAACACACTCTACTATGTTCATGGGTCACGAGAAAGCACAATGGTGGACTATTTGAAAAAAAAATTTGTTAGCACAATCACTCAATTAAATCGTGTCGGATCGATCGGGTTTCGACTGATTCTGATTATGGATGTCTACCAGACGGTATCTATTAATTTTCAGGTGGATAGAAAACACCCCACCCTATCCATGAGTCATGAGAAAGCACGATGGTGGATTATTTGAAAAAAGTAAAACTGTCGCATAAAACCCATATTCTGCATTTATGTGTTGGTTTATTTTTCCTCGGCCACTCAATTTCGAGATGGAGATGTTCTACGTGCGGAAAAGTCCGTTTCAAGGTTTTAAAACTGTTTTTTTTTAATTTTGTCTTTGAGTTTTCTCAAAAGTTCTTGCAATTTATTTCCAGAAGAATGCGCTAATATCTTAGTAATTGTGGTTCATTTGGATATCACACAACTTTACTATTTTTGAAATCGTCGGGAGGTCGTGAAGTTAAGTTTTTATATTTTTCCATAAATTTTAGGATACTTTATTTTTTATTATTAATATTTTAATTATTGTCTATATTTCAATTAATTAAAGAGTCACATGACGTTTAATATACTCATTTAAAATAAAATGAACTTTTCCAGAATTTGTTTTGAAATACTTCTTTACATAATAATGAATTTATTACATATTTTTGCACCATACTCTATATATCTTCTACCTTCTGGGAATTTCGAATGCAATACTACCTGTATTTTAGCGCAGATCACGCTTGAAATGATGGAAACCATTCGATATTTTACTTTTCCGCACTCAACTATACTAGCGAAAAAGTAATGTAAAAAATTGGGAAAACATTTTTTTTCTTCATTTATTTTTCGTTTTTCGGCCTAAAAACCAAAAGAAAATGGGTTTTAAAAAAATTTTGCCTGTGTGTGTGTCATTGTCGTCGTTGTCGTCGTTGTCGTCGGCATTAAAGTTTCCTGTTAGCACGATAACTCAACTAAATCGTATCGGATCAATCGGGTTTTGACTAATTCTGATCGGGGATGTCTCTCAGATGACACCTATCGATTTTGCGAAGGATAGGACACACCCCACCCTGTCCATGGGTCTATTTGAGAAATTTTTTTTGTTAGCACGATACTTCAACTAAATCGTGTCGGATCGATCGAGTTTTGACTAATTATGATCGGGGACGTCTTCCAGGTGACACTTATTGATTTTGAGGTGGATAGGATACACCCCACTCTGTCCATGGGTCATGAGAAAGCACGATGGTAGACTATTTGAGAATTTCTTTTTGTTAATACGATAACTCAATTAAATCGTGTCGGATCGATCGGGTGTTGACTGATTCTGATCGGGAATGTCTCCCAGATGACACCTATTGACTTTGAGGCGGATAGGATACACCCCAACCTGTCCATGGGTCATAAGAAAGCACGACGGCGGACTATTTGAGATTTTTTTTTTGTTAACACGATAATTCAACTAAATCATGTGGAATCGATCGAGTTTTGACTGATTCTGATCGGGGACGTCTCCCAAACGATACTAATTGGTTTTGAGGTGGATAGAACACACTCTACCATGTTGCTCATGGGTCACGAGAAAACACAATGGTGGACTATTTGAAAAAAAAATTTTGTTAGTACGATCACTCAATTAAATCGTGTCGGATCGATCGGGTTTCGACTAATTAGGGATGTCTACCAGATGATATCTATTGACTGTCGCATAAAGCACATGTTCTGCATTTATGTGTTGGTTTATTTCTTTCTCGGACACTCAATTTCAAGATGGAGATGTTCTACGTGCGGAAAAGTCCGTTTCAAGGTTTTAAAACTGTTTTTTTTTAATCTTGTCTTTGAGTTTTCTCAAAAGTTCTTGCAATTTATTTCCAGAAGAATGCGCTAATATCTTAGTAATTGTGGTTCATTTGGATATCACACAACTTTACTATTTTTGGAATCATCGGAAGGTCGTGAAGTTCAGTTTTTATGTTTTCCCATAAATTTTAGGATACTTTATTTTCTATTATTAATATTTTAATTATTGTCTATATTTCAATTAATTAAATAGTCACATGACGTTTAATATACTCATTTAATATAAAATGGACTTTTCCAGAATGTTTTTTTGAAATACTTCCTTCCATAATAATGAATTTATCACATATTTTTGCACCACGCTCCGTATATCTCCTACCTTCTGGGAATTCCGAATGCAACTCTATCTGTCTCTTAGCGCAGACCACGCTTGAAATGACGGTCATTATTGTCTGAATCTCGGCGATATCTTAACTGTATCTTTGATCTTTGCCCTATCGTATGAGTTCCTTTATCTGAGATAACAATTACGTTACGTACCTTCTCATTTTCCGCAAATATATACTGGATACTTCTCGGTATAATCCCTCTGTCATTATAATTCTTCGGCGAACCGGTGATGGTGTACGTCTTGCCGCTTCCAGTCTGAAACAGTAATAATCCGGCGATATGGAATATTTACTCGAGATGAGTTCGGACGTGCACATACCTGTCCGTACGCAAATATCGTGCCGTTGAATCCTTGGAGAACGCTGCAAATAAAAGAACAGTTTGGGAATGGTTTCAATCAACAGTTAACTGAGGAGAGACAGAATAATTATAGGGTTATATGCATTACTATTTTATTAGTACGAGCCTCCAAGAATATTTCTGTCAAATTTTATTTTAACGTTCCGTCAGACGCAATCTAAATCCAAACACATTCGGGCGCAATGCATCTGAGAGATCACATTTAAAATCTTACACAATTTATATTTTAATGAGGTGGAGACTCAATTAAACACTTATTTTAATTAATACAATACAATAGTAAAGGAATTCATTTCATGCTGCAAAACAATAAATTTGAAATATTTTTATAGGGGAACCAGTTATTGACAAGTTTTTTTCTGTTTTAAGGATAAAACACACACTTAAATTAGTAGTGAACAATATTTTGAATACAAAAAATAAACCACCGATTTTTTCATATAAAATTCAGAAAGTTATATATGTTACAGGGAAAGTCGATTCTCCAGGAAGAGTCGACTCTGTCTAGGTAAAGTCGACTCTTACTGGTCTCTTCAGTAAAAGTTGATTAAAAACGAAACGTGGAGAATTTTGATCAACATGTACTAGTCAGAGTTGACTATACCTAGGGAAAGTATACTCTTACTGCCTTGAGTTAGTAAAAGTTGACTTTTGGAAGGAAATGGTCTACTACATAATGAAAAACAAATAAAAAAGCAAAACCTTTATAATACGAATACATAAAGAGAAATATTTATCATTTATTACAGCAGGGTAAAGACTTGTGACACTTTGAGTTGCAAAGCACATCTTTCTTCTTACACATGCACTTCTTGGATATGCATTTCGTGTTG
Source organism: Rosalia funebris (assembly GCA_037954035.1). Taxonomy (NCBI): domain Eukaryota; kingdom Metazoa; phylum Arthropoda; class Insecta; order Coleoptera; family Cerambycidae; genus Rosalia; species Rosalia funebris. The sequence continues at coordinate 13,079,001 of JAZFAV010000002.1, read as the reverse complement.
CAAGAGCATTTGAAAAATCCTTATCCGCTTCCAACTGATTGTGAAGTTGCAACAGTTCTCACAGCTATTGTTTTATCCATAGGGACTTCCTTTTCTTGGATAATGTTCGTGGGACATTTACTGAATTAAGACCTGAAAAAATATTATCATTGAACTCTGAACAATTTAATACTAGGGACAGAGAGAGAGAGAGAGAGAGAGAGAGAGATCTTGTATTTTAGCTTGGAAAAATTACCTTGAGAAAAGCTGCTTCAGAATTCCATTTCTTGTTCCAATTCGATAGAATCCGTCATCGACAACCTCCAGTACCACGCCAAGAATAGATCGAGCATCTCCTCTTCCGCGGTCAACATCTGGGATAGGAATTCGAACTGATGTTCCTTTTTCTACGGGCGGATGAATCTGATCTGAGGTTTTTTTCATGCGTTTAGATTGCTCTTCTAGACAGTGGAAAGCTTCAGTTCTCTGTTTCTTGATGGCCTCAGTAGACTTGTCTAGGTCAGTGAGGAGATAATCACCACCATCTGCGAGCTTTTCACCATATGATAAATTTTGGTTTGTTTCATTTTCATTATCATATTCATTTTTATCAGGATCTCCATTCCCGTTACTTTCAATTTCGTTTTCTTCTTGTTGTTCCTGAATTTGATCAATGGCGCATTGAAGATCCTCTTCTGTTTCTAAATTTGCCAATATCTCAGTAGGTAGTTTTGAAGTAGATAAGCCATGTCTTGGGGGGCAACCGAACATTGCCTCATACGGGGATCTTTTTATCCCACTATGCAATGCGCTGTTTTGCATAAGTTGAATAAACTTTAAGCCTTCACTCCATTTTGTTGTTTTGTGGTCTTGCATCCAGGTAGTTATCATGTTTTCTATGTCCTGGTTGGCTCTTTCGACACTACCTTGACTTTGACTATGTCGTGGTTTGCCATGCACCATTTTGAAATTCGGCCATGTATTAACCAAACCGTCAATGACTTTATTAACAAATTCTCTGCCATTGTCTGACTGTAAAATACAAGGAGCGCCTAACAAAGTAAAAATATCAATGATATTATCACACACTTCGTCTGCAGTCTTTGATTTAAGTGGTCTTAGCACAACAAACTTTGTCAAATGATCCTGGTACACCATTATAAATTTGAAATCTTCATCAGGTTGCGACTGAAAGTCAATCAAATCGACTTGACATCGTGAATTCATTTCCTTGAATAACAAAGGCTTTACAACCAGTCCTTTCTTCTTATGTTTCAATTTTTGAACACAAGGTTCGCACAAGCTTAAAGATAGTAAAATGTCCTTTGTAGTAACATTTTGGAATTTTCCTTTCAATTTCAATTCCAATCATATTTCAATTTAGTCAATGTGAGTGAATTTATCTTGGAAGTCGAGCGTTCTAGCTGGATTTTTTCACGAAACAGTTCTGCCGTGGAGTCTGACATAATTATTGCACACTGAAACTAATTATTTAAATGTAAAAACACACTGAATTCTTGGTCACTATTGCACAACAACAAACGGACGACACGGGCAAACGGACAACAACAAACGGACGACACATTGAATTCTTGGTCACTATTGCACAACAACAAACGGACGAGTCAGACGAGTAATGGCGACTGCCTGGCGGGAACCATGCCTGGCGGGGATAAACAAAGACATGCGAGCGCGGTTATATGTACAAACAAGATCTCTGAATCAACTTTTACTAAACCACAGCAGGCATAGTGAACTCGTCCTAGGAAAAGTTGACCTGTTTATTTTCAACCACTTTTTACTGATACTTTTAGTAAAGTTGACTCTTCCTAAGCAGAGTCAACTGTTACTAATAATCGACTTTCCCTGTAATATATATAAAAAAATACTGGACATGAATTACAAAGAATAGTTGTAAGTAACTGCGCGTTTTAAACGTAAAAAGTTATAAATCCTCTTCATCATTTTAGCATGTTCCAAACAGATAAACGTCACATTGTTGGTAACGATATTTAGTATAAACCACTAATTTAACACCCAAATGTATTAATTTTGAATAATAATACCATAAAAAGCTAGAATAAGTAAGTGTAGAAATCGTGAAAAATATTATTAATTTAAATAATAAAAGAAATCTAACAAAATAAAAAGTAAAAATAATTACGTAATCAGGCGCAATGCATCTGACAGATCCCCGGGAGACCCATACAATGCCAGGGAGTGCACTAAGAAAAATCGACATCATACCGAGAAGAGTGGTTTGGAGCTAGGAAGCTATGAGGGAGTTCGAGTTAATATTCGTAATACACACGAAAGGGCAAAGAAAAAAGTGACTGCCGGATGTCACAGATCGGCTGCGCCCGACGGAAGGTTAGAATTCATAAGAATATACCTTATACGTTTATAGTCTTGAATATTTAGCAGACAAACTAAGTCTCTAAATTCACTTAAACAAATTTTTTTTTAATTAATCTTATTACTATTATAATCAACAGTAATAGGAGATTCTTTATGGGTAAAATATGATAAATTATTAAATTATGAGCATTATCAGCATTTATATTATGATTATTATACCAGAATTTACAACTTTCTGCCTATGTAACTTCATTCAATGCCCTTTACTTACTGAATTTATTCCAATTAGACATTTATGATTGGATATCGTTACACGATCTAAAAGAGAAAATTGAATTAAAATAATTACCTGTTAATGACTGGTTTAGCAATAATATCAAAAACGTCCTCTTGATTACAATACTGATCAAAAACCTTGTGGAACCTAAACATAGAACAAGAGTTAGTTAAAATAATTAGTTAAAGTAAACAGTGATTTGCCTAACCTAATATATTTTCAAGTAAAACGTGGTTCCCCATTCGACTGCCTTTTTTCAATGTTACAAAAAACTCGCTTATCGAAATCGCGATTAAAGAGCAGCATTATGCAGAGACGAAGAGTGTTGAATGCTTTAAATATAGTTTGCTGAATTTTTTACATGTATTTAATATCCAATACAAAATTTTTTAAGCATTTTTGTTGTGACCAATAGCTCTGTATGAACTTTAACAATAGGTAAAAATGACACTATAATTAATTACTAGGCCTATACTTAAGATACATATCGTCCATATTATAGGTCTAATGGAATTTTGATAGTAAATCTATTTAAATGCCAGCTATTTTTCAATAAGTTAATGGCCAATTCCTTGAAATTATTTTACAAACGATAAATGTAGTTCTCATTACGCTTAACAATCACTTGTTTTATAGTAGGAATTTGTAGATCTTGGTAGATATTTTTATTTGGAAAAACTATGGTGCAACAATAATAGCTCGGAAAAATTTGTTCTGGAATATTTGTAATATTTCGATATTGCTGCTAAATGCGATGCCCCATATTTCGATCCTATAAGTCCATACGAGTCGAATAAATTGCATTGCATGCTACAGTTTGGTTACGTAACGATGCAGTGGATTTACCACCAAGTAACCAATACTACTTCTTCAATTTTATTCCCAGTTGTTTCGTCTTTCTTCAGATATGTCCAGATCCTTTCCATGTTAATCTATTGTCCACATGTAAATCCAAGTGCTTTACTGTAGCTGCTTTAGGAATTTCCTTGTTGTCCATAGTGACGTTGGCGTTTCTCCTTTACATTTAATAAATGTTACATTAACTGATGTATCCACGTCCGTTTTTATTTTCCTCTTTGACCATTCCATTACTTTTCGTAGATTATCCTGTAGTATTCTTGTTGCTAGAATTGGATCACTATTTTTGACCAAAATAGCAGTATCATCAACAAACTTAGCAATTAGAGATTCTTCACTGACTGGAAAGTGAAGTGTAGAATGCAGAGCACAATATACTGCCTTGAGGAATACCGACATTTATTTTATGTATGAAATAAGAATTCTAATTATAACATTTTATATTTACGTCAAAGGTAACGATATCCATATAAAAATACATATAAATGCTTATGTCCAATAGTAACAATAACTGGTATAGAATCGAAATAAACTGATAATTATTATAATATTCGTAATCAACATGGGAATAAAACTAGAAGTAACACAGTGGAGGGGTAGAATTATGAAAAATTAAATGCTTCTTAAAGAATGTTATTATGTTTTGTATTATCTTATATTGTATTGGACGGTATTATAAAAATCACATTATTGAATTTATAAAAATGTATATACGTTTTTCGATTAATTTCTGTGTATATTATATGCTCCTTACTGTATAATAATCTTCAAGTTCTTAAATATTATCTTATTAATATACCATCAATCAATTTTGGCGAAGGATTCGGTAATTAACATTCAAACGACTTCCGATTCAAGGGTTTTATTTTTTGAAACCTTATCTGATCGTGCAGAAACACGAGAGGGTCGAGGATCGCTTCTAGGTATAATTCAATGCCTGGCGGGGCTTTAACCCGAGGAGTAGTTGTTTCCTAGAGCATGTTTATGTAATAGCTTTTCTATTCGGGAACTACTTTGATAATCGCTTGGCGGTTTGGTGGTTCCTTTCTCAATTTCCGACTTACATGTTACTGACAGAGATCGTATCGATAAAGATGTATACCCCATAGAGTTCATTCGGCATTTGTCTTGGATCGGCGTACCGTGTACGGCACTGATGAGGACTAATAAGTTCGAAACAGCTGTATGTCGTTCGGTTCCGATCCGGGACAGATGTCGAATCCTACCTGTGGCGGGTTTTATTTTTTGAAACCTTATGTGATCGTGCAGAAACACGAGAAAGGGTCGAAGATCCTAGAGCGATTATGTAATAGCTTTGCTATTCGGGAACTACTTTGATAACCGCTTGGCGGCTTGGTGGTTCCCATCTCGATTTCCGACTTATATTTTACTGATCCAAGCGACTGTCATTACTTAACACGTATATGTATATTTGCCAAAATTGACGGGATCAATATTTAGGAAACCCATAGGGCTTCCTCAAATTCAAATTACTAAATACTTTTGTATTATAACGACGTGGATTATTAGTTTACTTCAATTTTTCTAATTTCTTCTTATATCTTACTATTTCCTTTTCGTTAAATATTTTCCGCTATGTTTGTTACTTATTAAGATACTTTCCTAAAGCTGCATGGGGTGTTCCCCTGTGGAATCGCCTGGCTATAGAAGATTATATCATCAAATTTAGCTTTCCTCTGCACAATTTCGTAATTCTGAAAAACGCTTGTATTGACAATGCGAATTTTCTTAATAGGCAGCGTATTTACTTACTTCTTTTTCGCCCCCATTATCTTCCCTTTTCAGCCGCGCGTACACTTTAATCGAGTGATTTACCATATCAACGTTACTTGTCACCGATTGTCACCTAAACCAGTAAAACATGAAAAATGTCATACGGAAAGTTGAGGTTGCTGCCGTTCTAGTGGAAATCATATTTTATGTTGGTATAATGCCAACATAAAAATTAAGTTTTTACTTATATTTTCATACAATTTACTTTATATAAAATAATTAGAGAGGAATACGGAATGAGGGTGAATAAAAACAAAACTAAAGTGTTAGTGTGCAGAGGGCGCGAGAGCAGAGCAAAAACGAAAGTACAAATTAATAATGAAAGATTGGAGGAAGTTAAAGACTTTACTTATTTAGGAAGTAAAATAAATTGGGATGGAAGAAGCGATAAAGATATAAAACAAAGAATAGCGCAGGGTCGAGTAACTTTTAACAAAAAGAAAGCACTTTTATGCTCGGGGGTAATAAACTTAGAAACAAGGAAGAGATTTTTGAAAACATATGTATGGAGCACGGCACTACACGGTTGCGAAACCTGGGCAGTAGGGGAAGCAATTAGGAAGAAATTAGAGGCTTTTGAGATGTGGTGTTACCGAAGAATGATGAAAATACCGTGGACTGATAGGGTTAGAAACGAAAAAGTATTAGAGAAAGTAGGCGAGAAAAGAAGTATGTGGAAAAACATAAAGAAGAGAAGAGATAGAATGATAGGCCACTTGCTAAGACATGGGGGAATAGTCCGCGACATTTTGGAGGCAGAAATAGGAGTGAAGAAAGGCAGAGGTAGGCCTAGATTAGACTACTGCTCGCAAATAGTAAGGGATGTAGGTTGTAGCACAATTAGCGAAATGCGTAGGTTAGCACAATATAGGAGAAGCTGGAGGTTAGCGTCCAACCAGTCTTAGGACTGATGACTTCATGATGATGACTCAAAATCAGCGGTTTTTGAGTAATCATAAGGAAACTGTCGAGAATAATATCCAAATTTTTGCTTGCCTTTCAAGAGGTCCATAAACTTCAATAAATTTCTTTCAGTGATTTCATCATAAACTTTTTTTAGATTATTTTATTATCTTTAATCTGAGCGATCTAATGTCTTGTACAATTATTTTTCGCTGAGTTATCGTCATGCAAAGCAAAAAAGTCAGTTTTGTCTCTGGTAATAAAATGAATTACTCGGATAATTTAGCGAAAAATCATCGTACAAGGCTTTTAGAATGCTTCTAGAAAGCTCTAGCTGAATATAATAACATTCTATAAAAAAGTTTTATGAAGAAATTACCGAAAAGAAGTTATTGAAGTCCGTGGACCTTTTGAAAGGCAAGCAAATATTTGGATTTTTTTTCGATGGCTTTCTTATGATTACTAAACAAATATGCTCATGGTAAATTTTGAACTCGATAACTCAAAAACTAGAAACTTGGAGCTTCAATTTGTTTTTTTTTAAATTGCTCTGTGATTATTCTTCTCCAAGTCTCAGTCCTTTTAAAAATACCTAAAAAATTTGGATTTATTTACATCCCTTAATTTTTGTAAATAGTGTAGATGTTACGGCTGAAGCCCGAATATTGGATAATACTAGAATTACCTGGATAAAGTTAGAATTATCCAAATATAGTTGGTAATTCAGATAGCGTACGTTGCTTGTCGGGCATAAACCGGTTAATACTAGAATTTTCCAACGACGCTTGGACAAAACACTATAATCGTTCATTCGCGTTCCGGAGTTGACAAGATGACGACTGATTTAGAAGTGGTACGTTCTCGTTTTAAAGAGCGATTTAACGAAATGCTTTGCGATTTAGTGTCGCGTAAAGACTCAAATTCTTGTTGCATGAATTCTGTCCAATATTGTGTTTTTGGAGTCAGTAAAAATAGCAAAACAAGCAAAATCTAAATCGGCACTACAGTATCAACGATTAAAAAGGTTTGATGTTTGTGTGATTGGTGGTTGGTGGTATTGAGAGACTGACTCATTTCTCCAGTGGCTGATGGCAAAACAAATATAAGGTATTTTGTGAAAAACGAGGAGATCTTTGACATACTGCACGAAATCCACTTGGCAATTGGACACGGAGGAAAACATCGCATGCTTAAGGAGGTGAACAAGAAATATAAAAATATAACTCAGGAAGTTATCATAGTTTATTTAAAACTTTGTATTGCATGTCAGAAACAACAGAAATCCACCAAGAAGGGAATGGTTGTCAAACCCATGGTATTTTCGTAATATTTCTTATTCTTATGTTAGAATAATTCTGCTTTTATGTTTGTTCAGAAAAATAAAGAAGTTTTCCTCAGAATAATTTTATGTTTCTATTCTACTACATACGTGCGAGATTGCGTATTAGTAAGAAATATTCTATAAGTATGTAGATCATCTACTACTGTAAAAAATCTACTAGCATACTTTAAAAACAGTACTAGCATATTATTCAAAATATTTAATGCAACAATTTATGTAAAAAATCTATAGCTTTGGAGACACAATCAATTTGCGTTTTTAAAAAGATAGCCAGGGTTAGGGTACCAACCTAAGAAGTTAGAAATATTTATGAAAGATGAAAATATGACATTTCTGACAAAATGTTACGATGAAAAACTTTTCTACGTGAGAATATAGTTTTAAATAAATCAAAACGGAAGTGATGAAGTAAATCCGGTTGCAATGGATAACAAAAAACAATACACTGGCCGTTATTTTGGAAGGCTCAAATTCGGATTCCTGCAATCCGCCTGATGTTTCCTGCTGTAATTTCTGCGAGACTCTGTGTGATAAAATCATCTCACGTTAACCAAAATCGATTGCGACGTGCGCGGCTGATGCGGGAAACTCCGGGCTTGCGCCGTATTGGAATTTCTGGTATTCCGCCAAAGAAATTTTCCGGCAATATAAAACAACTGTAGATGAATCCTCTTTTTAATACTACAGAATATTTCTTACAATAGTTGCTTAAAAAAGGCCACATATTTAAGTAAAAAAAGCTACAAAAATCGTTTCTAAATTTTGTTAGCTGCTCTTCTAATGTATCCCACAAATCTACATATGTGTATATATAAAAAGAGAGATTTTACTTTTCCGCACTCAACTATACTAGCGGAAAAGTAATGTAATCGTGTAAAGAAAAATGGAAAAACAAATTTTTATTCATTTATTTTTCGTCTTTCGGCCTAAAAACCAAAGAAAAATGGTTTTTAAAAAATTTTTGTCTGTGTGTGTGTCGTTGTCGTCGTTGTAATCGGCATTAAAATTTCTTGTTAGCACGATAACTCAACTAAATCGTGTCGGATCGATCTAGTTTTGACTGATTCTGATCGGGGACGTCTCCCAGATGACATCCATTGATTTTGAAGTGGATAGGATATATCCCACCCTGTCCATGGGTCATGAGAAAGCACGATGGTGGACTATTTGAGAATTTTTTTTTTTTGTTAATACGATAACTCAACTAAATCGTGACGGACCGATCGGGTCTTGGCTGATTCTGATCGGGAACGTCTCCCAGATGACACTTATTGATTTTGAGGTGGATATGACACACCCCACCCTGTCCATGGGTCATGAGAAAGCACGATGGTGGACTATTTGAGAATTTTTTTTTTTTTGTTAATACGATAACTCAACTAAATCGTGTCGGATCGATCGGGCTTTGGCTGATTCTGATCGGGAACGTCTCCCAGATGACACCTATTGATTCTGAGGTGGATAGAACACACTCTACCATGTTCATGGGCCATGAGAAAGCACAATGGTGGACTATTTGAGAAATTCTTTTGTTAGCACGATCACTCAATTAAATCGTGTCGGATCGATCGGGTTTCGACTGATTCTGATTAGAGACGTCTATCAGACGACATCTATTGATTTTGAGGTGGATAGGGCACAACCCACCCTGTTCATGGATCATGAAAGTACGATGGTGGACTATTTGAAAAAAGCAAAACTGTCGCATAAAACACATATTCTGCATTTATGTGTTGGTCTAGTTTTTCTCGGCCACTCAATTTCGAGATAGAAATGTTCTACGTGCCGAAAAGTCCGCTTTAATGTTTTAAAAGTGTTTATTCTATTTCCCAATAAAGACTAAGTATGAAAGGGGGCTAAGAACTAGATTGATCTTAGGACGATTCAAATGAAACATTTTAGAAAATGCCACTGCTTGTAGGTTATTTTCAGTTTGCTATTTGCTTAACATCATCGACAAACCATCTAAGTTGTAAACAAATGGAGTTTAGTTTTTTATTTCTTTGCAGCATTTATTTTGAAATCAGATTGGAATTTGAATAGCCCGATCAACATTCGTTAGTGTGTTTGCTTAAATTAATTTTTTACCGATTTGGGAATAATGATGGTTTTAATTTTGATGTGACCTTATAAAAAATATTGATATTGAAAATAGGATATATCAAGTACACTAAATTTAGATATTTTGTTCTGATATTGACTGTCTGAATGTCAGCAAAACCGTAAAGTGAAATTTTTCAGCAACAGGCATATTTATTTCTTTTGTTTCAATTTATATTCTATCTAGTTCAGACACATAAGCTATGTAAATCACGGAAATGGACAGAGGAAGTGTAATAAGCGCTGGACTTATCAATTTTTATTTTTTCATGACGAAATTATTATCGTTTAACTTTACCTTTCAGATTGTTTTAATATATAAAACTTATGTATATCAGTGACATGTGTCTATGTGTCATCTACATGTTAATTGTAAAAACATCGAGTATATTGATGAGTCCATAATAGAACAAAAGCATGACTTGGAATGCTAGTTCTTGGACTCGAACATCACCATTGTTATATTAACACTAATTGAGTTTTCCACAACACACCAAAACACTATACACTACACTCGACGCGCGTTTCGCCAACAAAGTTGGCATCATCTGGAGATGATTAAAACTTAAATAGTTTTAATCATCTCCAGATGATGCCAACTTTGTTGGCGAAACGCGCGTCGAGTATACTGTATAGTGTTTTGGTGTTTTGTGGAAAACTCAGTTAGTGTTATCTTCACACCAAAGTTTTCAACCTACTCCAGGAACATTGTTATATTGTTGAAGAATATTTCATTACCATCAAATTTTGTCAACCGAATCCCATCGAATTTGCTGACAGTGACATACAAGTCCTATATGTTTTATTTGCAAGTTGTTCATAAGCCATTTCAATTTACTGCTTTTTATTGAATTTAAAACAACTTTAGAGTTAACTGAACCTGTGTGGTAAAGCAATAGAAGTGCAAGCGATTAAAATCCATGAACTTATTAGCTGAATAGACTGAATGAGAGAATGTTTTCGTCTTTTGCGTCTCTTCATTGAAATATGTTTTTTTCATTCGAATGGTTCTAAACTATATCTGTTATTAGAGACGATTCGTTAGAGTATTTAACCTTAGATAAATAAAGATATTCGTCAAGTTCAGTGTTAAAGTCTTACCGGCATATTTTTTTTCCAATATTTAAAATAAGAAAAATATTTTGCCTTTTGTGTACAAAATAATACTTTATAAAGTATAGTTTTTATATTAATAAATATAAATGTATAGGAGTGAAGCAAATTATGTTTATTAAGTGAAACTTTAGTATTTAATTTGTGATAGACAAGTATGATAAACTGATATCAGTTTCCATGTTATATTTATAAATTCAGGACTGAATGGCGAAAGACAAATAAGGTTTTATATATAAATGAATAAGTAAAGAGGAGTACTGGATGCTTCATCTGTGACGGAGTCATATGTAAGCAACTCTGTATAAGGTATAAGAATTTATATAGTATGTAATACATCTATATAATATGTAGATGTAAATACTAAACTGAACTGCTTGTACTTACATAAAACTGAAATATCACATCTTCGAGAGGCGTGACGGCATTTCGGCTGCCGCGGAGTTACCCGAGTATAACATTACTGTATACAATACTCATGGTGTATAGATTTATAAATAAAGACCAATTTTACAAACCTGAACCACTTGTGATTCAATCATAATGAGAAAATCAAGTCACTTTGTGAGATCCCACCGTATATACCTTCTACTTAATGAAAATAAATAGAACTACCCATTTGGATGCTTCATTAATGGTGGCGCCATATATATGAGTATTATTACATATAAGTTATAATAAATTATATAGTGATTCCGATAGGTTATGTATAAATTCAATAGAATTGGTATTATTGTTTTCGTTAAATCACTCGAACACTATTCAATAGTCAATAGATGTATTTAAAACACTATTTTGTATACTATGTATCATACACTTTGTGTATATACTGTATAATATGTATTACTACATTTCTAGGTAGTCATGCACGATGGTAAAGCTAAATTGAATTGTGTACCTACATCGATTAAAATATCGAGTCTACACGATGGCATCTCAGCTGCCTCGGAGTTACTCCACTATACCATCATTTATGTAGCACCGTCGCGTCGGTGGGCCGCTTTAATAATAAATAATAGCACTATTAATTAAAACAATTTGCAAAATATTAATACCCACTCTGGATGAAATTTAGGTACTATGACTTCTGAAGTTTTCACATGCGTCTTTGATGATTTCACTAAGTAAAACATAGAACCGATATAGTTATTTACACTTTTACGATATGGCTAATTTCGATGTTTTAAATAAACATTTAAATAAACGTTAAAACAAACTAGGTGCAATGACACCGCATATCATATAAACATTACTCCTGACAAATTCTATCGACCTATAACAGTATTACAATAACATATTTTCTGGTTGCAATACTTTAAATGCGTTTTATCATCAACCTTGGTGGAATAGAACGTCACAGATATCACCGGACCAGGCGACAAAATGTGCCGTAGTGTAAGGACCTATGCGTAACATGTAGACGGTAAACAATAACGAGATCTTGTGTGAATGCCTTTCGTTTTTTGTGTTAATGTGTAACTGAGGACTGTTAAATTGCTGATGTAATCTATCTCAGGACTTCACGACTGAAATTTGCCGTACGCCGACTGAAAACTGAAACACTACAGGTGAGTAACTGTTTTCATTAAATTCTCTATGCGTGGATGATCTTTTCCATGTTGATGGATAACATTTTTATGATATAACAGTCACAGTTGACACTAGATTTCAGAACTCTATAATTAACTGCAACATATTTTCAAGTCCTGAATTATTTTATTTTATTTAAGCTATAGGATATACTTTTCTCATTATTCTCTAGTTGTTCGTTAAAAGTATAAGATAATATAATCGCGAATGAGTAATGGATACATTAAACTAACATTTTTTTCAATTATTTCTAGAGGTGACACGTTCATTAGAAAGGTCAAAGTACGCTACAAACAACACGAAATATATTTTACTTCTATTTTAAAACTTATCACCTAAAATAACTCCTCAAAACCAAATATGTCTATTTAATTTGCGAGTGGGGCTTCAAAATAATTGGTTAAATTTGTCCCATTGTTTGGCTCCCAGACCTTGATATGTAACTCGTAATTTTAATGGACTTAAAAATATTTATTCCAGCCTCCAAAGAAGAATGGAATTATTCGATTTGTGCCTGATAACATTAGAATCAATTATTTAATGATTAAAAGTAGACATTTAAATATTTACATAGACAATTTCTTTGAAAATGTTTCCACATTTAAAATTATTTTAACTAAAATGTGGTCCAACCAAAACGCACGATGTTAATTGTAAATAAAACAAAAAGTTTTCAGAGAATTATCTTAATATTTTGTTATTATGATAGAAAGATCTATGACAATTATGTGTGAAACAAAATATCGGCCAAATGCTCCCCACGGCTTCGGTGGCATACCTCCATACATCCGATGGTCCATATTTTCAATGACTCTGAGACATAATTGAGGTTCAATGTCGTTAATGTGCCGAATTATCTCATCCTTTAGCTCTTGAATTGTTCTTGGCTTATTGACGTACACTTTTTCTTTTAAATATCCCCAAAGAATCTCCCCAAACATCGTCACGACGTGAGATAACACGGCCATTGAATTTCTCGCGCAAAAGTGCCATTGTTTCGTTGGCTGTATGGCAAGTGGCACCATCCTGTTGGAACCACATATCGTCCAGGTCCATATCCTCAATTTCTGGCCACAAGAAGTCCGTTATCATCTCACGATAGCGAACACCGTTCACGGTAACTGCTTGGCCGACCTCATTTTCGAAGAAGTACGGCCCGATGACGCCGCCAGCCCATAAACCGCACCAAGCAGTCACTCTTTGTGGATGCATCGGCTTTTCAACAATCACTCGTGGATTCTCATTTGCCCAAATGCGGAAATTCTGCTTGTTAACGAATCCACTGAGGTGAAAGTGTGCCTCGTCGCTGAAGATGATTTTCTTCAGAAGAAGTCACCGTTCACTTCTGTCTGTTCAACCAACCATTCGGCGTATTGACGACGCTTGAAATGGTCAGTAGGCTTCAGCTCTTGAGTCAATTGAACCTTGTAAGCGTGTAAATTCAAATCTTTATTCAAAATTCGCATCAGTGATGTTCGTGAGATGTGCAATTGTTGGGCACGACGACGAGTCGAGGTTGACGGCTCTTCTGCTACACTATCGCGAACAACACCAATTTTTTCCGCAGAACGAACTGGGCGAGCATGCACAGGTGTTTTCACATTTCCTACAGACCCGGTTTGCTGAAATTTGCGCACAATTCTCCCGATTGTGGACACATTTGGTCAATTATGCTGACCAAAAAAGTCACGAAGTGCACGAAATGCATTTTGATTTGAACGTCCATTTTCGTAAAAGGCTTCAACAATCTTAACGCGCTGCTCAATTGTGCACCTCTCCATGGTTGAATTTGTCAAACACTGAAACAAAGAAATGTCAAATTAAGTTGGGCAAAAAACTTGACGTTAAGGTGTGACTCACAATTAACATCGTGCATTATGGTTGGACCACCCTTTATTATCATTGAATATTATTGTGATCATAGAAAATCATAAAAGTTTTTCATAAGAGACACTCGGGTAAAAATGTGACGAATATATAATTAGTATAACAGATATGTATTCTGTCCGTAATAAAAAAAAATTACCTCTATTGCATTATTAATTTTTGTCAGTTCTGTACATGGATAAGACTGATAAACAAACTTAATTATTTCAATAAATATATAAATTAACAAGGAAATACTAACACTGGTCAGTGTTTCTGTTGTTATAAATACAACACATTTATTATATAACCCTTAAGCACAACCACCATTTCATTGCTCTATTGCATATTTCGATAGTAATAATATCTTCGTCGGCAGGATGTGTTATTTATTGTTTGATTGGGAAATTGAAACTTCTGGTTTGCTTGAAACAAGAAACTAAATATCCTGCTGATGAGTACATATACAGGATAAAGAGAATATAATAAATGTATTATAAATAATTAAGATTCTATATAATTCTATAACATTTTCCACCTGAAATTTCTAATTACCATTCGCGAAATACAATTTGTTTCCTACTTTCACTAAGAGATTCATGTAGAGAAATTTCTCCTGTAAATAAAGTTATTAGAAATATATTATTACGTAAATGCAGAAGATATGAGAAATATAGATATAAATTTATTATCAATTGTATTATTTTTATAAAATTAATAGTTTCCCTTGCCATTAATCCCATACCTGCCTATGAGAAAGGAAAGTTATAATTGTTGTTAGGAAAATATAATGTAGATAGAATTTTCACATAAGATATTTTAAATATGTATAAAATTTGCAATGCATTTCTCGATTATGAACATACAGATACAGAACCGAAAATAGACGTTATACTCTTATTTCATTCATCGAATGTATATAAACCAATATAAATATTCTTTTTTGAAAGTTTCATAAATTATTTTTTGTAGTTATTCAGTTTTTATAAGTAATTCTGCAAATGAGTTTACCATACCAGTATCAATTTTATGAGAAAGTTTTCAATAATCATTTGTAGTAGGTAGTTATATGGAAATTATTAGACTAATGCAATGCTAGTATTACTATACTGAAAGTCTCCAGAAATTTTTTTATATTATTGGTATTATTACATAAAATTCATTATTAATATTGTCCACTTATGTAAATGTCAAAATATTCATGAATTCTACAAAGGTCTAAAACCGATTACTACTTTATGAATGTTTTACAGCGTAGAAATATCTGTAGTCTAGGAGGCAAATATCTGGAGAATAACAGGACTGATTTCAAGTCTGCAGCAAAAAAAGTCTTTAACAGGGCATCGTAATTATAGCGCTTGGCTTGTAATGAAGAACAAGTACATTGCTGTTGTTATTCTGTGTTCTGAAATCTTGCACCACATCAGTAACAAACTAAATATATGACTACGAGTATTCAATGTCATCAAAATGCATCGCGATTATTAGCATATGCTTATCTTCTGCTCTTTGTCGTGGAATATTTGTGATGGTAGCCTTCAGATTGCTAACCGAAATCCGATTTGGTATCGGTCTTGGTCTCGTACAAGAACACTTTGCTTTGATCCACTGCCAATATTTACTATAAATATATGGATCCGTTTTTAATAAGCACAGAAACTGGAATCTCTGCATCTGATCTCTGCCGGTTCAGATCATGCTCGATTAATATTTCCATAAGAAAACGGGATACTCAATCGAAATGATATGTATGGCTGCAGTAGAAAACTTTGGCGATAGCAAGGATAAAGAGTGCATGCCTTGACCGGGAATCGAACCCGAGTCTCCCAATTTCCCGTTGGTTGCTCTGACCGCTGAGCTATCAAGGGACACTCATTATCTTTGCTAATGCGCCAGTTTAATGCGTCGCTACAGTACTCCCCCCCTAGAGACATGGTTTGTCTCAATATAATTAACGGAATGTGGTGGCCTCGTTCACCATTCTTACGAACCGTTGTTCGGTAACCCCCGGACTATAGGGCGATGGATAGGACGGGACGGGAATTCGAGATATAAGGGAGGTTCGATGTACTGGAACGAATCGAACCCGGATCTCCCAATTGCCGGTTGGTTGCTCTGACCGCTGAGCTATCAAGGGACACTCATTATCCTTGCTAATGTTGCCAATTTAATGCGTCGCTACAAAACTTACAATTGGGGATAAATTAGCGATAAATTTGATAAAGTAGCGACAACCGAAGACTAGTAGTACTACTCATATCAGAGTCAATAGTAAACTGATTCCTACATTCTGTGTTCTGAAACCTTGCACCATGTCAATCAGAAGATAAATATATCACTACGAATTAACTCTATCAATTTCAAGGTATAGATGCCAGATTCAATGTCATCAAAATACATCGCGACTATTAATATGAGATTATCATATAATGTTTGTCAATGAGTATTTGTGATCGTTGCCTTCAGATCGCTAACCCAAATTGGATCATTTTTGGTCTCGTACAAAAATACTCAATTTTCATCCACTGTCAACATTTGTCATAAATGCATAGATCCATTTTTAATAAACACGGATTCTGGGAATCTCGGAATTTGATTCCCAGTTCAGATCTATGTTTAATTACGTCTTCCATATGAAAGCAGAGTATCCAATAGAAATGATATGTATATTTGCAGTAGGAATTTGCAATTGGGGATACATTTTAGGGACCACCGAAGACTAGTAGTACTACTCACATCAACATCAATATTAAACTGTTATCTGCTTAAAAGGGGAGTCACCTTTATATATGTGAATGCTGACGGAGAAATATCCTAGTAATCCATGTATATGTTTTATATTAGGCATATAACATACAAAAAAAAAAGTTGGTAGTAGCCAAAAATAAATTAAATACCTTCCATCATGGGCATTATTTTATATCGTAGGATTTTGAGGATTTCAAATGAATGAATATATTTTGATGCAATATTGCAAATATATACTTATTTCCTTTTTTAACGAAGATATTGGAACATCCGCACTCTAGGTGGAATGTATATGACGCTCTTGTATTTTAGCGTGCTAGTATTATAAAACACAAAGTATACTCAAATTATGTTTCAACTTATATCTGCAGTTATAAACTAATCTCGAGCTTTTGAAATTGTCGTCCCTCTTGTCGTTTTGAAGATATAAAATTTCTACACCATGAATGAATCAATCAACAAAATTTTACTTTAAAACAATATATAAAACCACAGCACTTGTTTGCAAAAATAAAACAATAAAACCACTTTAGTATCGTATTGTCTTTAAATTAATTGTTATTGTTGTTTGATTTTGCTCGATTCCAGTAATATAATCAATTATATTTATGGAACAACAGTCCCGTTTCTTTTGTTTTTTTTTTTTTGGAATGTATTAATTAATTCGGTATTGGCCAAAACACGGTATTAATATCCTAAATGTGCTTGATTGGCTTAAGATCTACGGAAAGAACAGCTTGGATTGTTTTCTCAATACATTTTTTTTTTATAAAAAGAGAATTTATGACCATAATCCCCCAAGTTCTTGCAGTATCATCCATAGGAATGAAATCTTGAGCATATTTGTTCACAGCTGATCAAGAATAGGAACAAGTCTCAAAACTGCCGCTTTCGAGGTGCGCAGTAATTCTGGTTGGTCTTCATCTAGTCGTGCATTGAGACCTTTGCAGGGTGAATATCGATGAATATATATATATATATATATATATATATATATATATATATATATATATATATATATATATATATATATATATATATATATATATATATATACGTACACAGAGTTTGACCTGGCCACGCGTAAAAGTACATAGAGCATAAAACCATATTGTATACACTACTGAGTTTCTATTTTTGGGTTACTGTGGGATGATGAAATGTATTGCCTACTTCTAAATGCATTTGAAACAGGTCACCGATTACTTAAAATCGATCTGACCAAACTTTTCTTGTTACAAAGAAAAACGAAGAAAGCAATTAAGTAGTGTAGAAATAGATAGCATCGATCCCCTATATATCTGTCCACAATATATTTTTAAACTAATAGGAATACAATTCATCTAACACGATTCTAACGACCGAGCAAAACTAGATCTCGTACACTCCATTAAAATATTTGTTTTACCTATGAATTTCCGTTTCTAAAAATACTGAACGTTCAGCAAATGTTAAAACATTATTGTCCGCGCTGTGCTACATTTCAAAACGTTACTATCGCCATTTCAGAAGTTCTATTTCTCGCTGGAGGAAAATAAACAAGAGGCTATGAAGCAGAAATGCTGGTAACGTTAAGGCGCGACTTTTTTAGGTGATACAAAAAACCTTACATGATGCCAGATGTGTTCCCTGTTCTATTCTGGACGGTACTGTCAATGGGGGTCTTAAAATGTTTACTAATTGCCAAATTCTAACCCCGTCCAAGCAGTATACGAGGTCATTTTCTTTAACCAATCATATGACTAATTTATAACAAAAGATAAAGACCCGTGGTACTAAATTAAACTCTTAATTAAGTTAGTTTAACTTAGTTTTTCTTTAAGTTTGTTTTATTCTTTAAATGATATTTTGTATTTTCGTTTAATGTAATTTGAAACTTGTGGACTAAATTGTTTCTCATTTTGTCCCCTTAGCATTCACCATATATAGTGTGGTGCAGAATATAATTGATATGTTAAATGGAAATGTTAAATTTAGATTTTATAACTGCATGACATCCATAAACTATAGAAATAGTGTCTACTAATAGTTTTCATCATTCCACAAAGCCCTTAAAAGTTCTTAAACTGAATTAATAGTTTAAAAATGTGCTATTATTGTCTTGATTCAATCTGTAAATATTTTTACTTATTTTACGACAGTCTTGCTCATTTGACAACTGTCATTAAAAGTATTATTAACTATAAGGTAGGTGCATACAAGGTGGCCATATTGACAATATGATCAGGTTGTACGAGGGAGTGCCCGAAAAACCTGATTTTTTTTTTTATTTTAAACAAAAAACCTTCAATCCCCTTTAAAATACTCTCCAGTGGCACTAGTACACTTGTCTAATATTTTAGTCTATCGTTCAAAACATTTTTGAAATTCATTTTCTGCGATTCCCGTCGTTTTTTTGTTCACCTCAGCAACGTCGGCAAAACGCTTTCCTTTCGTGCCTCTTATCATTCGGGGAAATAAAAAAAGTAGCAAAGGGCAAACTTAGGTGAATAGGGGAGATAGAGCAGAGGGTAATGCCATCTTTAATCAAAAATTGACGCACAGGAAGGGCTGTGTAAGGCATCAAATTGGCAACCACCCTTTCATCCCCAAATCTTCCATTAAAATTCAACTTATTCAACATTTTCATCGGTTCGAGCCGTGGAAAAACGAATAGAGAGATGTTTATCAGTTGACGTTTCATCTCTTTTGAAACAGGAAAACCACTGAAACACTTGAGTTTTCCCAATATCATCCTTGTAGGCCGTTTTTAACATTTCAAGAATTTTTGTGCCACTTTTTCCGAGCAGGAAGCACAACTTTCAGCCGCGTGCTATTCACGAATATCATCTATTGCAAAAACGACGAGCACACAAAACAACTCTCACTAAAAATTTCATATAAGCCGAACGGAACCTTCTTTAGAGATGATGCATGGCGTACTGACTTGGGAATGGTAGCTCTATACGCTCCTAGCGGCAGAACGCGGTACTACAAAAACTCCGTCCACCACAACATCAATTCGGTTTTTCTTGGGTTCTCCCTCGCATATTTTTGCACAATAAGGCACAAATATTCTACTGTATGGCATATTTGGTTACTGCCATCTACTGCGATTTCTTTTTGGTACAGTTGATGTAATCGCTCGATGCCAATAGACAGTGATATATTTATCCCATTGTCTTTTCTCTTGATAAAATAATCCGTGTAAGTTTTTATATTGTAACTTTAAATATATAATACCTATTACCCTGTTCATTAATTACTCTCAAAATAAGTTCAATAATCATTATGTTAATGGTATATTAATAGTGAATCGCTTTTGCTTTAATTTCGTAGCTTCAAGTATTAGATGTGACCATTATGTTAGTAACATATAAGTCGGAAATCGAGAAAGCAACTACCAAACCGCCAAGTAGTTATCAAAGTAGTTCCCGAATAGCAAGGCTATTACATAATCCCTACAGGAAACAACCACTCCTCTGGCTAAAGCTCCGCCAGACATTGAATTATACCTAAAAGCGATCCTCGACTCCTTTCTCGTATTTCTGCACGATCAGATAAGGTTTCCCTTATAAAATAAAACCCGCTACAGGTAGGATTCGACATCTGTCCCGGATTGGAACCGAACGACATACAGCTGTTTCGAACTAATTAGTTTTCATCAGTGCCGTATACGGTACGCCGATCATTATGTTGGTAATACGGTCATTTAGACCTATTATAAAATATCCACATGGCCATATTGTTAGTTTATTACCCAGTTTCAATGAGTCTCCACTAGAATATTCATCTGAAGAACTCATTGATGATAGAAAAACTGTGGACAAGGAGACGAATCATCACTTTGTCTATTATAAATATAATAGACATTGATAATTCGTATAAAATTGTTTTTCACTGAAGTGTAGTTCTGATTGTAATTAATTGCACTGAAACTGATATAATGTTATTTTATAAAGATGGTCATACAGTCTTCACTGTTTTGGTCACATAATCAATATGAGTTGTTAGTGAATAGGGCAAAAAGTAAATTTTAAAAACTAGTATAAAAATACGAAAGAAAAAATTAGAAAAAGCTCTGTTTCGTAAACCCAGCCCATCAAGTTACAATTTGTCAAAGTGGGCATAAATCACATACAATGTAAAGATGGCAAAAAGTCCCTTAATATGGTCATATTGTATGCATCCATTAAAATGTCTAAAAGCCTCACAAATATGTATCGTAATGTGGTGTTAAATCAGTTCTCTTTTATGGCCTTAGAATGAATCTGCTATTATTAGTCTAAATGTTTCTTCTGTCTTGGTATAATAAAAATATGAAGTCTACATATATAAAATATTATCTTGCGAAATACTACACCGACTTGTAATCACCTCTTTACCGCATTTTTTTTATTTTGTCCATAATATGTTGTCCATATTTGTTTGCAATTTTTTGAATCCTCTTGGTATACTTCTGTCCTGGCAATATTTTTTATATCACAAGCTATTGCTTTCGTTTACGTTTTGTATTTTAAAAGAGCAACCTTACAAATTATAAATCTACAATTTTCGAAGACCAACGATTCTTAACAGTTTCTTGTCTTTTTTTAACTAATTAACTGCCCTTAAATTCCCATGAATTGATATTGACGATGATTTCAAGAAAATTACTGACTATATAGAAACTTAATGTAACGTTTTCTAAAAACACCAACTCGGTAGGTGTTAACGTGACCCCGTGGCTTCTCGTGTCATGAACTTTATTTCTGTCGTGCACATTAATTGGGGAATATGGAGGAACATGGACAGGTTAGTTCCAGAAAATAAATTATTACAGACCTACTAAGTAACTTTTGGTCTTGTTGTTGTTGTTTTTTTATTTTTGTAAATAAAAAGTTTTATTTCATAAAAAATGCGATTTATTAAAATCAGTATATTTGAGTAAAGTTAAACAAAAGTGTAATCGATAATCTGTATATGCTTTAAAAGCGTAGCTTATACTACAAGCTAAATATAATATAAGCCAAACTAAAAGACATCAACCCAGCTGTAGCTGGTAATACTTAAAGATCTGAGGAGAAAATGTTTGAAAACCGTATCCCGCTGGCTTTCTTCAATTTCTTTGTGGCAATACAAAAATAGCTCGCGAATATCCACATTCGCAGTACATGTTATTAATATTAAGGGGACAAAAATAAACGCTTGTAATTTTGATCATTTACAGGCTACAGAGATCGTCGTTATTGTTTTGTTGTTAACACAATTAAGCCCACAAACAGTGTCTGCTTTGTTGCTTTATTAACTGTTTGAGTACATACAATGTTAAAATAAATTAAGACTCTTTGTATCTATGTAAGTCTTATGTATGTACGAGTATATGTGCTTGAATACAAACTATTCTTTATTATTATACCTGTTAATTTATAAACGCATAATAAGTAAAATTTTGATAACCCATTATTGGAGAAGTACAAAAGCATCTTAATGAACCCAAGCATTATTAATACAATTGTTTCTATTTGAATAAACTCATACTTTTCTTGAATTGATATATATTATTGTTGAAAATTATAATACCTTACGTTAAAATTATATTCATTTAAGATGTTTTAAACTAAATTTGCATAAAAGCAGTGGTAAGAAACTTATAATGCATCATACATAATAATATTCTTTTAATATTCATAATAATCATATTAATATCAAAGGTAGTAATGTTTTAAAAATATTATATGGAAATAAAAATGTATAGTTGAAATGTTACAGTCGATTACAGTTTACAGTTAATTTACATATTTTCAGTCATATCCACATAATAGGCAAACCAATACATAAATAGATCAATCCTAACAATTTATCCAAACTTGCAAATTTCAACCTAAAAAAATCGCGGGTTACTTTACTGAACAAACTGGTGTAGAAATAAACAGTTTTAAAACCTTATAACGGACTTTTCCGCACGTAGAACATCTCTATCTCGAAATTGAGTGGCCAAGAAAAAACAAACCAACACATAAATGCAGAATATGTGTTTTATGCGACAGTTTTACTTTTTTCAAATAGTTCACTCTCGTTCATTCTCGTGACCTATGAACAGGGTGGGGTGTGTCCTATTCACCTCAAAATCAATTGATGTCGTCTGGTAGACGTCCCTAATCAGAATCAGTCGAAACCCGAACGATCAGACACGATTTAATTGAGTGATCGTGCTAACAAAAACAATTTCTCAAATAGTCCACCATTGTGCTTTCTCATGACCCATGAATATGGTGAAGTTCTATCTATCTCAAAATCAATATAGGTGTCGTCTGGGAGACGTCCCCGATCCGAATCAGTCAGAACCCGATCGATCCGACACGATTTAGTTGAGTTAGCGTATTAACAAAACAAATTTCTCAAATAGTTCACCGTCGTGCTTTCTCATGATCCATGAACAGGGTGGGGTATGTCCTATCCACCTCAAAATCAATAGGTGTCATCTGGGAGACGTCCTTGATCAGAATTAGTCAAAACACGTTCGATCCGACACGATTTAGGTGAGTTATCGTGCTAATCTCAAATAGACCCAAGGGAGGGGGTGGTGTGTGCTATCCACCTCAAAGTCAATAGGTGTCGTTTGGGGGACGTCCCCGATCAGAATCAGTCAAAACCCGATCGATCCGACACGATTTAGTTGATTTATCGTGCTAACAAGAAATGCCGACGACAATGACACACACACAGCAACAAATTTTTAAGAACCATTTTTTTTTTTGGTTTTTAGGCCGAAAAATAAAACCAAACAAATTTTTCCGCTTTTTCACTTCTTTTTACACGATTACATTACTTTTCCGCTTATAGTGGAGTGCAGAAAAGTAAAATTAGATAAGGCATTAGGATTAGATAAGATTAAATAAGGCAAAAAATTACACATGTGATACAATAAAATACAATGCAATACAATAGTTTGGATCAATCAAAAGCAAAGAATTATCGTAAAATTGTAGCATAAGCTTATCTTCCATTGTCGGTTCATTGAAATGTCTACGATATAGTAAAAGTGGTTTTGCAACATTTGAAGAATAACCATTCTACGTCTAGCGAAGTATTATTTCTTTATTTTATGGAGAATATTGTGGAGGTTAAGCGCAAAGCTAATGAAATCCAAGCACATGCTCTAATCTCTACAAAGTAAATGGATGACCTAGCGTATTTTCCTATAAATGCGTGCATTAATGTCATTCGTGCTATTGTCCGGGGTGAAAGTCTAAGCCTAATATTAAGGATTAGGTTATTATATGCTTAGGTTCGAGTCCCATCTGGGAGAGTTTGACTTTTTAGTTGCTTCCTGAGCATGAGGTCATGAAGTCGTAGGTGTGTTGATCTTCATCTGTAAGAGTAACCGTTCCCACCGTAGCTCAAAGTTTTATGGTAAGGAAGTATATTTCTGTATATCAAAACATTTCTGCTTCGCTGGGGATACAACAAACGCAAGTGAATATTATGAATGGAATAGCATAACAGCCCGTTAATCTCAATGATAAAATGTTGCAATGGCCTTCCACCGTACGGACAAATAACAAATATCGAACTAAAGCATGTGAGCTAATTCTTTTTGTCTTCAAGAGAGAGATAATTCACACGTACATCACTAACATCCACGATTCAATCGTTGTTTGAACTAACGTTGGAACGACTAGAATACTCGGTAGAATACTTAGAAGAATACCTAAAATTTTTTAAGACAACCTTTGACTACAGCCTATAGCAATTAGACCTACTAAAGATGCTTTATTTACTAATTCGTACATGTATTGCATTGTACCTACGTGTATCATTTGCATAAGTGTACACATCGGTATTTTTCAGAATTTGGTGTTGGCGCGTCACCTTCAAGTTAAAGTTTTAAGCCTTAAAGTTTTCCATAGCAGAATCGCTGAAAGCGTTGGGACGAGTTTAAGAAGGAAATCACACTGTCTGCTACGATGGTTTCACATGAACGATATTTAGCCAATTGAACAGAGCGAGTATCTAGTAAATGTGCCTAGCAGGAGAGGGCAGCACTGCCAATCTACTTGTATACAGAATAATTGTATAAATCTTGTTCTTTTTTTGGTACCTCCTCGTATAGTAAAATCGGAATTAGGCTAGCAATAGGCTAGCAATCTTCCTTTCCCAAGTCTACAAAGCTAATTTTGAATTAAACAATGATATTATATTTCAAGTAAAAAACGCTTCTCGCTTTTGAAAAATTGTAGTGAACTGTATAATATTCACGTACTTAAGTCATAAAAACATACGCAGTTCTAAAACAGGCAGAAAAATGAATTCCTCACTTAAGATTTGTACATGCCACCACGTGCTTTGGAATTCCTATGACATATATGTCACATGAAATGTGCAAAATACAAAATAGAACTTGAGCCTGCCATAAGGGTAAAAATATGTGCAGCTGTTGCGGAACAGACCAAATGCAATGGCACGTGGCCTGGTTATGAGGGGCATTATTATTATTACAATAAAAGGCTCTTAAAATCCCACTTCCTGTTATTGGGACGAGTAAATTGTTTACCTAATTGGAACACATTCGTTTTTTATGATTATGTTATACAGGGCGAGTGAATAAACAGAGTAATGTACGCATTACATATACGTGTATATGCAGCGAATACTAAAAGAAATGGGCATATTCTCCTAAAATCATTAGACTTTCTGCATCTACATGGTGATTGATTATTAGAAAAATTTGGCATTCTAATAATAAGTGGATAAAAATTATTAAATTATCTATAATAAAGTATTAAATGGAATAAAATCTATTAAATGGAGATATTTCAAGATGGTGTAACATTCAAGATCCTGTTTTTGATGGAATAGTATATTTGTTATTATACATTGTCCACTCTTACAAGTTATTCTAGAAGGTCATTTAGTGGTATAATTTTTTAAGTTAAGTCATGGTGCCTACAATTAACCATCGCTATCATATATAAAGCAAAAATACTCGATTTGATAGTATTGTTTATAAAAAATCTAAAATCTAAAATCTTGACATGTGTTTTATAGTTTTTAGACGTAGAAAAATATTTACAAGGCGCGTAAAATTTTATTTTTCTTTATTTTATTTGTAACTATAATTCGTGGCGAATATTTTTAAGTACGGTGATTTTAAATTGCATTAGCATATCCTATACTTTGGGCGGATTTATATACCACACATTTTCATTTTCATTAACTTTATCATTTTCAATAACTTAAACTTTCACTAAGAAAGTAAAACTTGTATATATCAATGTTTTCCTTTATGCAACTTAAATAAAAATGAAAGTGGAGAATGATGTTCAACATATTTGAAAAGCATATTGATTGAAAGTGATGGATTGCTACAAATTCATCTCATCCAGTAATGTAAATAATCTAGTAAAACTATCACTTTTGGTCTTGTTATATAAATAATAAAAATAATTATTGTAGGCCAATTTCTCAAATCACGAGGTAACTTTTAAGCATTTCGAATTTCTAGTTTTGTAATGTAAGATCATAAAAATAACATTTTTAATACCAGTGAAAATATAGTTTTAATTAAGCACAAATAGTTTTAATAGACTTTTAAACTTTTCACTCCAATTTAAAGCAGCTTAAAATCGAATCTCGTATAATAACTCCTGTGACAATTCAGTAAAAAAAAACAATTAAAACTTAAGCTCAATATTCATATATTCCCAACAGCTCAATTCTCCCATGGTTTTGAATTGTAGGCGGTAAGTCGTTACGTTATTAATGTGGGGTGAGAGGGGTTACAGTGGTGTAGACTGTGACAAAGGGGTTTGAATAAGAATTATAATTTCATTAAAAATCACATCAAGTGATATACGAGTTGATTTCCTTCTTTTAATATATACCAGAAGCGTGTCATGAGGCGTTTTTTTTTTGTCACGTTCTAATCCTATTCATAATTTTCTACCCATACGATGGTTTCTCGCTACAATTTGATTAATTCTTTTAATATGTACCAGTGGCGTGTACGATATGATGTTTTTTGTAACCTAACCCTATACACGTTTAAATTAGTACGAGAAAAAATACTGCTTTTAAGAAACAGCTCAAATACCAATAAATTTTTAACGATCGTCTAAAAATAGTGTTTATCATAAGGTTAAGGGTATAATAAAATAGTAATAGGAGATGGTTAGTAATAAAAGAAACATTACAACCGCGTTATTGACAGTAAAATCAGTTTATATGTATTAAAGGTTATAAATTTACCTCCATTGTAAATATAGGATACAGGAAGTATCAAGAAATAACTGAAATGGTAGTCACCAATGACTTGTAAAATTTAACAATCTATATTTTGATTATTTTTTTCTTCAGTAAGAAAATATCTCACTTTACGAGTATGAAACATAAAAGCAGAAAGATTCTATAATAGTGCACTACTACGTATTCATAATGTATTCGGGTCTATAGCACTATAAATGATAAATTAAATTTCGATAAATGGATATCTAAAAAATCGTCTTAACTATAATGCCATTTAGCATAGTTGAAATGGATTATTAATGAGTAATTTTAAATAATAATACGTAATAAGTCATATAGAAAATACAAAGGCCGGATGTGATGAAACTATTGTATACATATTCATTTTCTTAAAATAATTGTTGTAATTTTGAAGATAGTCGTAAAAAGTTATTTTTTTTTCTTCTCCTGGAGCAGACAATCTCTCCATATGGACAATACCCTTATTTAACATAACAGAATGGCATGTATGCGCAGGGCATTTCAGCAAACCCTCTTGCAATTGATCATAAAAGTTAAGTCTATGATTTAATTACTGCTCGTCAAGAATGGAACATGAGTTTCTCTAGGTATGCGTAGAAGAAATATTGAGGCAACATTTGGAGGGAAAAAGATGCACTTTACGCGCAGCCAGATTGAACTGTGTTCATATTCACTCTGAAATGGTCTCGTTTCGGCTGAGTGAAGACCAGGTTATTTACTGCGCAACTTGTGGGCGGTCCAAAATAGCAGTTTTGAGACTTGTTCCTATTCTTGATGAGCTGTAAATCTATGTACAATGTTTGAAGATGTAAACATTTTAAGTCAACGCACTTCATCATTGAGCATAAGTATTTGGTTAGCTAGTATATTAGGGTGCACTGTAAGTCTTTGACAGAATTTAGCACTAAAAGATTTGATCTGTTCCCTGATGGAAGCCAATGGGATGTTATGTTGAATAAAATTGTAAGACATAACATGGCGTATCCAAAATCATTCGCAGCACTTTATTTTGAAATTTCTGTAGTATATCTAGGTTATAGTTTACTGCTGATCCCCAGCGCTGTATACTGTAAGGACTGATGGCTTGTGTACGGCTTTATAGAGTAATGTTTTGCTGCCTGTGGAGAGTTGAAATTTTCATCCAATTATCCTGTATTTATGTCTTAGTTTTAGTCTGAGTTATTTGTATTTAGTAAATATATGTTTGTGTCATGTTAGTTTCCTATCCAGATGAATGTCGAGATATTTAACATCTTTTCTTATGGTAGTTGACAGCTGTTTAACTATCGGACATGTATCCTTCCTCATCGTAAATGTTACGTGTACTGATTCGGTTTCATTGGCTTTTATGCTCCACTTCCGAAAGTTAGTTTTATTCAAATTAGCTTGTAGGTTCCTTGATGCTACATTGACATTGAATCTCTATCATCAGCAAACATGGTAATTATTGTGGCTCTTGTTGTTGGTAATTCAGATGTAAATAGTATATTTTATTTTATTGCTATTTGCCAAATAAAACATCTCAAAACATAACCTTGGCTTGTTTTTATGGCTAGGTTCAGATAGACTCTTCCGTTTATCGGCAAGATAAGAAAGTCTTTTATTTAGAAAATAGCGATGAAATGAATAATAAGTATAAAATGAATCCTAGGACACTACATTGTTATACGCCAGATTGGATGGGATAAATTTCAATATATTCACTTTGGTGTTTGATGAGAGAATGTATATTATTTAGATAATATTTTAGGATCAGGTAGAAGTGATGGGGAACTTAGTCGAATTCCTAACTGATGTCAAGAAAAACTACCAAGTTGTATCTTTTTCCTGATTTTCAGATCTCTATTAATTTTTCTGACTATTCTATGGACCTGTTCAATCGTTTTGTGCCAATTTTTAAAACCAAACTGGTGAATAGGAATCAGATTTCGCTCTTTTATTCTAAGTTCTATGCACTCAATAAGCAGTTTCTCGAAGACCTTAGACGTCATTGAAAGCAAGCTAGTTGATCTGTATGATTTGACATCTTCAAGTGGTTTTCTTGGTTTCAATATTATCACAACTTGTGCTACTTTCCCTTTAAGATTTTATTACGGGTTATATTTTAGTTACATGTTAGGTGTTTAGTTTGGTTTCTTTTAGTTTATTTATCTTTGATTTGTTTCTCTTGTATTTACTCTACTTATGATTTTCCATTAACACCATATCTAGAATAAAGAAGGGTACTGATACACCTATAGAGGTGTACCAATTTTATTCAAAACTTAGAGAGCTTAGAGGAAATGGCATAAATGTGTTGTGAAGCTAGTATGTCGTCAAGGTAAATTACTTACCACATGAATAAATGTTA
This sequence comes from Rosalia funebris, assembly GCA_037954035.1. Taxonomy (NCBI): domain Eukaryota; kingdom Metazoa; phylum Arthropoda; class Insecta; order Coleoptera; family Cerambycidae; genus Rosalia; species Rosalia funebris. Next base: position 13,049,496 of record JAZFAV010000002.1, on the reverse strand, counting down.
CTGTGATATATTACTGAGCGTCGTTTGAGGAAGATAGAACACGAGAAGCCAGCGATACCAGACGCTAAAGACGGATTACATTAAGATTTCCGTCTCAGATAACTGACTATAAGAGATCGATTTACATCTATTCTAGCTAGCTATTGCAGATCAATGGTTTAATTATAAAAGTAGACTAATAACAGTATACCAACAAATAAGGCATTTTAAACATTGTGTTTTACTCATATTCGTGCCAACTGTCGATATCAATGATTACAGTGGAATAAAGAACGAGTCTAGTAGAATATGGAATAAAATAGTGTATCGTAGTCAATGATGATTGTCAGTTTTATTTGATAATTGATGACGGCAGTATACGAGTCAGGAGAAGACATGAAGAAACATAGTATATGAAGTATACTGTGGAAATTGTAGGGGAATATTGCATATGATAGCAGATTGAAAAAGATGCTGCTTTATCATACGTTACAAGGATAACGTTAAGCCGAGTACTCATATGCGTTCCGTATCTGTATCTGTATCGTGTATTGTAACGGATACTGCAACATATTTTTGTAGTGAGTACGTCTTGCGTTCCAGGTACAGTTGCTTTCCATGTACAAAAATATGTTACAGTATCCGTTACAATACACGATATAGATACAGATACGGAGCGCATATGAGTACTCGACTTTAGGTTTCATTTTAATCTTCTCGAGACCATCTTCTTTCATGGCCACAATCCCCTGACGGCATTGAACTATTATCTCCCACCTAATAGGTATATTTCTTTTTAGTCACATATTTAAATCTATACTCTTTAGCAAGCAAGTAGCTACGAATGGGAGACAATTACATTTGATCGCATTTCAAACACACCACAAGGGTTCTACTCGTGCGCTATTCTTTTCACGTTTTATTAATAACATAACACAAGTATTTGGTTGTCCCCATTATTTTTTCAGATAACCCACGATGCTTAAGATAAGAATAATGTCTTGACAAGGACATTTTGATGACAGCTTTCATCATTACCATAATTTCTAGAAGTATCATGTTAATTCGTGTAGTTAGATAAAGACATAAGTTGGTTAATGAAGTAATTCCTGATCATGACAAAATCTGTACCTCTGTATCTTATTTATAAATGTAATTTATTACCAGAAACCTGTTCATTATCTAAACTAGACTTTTACTAACCATCTAAATAATATTACACTCCTAAAAATTATTGTAGTGATGGAAAGTATTCTCAAGAATAGGTCACATATTCAGAATGTGACCCACACACATTTCCTTCGGCAATATACAATCCCTAAACTCTCCAATAGTTACAAAATTTTAAGCAAGATAGACATACATAGTTAAGTAACGAAATAATGGTATGTACAGTTAAATTAAATACAGCTTAGATGATATTGCACTGAAGTCGTTACTCAGAGTAGAGGATATCATCTAACTGTACTGTACATATATGTTTACGAAGAGATTTGAACATATAATCCAAAAGGTTGTATGAGAATGTACAAAATACATCATCAGTATGAATTTGCATTGATGGATTTAACTCTATTAGAGAATTGTCTCCTCTAGTTGATTCCCGATTAATCCTTTGCAGTTCGGTAGGTGGGGGGCCTTTGCGGTAATCTGTTTGTTGATGGAATTTCATTTCTGCAACCATATGCTTAACATTCTTGTGTGCTTAGACTATTTTTTTAATTTTTGTCAACGCAGACAAGAGATTTAGAAGAGAATAAATAATTATCGTGGTCCACCAGCAGGCAAAACCCTGCAAAGCTCTTCAGCGGCCACGAGTGCGTTCAACTGCCTCGTTAGACGAAGGGTCTTCCACCCTCAAGCCCCGACGCTGGAGGGTGATTTCTCCGTGCCAGACGGTAGGGGATCCAGAGGGCTTCGTGCTCTATGGCCTGCGTATTCGTACTTACGGGCTTTAATGTCCCAACGATACGCGCAACGCACAGATGTTTCTTAGATTTTAAACCATACAGCATCCAGACTTCGTGATTCCGATCTGCTTGAGGCATGTGACAATCGTCGCGATCGTAAAGCCGGGCCGGGTTGACGTATCGACGGTTCGTATAATTTGTTTGACAGTTGAGTTATTGTGTTTGGTTCTAGTTGGGGTTTTGTGTTTGTGAGAGTGGAGCCCTGGTTAAACGGTGCTTGGTTTACATTTTGGGAGTCGCATTTCTAAGGTAAATTTAGCGTACTTGGAATAGGTTTATATCTGGAGATGCAGCATGTCTGATGGTCAACAGTGACAGTAACTGTCACTGTAAGATTTCCTTGAGTAAATATCCTGTAGAACTAAAGTAAACATTGAAACTAATGTATTCTTCTAACAGAAGGACTAGAATTAAATATTTATTTCATACCTAATAAATATTTATTTATTTATTATCAATCTATTAATAAGGAACAAGAACAAGTTTTAATATTAAAATCAGATTATCAAAGTGTTACAAATATCGATAATTAACTCGCACATATTTCTTTTTTATTAAAACTTCAAGATGTCCAGTATGTAAGATGATTCAGAAGAAAAATCTGTGACGATATACTATGGGATCGTACCTTTTTTTGTGAGGTATTATGAGGTGAAAGTAAATGAGGAATTGTTAAAAAATATATTAGAAAAGGAATAGTACTTACAGATACAAATAATCTTAATCTACAGATCAAAAAGTGTAAGATCAAATAAAAATGTCTTGAGAAAGAACATGCATATAAAGTAAACAAACGCGACATATATCTAATGTTTTTTTTTCTCATTCATTTCCAATGTTTGGTAACATTTTTCTATCATCTCGTTTATACCTAATTTTCTTTTATGTTACAAAGAATAAGTGTCCTAACCCAACGTTTGAAAAAACATTTGTTTAATATCCAGGAAAATATTTAAATGAATTTATTAATAAAGAAGAAGAACAATTTGTAATATTGGCATCTTAAAACTAAGTGGTGGAGGACTAGGGAATTTAATATTTATACTAATGATTTATTGAGAAACGAGAATATATTTTAGTATTTTTCAAAGTGTAATCTGAAGGATTATGAGTTAAGGATATTAAAAGTTTGAGTAACTACTAAAGTGGCATACACTTTTTTTTAGGAAATATTTGTTGTATTTGCAACTTATGTACGGATTTTAATTAATATATTACGCCTAGGACTATATTTTCTTTTGACAAATTATGTATTTTCGAAAGTACTTCAGGATAATCCATGACAATATTTGGGAGATCGTTAATTTTTGCTTTGTGAGGTGTGAAGGAATGAAGGTAAATATTTATCTGATATTCAGGAAGATATTAAATTAATTAATAAAACAGTTCTTAGGACTGTTTGTAAGCCAAAAGTATTAAATATTTCGGATAATGCTTTACATTTTTTGTAGAAATGTTTGTTGTTTCAAGAAAAAAATATTCCACAAAAATCTATATCAATACGTACACAAAACAAAGTAAATAATTGCGATTTCTACATATTTAAGTAGCGCTATTTCTCGTATTCATTCTTTATGTGTTTGTTAACATTATTGTCGTCCAGAAACAAAATGTTTCAGGACGACATTTATTTCTATATATTAATATTGTTTTATTATCTATTTCTTGTACTGCTAATTGCACAGTCCTTGATATATTAATATTTATCATGTCTGTTGAAGCGTAATAATCAGATAAATTTAAAATTATAATGTAATATATCTCATTAAAAACTTTGTACCAAATACATTAGAATATGTTTTTTCTTAATTTCCATAATTGTAAGTTATTAATCTAATAACAAGGAAAAGCCGACCAAATTTGTAGTGTTGATAATCATAAAGGAATAAATGAGAGAATGGAATCTTGTTATTATTTATACAAGGTGTCCTGAAATGTTTTCCTCGTTTGTTTGTTAAACATCTCGGAAAATGTAGTGGTAAATGTGCATGCGTATGTGTTTATTAGACACCACGCCTTGGAAACTAAGTTGCAATTAATATATTCAAGGATGAGCAACGTGCCATGTGTGTCAAAAACTTTTACGAGAACCATCATTCTCTCATACTATTCCTTCGTCGCTTGTATAGAGCACACATGTCTCCTTCACGACATTAATGAAGGCCCTCTAGCAAAATAAATCAAATCGTGGGTCACTAAATTTGAAATAGAAGGCACTGCCATTAATAAAAACATTTGAACACTTCATCATAAAGAAATGAACAGTATACTAAAATAATGCATGCTCACATTTCTAACATTATTAGTACACAATATTACAATGCAATATTGTTTTTCCAAAGGCATTATTTCCAAAAACAACCCCCTTGATTTTCATTTTTAGAAGGAGGGTAAAAAAGCGTTTATAAATGCAGGTCATGGTATCTAGATGAACTATGAGGAACTATTTGAATAAATCAAAATTATTCTCTCTCGAAAAGAAATTATTTTAACTCTGTCCCAAAACAAGAACAATTTTATTTTTCCGTAAAAACAAACCAGTAAATATTTGTGTACAAAAGTTAGCGCAAACACGTTTTAGACGGCACTGAACATAATTATGTATTCAGTTTTTCAATAAAGAAACATGTCTTCTAATTTTCGATCTCTATAAAAATTTCATTTTTAGGAAGGCCATATTTTCTTTTTCCATAAAACGTATGTGGTTATAAAAATATGTTTCAGAAAACAACAATTTAAAAAATCGGGTAAAAATATATCCATACATAATGTTTTAAAGGGGGTGTGATAACCCAAATTAACACACCCTGTATATGGATAAGGTGTTAAAAATTTGTAGAGACATATTTTTATAAAAATATCACTTTTTAATCTTTGGTAGATTGTTAGTCGACGTAAAGTCTATACTTACAACTTGCAAAAAACGATCAAACCATTTCTTTTATAAAGTACAGCTCGTATTAAAGATTTTGAATCATTCCGGTCTGTATATACCTGCAGTATTTATTACGCAGATATCAAATTACTACCGGTAGCCGAGCCACTCTACGGAAGTCTTTCAATTCTTCTGCAGGTTTCAGTTCATTTATCTTGAGCGCCGAATGGTTTCTTGAGTCACATTTTCGCTGGTAATTGGAATATTTGCACGTCCAACCGCATGGTTGCATATTGGCGTCTGCTATAGAATTGCTACTTATGTAATTTAGTATTTACCTTTCCCCGACAAGAATGTTTCAGAGTTTTTACAACTATTCTATAGTTGTAAAAAATATGAAGTACAATAACTCCTATAATGCAGTTGTATTTGCATGTTTACGTATAAGTAAAATATTATTTTGAAGAATTAGCATGAATATTCAACATATTATTTTTCATTTTCGAACTCCACTATACACGGAAAAGTAATGTAATCGTGTAAACATTTTCTTTATTGTTTATTTTTTGCTTTTCGGCCTAAAAATAAAGAAGAAAAATGGTTTTTAAACCAGTTTGTGTATGTCGTTGTCATTGTTGTCGTTGTCGTCGGCATTTATTTTTGTTAGCACGATAACTCAACTAAATCGTGTCGGATCGATCGGGTTTTGACTGATTCTGATCGAGGACGTCTCCCAGACGACACCTATTGATTTTTAAGTGGATAGGACCACCCCCACCCTGTCCATGAGTCATGAGAAAGCACGATGGTGGATTATTTGAGAAATTTTTTTTGTTAACACGATAACTCAACTAAATCATGTAGGATCGATCGGGTTTTGACTGATTCTGATCGGGGACGTCTCCCAGACAACACCTATTGATTTTGAGGTGAATAGAACACACTTCACCATGTTCATGGGTCATGAGAAAGCACAATGGTGGACTATTTGAGAAATTATTTTTGTTAGCACGATCACTCAATTAAACCGTGTCGGATTGATCGGGTTTCGACTGATTCTGATTAAGGATGTCTACCAGACGACATCTATTGATTTTGAGGTGAATAGGACACATCCCACCCTATCTATGGGCCATGAGAATGCACGATGGTGGACTATTTGAGAAAAATTGAAAAAAGTAAAACTGCCGCATAAATCACATATTCTTTCCTTCACATTTATGTGTTGGTTTATTTTTTCTCGGCCACTCAATATCGAGATGTTTTATGTGCGGAAAAGTCCGTTTTAAGGTTTTAAAACTGTTTATTTTTAACCGATTTGATTAAATACGTAAAACAAGTGATCAATGTAATTTTGGTTCAAACATGCATAAGCTGATTTAACTAAATTACCCTGTTGAGGATCGAGAGAATAATTTAACTCTTGAGCCTATTTAATGACTAAGGAATAATTAAATAAAGCTTAAATTTAACTACACTTGAACCACATGAAAACTTTTTACAAGTGAACTTGAACAAGAATCCCTCATTCCTCATACCTCATCCCTCGTCCATTAAACAAGAAATCTTAGTACTTAAGGAATTTATTGACTTATTTAACGCTTTCATTAACTCTTGCCTTTTGTCCTTTGTCCTTTTATGACCTTTCACGGAGTGACACACCATTTTTTATATATGTAATTGCGTTGATCATTGTCTTTAATTGAAATTGATCTTCGTACCTCTTATCGATCCGTGTTTTACAATATCGAGGTAATACATATTCTGTTATAAGTGTTATAAAGCAGAAGTCTTTCCTTACTATTCACATCGGTATCAACAATAAACTGATGCATTCTTAAAACGTAGGTTACCATTATGGTATATATGAGCATGTGAATGAAAAAATGTACTATTCATTTGATCGCTATTTGCCAAGTAAAAAACTCTCTTATCTTGCCGATAAACGGAACAGTCTACCTGAGCCTAGCCATAAAAATAAGCCAGGGTATGAGATAAGAGCCGTTTGGGATTTTTTACTTGGCAAATAGAGATGAAATGAACTATACTATAATGTTTCAAAAAGATGCTGAATTCCAGACCATGATTAGAAAAACGTATATATACTCGTGCGAGATCATTTAGAAAATAGCTGAAATCTTAGAAGATAAAAAATACTTTTACCGATTACATTTTGAAAAAGAAGGGAATATGAAGATACAGGATAGAAAAAATAAATATTTTGTAACCGCTAAAGTAATTTTGGTAAACGTTTGTTAAAGGATTTTATTGTAATTAATTATTAATATGTAATGTTGACCTTTTAAAGTAGATACCATTTTAATTCAAAAGCTCTTAATAAATGTTCTTGGCAAACTAGTCAAATTCAATTGAAAAATCCAAAAAAAGAAAGGTGGTTTGAAAATTATTTAGCTGCTTCACGTAAAAATATATTAGATTTAGTTTGAATATTACGTAAAATATTGTCTCGAAATTTTAACCACGTTCAAAAAAACCGTTATTCGAATATATTGTTTTAGCTTATCATTTATATTTATCATGATAAAGCCATTCGTTCAATTATGTTTCATAATATTTTTATTTTTAAATATAACTTTAAATTCCGTTTTAAAACTTATTTTATTAATATTTTTAATTACCATATAATTCACTTGATCTTTTCACTTGATCAGTTAACTTAATTTAATAAAATTAAAAGTTCTTACGTTTCAATTATAGCTTAAAGTTCCACTTTCCACATGCCAAAAAAACTGTCGCTGTTATTGAAACAGATAGATTAATGTAAAGCAATAGTCGGTAAAACACGGTATATCAACGTCAGCTGCGCTAGCCGTTGAATTCTCCTTGAACCTAATAATTTATTGACATGATCCAGTGGCGTTGTGTCGCATGGGACACGAAGTTTTTATTTCTCATTGGGTTGTCTTACAATTTAAGTGTCAGGTCTCTGATAGTGAGGTTTTTACCCTAAAATTATGCCAAAGTTACCTTAAAGTTGTGCTAAAGTTACTCCAAAAACAGGCGTGAAACCGTGTATGAGTATTTACTAGCACAATTGTATCATGGGTTGTTATATATCGTATTATATTTTATTTTGTATATAAATTTTTTTTTGTTAAGTCAAAATGTAAACTTAATTGTTGAACGCTATGTATAATACTTTTAAATGCTATATGTGGAATCAGGTACTGCTATACGTCCTTGATAAGGGCTCAAGAAATTATTTTAACGTTTAATTAAGTTGCCAACATATAAACATTTTTATAAAATCTGCTATATCTATCAAATATTTGAGAAAAATACTGACAACTTTATTACTAACATTTTTTTAAGATAAATCTTATAAAATGTCTAAAAGGCTCACCCTACATTTCCGAAATTTTTTATATTTTTTGTTCTTTAGGACATCATCCTGCTTCTTTGACAGTTATTTAGTTATTCCCAGGTAGTTATTCCTTATCTATTCGATTATAATAATAGCAGCTTCTAATAATTAATGAAATAATTAAAACATCAAGAACAATACAACATAAGATACTTCTCACAAAGTTTAATTAGTTTCCGCATTGATAGATTTGCCTCAGTAAATGTTGAAAAAATCGTGTTTGGTTTCTATAATTACACTTTAAGATATAAATAGCCAGAAATTTGAATCTGTCATAAGATAATAAATAATAGCTAAATAGCAATAATGTAATTTATTTACACACAGAAATTTACTTCCTTCCCCAAAATAGCTTCAGGCTGTGGTGGGGAAAGTTACACATATAGACGAGGACAAAACACCCATACTAAGGGAAATGTGCCAAACTTTCCCCCATTGGGACTTGAAGCTAAGCATAAAATGGCATACCCTCAATACTGGTCCCAGTCCACTAACCTGGACCACAGTACGAATGCCATTATTGCAGCTACGTCTATAGGGGAATACAATAAGTCACCTATCCATATAATGATCGCGGAGCAAAGTACTGCACTATAAAACTTGAGCAACTCATCTAGATGCTCATCGTTATTTATAACATAACATATATATTTCATTAAATTAACTACCTTATTATAAACAGAAGACATAAGTTTTTTGTATCAGTTTTCTGATACAAAAAGATACAACTTTTATATAAAATTAAGATGAAAATCTTGTATATATCTATTTCCTTAATTATTTCAGTTGGGATGTCCTTTGTAAATATATCTCTGTTAGTTCTATGAATTACATTTACATTAGTATAAAAAAATTATCAATTGAAGTCATCAAAAGCGTTAATATTCAAATTATTCACTAAGATGACATGACAGCACACTATTTAAAGCTTGACGTTATCTTTTTCCTGAATGAAACAGCCTAGATAACGATGACATATTACGTGACCCCAGAACACAGAACAGATCTGGTGCTTCCGATATTGATTCGTTAATTAAATAATGGAATATAAGCAGTAGCGTAGACGAATCAAAGCTGGAGGCACACAATTTATAGACAATTATTTTTATTAGAGTGAAACCTACAGGTTTATGTATAAGTTTTGGTGATTACTATAAATAATTAAGCAATAAATAACTACGCAACTATAAATAATTACCCAAGAAACAACTATCCACTTAATGTATACAGAATACATTTAAGTAGCTGCATTAGTTATACACCTTATGGAGTTGATTTCCGTATATTTTGTTAATATTATAATATTACCTGTAAATTGAAATTTTTCCAGTTTCACTAAGAATGTACTGATAATTTGATTCACAATTATTGCTATACTAAATTAGTACGTCATTGCATGGAAATATGAATTCAGAAAAAGTGTTAACAAAAGGCAGCCAGTCAATTCATGCTTCACAATACAGAAATAAATAATACATAATTTAATATCATTCAGAAAACGGGCACTGTTATCCACACAAGCGGTGTAAATGAACACATAGATACTCGTATATAAAAGGCAGGTGACCTTTATACACGCATATATTTGTTGTTCTTTTTTAAAATTCATTTCAAAAGTCAAAAGTCAATTGTAATTATAATTATCTCTTCTGTATGTTTTTCAACACCTAATTTTAATATTTAAGTAGATATGTCTAATACTACTGATGTATTTTTAAACAATAGAGGCTTTGATTATTTTCTTTTAAATATTTAAAACTAATCATTTTATATACAGGTAAAATCAAAACGAATAATTATTGAAATGTTTATAAATTACGATAGTTAACTGTAATTTTGGACATGTTTTATTTCACCTTTTTAAAAAAATTATGTAAGGGTTGACATCAATTATGCTTGTTCTTATTGCCTTTACAAAAATTTGGTAAGTAAATCTTTATATTTATTATTAGGTATTTTTTATATTTTATTTGATATAATGTTAATCCTTAAATAAAATTAGATGCCATTTCAAAATAGGTGAAACAAAGTATTTGTACTGATTAAAGAAATGGCATTGATGATGTCACACAGATAACTTTGTAATTTTAGCAAATTATTCTTCAAAAACTATTTGGTTACGGTTATGAAATAATTCATTTATTCTACACTTCTCTACCACAGTGTACATTTATGTAGCCCAAAATTTTATGGGATTACTCTATTTTAATCATCTCGTGGTGATGTCAACTTGGCTGATGTATATCTCGTGGTGTTTGCGAAAACTGATCTTTACTTGTTTCAACGCTTTTCCTTTGACGATTTGGATGTTTTTTGGCATATCGTATTGTTCATCAGTAGTTTTGGTCTTTTTGGAAACAATATCGAGTGTGCCCTCAAAACATACTTTAAGATTCTAACTCTAAAGCCAAAAAATCCTTCGTGTATTTTTGAATATTTTGCAAACCGCTACTTTCATTACAAAAACAGTTACTACAGTAATATTTTAAAAAGCAATAATATTTTAAATAAGAAAGTAGTTTCGTGTTGACGAATTTTTGAAAAGTTCGCTAAAATATTCATAGGGTGAGAATAAAAATTATGTAGGGACTTTTTAAAAACTTCAACGTCCTCTTGTAAAATTTATGGTAAGAATTTGTTGTTTTCAGCAACAAATTTCTCTCAGAGAAAGACACAAAGAATGCATAATTTATTTATCATATTGCAATGAATTTATATCGTATTGTAATGGATTATTCTTCTTGTAACTGAGTTTTTGGATTTATAATTATATTACCATTACACCAAGTAATACAACATATTTAAACATCGAATTGATTGCTCAAATTTTGGATCGTCACTTCCATTCGTCACTTGTTACACATATGCGTATAGATATATAACGAGTCTTTAATCAATTGAGAATAGCAAACAAATAATTACAATTTAGAATAGAATATTTAAACAGTCAAATCTATCAATAAGCAGATGTTTATTACTTAAAGTATACACGTAATGAACACAATATATTCCAATATCGTGGACCCTATGATTTCTAAAATAAATAAACAATTAAGGTAACTATACACTATTCATACGCAGGCAATTAGATACCTAAATTATCAATTATTTATTCTGTTATTCCCGAGGATTTGCTCATGATCATTAGAAATCACGGAACATGCTCCATAAGGTATTGACATTAAGGTTAACAAGTTATAAATTTGCTCACCCTGTATAAAAATAAACAGGAGACTAGTTTTCTCCAGACAGCGAAAAATTATATGCGTATTTTACCAACCAAATTGACATCGTTATAGATCTCTGTCCTACCTACCTCGGAACCGCTCTCGTTTCTCATCGAGGTAGGGGTCAATCGCTCTTAGGACGTTCTACATCCCCCCTCCATCAAAGACGATTAGGGGTTCGAGCCCAGCTCCATCTCTTCCTCTTCCTTCCTCTTCATTATCTTCACTACCATTCTTTCCGCACATGCCCACTCATTTGCACTTCTAACCATCCCATTCACCAATTCTCTCACACTCTCAAGCCGACCCACTCTACTCGTATACTCTTCCCTCTTATTGGACCACCTCGGGCACCGGATTAAGGTGTGCTCGGGATAATCCCTTTCTCCGCAATAGACGCACTCATCTCCATCCACCTTCTCTATCCTACGCAGGTACTCGCCAAAGCATCCGTGGCCCGACAACACCTGCGTAAGATAGTATCCTACCTCTCCGTGCTGCCTCTCGACCTCGAAGGCCGGACAGCCGGGATGAGAGACCTCGTTCATATCGTACACGTCTCCGCATCCCACCTCTCCTGCCATCTCGTCCACACCCTGTCCCTTGCATCTCTCCTCTCAGACCCCCGATATACCTCCTCTCTCCCTCGCAAGAAGGTCGATCGGAGGCATACCGTCTATCACTAACGCCGCAGCACCAGACACCCTCCTATATGCACTCACCACTCGCAACGCCGCCCTTCTCTGGATACTCGCCACTTCTTCTTTCCCAAAACATTCACCCATACGGGAGCGGCATACAATAGGATGGACTGCGCCGCTCACGCCAGCACTCTCCTTTTTCCACCCTTGGGACCCTTCATGTTGGGCATCAGACGTCCCAAAGCCGACACCGTCCTCCCAACCTTCACCATCGTCTTCTCGAGGTGTAACCTGAAGTGAATGCCTGGATTTAGTCACACCCCGAGACATTTCAGCATTCTTCCCGGCTCCACTCTAACTCCACCGACCCGGAACTCAATTGCTGGTGGTTTCCTCCTCCTCGTAAGGAGGATGCCTCCGTCTTTTCCACGGCCAAACTGAGGTTTTCTCCGTAGGCCTGCTGAAGTTTTGCAAAAGGTTTTGCAAATTGCTTTGTGACCAAGTCTGAAGCAAAACCTGATAGCATACCGTTGCTCGAAATTGATGTCGCTCATTTTTAGAACGCACTAGAAAAGCTGTTTCACGAAAAAAATCGCTACGGACAACCATATGACTCTAGCCAGTTGGGGCTCGTACTGAAGACATTACACATGTTCACCTGCCGCCCCTCGAAGTACCACGTCCCAAGTATTGCCAGATCGAACGCTACGTTGCCAGTCTCATTACTTAATTTACACCCCTCGTATTTTGTACATTAAAATATCGTCATTAATGAAAATATACAGAACTAGTTTAGTGCAAGAGCTTTCCAGTATTCTGGAGCGTCCAAGAGCCTTCTAATTCTTCCTGTTAATAAAAACAATTAATATATAGTCTTTCAGACGTCGACTGCTGAGAACCTGCGAATGACATAAAGAAAATCCCCATCCATAAGCAATCCAAGCACCATTTCATTATTCCAATCAGTAAAGCAAACATTAAGAATCGCCTCTTACGGAACCACAACAAAGAAGTGTTCTACCCATATAAGAAATGAACAGTGACGAATGAAAATAAAACCGATCGCGAACGCCATTTAAGGCGGATAAAAATCATTTCTTAGATGCTCCAAAAGATCACGCAGATGAGATAAGAAGTTATGTGTTAAAGAAGTAGTAGGTGACTGGCTGACGAGGAGTTCTCGTCTTCTGCCTATTTTAGAGTCAAAAGCTGTTGGGTCGCTGGCGTTCCTTTTAATATGCAACGAACGGGCTTTGTTTAGTCTGTGGAATAAAATAAATTATACAAAGACGGATACGTTAAATAAATCAATAAATAAATGGAATTTTAGTGAGGGCTGTTTTCCTTTTACATATGACGGAAATATGCGGATTTTTGTTGGTTGTTTTTCACATTTTGGCATCATTTATCTATTACAAAAAAAGCAAATGTAAGTTACGTTCCAGCTTTACATAAGAGAATACGTAAGTCAGCATTTATCCCCAACCACTGTAGTAGATAAGCTAGCATTGTAACTATAGGCTTTAGTAATAATCTAGTTAGTCTTGCTGTATTAGTCTTCCAGTGCGGTCAATAAAAGTTTTTAAAAAGTCTCTCGTTTATTTGCAAAACGTAACTGGCGCAGCCGGTAGGATTTTCCGAAGTGTAAAGTTTTCATTTTGAGATTTATACTTGTGATTTTAATCCTTAATCGGAAAAACGAACACGGTGGGTGAATTGAGTAGCCTACAAAACACACGATTGCAGGTGAATTGAGTAGCTTGCGGAAGACATCGTTGGATTCTGGCCATCGTGGTTTGGAGCAGATTTACCCTGCAGTTTTCAGCGAGGATTCCGGAGAACCGAAGAATTGTCCATCGAGGATCGGAGCAGATTTATCCTGCGATTCTTCATTGGCCGACGGAAAAGCAAGACACGAGACTCCCAGCAGCCTCCTGGTTATAGGCATAGGTTATAAGAAACAAAGCGACGAAGTCCGCAACAGAACAGAGGGATGAACTTGATTTTTCTACTAATGTAAGTCGTTTTAATTCAAAAGAATTTGCTATTTCTCGTTATTTGAATTTTACAATTATATACTCATATGTGTTAGAATTAAAATTGTATTTACTCGTATTTTAACTAAATATTACTGTAACAAATATTAATTTCATAATTTCTCTTAACTATTTACAAATATATGTAAATGTTATAAAAATAAATTCATTTAAAATTTACTATTTAAAACTAAGTTACAGTACTATTTAAAACACTAATATTAAGAAATTTATTGGAAGCTGGAGGAAATTCTCAGTACACTTTCAAATCTGAGCATAGATTCAAATTCAGACACAGAAAATTTACTTTCTCCAACAAATTCAAATTTAAATCTAAACACTATGCCAGAAACAAATTATTCACTTTTACGTTACCAAGCTGACAATATTCCAAAGTTTGATGGAAACCCAAAATTATTGCAAAGATTTATTACTGCATCAGAAAACTTAATCAGAGCATTTCAGGATAGTACTAATGCAAATGCACCAATAAACATTTGTTTAATTGATACAATATTTTCTAAATTAAGCGGTAGAGCAGCTGATCTAATCTGCCCCAGACAAGAACTTAATTCTTGGGAGTTAGTAAAAAGTACACTAGTTAGTACATTTGCCGATCAAAGAAATATTGATTGTCTAGTTCAGGATCTATTAACTTTAAAGCCAAGTAAAAACGAATCACTAATTGATTATGGCAGTAGAATGCAAGATGTTAGGAGTTTATTATTTGCAAAATTAAATCAAGTGGATGAACCACAAGAAGTAAGGTTAATAAAAATTGAAAATTATAATTCGCTTGCCTTAAAAACGTACATAAGTAATTTACCATATCACATGCAATTAGTTGTAAGACTAAGAAATCCAACAAACTTAGAACAAGCAATAAGCTATATCGTGGAAGAACAAAATTTTATCCAATTTAAAAATAGGAACCAAAATACCAATCCAACCATAAATAATAATAGGCCGACACCAACTAGACTGACCCCGACAAACAATTTCCCTCAAAGACCATTCAATAATAATAACTTCTCAAATTACCAATCTCAATACCAACGGAATAATCCAATGCAAAGACCCCCACAAAATTTCAATTACGAACCCCAATTTAGACCCTTACAATATCAAAATAACAATAATTTTTCACAAAACCAATACAGGCAGAATCCGAATACTTTTCAAAATAATAATGCCCATAATTCGGCATTCCAAAAACAACCGACGAATGTATTTAAACCACAATCCCATACAAATAAATTTATGACAAAACCCACGCCAATGGATACCACATCAGGTAATACGCATATATTCTCAAAAAATATCTCTAAACTGCATAATCAACAGTTAAACGAGAATTATTCAAACGTCCGAGATTCTACGAACGAAATCTCACAGCCAGATATAAATTATAATGATAACGAATATAATGAGGTATCTTATAATGAAATATATAATAACATAGACATAGATTATGATGGAACTAAATATATACATCCAGATAGCACTTCATATGGGTACGATGACACGACCGTTCATTTAATCCACACGTGTTCCAATGCAGACGAACATAATGCAAGCGCGCGAAACAACAATTTTACCCAATGTTTATCAGATGGAAATTTTCAGGAAATCTCGTTCCAACAACCACCGACGTAGCACAATTACACAACTATAACCATTTATTACCATACATTATCATACCGTCCTTAAACGCAAAATTTCTTATAGATACAGGTAGTACCAGAAGTTTCATTAATCCAAAATTAGCATATCATTATTTTTCAGATTTAATCGAAACAAAAACTTTCGAAGTTAAGACAGCTCACGGTTCATCGATTCACGATGAAATTTTAAGAATTTTATTACTAATCGATTTTAAAATAGAGCAATGTCACGCCTTTTACTTATTTAATTTTTCAGAACATTTTGATGGACTTATTGGTCTAGATTTTATACAGGAATTTGAAGCAATTATCAACCTTAAAACAAAACACTTAGTACTACCTACGGTTAAAATTCCAATTCACTTAGAAAATACTATAGAAATTTCTCCCAAAAATGTTAACATCAATGTCACGTCAGAACAACCATATTCAGTAACAATACCACCTAAAACTGAACAAATAGTAGCTTTACCTACTTATCAACAGTCAGGACACGCTATTGTTCCTTATACGAAATTTAACGAGTTAGAAATGCCTGAAGCATTAGTAAATGTAATTGATAATTTCTTTTTAACAACTCTAACAAATGAAACCGACAGAGAAATTACTTTCACTTTATTAGAGCCTTTGGATACTGAAACAGTAGACACTGACGAACTAAATTTTATGGAAATCGAAAATGAAAAATCTCCTAGAATTAATAAAAGTATAGATAACATTTATAAAGAAAATTTAAAAAACTTAAGACTAAAACATTGTAACCAAGAAGAGTATAATTTAATTAGAAAGCTTTGCTACAAATATCGAGATATATTTCATTCAGAAAATGTTCCTTTGAGCTTCACAAATCAAGTCAAACATGAAATAAACTTAACAAACGATAGACCAGTCTTTGTCAAATCATATAGATATCCCCAAATTCATAAACAAGAAGTAAATTCCCAAATTAATCAAATGTTAAAATCAAATATTATTCGAAATTCAAATTCCCCATACAATAGCCCAATTTGGATTGTTCCAAAGAAGCTAGATGCCTCGGGAAAGGCGAAGTATAGATTAGTGATAGATTATCGAAAGTTGAATGAACAGACGATCGACGATCGATTTCCGATACCTAACATCAATGACATTTTAGACAAACTAGGTAAATGTAACTATTTCTCTACCTTGGACTTAGCTAGTGGTTATCACCAAATAGAAATGCGTACAGAAGATATACAAAAGACAGCCTTCTCAACAGACACAGGACATTACGAATTTAAACGAATGCCTTTTGGGCTCAAAAATGCCCCCAGTACTTTTCAACGGTTAATGAATAATATTTTACGCGGACTACAAAACGAAATTTGCGCGGTGTATCTTGATGATATAATTATATTTTCGACAAGCCTAGAAGAACATATATCCAATTTAGAAAAAGTTTTCCAAAGACTACGTGATAGTAACATGAAGGTACAATTAGACAAGTCTGAATTTCTAAAACAGAATATAAACTATTTAGGTCATGTAATAACCCCGAATGGTATTAAACCAAACCCGGATAAAATTTTAGCTGTCAAAAACTTTCCAATTCCCAGAAACCAGAAAGAAATAAAATCATTTTTAGGTTTAGCTGGATACTATAGAAAATTTATTAAAGATTTTGCCAAAATAGCAAAACCGTTAACCGTATGTTTAAAAAAGGGAATTACCGTAATTCATTCAAAAGAATTTATTGAGTCCTTTAACCATTTAAAAAATTGTTTAATCAATGCACCCGTACTACAATACCCTGATTTTTCGAAACCCTTTGTCCTTACCACAGATGCTTCGAATTACGCCCTTGGAGCTGTTCTTTCACAAGGAACACCCCCTAACGACAAACCACTTTCTTATATATCACGAACTTTAAATACACATGAACAAAATTACTCAACGATAGAAAAGGAATTACTTTGTATTGTTTGGGCATGTAAAATGTTTAGACCATATTTATTCGGAAGAAAGTTCTTAATCTATACAGACCACCGACCCCTTGTTTGGCTATTTAACATAAAAGAACCAAATTCTAAATTAATAAGATGGAGACTCAAACTAGAAGAATACAACTATGAAATTATATATAAAAATGGTAAACAAAATACTAATGCTGACGCTTTAAGTCGTATTCGCTTAAATGCTAATGAAACACAATCAATCGTGAATGAACCCGGTGAAATAAACCAAGAAATTTTAGACTACCTGCGTAACATGGCAGAAAACCCCATACAGAATTCGAAATCAAATGATCAATCAAATAAGATACAAAATAACGAACAACCTTGTATAAATGACCCGCCTAATATATCAAATTATCCACCTCGTATAAACGTAATACAAGACGTAAGACTTGACATTAATGAAAATAGACCAGACCAGCTTGTAGAAACAGCACATACAACAGAAAACACCGAAAACATAGGCATACCAATTCTAGACGAAATTATCAATAATAAATCATTCCAATTAATAATCGAAAAGAATGTACACCCCACTTTAGATATATCACAAATAACGATAGACGGAAATATTATCAAAAATGTAAAAATTTCAAAACATAACCCAAACTCCATTATAGAACTTCTAAGAGATCACACGAATCCTAGCAAAACAATTTTCGTATTTTTTAAAGACAAAGAACTCATACCTATATTCGTTCACACATACACTCAAAACTTCGAAAACTTAAAAATTATAATGTGCACCAAAATAGTTAATAATGTTATTAGTAAGGAAGATCGAATATTGATGATCAAACATCAACATGAGAGTAAAACCAATCATCGAGGAATTACAGAAACACTAGACAAACTAAAAGATAACTATTATTGGAAATCAATGAAAATTGATGTAACCAATTATATCAATAATTGTGCAATTTGTCAAAAAGCCAAATATTCAAGAATCGTCCCATATGTACCACTAGTCTTAACCGAAACACCCTCGAAACCATTCCAAATTTTGCATATCGACATGTTTATGTTTGAAAACCAGAGCTTTCTAACGATCATTGATAAATTCTCAAAATTAGGTCAAGCGTACCCTTGTCCAAGAAATGCAATCACTATACAAGAA
The DNA here is from genome assembly GCA_037954035.1 of Rosalia funebris. Taxonomy (NCBI): domain Eukaryota; kingdom Metazoa; phylum Arthropoda; class Insecta; order Coleoptera; family Cerambycidae; genus Rosalia; species Rosalia funebris. Next base: position 13,030,626 of record JAZFAV010000002.1, on the reverse strand, counting down.
AAACTAATAAATTACTTTTCATTTTATGGCGTACCCGAAACTATTATCGCTGATAACGGAGCCGAATTTAAGAATCATGTTTTAAATGAACTTTTAAAATCTCAAAAGATTCAAGTCCATTTTACCACGCCTAGGCATCACGAATCAAATTCCCCTGTAGAAAGATTTCATTCGACACTTATAGAACATTTGAGAATTCTAAAGAATATAGACCCTGCAATGTCAGTAATAAACCTGATGCCATATGCGATCTTAGCGTATAATAGTAGCATTCATTCATCTACTCACTTTACACCTCACGAATTGACCTTCGGTCATACCAAATCCCGAGACCCATTAGATCTAGTAAGCGCAACATTTTACTCAGATTATATTTCAGCACACCAAGATAAAGTAAAAGCACTATACCGGGAAGTCGAAATAAAAAATAAAGACGAAAAGCAAAAAATTATAGACAAACGTAATAAACAAGGCCCGGAACAAAATGAACTTCACGTAAATCAACAAGTATATAAAAAAGCACCAGAAAGGTCCGCCAAAAGTAAAAATAAATTTTTAGGCCCTTATGTGATTACAGAAATGTTAGAAAATAATAAAGTAAAAATAAAAAATTCTCAAAATAATAAAACCGAAACAGTACACGTAAAAGAACTAAAGAAACCTCATATTTCAGATGGGCATCCGGAATAACCCTTATGACAACAGAAATCATTAAAATTGATAACAACCCTGGACTACTACCCTTACAACTTGGACAGACCCAAATTAGCAATGACTACTGGACTTATGCACAAATTTTTAACGTAGAACCTATTATACATGAATTTGCCAAAATTAAATCAAAATATCACAATTTACGAAACTCACTAGAATCTAAAGATTATTATAAGAAAGAATATTACAATTCATATAACCTAATAACTAATTGGGAAAATAAAATAATCGAACAAATAACGCAAATTAACCCAACATACAAGAATCAACCTAGACGTAAGAGAGGACTAATAAATGCCTTAGGGTCCATTATTAAAGTGATCACAGGAAATTTAGATAGTGAAGATGCGGAAAACATTAACAAACAAATCAATCATTTACAAGAAAATCAATATAAATTCAAATCAATATTAAAAGATCAAATCACCTTGCTAAACTCATCAATTAATAATTTCAACGAAATCGTAAAAAATATAAGTCATAATCAATTAATACTTGATTCTAGAATAATACAAATAGAAACAATAATACGAAATATTACCCTTGCCGAAAACTATATCTATCAATATTTCTTAATCCACACAATTTTGAATCAAATAACATTGACGTACCAAACGATTTATAATGTCTTGGAAAATATAGGAATAGCTATCACATTCGCTAAATTAAATACTCTACATAATGCTATTGTCGACCCAATTCAATTACTGCAGGAAATAAAAAGTACTGAAAATTACCTAACAGAAACTAAATTACCATTTGAACCTGAAATTAAGAATATTTTAAAATTTGAAAATATTGTAAACATAAAAGGATATTCGACGGATTTTACAATTGTCTTCCTATTAGAAATTCCTCTGGTAGAACCACAAATGTATCAATATTTCCAATTATATTCGCTACCAATGAAAATAGATAATAAATTTCAAATTATTTTACCCAAATCAAAATTCACAGCAATAAACCATGAAAGGTATATATTAATGGATGAACCCTGTATACTAGTTACTGAAAACGAATACTTATGTAATCACGTTAATACGGTACACATGCATCAAAATCTACCATGCGAAATAAGCCTTATATCATTTAAGAAAAATCATGACGACTGTTTTCCTATCACTATTGATATTAAAGAAATTCAAATTCAAAAAATCACATCAAATAAATGGATATTAGTAATCCCTTCTGAAAATATAATAACTGAAACCTGTAATAAACTAATTAGGAAATTTCAATTGATAGGGACATATATTATAAACCTTGAAAAATATTGTGAATTATCAATAGATAATCACATTCTTAAAACCCATAATACCAAATCACTAGTACGAAAATTCGATTTACCTAGATTGAATTTAACATTGTCAAAAAGTTACCAGATTAACTATAACCCAGGGCCATTGAGTTTAAATGCAGTAAACATGCACAAATTATTACAAAACCAAAAAGAATTAAACAACCAACAAAATAAATTAAATAAGTTAGACACGTCAATTATTATAACCAATATTAGCTTTTGGACCATAATTTTATATATTATTGTTATTTGTGTAATAGTGTACTTTAGTTATAAAATTATTAGAAATAAGTATTTAGCGAAGAAGACAAAAAGGAATCCAGAAAGTCCAAAAATTATTATATAACAGAATCATCGGGGATGATTCCATCTAGGGTTGGAGGAGTTACGTTCCAGCTTTACATAAGAGAATACGTAAGTCAGCATTTATCCCCAACCACTGTAGTAGATAAGCTAGCATTGTAACTATAGGCTTTAGTAATAATCTAGTTAGTCTTGCTGTATTAGTCTTCCAGTGCGGTCAATAAAAGTTTTTAAAAAGTCTCTCGTTTATTTGCAAAACGTAACTTGTACGATCATTTCATCGCTATTTGCCAAATAAAAAACTCTCTTATCTTGCCTATAAATGGAACAGTCTACCTAAGCCTAGCCATAAAAACAAGCCACGGTATGAGATAAGAGCCGTTTGGGGTTTTTTATTTGGCAAATAGCGATGAAATAAACTATATATATGTTGTCGATAATCTACAATAGAATATTTATAAAATATAATTGATTTATCAGTTTTTAATATCGATGATATAACAAATTATAATTTTTATGTTATGAAAACGATTAAATTATAAAAAATATTTATTTTTATAGTCAAAAAAGATGGTCAGATTATTCTCTCACATAAATCCTTTAAACGTGTTAATTTCTTGCTAGTGTTGTCTCTTGCAGTTAATTACCCAGTATGGGTTCTCTGTAGACCAGTGGTTACAGTTTTGTGATGAAATTACACCATTTCTGGCAAACGCACCCTCGTCAGTCAATAATAATAATAATAATAATAATAATTGTAAAACAATAGGATTTGAATTGCGCACCATTTGCGTTCTGTCAAAGATACGTCAGATATTTAACGACCGGCATCTACAAATCATACAAACCAGACTGTCATCAACAATGAATAGTTTGCGTACAACCAATACCAATACGTCGTCGTCGTGATGAGTTAAATGAAAATATTTCTGCAGTGAGTGAAAGTGTACGGAGGTACATGAATTCGGCATTGTGCACAAAAATTGAATCTGTCAAGAGCCACCACGCATCGGAGTTTAAAGAAATATCTGCATCTTTCACACAAAAATCAGTTGATACAACAAATAAAAGTTACAGACCACTTACAGCGTCGTACATTTGTTAATTTGGTGTTAGAAAATAAATAAGGTGATGCTTATTTTTGCAATAAAATTTTGATCAGCGATGAAAATTTTCATCTTGACGGATACATCAGCAAACAAAATTGTTGAATTTGGGGTGCTGAAAATCCATATGCTGTTTGCGAAAAATAAATGTATCCACAGAGATGCACGGTTTAGTGCGCTTTGGAGTTATGAAGTAATTGGACCATACTTCTTTGAAAATGAAGCTGGTAAGGTTATCATTGTAAATGGGGAACACTGTCATGACAAACAATTTCCTTTTCCACCAAATTAGCGATTTGGATTTGAACAACATGTGGTTTCGGCCAGACGGTGCAACGTGTCATACAGCACGTGCCACCATAACTTTGTTGCATACCAATTTTCCTGATCATGTTGTCTCGTGGTATGCTGACATCAAATGGGCTACAAGATAATGTGATTGAACACCACTGGACTTCTTTCTTTAGGGTTACATCAAGGGAAAATTGTACGCCACCCAGCCAGCAACAATCAATAACCTCAAAGCAAACACTCAACGTGTTATTTGGGAAGTCTATGTGCCCCTGTTATGTATAATTTTGCTAAGCGAATGGTATCATGCCAGATGAGTTGAGGTCAGATATTATTAGTTTTATTCACAAATCATATCCTATAGTTCCAAATAAGACATCCTGTACATCATCTAGCCAGAAGCTCATTCATACATATATACAGACCGCTGCATATAACAAAAATAACAAAAACTACAAATGATAAACTAAAGCAACTAACAGCAATAATAAATATGCTATTAAAATATAAATACAAATATTTTTAAAGTAATAGTGACAAACATATTGTAGAAATATATAATATATAATTATAAGAAGAAGAAACGAATTATTTATTCATTAAGGAAGCTTTTACTTTTCCGCACTCAGCTATACCAGAACGGAAAAGTAATGTAATCGTGTAAGAAGATGGCAAAACAATTTTTTTCTAGCGTTTATTTTTCGTTATATCGCCTAAAAACAAAAAAAAAATGATTTTTAGAAAATGTTGTCTGTGTGTGTGTGTCGTTGTCGTTGTCGTCAGCATTTAAAAAAATTCTTGTTAGCACGATAACTCAACTATATCATGTCGGATCGAAGGATTTTGACTGATTCTGATGGAGGACGTTTCCCAGATGACACCTATTGATTTTGAGGTAGATAGAACACACTCTACCATGTTCATGGGTCATGAGAAACTACAATGGTGGACTATTTGAGAAATTTTTGTTGTTAGCAAAATCACTCAGTTAAATCGTGTCGGATCGATCGGGTTTCCACTGATTCTGATTAGGGACGTCTACCAGACGACATCTATTGATTTTGACGTGGATAGGACCCACCCCACTCTGCCCTAGGGTCATGAGAAAGCACGATGGTGGACTATTTGAAAAAGTAAAACTGTCGCATAAAACACATATTCCGCATTTATGTGTTGGTTATTTTTTCTCGGCCACTCAATGTCGAGATAGAGATATTCTACGTACGGAAAAGTTCGTTTTAAGATTTTAAAAGTGTTTATTAGCTTATAATGTTAATGATAAGAGTTCACAGTCATTCACTATTCGGTTTTTTTTGACAATATGCATATATGTTGTTCTAATTCTTTAAATATATCAAAATGATACATTTCACGTAATATATGAGACTAATACAATTCTAATTCTTTGAATATATAAAACTCATAAATTTCATGAAATATATGAGACTGTATCGATCTTTCGTTTTTATATAACTCTGCAGACGTAGGAGACTAGTCTGCGGCAGACGATCCCTCACAGTCTTTCAATTACCGAGACCTGCCGATTTCTCCCCAACTAAAATTTTCTAAAGATATGAGTAAATGAATCGATATTGCAAAGGGATATTAAAAACGCTGAGTTGTACTATTTCTGCAGACCAATAAGGTATCTTCATAAAGAATATTCTTTACACATCCTACACTTAATCGCGAAAAATGTTTGCGTTACTCGCCCACCTCCTAGCTCATATATATTGTGAATCCCCATTTGTGAGTTACTCGCACACTGTTGCCATTTAAAAGTAATTTTCAAAATGGCACCATTTTCAAATCAACTCCCATTTCATGGTAGGTTTTTGAGATAACACCGCCTGTCTCTCCTCAGCGTTACGTTTCACAGATTGTAATTATCAAAAGAATTATTTCATTTGTCGCACACAAAAATTTTTTTAAATTATTAGTGATATCAACAAAATTTTACCATTTTTGCTTTGCAAAATTAAGTGTATAGGAAATCACACTTAATTTCAAGGTAATTTTTTGAGAAATCACCGTCTGATTTTCCCCAGTGCTACAGTTTCACAGATTGTAACCATTAAATCAATTCTTTCGTTATTCACACAACAATATATAATAAAGTGATCAATGACATAGAGAAAATTGCAACTTATTTACTTTTCATTTGTGACACGTTTAATTTCAAGGTGATTTTTTGGGATAACACCGTCTGCCTCTCCTCGGCATAACGTTTCACACATTATAACTATGAAATCAGTTCTTTCGTTTTTCGCACACCAAAATATGTTGAAACCATCAGAGGTATCGATAAAATGTTGCCCTCTTTGCTTATCATTTGGTACACACTTAATTTCAAGGTCAATTTTTGAGAAAACACCGTCCGGCTCCTTTCATCGCTGCACTTTACAAATTGTAACAATTCCTTCGATTTTCACACAACAAAATATGATGAAAGAATCAGTGATATAGAGAAAATTTAAACTTATTTCTTTTTCATTTGCAATACGCTTAAATTCGAGGTAAATTTTTGAACCAACACCGCCTGTCTCTCCTCAACGCTACGATTCACAGATTGTAATTATCAAAACAATTCTATCATTTTTCACACGTCAATATATATTGAAACTATCAGTGATATCGATAATGTTCTACCTTCTTTGATTTCTATTTGATATACGCTTAATTTCAAGGTAATTTTTTAAGAAAACACCACCCGTCTCTCCTCAACGCTACGTCTCCCAGATTATAAGTATCAAAACAATTATTTCATTTTCCATACATCAAAGTATACTGAAACTATCAGTGATATCGATAATACTCTACCTTCTTTTATTCTTGTATGCTATACGCTTAATTTCAAGGTAATTTTTTGAGAAAACACCGGCTGTCTCTCCTCAGCGCTACGTTTCACAGATTATAAGTATCAAAGCAATTATCTCATTTCTCATACACCAAAGTATACTGAAATTATCAGTGATATCGATAACATTATACCTTCTTTGATTCTTGTTTGCTATACGCTTAATTTCAAGGTAATTTTTTGTGAAAACACCGCCTGTCTCTCCTCAACGCTACGTTTCACAGATTATAACTATCAAAACAATTCTTTCGTTTTTCATACACCAAGATATGTTGAAACGATCAGTGATATGGATGAAATTCTAGAAATCTTCGTTGATTTTCATTTGCTACACACTTAATTTCAAGTTTTTGAGAGAGTATCGTCTGTCCCTCCTCAACACTACATATCACATATTGTCACTAACGAAACAATTCTGTCATTTTTATACAACAGATTATGATGTAATAATCCATATATAGAGAAAATCTTAACTTCTTTGTTTAATACACGCTTAATTTCAGGGTAAATTTTTGAACAAACACCGCTTGAGTCGAGATTAAATTGACTACTATTCAGTACATTCTCTTTTAAATTAGATGCAAGAAAAATATCGTGTTTAATAAAATAAAACATTAAATTTTGTGTTTCATACAATTTTGATAATAGCTTGTAGTGGTTATTAAATTCTACGACTTTATTTTTCATTACCAATACTAACCCTCCTTCTTACGGAATATTACGTTTTGATCTAAGGCTTGGCCTCGAATTCTCATGGTGTCTTCCACGCAGACTGTCATCATGTCGAGTGTAATTTACAAACAATATAATTGACCATAAATTAAGCACATAATATAATTCCTAAACAATTCCTATGTTATATTTTCATTTAGTTACGGTCGGCGAGAGCTTCTTATTTGTATTCTGGCAGGATAACGTATGACCTCTTCTTCATCGATTACAATACCTTCTACTTCTAATCATATCCTAAATCATCGGTAATGGCTCCACCGCCCCCAATACGATTCAATAGCATTACGATAACATCCTGAAGAAAATAGATATCATCCTAGTTATAACTCATAATGAGGCCATCGATCATTACAGTTTGAGATGGTGGTATTTGGTGTACAGGGTGTTGGTGCAATAAATATTGTAAACGTTCTAATATTTAACTTAGTTACATACATTTAGAAATGTTACTGTACGAATATAGATAGATAAGCCCTAGATAGTTTTATGTGTAAATTATGTAATTTTTAGAAATATACAGTGCGTTAGAAGAATCTAAAATACGTTCAATATATTTAAGTGTTCATTGTTGAATAATATCCTTGGACACGTTGACTTTATTATTTCCTGGCGTACGTTCTCATAGGCAATTAACATAAATGGTGCTATTTAAATTCGAGATATTAAGTCATCGATAATATTTTTAAATAGCAAACAAACAATATATTTTTCCGATTGGTTCTTTTACACTTCTGACTCTTTCTAATAACAGCGATATACTCATAGCATGCTTTACATATATTCTTCAAATAAAGGCTAAAACATATAAATATTTAAGATGAAAATTCTGTGGTTATACGAAAAATGCTAAAAATACTGCTATATTAAAATTTCGGTATAATAAGAATTATTGCACAACGAACAGAAAAACTACTGAAACTTCTACAAAATACAAAAGACAATCGTCACCACAAACAACGCAGCAGGATAAATAACAACGTAATTACTTAGATCATAGAGATTAGTATAATGTGTGTATTGGGAAGGGACTGAAACTTTCGATTTAGCAAAAAAAAAATAGTAAATCTTATATACCTTAATTGTCAAGAGAATTATTATCTAACAACGTCACACTGCGTCAGTAGTATGAGATTCTTCTAGAAAATATATGAACCGGAAACTAATCCAACTACACCAAGAAACAGTAAATAGATTTGATTGCAAACCATTCGCTACCACATTGGGGAAAATTTTGTGTGTACTATAGACGAAGAAAGAAGATCAAAACGATTCTCAGAGAGTATTAGTAATGTTAACACTTAATAGAACAGCAGAAACAATACGAGACAGTTTTTCTTTGAGATATTGGGGTACTTTGTTAAAAGTCGTTACTTTTCATGATAAGCATTTTGCAAAACTGAAACGTGTTATTCTTAGGTTTGATCCCAACGAGAGCAACGCTGTACACGCAATGCAGACTTACTGCAACTGCAAAGCATACGAGATAATGCCCGTTACATTAATGGGAACAATTCCATCTAAATTATTACAATACAGAAACGTGGATTATTGTTACAAAAACAGCCTGTGGCATTAGATGATGTTAAACAAAAAATGAACAACCGCAACACACGTGAAGTTAAAAAAGAACTACAAGATGAGATGTGTCTACACTTTGGAACAGAATGTTTATTTTTAAAGGGTACAAGAATTATCAAGGATTATCTTCTACTTTATTAAAATATAGTCCATACATAGTTCATCTCGTATTTAACGTTGAATGGGCTTTCGTATTGTGTGAACTACTGTTAATTGATCGAAGTTTTACTGCAAAAAAGTACGTATGAAAACTTACCAATACCTAGAAAAGTGTTTTTCTGTATTTTAGAGTTTTTATTAATATTCATTATTGTATATTGTTTTTCAATAGGGACGCTCGAAATTTGTTAGATTATAGCGGCCATGTTGTTAAAGCAACATCTCTCAAATTTATTGTCAATTGTTCAGAAATACATGGAAATTTACCATAGAAGGTTGTAGCGTTCAACAACACTTGCAAATCATAAAATTCTGTTTTCAAAATCAATGCTCCATTCGAGCAACGTTCCACGCGTTACGTGATTTGTATTTTTGCTACAACTGTCCCGCCGAGTCGACTATTCGACGTTTGGTGGCCAAATTTGAGTCAACCGGTTTAATAAATAATCTGCCAATACCCGTAATCACCGAAATGCAAGGTCTGCTGAAAATATCACTGCTCTTCATGAGAGTGTACGGAAAAACCCGAGGCAGTCAATGTCTCGTCGTTCACAGGAACTTGGCCGTTCTGAGACTTTAACTTGACGAATTTTACGTCGGTACTTGAGTCTGTACCTGTATAAAATCCAACTGACCCAGGAACTTAAGGTAAACGAAAATATTCAACGCCGTGTTTTCGCCGATTGGGCTCTAGAGCAGTTAAAAGTTGACCCAAATTTAGTCTAAAAATAAACTCTTTAGCGACGAGGCCCATTTTTGGATGAAAGGGTATGTGAACAAGCAAAATTGTTGGATTTGGGGCGATACCAATCCACACGAGATACACCAGCACCAAACGCATCCCGAGAAAGTCACTGTTTGGTGTGAATTTTGATCTGGCGAAATCATCGGTCCGTACTTCTTCCAAAACGAAACTGACATTGCCATAACCGTCAACGGCGAACGCTACGATCGATGATAAGTAACTTCTTGTGGTCTAAACTGGATTATATGGATACTGACGACATTTGGTTCCAACAGAACGGCGCTACGTACTACACAGCGCATACCATGAGGGACACTCGTGAATGACGGGAGACGTGAACTGGCCACCAAGATCGTGCGATTTAACGCCTTTAGAATTTTTCCTTTGGAGCTATTTTCAAGCGCAGGTCTATGCGAATAAACCACAATCAATTGATGCCCTCAAAGTCAACTTGACGAACGCTATCCAATAAATTCAACCAGATTTATGCACCAAGAAATATAAGTGGAACAAAACATGTCCGCTGAAACTTGGTGGCCAAGAACTAAGCTATAATAGCGAAATGAAATACTTAGGAGTAATCCTGGACGGAGCCCCAAGATCAACACCGATCGAGGATACTGACGGGGATACCACCTCTTGATGTCATCCTGAAAGCGGAAGCCGCAAAGGCAATGCACAGGGTAAGAAACATGAATAGGAAGGTAAGGGACCTGAATAGACTTTCAAGAGAGCTAGCTGAGGAGGGAGTCCTATGGATGCCCTCTGACAGTACGGGTGTCCCCTTCCTGTTCGACAAGAAATATAAGATCACCCTCAACAGTAAGACCGACTGGATGGAGAATCGAGCTGGATTGCGGCTCAATGGAGACATCTGGTACACGGATGGAGCCAAGAGTGGGAACAGAGCGGGTGCGGGGGTGTATAGGCGACGCGACGGGATAGGTAAAACCTTCCTCTTGGGCAAATACACTACCGCACTCCAGGCCGAGCTAGTTGGAATTACATACGGTGTTCCGGGGGCCGACCAAAATCGGACCCAGGAGAAGGTATGTATCTGCTCGGATAGCAGGGCGCCGTTGGCAGCCCTGAATTCAGCAACGACGAAGTCGAATCTGGTCTATAATTGCTATGAAGCATTGCACCACTTGGCAGGGAAGATACCGGTGAAACTCTTATGGATACCTGGGCATAATAGCATTAAGGGAAATCTAATTGCAGATGACCTTGTCAGACTAGGGACCAGGGAAAACCTCTATGGACCAGAACCTGCAGTGGGAATAAGCCGGAATCTGATCAGAGACCGCATCAATGGCTGGGCAAGAGACCAGCACAATAAAAGATGGAGAGGAGTAACGGGTTGTCGAATAACCAAACTCTTCATCGAATACTCAGAGATTGAGAAATGGGCCCAAGAATTCATTAAATTGAACAGGCACAAAGCCAAAACCCTGGTGGGAATCATAACGGGCCACCATAGTAGCCTGAATGCATATAAGCACAAGCTGAGGCTGACTGATAGCCCGGCCTGCAGATACTGTAAAGAAGATGAGGAAACCTCGATTCATCTTCTTTACACCTGCCCTGCACTGGAGGAGAAGAGGTATCTTATATTAGGGACCCCTGTTATCCTAGAAGGGGTGAGGCTTAAGGCGGGGGACGTGCCTAAATTACTCCTTTTATGGGATAGCATTTTTGGATAATGACCCGGATAAGAGGGGATCGCCAAGGGACTACCCATGCGATCAGTGGCTGATGAGGCCCAAACTTATATAATATAATAATAATATGAAACAGAGTCGTCGAAAATTGGATCTCCCGAATACGTGCCACTAAGCAAAGCTGCGGTGGATATTTGAACGATATTATATACTATACTTAATGCCATAAAATGTTCTTTCAAATAAAAGGAAATATTGCGTGAATATGTCACACGAAACTTATTTTACTTACGTTTAAAATTCAAGCGTGCTTATTAAAAGATACTTTATTATTATATATTTTTTGTAAACTATCGCTGTGTAATAATAGTGACCTGAGTTCGACTCTGTTGCAGCTCTCCAGAATAGACGCTTTACTAATAACTTAACGAAGTACACACTTTACTTAATCATTCATAAAAACATTTATAAAAGTCCATGAAACATATATAAACATACATGAAATTATTCTTCAAATTAATTCAAAAGATTACGGAAATGTTGACTTACGACATATTTAAAGACAATATGATTACATATTTTATGTAAAACTTTTAAATTATATAAACTGTTCTATGGATATTTTATTCTAAGTTATGGGAGTGAGGTTAATATTTTATTAAGTTTAATATGTTCACTTATAATATCAATTAAATTCAATTAGACAATTACTTGGTTGAGATTGGAGATTTCTAGTTGCGAACAAATATATTAAGCTATTTTAAGTTTCGTGTTTAAAATCGAAAGACACTTATAATAACTGAAAATCAAACTCTCTGTCCATTACACTAATGATTCTACCAGCAGGATTTTTATTATTCCTTCTATTAGCCCACTCACTAAATCGTGGGAAGTAATAAATACCTTTTGAAAAAAATAATTCACTTGTTCTCGGTCGTGTACTTGAAGAAATCATTTCCATTATACCATAATGAATATTAAATAAAATTCAGATAATGAAATTGTTTGTTGACGCTCAACTAAGCCATTCATTTCAGCGTAGGACTGTAACGAAAGAAAAAGTATGCGGATAATAGTAGTTGTAGGTAATTATAGCAAGTAATTGTTAGTATCGGTAATATTGTGAATGGTGTTTATACAAAGGAAAATTTTGCGGAATTTTATACGTCAGAAAATTAATTCAGCAACCAGTAACAGTTGTCCCTAGTCCAACATTCCCTTTCAAACTAATTATATAGATGAACAATTAATAGAGACAAATTATAGACAAACAGTACAAATTATTAAATAAACATAATATTTTTCAAAAGTCGGAAGTGTTAAAAAAAAGGAACGTATTGAATAAAATAGTAATATACGCACTGACTACGAGTAAACTGGGATTAGAATAAAAAGGTTCGAGTATTGAGTGGGAGGATAACTTTTGGGATGATGTTCAAGACGCCGATATGTGCCGAGCATTTTCGTGTATCATCACTATTCGACCTCAAGCCCCAAATTCGTGTCATTTTCTCTTTTGTTGTTTGTGCACAGTGTTTAAATCTGTTGGCTTCACCATCTTGCAATTAAAAATTATTATTTATTCCTAAAGTAATTGAATTTAAAACTATATACTTCGAAAGTGATAAAGTGTAGATTATAAAATAATATTATGAGAGTAATTTCGAGCAGAACTGTGTGAATTTGTCTGTGGTAGCTTTCAAGAATCGGCCTATGCCATGCTTTAATACAATTTATAAAATTATAAATTATTTGGATCAATGTTATTTGCTCGATAATTGGAAATACTACCACAATAATAAAGTACCTCCACAAATTGGGTGCAGTACTTCTACTTGCTTACGGCAAAATATACTACTCAAATACCTTCTAAGTTCAAAAGAGAACTGGAAGCACGTCTTTTGAATTCTAATTATTGTATTTGAACATATTCGAGAATATTTAATTACTTTGACGGAAATGAGTACGAATAAGCATAACCCTGACAACGGTGTAAATGTTACTGACTGACTGGGACAGGATAGATAACAGAACTGCTAACACAAATTGACCTTAGTATGGGAAGTGGACATAGTTCAGTACAGATATAACAAGATGACGAATTTTAATTTAATAGAATGCCTTTTAAATAGAATAAGGACCTGCCTTTAAATAGAATAAGGGTACTTCTATACCTTAATTGAAAGTAATAGTTTTTAATTCTTAAAAGTTTTTAGTGCTATTGAAGAAAATTATGGTCCTACAATTTTATTTCATCATTTATAATTCCAATTAATACAAAATACTCTGGTGATTATTGATGGCTGTTATATGGAGCATGTTTTATCTGAGCTTTGATTGAGCTTGTTCTATTCATCAGAAATAGAAAGCTATCTATGGACTAAGGTATAACGCTCAAACTTGCAAGTAAGGTCAAATATCGACGCGTTATTATTGGCAGTAACTTAATTTGGTGGTGATTGATCTTCAGTACATTCAGACAATGGGATGGCTGCGAGAGTCAAGTGTTTGAAGAGTATTTGGCGACAAATTGGCGGCTCTGATATGGCTTGGCGTTGGCTCTGAACAGCCAACGGGCTCGAATGATGGCCTGAATGCATGTAGAGTCTGCGAACCGATTTCTTTTATACTGTAGAAGTTACAAAATTTTGTGCAAAAGTCATTCATCATAATTTCGGATATAAACGATAAACAAATTACAAATTGATACAAATATTATAATACAATAAAAATACATCAATTATTAATGTTAAGAATGTCAGTGCATAAGACATGTATTAAATTAATAATTATTTAACACTCTTTGCTTTATTATTCCATTTAATAGTTATAAAACCGCAAGTCGCACATCAATCGAACCTTATATCATAATCTAAGGAGACAAGTTTTCCACGAACACGGAACAATTACACATTTTTCTGTGCGCGTTACGCCTAGCAAGTTGGCATCATTGGAAGATGATTAATTCAGTCCTAATAATCTCCCTATGATGTCAACGTGATTGTTGAAACGCGAGTCGAGAAACGTGTATTCTTTCGGTGCTTGTGAAGAAGTTGTTTGTTTTTGTCGCTGCCTCAAAAATTTCAGCCTCTTCTCAGGATCACCATAATTGTTGAAACAGTATTTTATCTATATATACCAGATATATGGGCCAGTGTGTAAAAACAACTGATTTCTAGCTGAACAATAAGTTCGATTAAAAATTACGCTTAATAAAAAGTCTTGTTATTTTAACCTATTCAGTGACGTACCTTGATTTTCAACAACTATCCTATTTACTGATGGCTCAACGGCAATATTTTTTACTTTTCCGCACTCCACTATAAGCGGAAAAGTAATGTAATCGTGTAATGAAAAAGTGAAAAAAAAATTTTTTTGGGTTTAAAATTTTTTTGCTGTGTATGTGTCGTCGTTGTCATCGTCATTTATTCTTGTTAGCACGATAACTCAACTAAATCATGTCGTATCGATCGGGTTTTGACTGATTCTGATCGGGGACGTCTCCCAGACGACACCTAATGATTTTGAGGTGGATAGCACACACCACTCCCTCCCTTGGGCCTCTTTGAGAATTTTTTTTTGTTAGCATTTTGATAACAACTACATCGTGTCGGATCGATCGGATTT
Source organism: Rosalia funebris (assembly GCA_037954035.1). Lineage (NCBI taxonomy): Eukaryota > Metazoa > Arthropoda > Insecta > Coleoptera > Cerambycidae > Rosalia > Rosalia funebris. The sequence goes on along the minus strand of JAZFAV010000002.1, from coordinate 13,015,553 downwards.
TGATTAATTCTGATCGGAGACGTCTCCCAGACGACACCTATTAACGTTGAGGTGGATAGGACATACCCTATTCTGTCCATGGGTCATGAGAAAGCATGAGGGTGGACTATTTGAGAAATTTGTTTTGATAATACGATAACTCAACTAAATCGTGTCGTATCGATCGGGTTTTGACTGATTCTGATCGGGGACGTCTTCCAGACGACACCTATTAGTTTTGAGGTAGATAGGACATACTCCACCCTGTCCATGGGTCATGAGAAAGCACGAGGATGAACTATTTGAAAAATTTGTTTTGTTAATACGATAACTCAACTAAATCGTGTCGGATCGATCGGGTTTTAACTGATTCTGATCGGGAACGTCTCCCAGATGACACCTATTGAATTTGTGGTGGATACGACACACCCCACTCTGTCCATGGGTCATGAGAAAGCACGAGGGTCAACTATTTGAAAAAAGTAGAACTGTCGCATAAAGCACATATTCTGCAGTTACGTGTTGGTTTATCTTTTCTCGGCCACTCAATTTCGAGATAGAGATGTTCTACGTGCAGAAAAGTCCGTTTGAAGGTTTTAAAACTGTTTATTTTAAATATATGACCCTGTATAGGTTTACATTTTGCAGATAAAATACTGTTTCAACAATTATGGTGATCCTGAGAAGAGGCTGAAATTTTTGAGGCAGCGACAAAAACAAACAACTTCTTCACAAGCACCGAAAGAATACACGTTTCTCGACTCGCGTTTCAACAATCACGTTGACATCATAGGGAGATTATTAGGACTGAATTAATCATCTTCCAATGATGCCAACTTGCTAGGCGTAACGCGCGCAGAAAAATGTGTAATTGTTCCGTGTTCGTGGAAAACTTGTCTCCTTAGATTATGATATAAGGTTCGATTGATGTGCGACTTGCGGTTTTATAACTATTAAATGGAATAATAAAGCAAAGTGTGTTAAATAATTATTAATTTAATACATGTCTTATGCACTGACATTCTTAACATTAATAATTGATGTATTTTTATTGTATTATAATATTTGTATCAATTTGTAATTTGTTTATCGTTTATATCCGAAATTATGATGAATGACTTTTGCACAAAATTTTGTAACTTCTACAGTATAAAAGAAATCGGTTCACAGACTCTACATGCATTCAGGCCATCATTCGAGCCCGTTGGCTGTTCGAGCCAACGCCAAGCCATATCAGGCCGCCAATTTGTCGCCAAATACCCTTCAAACACTTGACTCTCGCAGCCATCCCATTGTCTGAATGTACTGAAGATCAATCACCACCAAATTAAGTTACTGCCAATAATAACGCCTCGATATTTGACCTTACTTGCAAGTTTGAGCGTTATACCTTAGTCCATAGATAGCCTTCTATTTCTGATGAATAGAACAAGCTCAATCAAAGCTCAGATAAAACGTGCTCCATACAACAGACATCAATAATCGCCAGAGTATTTTGTATTAATTGGAATTATAAATGATGAAATTAAATTGTAGGACCATAATTTTCTTTAATAGCACTAAAAATTTTTAAGAATTAAAAACTGTTACTTTCAAATAGGGTATAGAAGTACCCTTATTCTATTTAAAGGCAGGTCATATATATATATATATATATATATATATATATATATATATATATAATTCCTTTTTTTTATATGTATATTGATATATGTTTAAGGATGATCGAAAGAGGTTAATATCATTCAATTTACTCTCAAAAACGAATATACGTACGATAAATTTTGTCAAGTGAAATCGCCCATACGACCATCTAAATAATGCATGATTCAAGTACCTGTACAGAAAACGTAAAACAACAAAATTTATCCGCGCTTATTTTATTATTCACCGGCGATGCACATTCCAATCGCCCGTTTTGAATATAACCTTCATAGTTATTGCTGATCTAGTTCTTGAATTTATTTCTCTCTGTGTGAAATTCATCAAGATCTAATTATAAGTAATGTAGGTGAGATACAGGTGCGTCAGTTTATTATAAATGCTAACGATCCGCTTTGAGAGCCATAATATTTTTTATTTACAAGAAATAATTACGAAGAAATAGTAAACGATCTATAATTTATTTCTGTATCCTTCCTCCTATAAAATAATATTAACTTATCGCCATCATCCTTGGTTAATAAAAAAGTGTCTTTGAATATTATATACAAAGTGTCCTGAAATATTTTCTTCATTTGTTTGTTAAACATCTCCGAAAGTGGTAGTAGTAATGTGTGCGCGCATGTGTTTATTAGGCACCACGCCTTGGAAATAAATTAAGTTACAATGGATCGATTCATCGGTGAGCAATGTGCCGTGTACGTCAGAAGCTTTTTAGGAGAACCATCATTCTCTCATAATAGTTCATCTTCTATATAGAGCGTACTACCTTCTCTACCTTAATCAAGCTCCGTCGCCAAAATTAATCAAATCGTGGGTCGCTAAATTTGAAATAGAAGGGACTAGCATTAATAAAAAAACAACGTTTCAACCCAGAAGAAAAATAAATGTTTCTAACGTCGCTCTGTACGAAAAGATGCAGCCGTCTTCGATCTTTCGAAAACGACTGTCCATGATATCCTGGCAAAGGATTTGAATTTTCATCCTTATCAGATTCAAGTGGTGTAAGCTTTGAAGCTTGAAAATGATTCAAGTCGATCCACTTTTGGGCAAGAGTTATTCGAAAACTTTGAAAATTTAAGTATCATATTCGCAGATGAACCACATTTCCATTCATACATGAATATGTAAATAAACAAAATTGCCATTACTGGCCTATATAAAACTCTGGAGAGAACTGTCAAAATCCCTTACATTCCCGCAAATTATCAGTATGGGCGGCAATGAATGCATCTGGCATAATTGGCCCTTATTTTTATGAAAATGCAAACGGTGTTGTACTCACCTTTGCTTTTCTTCGATATGGAGATATGTTAAAGATTTTCTTGCATCAGAACTTAAAAATTTTGTTGACATTAATGAAGACACATGGTTTCAGCAATATTGGGCTACAGCACATACTATAAATTTATCAATGGAAGCCGTTGGAGCAATATTCCCTGGAAAAGTGATATTTAAGCGGGGAGGCATTAATTGGCCGCCCAGTAGTCCCGATTTAACGCCGATAGATTTCTTCTTATGGGGTTATATCAAATCTAATGTATACACTGATGCTCCTAGGACTATGCTTCAGTTAAAATCCAGAATACGCTAGGATATTTTGAGAATTAAACCAGCATTATGTCGGTGAGTTATCGCAAATCTTAAGTCGGGCCTTGAAGAGGTACAGTGGTATAAGGGAAGGTATTTTGACGTTGTTATTTTTCATACATAACTTTCCCATAATTGTAAATTAAAAAAAAGTTTTCATTAACTGAGTTTTATTAACCCAAGAAGAGGACGCCTGCCTCAGGGCATTTCAGGGCACCTGTTATTAACACAATATTAAATGTGTCCCATGGCCTATATCTATTGCCTTCAATAATTTAATTTCAAAGGAAAAAACAAAAATTTGAACGCTGCTACGATACTGTTAGATATTGTGGATATTTCGTTGCAATCGACAATTGCATGGTTGAATAAATGTTTAGAAACGTGCAAGTACTTGATAACTATAAGTTATATAAATTATAACCTTAATGAAGTACTTGAAGGTGCTTTATTTTATCGAAAAGCATATCTTGATTTTCTCATCGAATTCTTTTTAAGTTACAAGACATACTAATAAATATTTTCTTTTAAATGGATGACATTGCATATTCTCTGGTTCCAAACAGACATTTCTTTTTGAAATTGGAATAATTTAAGTAAGAATGATGAGCAATTTGTGGTTTCATCACATGGTATGCGTTAATACTGTCAAAATTTGATCCACGTTGTTCATCAGAAAATGAAGATAACGTATTTGACTTTCTTAATTTGCAAGGAGAACAAGAAACATTATCAAAGTTGGATATCAAAGAAGATTTATCAGAGTTAGATTTGTATTGAAACATTAAAGAAAATCGGTTACGTCACAATCGATCGGAAAATCATCAGGAATATCGTCTATAAATAGAATTCATCCATATAAAATCTAGAGGGTGGTTAAAGCTCAAGTATTCCTATGAAAATCTAATTGATCATAAGATGGTTTATTACTATAAGATAGCGTATAAGTTTAAAATTTATAGTCAAAAAGAAAACAAAAATATTGTTTACTTTTTAAATATTTTAAATTCATTTAAATTCTTTCTATTTGGTTGATGAGGCTGGTTGGTTATAGAAAGTTTTATTTATCATATATTATTATTCCTATTTTTCCCTTCATCTTTAACTTCCATGTTTCGTATTGTCAGTATAGCAGATAATTTTGTTCATTTATATCACTTTGTTTGTGATGTCAACAGTTCATCACACGAAGGACGTAAAAAGGAAGGACGGTCATAAAAGAAATGGAATAAGAAAGAGAAATTAATTGATATCTTGCCACTTTCCAGATAGATTACCTTCTTTGCAGTTTTACCAGTTACTTTTCCACTTAGAACTTACCAATCTTTTGTATTCATTGTGTTTCAAAAAATAAAACCCGCCACAGGTAGGATTCGACATTTGTCCCGGATCGGAACCGAACGACATACAGCTGTTTCGAACTTGTTAGTTCTCATCGGTGCCGCACACGGTACACCGATTCAGGACAAATGCCGAATGAACTTTATGGCCTATACATCTTTATCGATACGATCTCTGTCAGTAACTTATAAGTCGGAAATTCATTGTGTATCATCTATTGTAAACTTTGCTAAACTATTATTTAATCTCGCATAATAAATACGGCTAAATTAATTGGTCCTGGAGAGAGTTGGAGCCTTCGGTGTGGCAATAAAAACAGGATAATTTTTCGGTGTTTGGGAGAATTTGTCCTCTTTTTAATAATTTAATCTACCAACGAAGTTACCGCCAAATAACAATATGAAGAGACACTATACCAAGTTTAAACAACCCTTCAACCAAAATCTTGGTATGTCCTAGAAGAATATATTGCATCCTGATAGCTCGTTGATGTAAGCACAGGTTTCCAGTTAAATTTACATTACAAGATGAACTCCGGCTATTATATTTCAACAAAGAAACAAGACAAATTGAAAATTGTCAATATTTTTTTAAGGAAGACTATTTTACGCATCTATAAGGAAGGGATTTTAGTAGCCCAACTTATAATAATAATATTCAAAACTCAATTTTAATAATTAAGAAAGATTTTACTCATACTCTTTAACAAATTTGTGAGTAATTAACAAAGGTGATTGACAAATTTTCCTCCCTGAATATTAATGACACGTTCTGAAACATTTATCATGGTGCAGTATTTAAAAATAAATGAATAAATTAAATATGTTAATTTTTGGTATTCTAAGGACACTGTAAAATGTATTATCAAACTTCTCATTGATATACTGCACATTCATCCAGTTTCCCTGTTATTTTATGTAATAATCGAACACATAATGAAAATATTCAATTACCATTTAAAGGTTCGTATTCACTTTGAATAAATGAAACACCATTATTTCCTTTTCTTTGTAGAATTCGTAAAATTAAGCGATATCCTAAAAAAAAACTAACTACTTATCTTCTCAAAGTATACATTGAACTTTTGCCTAGTAGATGAATTCGTTCTAAGTAGTGTATCTGCAATTAGATTCTTCCAAGGAATTACTTAAAGCGAATAATAAAACCTCACAAAAAACAAATTAAAAATGTTATATAATATCCGTATATCTACAATATCATTGTGATTTTCGTTGTATAACACGATGAATATCATAACCTAATTAATATAAAACTAAGCGAAAATTTATCACATGTGTTACGTTATGAAATTCCAATCTTCCTTGATCCGCTCCAAACAAGTCTTCTTCCAATTTCCTCTTTTTAATGAAGTGTATGATGCAATAGTCGTTCATTATTCTTCTGATCAGATATGTATTTATGTTTATAGGTTATAGGAAAGTAATTATTTAGCTATTTATAATTTCTTTCATCGCAGAATTGTAGAAAATCATACAATCTATTACTTATGTAATAGTTAGTGCTTATTCTTTTTTTTTTACTTCGCAGATTTATGGGAGCCTATTGCATAATTCCAATAACATTAAATTTAATAAATGCCAAAACTACTCAATTAATTTAGTCTTGGTTTTTAATATTTCAATTCCTGCAAATTTGTCCTACAAATTAGATAATTAGTTGCTGTTTGTGTTAATATGTTAATCGCGAAATAGAATTCTGTTTTCGTTATCAATATTACTAAATGTGCATTACCAATACCAAACCAATAAAGAACTTAAAACTGTTGATTTGAAGAGATGTCCCAGAAAAAAATATATGATATTCCACAAGTGTTATCTGTTATCCACATAACTAAAGATATTAACGTAAAGAAATAGCAATATTTTTTTATTTATTGTAGTGAATGCCTTCCACTGTCATATTCTTTATAAAAATATGAGAATATCTAATCAAGAAGTGGAAGAATCTGATATAGAATCAACTTTGAGAATCATAGTCTTTTAAGCTTTAATGTTTCCAATATTTTTATACTAACTTGAAGATTTTAGTATTTCTTTACCTAATTTTTATTACTTATATGAATATTTTTAAATGGTTATGATCTAACTTCAATTATCATACACCATATAAATCATTGGACAATCCAAATAATCAAATTCTAGAGTAAAATACTGTAGTTCCTAAATAAATTGAAGGATCTCAACTACGTTTTTTTAATCTGACTATTCAAACTATAAGGGATGCAACCTGGTTATAATTATATGTTTCTATATTTATTGTATAGGCCATAAGAATAAAGTATGTAAGGGGTTATGGTGTAATTTAGAATAAAATGAGATCTTGGTCATAACTAATTTCAAACTTATGGGGCTCATTGCGAAGCTGAATCTGATGGCTTAGGAGGAGATGAAAGATGGAAAATATTTGCTCATGAGTTCAATTGAATCCAGCAAAAGAAAAAGCTAGACTGCAATAGTCGAGAAATTGATTTCATTGTTTGGTGTGCTTCATAGTATCAATGGGGCTTAGCAATGGTTTCATACCTAGGTTATGGGAATTTATTTAGAAGCAAGAGATTAAAATTAATCAAATATATAGATAATGATGACCAAGGGCTCAAAAACAAAACTGCTTGTTCTTAAATTGCATTGTTTTAATAATAGCTAAAACTGCAAAAATAACTTAAATTGCATTGCTATAATAGTCAGAAACTGTTTAGAGATATCGGCCTAGCGTGATAGATATTTTAGATGAACTAACCTAAAATAAAATTACATCGAAATGAGAGGGTACAATTTTTTTTTACTATTGTAATACATTATTTTGACATCTTGTATAATAAATGTATAAAGATAAAATTATAAACGTATCACGTTTATTTTAGCCAGATTTTACTCCTTCTGTCAACTCTAGTCATCTTTCTTATATGATTAATTATCTAGCCTACATATATACAGAATATAATTTCAGACTGAATAGAACAAGATTATGTATACACTTTATAACGAGGTGTTCTTTATACTTAATTGATACACGCACACAAATAGAAAGAAGTAGGCATAGGGTGAATGCAAAAGATTTTATAAGAATACTAACAAAGGTAACGTCATCTAAATTTTGTCCATTACTATTAAGTATAATAGTGATATAATATGTCATGGATGGATATGTCATTGTAAACGCAATCACATTAGATAGTTTGATAATAAATCAAACAATAGATATTTTCATTAAATATAAGAAAATCAGTATCATTTTTGGTTAAGCCCAAAGTATTTTGCACATGTAATATGTGAATATATCAATATAATCAATCATGCACTATGCGAAAAAAAATGTTAAATGTTCATTTTTAAAACATTGAAAACCGGGATACCTCACAACATCATCACAACATTTCGTTTATTACCCACAGTTCTGTCTTTTTATTATTTGAAAATCTAGTCCAATAAAAAAATTCTCATTACTTTCAATTAATTTATGCTATTATTGAATAGGTCGTTACTCGTCGTATTGTATTACCTTTGATGAATATGGTAAAGACCTAGACTGAGGTCAGTACATTAGAAAGTGCACTAAATGCACCCGCATGACATTATTTCAACTTAAAAAAATGGCGAAAGAGGTTACGCGTTTTCACTAGTTTGGTAGTCAATCGGTGTTTTCAATGGCTTGATAATTTTCCGTTTTGTAATATTGTTTATGCAAGTAAACCGTATTTAGACAACTCCGAAAGGATATTCTATCAATTATTGAATATGATAATTTGGGTTATTGGTTAATGGTCATGCAAAATTAAATATGGTGTAAAAAAATAGGAAACTACAATACTACTAACGAATTGTATCATGTATATCTTAGTTACAGTTTTTTTTTCCAATTTTGGAACATCCTTTATTGTAGTAATTTTAAATGTACTATACTCCATGTTTCTATTCATATGATTCAGACAAATATTTTTTGAAGATAAAATCCAAAATGTGCTCATTTTCCAATTCACATTATGAGTCATGTTATACTAAATAATCCAGTAAAAGATGAGGTTTCCTTTCTTTGTCCTCATAGAGTAATATCTAATAATGTATTCATCGAGGCATACGTACTTTGGTTAAAATCTTTCTGTTCTTTAAATACAGGGTAAGAAAAATATATATAAAATAAATACTGGAACTACAATATGGCTTCGAAGTTAGTTTAAGAAAATTTCGTAAACCTGGAATCAAATTGTTCGTATTCTCAATATTTTCAAATAAAGTGGTGATGTCTTCTGTATGTATATATATATATATATATATATATATATATATATATATATATATATATATATATATATATATATATATATATATATATATATATATATATATATATATATATATATATATATATATATATATATATATATATATATATATATATATATATATATATATATATATATATATATATATATATATAACGGCATCTGTTAATAACACCAGCACATTAGAATATATTTTGAATATTCATGTTGTTATGCTATTTTGTGGTTGGTATTATTGGTATACGAGGTCTGTCAATTCCTCCAAGATGAGGATAGTCCTCTTCACAAGGAAACGAAAACAGAAGAACTTAAAGAATTCTGATCTCTTAAACCCGATGTACGTCTCCACGATAGGAGTAATGCCACAAAATCATTGGAAGGACCTGGATAATGAAACCCAAAGTGATTGTGTGGCTATACGTTACCATAATGCCGACGATAGCCTGTGTAGGTATTGCTTAGGGGAAAATCCAAAAAGCAATGAAAAAATGGAAACGTAATTAAGCGGAAAGAATTGCTTGCCTTAACGTGACGGGATCTCTGCAAACGACACCGACAAGACCAATAGAGGTAATGCTATGTCTAGCACTACTGGACATCTACTTAAAACAGATGTCTTTGACTGCTATGGTATGTCTCAAATATGTTGGCATACAACCAAACGATAAGGTGAGTAATCTAGCCGTGTCCGAAATGAAGCTATTAACCCAATGCTCTTCCTTTAGGTAACTCCCCTAATTCATATTTTAATAATAATAAAATATAATGCTGTGAAAAAAATATACACGAAAGTAGGGTCTTTGATACTTGATAGGCCCTCAACAATAAATGTAATAAGCGAACGATAACGAAAGAACTAAGAATGTATTTACAGAAGGCTTTAAAAAGGGAGCAGCGTTCGAGAAGTTCTTAATGTGTAGATAACAAGCACATTAAATTCTTGGAACTGAGATGAAACAGATATCTATCAATTTGCTAAGGAATTTTTAAAGTACTCTACCCAAAGTACCTCACTGTCACTGTCAACTAAGGAACTACCTTCACAATATGAAACTGAGTGATACGCACCTCTGCAGAGGACCTATAAACAGGAGGATGAAACCAACCATACAGTGACTGTGTGACTTTGTGACTGCTTTGCCGTCTTGACTATTAGAAGAATCCATTTATGGAGAATGTTGATTACTCTTGGATAAGTGGATTGCCCTCCAACCAGTACTTGAAATTTATATTATAACATGAACAACCTTAATATAGCTTAATCTACCACAACCTTTCTCTACCATTACGACTCAAATGTTTTGGTACACATGCAGCCACGTTGACATTTTTTTATGTTCTGTAAAATAAAAACCTGGTATTTTGGAAAATGCCTCAAGGAAAAGAAAATATCTAAATTATTTCCAAAGTATTATTTTGGGAACGAATTAATTAAAGAGTTTCGTAAAAATTTTACTAAAATCAATCTAAAACTTAAATAAGTTATTTTAAGCTTAAAATTAATTGTCTCGCAATTAATTATTTGTTATTGTAATTAGAGCGAACACTCTTAGCCAAATTTTATTAACCGCAAAAGAATCATTAGTATTTGATGCCACATGAACAACTCGAAATGATATAAAACACTTATAACCAATTAGTAAACTGTGTCACATTTGTATTAATTATATAACTCAAAAACCTGCTCGACGCGTATGCCTTTTTAAATAAAAAGGCAACCAACGAGGTAGGTGATATTATTAACGATTAACGATTACTATTTAACTGATTTTATAGGTCTTATGTAACACCTTATTAATTTGTGTAAGCGATAAAGCTATTGACAGACACTTCCAATTAGATGTAAGATGATAGTATCCATCGATAAATTATCGATAAAGAAACTTGCTTTTTTATTTTTTATTTTATATTTTATCGTTTCAAGATTTGTTATATGATTTTACGTACATATGTCTACATATACCTTTACCAACAGCATACGTAGACTATTCGGAACAATCTATCTCGAAGACATACAAATATATTTAAAATAGTAACGTAAACATGTTCAATATAAACTGAACTATCTGAAAAATAATCCCCAAAATTTAAGGAAATATTTTGAAATTAAACAGTATTCCTTTATCATTTTCTGACAAATTTATACAGATATTTTACTTTCAAGGGAATGTGCCGGCACCTTCAACTCCTCTTGTTGGTTCCAAATCGCAAATCAATATGTGACACATTACTTCCAAAATCAGAAACAGTTATTTGGCCTGAGCTGACATATGATGACGACGGATTTGCGTGAACGGGTATCGCAATTAGAAATCTGTGATCCATAACAATATTTGCCTTTCATTTACAATTTATAGCTGTACACACCTGACCGAACTATCAATACCATAGATGGTCTTTATACATATTCAGATTTATTCCGAGAAATACCGTTGTTAAATAACTTGTGAGTCACATTTTTCTAGTTTGTTGTTAAGTAAAGCATCGTGCTCGTAATTAGTCATCCAGAAATATTTTCCAGAAAGTTTCTTTTAATGACTTTCTCGACTTATATGAAACGTCAAAGCCAAGAAAAAGTCGGGAGCAAAAATATTCTTCATTATTCTTTCGACGTAGGATGTTCGAATATTCTGCAATAACCTTTAATACCAGCTATGCTCTTAATTAACTGTTTTTAAACCCTTATTAAAATCTAGTTAGCAATTATTTATTGAAGTTTTCATTTCTTGTTGATTCTTGTGGAATGCTAAAATACTAATTTGTTTTCATTCATTTGAATTCTACATGGTTTCTTGCGTTATTTCATATTGTTATTTTATGTTAATAGTGATAATCGCTTATTACATACACCATATGGAATTGATTGGCACATTGAATAAAATATTTGTTATGAACCCATAACTTTAATAAGTATAAGTATAAGTATAGCGAAAAGACTCCACCTCTTTTCAAGTTAAGGGGGGTGGTTTCCTTCCAGAATCTCTTTCTTAACTTATAATTAATATATTTAAATAATTCTTTTCTCATTTTGTATAGCATAGACTGTTGTAAAATCACAGCCTGTAAAGTTTTTTAATTATTGTTTAATAGTTCTTGGTGGCCTGTGATACATAGCTGTAAAAAATGTCCCATTTTTTTAATGTTCAACATTTTTTTTTCTCAGCCCCTGAATTATATTTCTAAAAGCCGCAAACTATAAATTTGTATTTTATATAGTTACATAAACCGTACAAGTTTCAAGTTAATACAATCAATCGGTTTTGAGAAATCTCTTCCGAAAACAAAAAAATTGCAACTTTTCAGGCGAAAAGGAATTATTCTGAAAAAATTAAAATTGACCCCGCTTATATACCCGATTTTAATCTAAACCTAAATAAAACCACTCATATTGGTGTTTTTACCGTGGGGTTTCCAATGGGGAAGTTGTTCAAGTCATTTTACGGTATTACTTTCTTATCTCTCTTTACCCCTCAGTGTATATATTGCTCTCAGAAGCCTTGATATGGAGAGGATAAAGAAGACAAATGCTATTGAAAACCTAATTGACAGAAAAGAAACAAAAAAAGAGGAGGGCGATGGAGAAATTGGATAATGATTTCGACCAGAAAGAAGGCAATCCGTTATATGATGCGGGGGATTTTTAAAAATTATGTATAATTTCTTTGTAAATTTTACGTAGTACATATTTTATTCAACAATATTGTTTTAGTTGTTTATGATTTATACATATATTTTGCCTAGTAAAGCTATTGGAATCAAAATTATTGAATCATCACACCGATGAGTAAAAATTTTCCATTTCGCTATTTTCAAAAAAATATTTAGAGCATTTCTAGTACTCAGATTGTCATGAGACCAACACCAATTAATCCAGAAATGATTATAATTTCAGGGAAAGAACATTACAAATGAATTTTTTTAAAATGAAATCCGGTGTCCCTCCCCCCAAATTATATTTAGAATTATATTTAAAACAACAGTTTATTTTTCTCCAAATCAAATTAATACAAGCAACCATCTATGAAATATTATTTCGTAGTTTTCCTTTTATGCACACGCTCTTGATTTATTATCATAGCATGATGTAACACGTTGTGTATAAAAGACTTTCTTTATAATTAATGATATTTTAATTATTAAATTGAAGCAAAGCAGCACGCTAGAAACAATGCCGTCACATATCAGCGATAAATCTAGAGTTTTTAATTAACGCAACATTGTTGATTATTGATTGACACGCCTAAAATAATTTTCTATTTACCTTGCGAACCTGAGAGTAAAAGTTGTTAATTATTTAAAAGAATTTGACTTTGAACTGGTATCGTGCAATTTCATGCTTTTCTCCTACTTCGCGAGGATTACTGTGTCCGTAAACTTCTAGCAGGTTGTAGAAATTTGATAAACATCATTTTTCTACATATATTGCTCATGTGAGCTTGGTACAAGACTCGTTTAATATTCTCAGGGCGCCAAGCATAATCCGGTATGCTCAGACTGATGATTCCTAATGAGGATGACATCGCGATATGCAGTTCCGGGACAGCCTGGTGTAACTGAAAATAATTAGATTAGGGCAATAATTCTTCTAGCAGTCTGTTAAATTTACTCATCAAGACCTTGCTAATTATTATTTATTTCTTTTTCAGATAACATAAAATACAGTGGATCAGGTAAATATAAAATTGAAATTTCCGTAATGTCGTAATGTCCATAAAGTAACGCATAAATTCATTATCAGCTAAATAAACAATATTGTTGAAAATACCCGAAACAGGTCGATTTTTGATTTTAATTTACTGTTTTTTAAAATAATAAATTAATATGCAGGGTGACCTACCTTCGAGTAATGACATCATCAGCGGTTTTTTTAAATAGAACACCCCATTTTTTTCTCAATTTCTCGTCCATTGCTGAGCTGACTCCAAAAATGTATTCTTCAAGTTGCTTCAAATTGGTATAAGGTGGGCAACAATACCAAAATTACGAGTTATTTACAAATGAAGAAATGTACTAAAAAATTAAATTATTGTGATACAACTACTTTAATAAACTATTAAAAAACACCTCAACCACGTTTATTAGTGATCTTTGCCCCTCGACTATACCGTACTATTTTTACTGTTAGTAGGTATTTTTTGCCATTTGTTTTTTTAATTGACATTAAAAACTGTCATAAAAAGTTCACTTCTGTATTGTTAACGCATCAAAGTAGGTACGTTTACGTCAAATCTAAAACTAATTTATCATAAAAACTAGTTTTTGAAAATGCCATTAACTGAAAGGGAGAGGATTAAAATTTTAATGATGATTGGTGTTGGCTATAGGGTGCGGATTCAACAAGAGGTATGAAGATTATTCCATGAAATGCACTCATATCGTGAACCTATTTCACAATCTACGGTAAGCAGAATAGAGCGAAAATACAGAGAATTAGGACATGTGAGGGATGCACCAAAGCAAGGTAGACCTAAAGTTAATGGAAATATTCAACAAGACGTAATTTTGTCGGCAGTGGAAAATCCACATTGTACAGTGCGGGGAATATCTAGGGATTTGAATATTGGAAAGTCTTCAGTGTCGAACATTTTTAAAAAAGTAAAATACCATCCTTATAAAGTACGTTTCATTCATGAATTGGCTGAAGAAGACTTTGACCGAAGAACTGAATTCTGTGAGTATATGATGGACCAAAATAATGAAAATAACAATTTCATTGCTAACGTTTTATTTTTCGACGAGGCAACGTTTTACTTGAACGGGCATGTTAATCGGCAAAACACCCGTTATTTGTCTCAGGAAAATTCACAGTGGATGCGAGAATACCATAGGCAACGATCACAAAAGGTCAATGTGTGGGCTGGTATTGTAAGAAATACAATTCTTGGTCCATATTCTTTTTATGAAAATTTTACAGGAGCATTGTATCTGAATTTCTTACAAAATACAATAATTCCCGATTTGACACGGCTTTTTTCAAATATTCAAATAGCCAATACTTTAGACAGCAGAATCTGCTTTCAGCAGGATGGCGCGCCACCACATTTCGCTATAGTTGTGCGCGAATTTTTACAGATGAGTGGATAGGAAGAAGGGGAACAGTGGCCCGCTAGATCACCTGATCTTAGCCCACTAGACTTCTTTTGATGGGGTTATCTAAAATCTAAAGTTTATACTAACAGACCTGGGAATATCCGTGAGCTAACAGACCGAATCAGGCAAGAAATGTTGAACATAACACCCGCTGTGCTACAAAATATCAGAGACGAATGTATTGCCCGGTTAAGTCATTGTCTAATAGTCAATGGAGAACAATTTGAACATTTATTGTAAATTTTCTTTTGTGAAAATAGAGTAACATATAACTTTCTAATTGAATTTTTATAAAACATCTTTTGTATTGTTGCCCACCCTATACCAATTTGAAGCAACTTGTGATACATTTTTAGAATCAGCTCAGCAGTGGACATCGGGAAATTGGGAAAAAAATGGGGTGTTCCATTTAAAAAAAACCGCTGATGACGTCATTACTCGAAGGTAGGTCACCCTGTATAATAATTTATTATTTGAAAAAACAGTAAATTAAAATCAAAAATCGACCTGTTTCGGGAATTTTCAACAATATTGTTTATTTAGCTAATAACGAATTTATGCGATATATATATATATATATATATATATATATATATATATATATATATATATATATATATATATATATATATATATATATATATATATATATATATAAGGCGTGTCATTTAAAACTCTGCATACCTTCCTCTTTGACTTATCTATGAACTTTTGAGAAAAATTCCACTATACGATAAAAGATGTGCATATAACTATAAAAGTTACAGTCGCTCTATGTCATCCCCTTCACAGGGAAGCCACACTCTAAAGTTTAAAAACTTGTGTCATAACATATTGAAGATATATCATGCTTTATGAAAAGAATTAAGTTACGTAGTCAAGCAAGGGAGAACAAACGTAAATGATAATGACAAATTGAATTATTCGACGAATTACAGAATTAAAACGAATTACAGAAACTTTGAGTTTGGGTTCGAGTCCCAACTGGGGGAGTTTGACACCTTCCCCTGAGCATGGGGGTGTTTGTCATTGTCTTCATATGCAACTTTTTGCACCACAGCCTGAGGCCCTTAGAGGAAAGGGATTTATGTGTGTCCAAATTTGTTTTTATTTTAGGTATAAGACAAAATTTAGGTATAAGACAAAACAAATTAGATATTTGTAAGCCCCTTGACAGAATGATGATCAGAATTTACTCTTGAATTCCTTTACCGTTTCTTTGAAAACGTAACCTTCTAACTTCTTGACTGGCATTGCAACTGTCTATGATATGTGGATTCATGATTACGATCCAAAGTCAAAAAAACAATTAAAGAAACAAAAACGTAGGTATCAACAAGAATCAAAATTCTTAATTAATAAATGTGATTACGTTAGACTATTTATTTAGGTAAAATTGTGACAGAAGGGTATCATGTTACGTTAAGAAGTCTACAAGAAATAACGGCGAGAGAAGTCTCCAATAATGTATTTTCTTTCAATTACCAGTGTCTGGATGTATTTAAAAAATTGTTAATAAATATTAACGTCCATTTTTTTATACAGTTTATATATAAAATAAATCATTTATGAGCAAATATTTAAGAACGATTAAAGCAAAATACTGAATACTCTAAATAAACAGTTAGTATAACAAAATAAAACATCAATGATGTTGAATTGTGCAAAATATATTGAATTATGTTGCTTACTTTAGGAACATACTATATAAATTTTAATTCTAAAAATGCAATTACTATAATATAAATGAATAACAATAATAACAAAGAAAAAACTATCATAAATTCCAAAGGCCCTCTACCGATATACGAGTAAATCTGATCTCTAGAACTACATTTTTTGCCTTTGATCTTAACAGATAGATAGAGTTGGATTTTGACACATATTCAAGTCTATTGTTTTAATTATTTATTTGTTTTCTGTTGTGTGTTTTATTAAATTCCATTGGTTTGGCTTACATTTGTTAATATTTATTTTGTAGATTAATTTACACATTATTTTTTGGCCAAATTAAATATACGAGTATAAATAAGCATAACACAAATATCTTAAAGATTTTGAAATACCTCTATTTCAAGTATAGTCAAATATTTTATAAATTTTGCTTTCCCCTCATCAGAAACGAAGACCGTGCAATTAATACACTATTATTCTCTTAAAATTGCGAAATATATTGGGAAGCGGCGCGTTTATAATATTTTCTTACTTTCTCCTAATATAATGTTTAGTGTTAACCAATCTATTTGAAATTAAATATTCATGAAAACTAGTAGAGGCATGTACAAAATGCTAGTAACTGCAAAAAAATAATCCTATTTGGAAAACGAAACGTTATGAATATTTATGAGGTTGTTCCTAAACGAAATCCAACCTACCTCAACGTTGAGCAACTATAATGGCAGTTAAACTAATTTTATCTCAGTTTTTTTTTTCTTAATAATCGGCTGATCGTGTTTCATCGAAGATTATGTTAAAATAAATTAAATACTAGCTTTCAGCAATTCTGAAACATAGCTTATTTCATCGCTATTTGCCAAATAAAAAATTTAAACCATACCGTGGCTTGTTTTTATAGCTAGGCTCAGGTAGACTGTTCCGTTTATCGGCAAGATAACAGAGTTTTTTATTTGGCAAATAGCGATGATATGAATAGTACAATAGTATATTCACCTAGTATTTTTTGTAGTACCTATGATTATTTATAAATTTTTTGTATTTTCGTCACTGATCATTAGAATTAAGTGTATATTGTTAAAGTTACACTTTTTAATTATAAATGTGCTCTCGTTTTAAAATTTTCGACACGATCAAAATTTTGCATAAGACGGATGTATGAATATTATTTTTAAGGGGTAAGACCACTGTAATAAGCTAAAAAAAGGGCTTTTTGACAATTTTTTTTTGGGTGGAAGAAAAGGTAATAAGAATATAATATTTAAGGAACTTATTAGACATATGTTTAAGTATAATACAAAAGATTATTATCAAAAAATATTCAAAAATGGCGACACTGGAGCCATTATCGGGAGACATATCGAATTCAAGGTACTCAGTGTAACTGGTGCAAACTCTGGCAAAAGAAAAATTCACTTAATCTACGTGTTTATAGCTAGTGAAATACGTAGGGGACTTTGAAAATGTTGATTTTTGTGTGATTAGTGAGTATCTAAATGAAAACGTTTCGACAGAAGAAAATAAGAAAATACTAAAATTTTCTTTTAGCTATAATTTTGTTTGTATTTATTGCACATTTTAATACGACATATGAATAAATTCCTTATTAACAGTACTAGTAAATGGTACCACGGTACCAATATGATTCCATTTGAAAAAATTGAGTTTTGTCCCAAAAACAATTTTGATGAACTTTATTTGTTCATAAATGACGTGATTTAGTACTTTGGACGGGATTTCGATTTTTGTAGCATTACACGGGTCATTTAGAATAAGTCGGAACCGTCATGGCACACTTAAATGGAAAACTAAAAATTAGATTATAAAAAATGTTGACTTTTGAAATGTCACTTATTTGGTATCGTTGGATTCATAAAATTATGCAGAATTCAAAAATGCAATAATATATAGGATATTGTATTTAAAAATCGAAAGTTAGTGTCGCTTCCGGTGAAACCGGATGTGAAATAAAAATAAATTGTATGTGAAAAAGTGGCGCTAATTATGTGTATAGGATATCCCAAATTTCAATCAATTGTCTTCAAAACTAAAGGAGAAAAGGGGGCATAAAAAACTATTGCATGCTGTTGCACTTGCAAGGAAAAAAAGCGAATTCGAAAATTAAATGAGTTTTTATTGAGAGCTACATGATCTCCTCGAATTATCCATTGACTTCAAAAACAGTAAAAATATTCAAAAGCGCCTTTTTTCATCATATACTATTACTTGCATAAATAATGTACAGCATTTAAGTAATTTATTAGCAAAAATAGTATATTTTGTGTTATGGGGAGAATTTTCCTTGTCAATAAACTTCTTCAAATTGTTGGACAGCAATTAACTAATCAGTATGAAAATGTGTTGGGAATAATTTTGAAGTAGTTTTAGTAACAGGTATTATATGTACCTACATACTTTAACCAAAGTTACTGCAATAGAAAACAAAGTTACAAGTCCAAAATCATATTGATAATCATTCTTAAAGGCAACTGAATCTAATTTTACATGTACAGGCTTCAGATTTAATATAGTGATAAGTTTACATACAGGAAAATAACTACTTGGAATGCTACTGCAAAGATATTGCAACAAAAATAATCATAATATAAAAATTAAACAGTATTTGTTTAATTAAACTATATCTAGGAGATTTCTTGTCTATTTCGGTTATGATGTAATAACAAAAACACTGATTAATGTTACCATTATTATTTTTGCAAAGCTTGATTCAATGTTCATTGATACCATCCAGTGATACCTTAACATCATCCATGTTTCTTAAATTGATATTCCTATGTTGTAAAAACATTTTAAAAATGTTGTGGTGGTTTATATATTATATTATATAAATCATTTAGTTATAAAGAAATAAGTTTGCTATCACACTTGTATATTAACACCGTATTTAGTTGAATACTACGCAAATAAAATTCAAATGAAAATTTTGTTGAATAATTCATGACATTTTTAAGCAATTGAATAATTTTCGTAATACATATTTTAACGCCGAAGAACTATGAATTTCTAACACATTACAGGGATAGTCGGGCACGACATCACGCCTTTAAAAACTATTAAATATACGACAGGTTTTACAGCAACTGTCCGATTGAGCAAAAAGATCTGAAACAAAATATCAGATTTCCCTTTCGCTTAAATATTTATTAAATGTTTAAAAACGACGAATAAAAGAAAGTATTAGTGTATTATTATAGCTATTGCCCATTTTTTCGAGTTAACTCTTACTTTATTTTTGTATTTAACATTAGAAATGAGCACGTGGTATGACTAAAATAGATATATTTCCGTAACGTTTCCTATTGACAGTACGCACTGGTAATAATATTCTGTGGAATCACAGAATTTTTGTTATTTATTTCAATACAATTTTATTTTATTATGTATGTATTTCAATTCACCAAAAAATGTTAACCTACAAAAATTATCCTACAAAAAATATATTTCTCTCCGAATATCTTTGAACCTACTCAGAATTTTGAAAACTATAGGAAAAGTATGTTGCTACTACCTTTTAGATTACTCAAATCTATGACCCTGCTTAACTTTATAACCTTTATTTTTTTAATAAATCTATTGTGTCCATGCTTTAGATGAAATTTGTAAAAAAACATACAGATTCACTATTTTAGATGGGCATGATACTATTATGTTTATATTGCCTTTCAAATTTAGAGCAAAATAAAATAAACACCAAATACAATCATTGGTTATTAATCAAGATGGCTTCCTAGAACATTTTCAACATTATCTTAACCCTTCTTAAATCACATTTAACATCCAGATACTTCATACTCAAACAGAAAGATGAGCAAACATGATTATATCCTATAAACGCAGGGGTGTCACAGGGCCGTGTACTTGAGCCCATTCTGTACCTTTTGTATACAGCTGATCTTCCAACTACAACACTGATAATCACAGCTAATTTTGCTGACGATACTGCCATATTAATTACCCGCGTAGACCCTAAAATAACGCCATGATATCTATAATACAACCTAGACTTGATGACTTAATGACTGGGAAATCAAAGTAAAAGAGACAAAGTCAGTCCATGTTACGTTCGCTCTGCGCAGGGATAATTTCCCGCCAGTAACAGTAAATAATAATAAACAGATACAGATAACAGATAACAATAAACAGATACCACAACAAGAAAGCGCAAAATACCTTGGTGTCCACCTCAATCGTAGAATGATCTGGCAAAACATATATTTGCTAAACGTAAGGAAATGGGATTTGAATTTAGTTAAATGTACTGGCTCATTGGTAGAAACTCTAAATTTTCTGACAACATCAAACTAATTTGGATGTGTGGTATACAGTCATGGGGATCAACCAACAAATCGAACATATTATTCAGCGCCTCCAATCAAAAGTACTTCGTAATATCTGGAACGCTCCATGGTATGTGTCGAGTGAAATGATTCATAGAGATCTAAAAATGTCACCGGTGAAAAAAGAGATACAGATACACAGTAAGAAATATAATGACCGAAATAAAGTGCATCTCAATAAGTTTACAATTACAGTGTTAGATGATATAGTGTAACAGCTCAAAAGGTTTCAGCCTTCACACATTTGTGTTAAATTTATTTAGTTACTTTACTAAAGAAATAGTAAAGAAAATATGTTACTTTTTAAGGTTTAGTATATGTTGTAAATAACAAAACGCTATTATTAGAAGAGATAAATCACTGGACTATTCCCTTGCATGACAAGTCCAAAAATTTTACTTATTGTCTATTCATACAGGTACACTGATTGTAAAACTACATTAAGACTATATAAGAAACATAAGAAACCTACGAAGAAACATGTCTGATCGTGCCCCATAAGAAACCTGTCTGATTGTGCAGAAACACGAGAAAGGGATCGCGGATCGCTGTTAGGTAAAAGGTGGTCCAACCAAAACGCACGATGTTAATTGTAAATAAAACAAAAAGTTTTCAGAGAATTATCTTAATATTTTTTATTATGATAGAAGGATCTATGACAATTATGTGTGAAACAAAATATCGGCCAAATGCTCGCCACGGCTTCGGTAGCATACATCTATCCGATGGTCCATATTTTCAATGACTCTGAGACATAATTGAGGTTCAATGTCGTTAATGTGTCGAATTATTTCATCCTTTAGCTCTTGAATTGTTCTTGGCTTATTGACGTACACTTTTTCTTTTAAATATCCCCAAAGAAAGAAGTCCAACGGTGTCAAATCATATGATCGTGGCGGCCACTTAACATCGCCACGACGTGAGATAATTTCGCGCAAAAGTGCCATTGTTTCGTTGGCTGTGTGGCAAGTGGCACCATCCTGTTGGAACCACATATCGTCCAGGTCCATATCCTCAACTTCTGGCCACAAGAAGTCCGTTATCATCTCGCGATAGCGAACACCATTCACGGTAACTGCTTGGCCGACCTCATTTTCGAAGAAGTACGGCCCGATGACGATGCCAGCCCATAAACAAACTGGGCGAGCATGCATAGGTGTTTTCACATTTCCTACAGACCCGATTTGCTGAAATTTGCGCACAATTCTCCCGATTGTGGACACATTTGGTCGATAATGCTGACCAAAAAAGTCACGAAGTGCACGAAATGCATTTTGATTTGAACGCCCATTTTCGTAAAAGGCTTCAACAATCTTAAGGCGCTGCTCAATTGTATACCTCTCCATGGTTGAATCTGTCAAACACTAAAACAAAGAAATGTCAAATTAAGTTGGGCAAAAAACTTGACGTTAAGGTGTGACACACAATTAATATCGTGCATTATGGTTGGACCACCCTTTATAATTCAATGTCTGGCGGGGCTTTAGCCTGAGGAGTAGGTGTTACCTAAGCGATTACGTAATAGCCTTACTATTCGGGAACTACTGTGATAACCGATTTGCGGTTTGAAATGGTCGAAAATCAAGAAAAGAACCACTCTTTTCTCGATTTCCAACTTATAAGTTGCTGTTATAGAGGTAAAAAAGATCTTAACAAGTGTAACCCTAAAACAATGTATCTGTCCATAATCATTATTTTTATTTTTCCGCACTCGAATATACTAGCGGAAAAGTAATGTAATCGTGTAAAGAAAAGTGGAAAAAAAACTTTTTTTCGTTTATTTTTCGTTTTTCAGCCTAAAAATAAAAAATGGTTGTTAAAAAATTTTGTCTGTGTGTGTGTGTCGTCGTTGTCGTCGGCATTAAATCTTGTTAGCACGATAACTCAACTACATCGTGTCGTGTCGGATCGATCGTGTTTTGACTGATTCTGATCAGGGACGTCTCCCAGATAACACCTATTGATTTCGAGGTGAATAGGACACACTCCACCCTGTCCATGGGTTATCTGAGAAATTTTTTTGTTAGCACAATAACTCAATTAAATCGTGTCAGATCGATCAGGTTTTTACTAATTCTGATCGAGAACGTCTCTCAGACGGCTTTTATTGATTTTGAGGTGGATAATACACATCCCACCCTGTCCATGGGTTATGAGAAAGCACGACGGTGGACTATTTGAAACATTTTTTTTGTTAACATAATAATTCAACTATATTTTGTCAGATCGATCGAGCTTTGATTTATTCTGATCGGGAACGTCTCCCAGATGACACCTATTGATTTTGAGGTGGATATCACACAC
The DNA here is from genome assembly GCA_037954035.1 of Rosalia funebris. Taxonomy (NCBI): domain Eukaryota; kingdom Metazoa; phylum Arthropoda; class Insecta; order Coleoptera; family Cerambycidae; genus Rosalia; species Rosalia funebris. Next base: position 12,992,252 of record JAZFAV010000002.1, on the reverse strand, counting down.
ATGAGAAAGCACAATGGTGGACTATGTAAGAAATTTTTTTGTTAGCACGATCACTCAATTAAGTCGTTTCGGATCGATCTGGTTTCATCTGATTCTGATTAGGGACGTCTACCAGACGGCATCTATCTATTTTGATGTGAATAGATGGACACCGTTTAAACCCCACCCTGTCCATGGGTCATGAGAAAGCACGATGGTGGACTATGTATTTGAAAAAAGTAAAATTGTCGCATAAAACACATATTCTGCATTTATGTGTTGGTTTATTTTTTCTCGGCCACTCAATTTCGAGATAGAGATGTTCTACGTGCGGAAAAGTCCGTTTTAAAGTTTTAAAACTGTTTATTTATATAAGGTACGAACAAGTTTAAAATTTTAGATGTTTGGCTTGAGGAGTATACAGTATAGTCAGTACTCGTAACTACAATATAATTATTTTTGGACGAGGAAAATGGAGCCTATAGGACAACAAGCAAGCCACGTAACTTACTTTTAGATAATATCTACTGCAAGTGTGCATTTTTTAAACAAAACGTAAAAGATTGCGTACTAATATTTTCATCGACAATCTTTTTATAGATAAAATAATATTAAATGTTTTACTACCTCGTTATTCCAATGTCACTAAAAACTTACCTTCATAAATTGACGTACGCGAGCATCGAAATAAATAAACTTATTCTTCAAAGAACCACTTAGGTATTATTGACATTAGATCATTACTGAGATTATATTTATAATTCTATGCATCCACATCATTAATTTTAAATTAACGCCACAGTTTCTTAAGTCAATAACGTCCCAAACAAAAGTATCTTTCTCCTAAATCACTTTTACTGACTTTAGATAACGCGAAGACAGCGCAACGCAAAGACCCAAGAGGTAGGTCACATTCTTCATTCATAACCTCATCACACCGTCTCTCCTTGATGATTTCGTTGGTCCGTTACCTTGTTAGGAGAGGTCCAATTAATTTTCCATTGTTTGCGATAAATTGTCGACATCCGGTACCGAATTTATAGTTGATGGACAATTATAAACAATTTTCAACTTCACAATACAATTTGTTTCGTAATATTTCACTTGAATTTAGTTGTATGGACAAGGAATGGGATTTTAAGGTATTTTAATGCATCGTTGTTTAATGTTAATACCAACTATATAAACAACATAATATATGTATATAAATCAAGTTTACACAACAATAAGAACAAGGAACTAATTACTAATTATTACATATTTAAATGTCCAAAACATTTTCCTCTAGCCATTAACAATATCTTAGCATCATCCATGTTTCCTGATTAACCTGATATTGTAAAAACGTTTTAAAAATGTTATGTGGTGGTTCATATGTTATATAAATCGTTTGGTTACGAAAAAAGAAATTCGTAATTTGTATATTAATATCGTATTGAGTTGAATACTACGCAAATAAAATTCAAATGAAATATTTGTTGAATAATTCATGATATTTTCGAGCAATTGAATAATTTTCGTAATACCGAAGAACTATGAATTTATAACATATTACATACATGAATAATCGGACATGAATTACGCCTTTAAAAACAATCAAATATGCAACAGGTTTTACAGCAACTTTCTGATACAGATTTAAATGTTCCAAAAGAAATTTCTAACTATTAACAATATCTTAATTTACAGTAAAAGTGTATTCTAACATTACTGACCTTATTTTTTCTATAATATTTACCTTATTTCTGTTCTTACTCTTTTTCAGATAGAAACAAAATCGGGAGATAAGGCAGGTCTGCTAAATTATTTGGGTTTATTACAAAGAACTTTTCACATTATAATTCTGCAAAATTAAATCTATTGAAGCCAGATCCGGTACCCAGACTGGCCATTACATGGCTTAGGACAACCACAAGAAAAATCTCCTTTGGTATCTGTGTCGCGGCATCATATTTTAGTATGAATTCTCAACCAATTCTTAACTCCCAACATATGCAGTGGTGTTCATTTACTTCATATTTAAAACATGTGAATTCTTCTCACAGTATAGTAAGGCTTATTCCACAATTAATATCTAGTTAAACCGTAATTTTGTCAAAAAAATTTACTCCGATCAGGCTTGTCATTCTTCAGAACATTCGTAATCTTTCATAATTATTGTAAAAGGTGGTCCAACCAAAACGCACGATGTTAATTGTAAATAAAACAAAAAGTTTTCAGAGAATTATCTTAATATTTTTTATTATGATAGAAGGATCTATGACAATTATATGTGAAACAAAATATCGGCCAAATGCTCGCCACGGCTTCGGTGGCATACCTCTATCCGATGGTCCATATTTTCAATGACTCTGAGATATAATTGAGGTTCAATGTCGTTAATGTCCGAATTATCTCATCCTTTAGCTCTTGAATTGTTCTTGGCTTATTGACGCACACTTTTTCTTTTAAATCTCCCCAAAGAAAGCAGTCCAACGGTGTCAAATCACATGATCGTGGCGGCCAATTAACATCGCCACGACGTGAGATAACACGGCCATTGAATTTCTCGCGCAAAAGTGCCATTGTTTCGTTGGCTGTGTGGCAAGTGGCATCATCCTGTTGGAACCACATATCGTCCAGGTCCATATCCTCAACTTCTGGCCACAAGAAGTCCGTTATCATCTCGCGATAGCGAACACCATTCACGGTAACTGCTTAGCCGACTTCATTTTCGAAGAAGTACGGCCCGATGACGCCGCCAGCCCATAAACCGCACCAAACACTCACTCTCTGTGGATGCATCGGCTTTTCAACAATCACTCGTGGATTCTCATTTGCCCAAATGCGGCAATTCTGCTTGTTAACGAATCCACTGAGGTGAAAGTGTGCCTCGTCGCTGAAGATGATTTTCTTTGTAAAGTCACCATTCACTTCTGTCTGTTCAACCAACCATTCGGCGTATTGACGACGCTTGAAATGGTCAGTAGGCTTCAGCTCTTGAGTCAATTGAACCTTGTAAGCGTGTAAATTCAAATCTTTATTCAAAATTCGCATCAGTGATGTTCGTGAGATGTTCAATTGTTGGGCACGACGACGAGTCGAGGTTGACGGCTCTTCTGCTACATTATCGCGAACAACAGCAATTTTTTCCGCAGAACGAACTGGGCGAGCATGCACAGGTGTTTTTACATTTCCTACAGACCCGGTTTGTTGAAATTTGCGCACAATTCTCCCGATTGTGGACACATTTGGTCGATTATGCTGACCAAAAAAGTCACGAAGTGCACGAAATGCATTTTGATTTGAACGCCCATTTTCGTAAAAGGCTTCAACAATTTTTACGCGCTGCTCAGTTGTGCACCTCTCCATGGTTAAATTTGTCAAACACTGAAACAAAGAAATGTCAAATTAAGTTGGGCAGAAAACTTGACGTTAAGGTGTGACTCACAATTAACATCGTGCATTATGGTTGGACCACCCTTTATATAGTGTGACTCACTTTAGTGCTACATGCTTGGCTATCTTGTGTATTATCAGATATAGCGAACCGGTTAACAGGAAAAGTATTAAAGACTTATTTTTCTTTTCACTGCCATAGCAAAATTTATTTAACTATTTTCGTTTTTTAAATAATTACAAACAGAATTGTTTCTAACAATGTCTCATATCTCTTTAATTGGAGATTTTTAAACACGCTCTTTAAAGTTTCTTAGCTATATTAACAAAGAAAATATATGTACAATAATATACGTAAATAAAAATCCTACGTCCTCTACAAGAGAAATATCGAATTTGCTAGAGATACTGAGGATAACAAAACTGTAAAAAGAATTTTATGTAAGAATCACTTTCATCCACACAAACCGATCATTGTTCAGGGATTGAATAAAAATGATTTTGGAAGGCGAGTAATATTTTGTGAATAGTGTCGGCGAAAAAGTCGTCAAGGCCCGAATTTTTCATCAGAAGTGTTATGCACTGATGAGACCAAGTTAGTAAATTGCAGTATTTTTGGGCAATTTATTTGGGCCTTAATGAAGTTTGGTTTCAACAAGATGATTGTCCAACTCATAATATCCGTATTGTAACTGAATATTTAACTCTTCTTTGGAATATTATTTATGGCAACATGCAAAACATTAAGTATACTCCTTTGAGGCACCAATAAAAATGTTGGTCCTTAAAGAACATATCAAAAATACCTCTTAGCCTCAATTAATATAAATACCTTAACAAGGGTGTTTTAAAGAAGGTCAATAAGTATATTCAACATGAAGGGCAATATATTGAAGAGTTTGTAGTGTTAATTATTGTTACCATTTGGCGCTTACTTTTTAATAGGTTAAACATTATTATTTCATGACCTACTTTTGAAAAAAAAAACTTTACAGCCTCAAATGCTATAATTTTCTGATCAGGTTAGGTTAGGTTATCACCATCATAAATGGTGATCATCTTTGAAAACAATAAAAATGCTATGGAAACAAAGAACTGTAGATTTCTTTTTTTTTTTAATAAAAGCGCCTTCAAAAAGTCCGTTATTTTAAAAAAATGACGTACAATAGGACGTCATTTTAAAAAAATAACAAAACGTTTAAAAGTTATAAAGCTGGCAAAAATGTTTGGCTGACAAAACCAATGAACAATTCACTATGGCCAAGTTGCTGGACTTAATTTTGAAGAATCCATTGAGTTCCTCGTGACATTAGTCGTAAATAGAATGGGTACTTTCCACTGACACGGAATATATGGAATGTATTTTAGAATTTCAGAATATGCCTTTCCATATAAACATATATAAATCATACCATAAACCAATTGACAGCAACAGTTACATTACAAAATGAAGTAGTTTCCACATATACTCGTATGTATATTTATTTCTAGTATTAATAGAATGTTATCAAAACTAACAACTTCTGTTTGTAATACGTAGTTTTATCATTATCACTGTATTAAAAATAGTAAGTCATTAGTATTCAGGTACCCCATAAAATGTAAACGGTCACACCATAAAGCATACGACCATAATTTTTGCAAGCTAGAATTCTTGAAACCTCTAAAATTTTTAAAACCTTTGACCTCTAAAAGCCATATCTGCACGACAAATATTGAAATTACTTATTCCGATGTATTTATTTTGATACTGCAAACACGTTGGGTAGATAAAATTGCGGTTTCCGCTAACGACCATGTATGTTCACATTGGCGTGCCAGAATATATTTTTAGTTTTGGGTCTAAGTAACTGTTAACAACAAATATATTTTTTTATTATTGAAAATTATTATTACTAGTCGTGCAACAACTAACTTACAATGTTTATTTAAATTCTTAAAACTATGTACTCGTACTTAACGAAGTTTTTCCCATCGGTGTCTCTTAATTTCTCACATAAAGTCATATTTTTAACGCTTTACACTATACTACTGCTCTAAACACTTCATATACACCATAAACTTACACTAGTATCAAAAGATTTAATCCTGTTCATTCCTCTTTTCCTTCCAGTATTTTCCAGAAGTTAATGGACCTCGATGTTGGCGTAGACGGGTATTTCCTCGTACTTTTCTGCAACCCTCTTAATTTCTTCTCTGACTGTTAGTATTGCTAAGTCTCTATATGTGAGTTTGTAAGACAATATCACGGAGCACATTGTTCTGGAACACTTGGATTTTATCTATATGCCTGTTTGCTGCACATTCCCAGTATTGTGTACAGAGAGTTGAGATTTTTTTCCCAATAGCCAATAGCCATTCCCATTTTTATTAAATTATTATGGGAGACATTATTATTTTTATTATTATTAGAAATTGTTCCGTTTCTTTCTTTTTCTTTTTGTAAGTAATACTGATATCAAATTATTTACTTTCATTTATTATTGTTCTTCAATTTCTAGTCCAATCAGTTACATTGTTACAAGCCCGCTGAAGTTTAGCGCTCGTTTCTTCGCACTATTTCCCACTGTTGCTAGGCTAGGATTCCTGTGTCATCAACATAAGTGGCAACCATGACATTCTCAGTGTGTGGCATATCGTGGGTGCACAGCAGATATAGCACAAGTCCCTAACATGCTACCTTGAAGTACGCCCTCATTTATGGATTTAATGGTAGAATATGCATCTTCTTGTTTCACACGAAATATTCTGTCGGAGATATAAGATTTAAATATCTCAGCATACTGACTAGGGAGTAATTTTTTCAGTCTATATATCAGTGTAACTGACTGTTAGCAACAAGTGTAAGTGAGAATAATGTTTTTACTTATTAAAGAGCGCTAGAAAATACTGATAAATTGGTTGTTATGTTAAGAATACTAGATAGAATACCGATATAACTGTATTTAAATAAATTTAGGTGTCTTAATAGTCTTCCTTTATTATGTACCTTATTCCTATTTCAATATTTAATTATTGGTTTTCCCTATGTATATTTTATAAATATTTAATTTAGAAGAAATTTAGTGATGTTAATTAATATACCACAAAGTGTACGAAGGATTTATGTTCTTATCTTATCTTTATTCGATGAACTAGTTCTTAGTATACTTGGCAGGCTAAGGACTACATGAGTCCAGAGAAAATCCAATCATTTAGATTTTTACTGAAGGTCTTGATGTAGTTACACCGGAATCTGTTATATGAAGATTATTCTTTATTCTTTAGCCATTGTATAAAGTGATTATCGTCAGGTACATAATAAGACAAAGGTCATGAATCCAACAATATTTGTGACATTTAAATATTTCAGGGAAGTGTGTTAATACAATAGTTTTATTAAAACTCTAATATGTAGACAATACTGAGGAGATCATTTGAAGGACAGTTTGGTTTTAATAGAATTATGAACTCTTTCTTCTACAAATTAAAAGGTCATTAAATAGAATCATAGAACATAGAAATTACCATTACATTTATGTTCAGATGCACATAAATCTTAAAACATCGCATTTTATTAGAAATGCCACAATGTTACATATAAAAAGTTGCTATTTCATAGGGGCAATCTATAATTATAAAAGTACAACCATCAAGAGTATTAAATTCTATGAAGTCTGTGCTAAGCGATACCTGACGTAAAATATATATAGTATACTGACATATTACTTTTCCGCACTCCACTATACGTGGAAAAATAATGTAATCGTATAAATTTCTAGCGTTTATTTTTCGTTTTTCGGCCTAAAAACAAAACAAAATATTTTTAAACCATTTTGTGTGTGTCGTTGTTGTCGGACTTAATAAAATTTCTTGTTAGCACGATAACTCAACTAAATCGTGTCAGATCGATCGAATTTTGACTGATTCTGATGGGAACGTCTCCCAGACGACACCTATTGATTTTGAGGTGGATAGAACACACTCTAATGGGTCATGGTTAATGGGCCATGAGAAAGCGCAATGGTGAACTATTTGAAAAAAATTTTTGTTAGCACGATCAGTCAATTAAATCATGTCGGATCGATCGGGTTTCGACTGATTCTGATTAGGGACGTCTACCAGACGACATCTGTCGATTTTGAAGTGGATAGGATACATCCCATCCTGTCCATAGGTCATGAGAAAGCACGATGGTGGACTATTTGAAAAAAGTAAAATTGTCGCATAAAAACATATTCTGCATTTATGTGTTGGTTTATTTTTTCTCGGCCACTCGATTTCGAGATAGAGATGTTTTACGTGCGGAAAAGTCCGTTTTAAGGTTTTAAAATTGTTTTAAAATTTTTGTTTTAACTTACTATCCTATTTTCAATTCGTTAATCATCTGTTCCAAAGTATTATTAATCAATTATCAATCGTTCAAGTTAACTGTTTATCCTATTTTCGATTCGTATATTTGTGATATCAGATGCATAATTTATTATTGTCAATAAATAATTACATCACTTATGTTCATTTAAGTAATATAATTCTCTTATTTCTGTGGGATTATTTAAAATCTAAATGTATCGTTATTCTGGAGTTGTTCTCTTACGAACTAGATTTTCTCTTTTCTTTTTCTTTACATTTTTTTGTAAGAAAAATATCCAGAAAATTGTGGTCTAAAAACCTATATGTCACTTTATGACACCTCTCCTGTTGATTTTTTTGGTTTGAAAACGTAGGATTCCTTTAAGAAGTTGCAATTTGTACCAATACCTGTTACCATTTCATATCAATAATATTTATGGTTACCAAACAACATATAAAACTATTTTTGAGAAAACTTTTGTACACTAATAAGATCCAAAATACGATCTGCATATTTCCACGATATTACCTTTCATGTGAATTAATATTTCATGTGAAATATATTAGAAATGTAAATGCAACTAAAAGACGTGAATATAATGATTCTAGTGGAATTTCAGTAAACAGGCGGTATTTTTCTTATCATTATTGTCTAATTATGTCTTCCGTTTTTTCCAGAACTAACGATACTAAGACGTCTATTAATAATATATTACAAAATAAGATAAACGTAGCTGGACAGAAAATCCTCCCTGTTATATTTCAAAAAGCTATTAATCTTTTATAGATATACTTCTTTACATTTAGTTAACATTTTAAAGAAGTCTTTTATTTTATGAGACTTTGGGAACATTTTCTAATTTATTTTCATTATTTCAATTCCATTACTGTTTAATAAAAGTGTGGTTCAAAGGCACGAGTGTCAAAAAAAGTTTAATAACATAGATTAACAAAACATTTAGATCATAATTTTGAAAATGGCTTTCAAAATAAATGGTTAGTGAGATTATACAATGGGTAATACCACCATAGCTTTATATTATATTATTATTATATATTAAATATATCAATCTACTACTGCATCATCAAGTTAGCTATCAATCTATGAAAGTCTTCTATTTGCATAAATTTCACAACTAGGTGGTAAATAAAACAATTATAAAATACTAACCATATAAAGTAAGTGTTTCTTAGGCATCATATATTTATTTCACGTTTATTTATTGCAAATATAAATTATTACGTAAGACGAGCTTTATAGACTCTCATAAATATCACCTTTAAATGGAAATATTGTTATTGCAGACAAAACTCATAGAATAATAAAATTATGGTGCTGCGTTAGCTATTTCAGAATGTCACATGTCTTAAATATTAAATAATTTAAATAAAGAACTGTCGGACAAACTATTCCAGAAATTTCACCTTCAAACCAATCGCCATTCGAGAAATTTGCATGAAATAAATGAATACGCGGCGGTTTTCAAATTGATATTTTTTCCAATTTCGCATATGATACGGAAGAATGATAAATTAATTAAACACATGTTGCTGGTTTTTAAATTGCTACGAAATTTTGTGTATCATCATCTGAGAATAAATAACAAAAATATACTCTCTAAACGTTCTACGGAAAATGTTATTGTCCGTACATAGGTGTGTTCTCAAAATATGTTCACGATTATTTTTAAATATTAAAGAATGAAGAAGTCGTTTAGTGGTATCTAGACTGTAAGTAGGTACATATAAAATTTACGGATTACATTGATTCAATGAAATTATTTATCATTAAATTAAATTACAATCGATAGTAACCTAAATAGTTGTCACGAAAAAATATCAATAAGTATTGCTTTAGATGTAGATACTTGTTTTGATTGTTGGCCTAAGAAATGGGCCAATTCAATAATGGCTAAGTCTATTAATGTCTGATAAAACAAATATGTAGATCATACTTGCATTCAAAACTTGTTGGAATAGTTATTTCATATTACACATAGATAATTATAATAATACTTAAAATACAGGGACATCAATGTTGACAGTAGAAAACGCTTAAACATAATTTAGAGGAAACTAGATTCATTGATGATCAGCTGATTTATCTGATATATGAATAATTCTGATATTATCAAAGTAGTTCCCGAATAGCAAAGCTATTACATAATCGCTCTAGGAAACAACTACTCCTCGGGCTAAAGCCCCGCCAGGCATTGAATTATACCCGCTTTGCTTTGGTTTGATAACCGCTTGGCGGCTTGGTGGTTCCTTTCTCGATTTCCGACTTATAAGTTACTGACAGAGATCGTATCGATAAAGATGTATACGCCATAAAGTTCATTCGGCATTTGTCCTGAATCGGCGTACCGTGTGCGGCACTGATGAAAACTAACAAGTTCGAAACAGCTGTATGTCGTTCGGTTCCGATCCGGGACAAATGTCGAAACCTACCTGTGGCGGGTTTAATTTTTTGAAACCTTATCTGATCGTGCAGAAACACGAGAAAGGGGTCGAGGATCGATTCTGGGTATACAGGATGGAGGGCGAGAGAATTGTGAAGAGAATCCTTGAATGGAAACCTTAAAACACAAGACCAAAAGGGCGACCCAAGAAAAGGTGGATAGACGATGTGGAGGAAGACCTAAAAACTCTAAGATTAGGAAACTGGAGGAGAATAGCGGTAGATAGAACCAGATGGAGGAACATAGTAGAGCAACCGAGGGTTATGAGCTAAAAGAAGAAGAATAATTGATATATTAAGGGTATTCGTATTTCAAATTCTCTAAAGTTCCTGTGTTTCCCATATTTCTTCTAATTATTTAATGATTTTATTTCGGAGTATATTTAGATGAGAAATAATCAGTAGAGACCATTTATAGAAAAAAAAGTCAGTTTTTACAAATTTCTATGTATCTTTTATGTTCCTTATATTATTGCCTCAACTATATCAATGAAATTAATAAATCTAATAATTGAATTAATATCTTGATAACTATATAAATATTAGAAGATAAATAGAAAATGACCATAGTTCTTCATTTTGCTATATTAGAAAAAAACATTCGGTAGATAAATAGCACTTTTCTTCAGATATGTACATTTTAAAAACATTTTGGATATTTATAACCGTTGATGAACTTGACTAATTGAGTTATAGACAGTCGATCAATCAATCACTTCAAGTTAACCAATTATTGGTCAGGTTAGATACCTACGTTAAGTATACAGATAAGCAACTTAATATTAAGACCATATTTTAATCCAGGAAAATTATTAAATTAAAATGTATTTATTACAGAAACTTTGTCGATGGAATTTGACAGTTGGTGTTTGTTGAATATTCGAAAATTTGAAGAACAAAATTAAAGGAAAATTCTTGAAAAAACTGTTTAATAATTTCAAATTATTTTAGCGAATTGAAATATCAATTAAAACGAATTCAGCGCATGACGTATGCCCCTTTTTCACAATATACAAAATGCACAGTTTATCTAAGCTTCTAAGATTTTTTTTCTATTATAATCAATTAGCTGTCGCCTTTATATAAGTATACACAATCACTACACTAACCTTCTGTAATAAGGAACAAACCAAAAAAAAAAGAGCAAAACTACTAATGTTGCTGTTTAAATAATATCACAAATTATATGATTTCCATTATTTATATTTACTTAAAAATCATTAACAGCTTAATTATTGTTCCTATTAGTTAAGGCAATACCAAAATAAAAATCCTACACGAAATCACATATTAGTCTGTTTTTGATAGTAGCCTATTTCTAAAAATGATTCCCTTGTTTCATTAAGAGACCACCAATATAAAAATAATGATTCTATAAGACACATAATTATAGAAGAGGTAGATGAGATAAAGTTATCAATACATCATTTTTATGTCCTTAATTGGTTTTTAAGAGTAAAATGTCCTTTTGATTTTGTATCTTTTTAACAAATGTCTGGGTAATTGTATAGAATTTTGAAAAACCTAATACGGTTAAGAATGTCTTTATTTATAAGAAAGGGGTGGCGGAATAATTACCCTATGTGTTAAATTACAATGCTTAAAATTAAAATAAAAAAATGTAAACCACAAAGAAGTATATTACGGTGATATACACAGTGTATAAAGAAGTACTCAATTAGTAAATATTACAAGAGGAACCACACGACTCTGAATTGGTGACCGAATGAATGCCCGCTGTTTCAGCTTTTCCTCATGCCGATTGCTGACGCCGTCATCTGTGTCGCTAGTCATAACAGCCTGCCTTCTGCCCAATACGTAGGCTGGCTCTCAACATATGGAATATATTTCTCAATTAATTTTACTGTTATCAGATAGTATAGAAGTTTTATTAAGTAATTTATTTTTCAAAATCCATTCTGTTATCGAAATATGTTGAAATAGAAAACAGTAAAAATGTTGTGCTCTCCCACCAACTTATTCCTTAAGGACTTACTTCTAAAATATATTTTTATATACGAGATCTTTTTAGAATCTTTCTTTTAATCATTACTTATATTTGTCTACATCCACTTTCATTCTCACTCTATTAAATTTAAAATAAGAACCAATAACATAAAATAACGCTAAACCTAAAAATATACGCAGTAAACGGTGATAACTATGGAAATAAACCATCGTTAATATTTCCATTAATTATGCGTACACCACTGGTGTTTAAACATACCAACTATTTACTCCTGAATTAAAACAGTACTCAAATAAACACGAAATCGTTTAGTGGCATTTTTTATAACCTACGTTTCGTATTAACTTTTTTCAAACGTGAAAGTGGTTTTTTCTTTCGTCGACGTGGAACGACAATAATTCTAAGGTAAAAAAGTAATGTTTGTATTGAATGTCATTGTCATTGTCATTACCATTATCCGTTTTTATCTCTTTCTGCTTGTGTACTTTGTGCGGTCCGCAGGAATGGGATTTTGCGTCATCCTCGCGTTTAAAATTGTTTGAAAAAGCGGAGAATGTTGGCAAACGTATTTTCGTTTGAATTCAATAAAAGCGGATGTTCGTATTCGAGTCACTTAATATACTTGAATTGGTTTTCTGCAAAGAATTCCTGCATTAGGTTTTTATTCAAAACGAATAAATAACAGTTTAGAATGCAGTCTTAATAGGTTAAATGTGTTTATTCTCAAATCATCTATGTTTAAACAAAATACATTTTTGTAATTAATAATTATTATATAAAATGGCACATCCGAATCTGACAAAATTTGAAAGCCGCCAGTTCGTAACCAAATGCGAAAAATAAAATAATTTCCTAACTAGTGGTGTAATTAATATAATTCATTATCAGTTAAGAAATAAAAGACAATAAACATACGAAGTAAAATCAATTATAAATGTTTATAAGGCAATCACTTCAATTTATCAGATTAATACCTGATGGTATTTACTACTACGTGATTTGGAAAACGCTACATATTCCACCAACGATTTGGGTTGTAATTTTTTTTTAAATTCATATGGAGTTTTCTATGTAATAGTCTGCCACTACATTAGACGCCTGAGATATTTCATATTACCCTTGATAGAGATGACTTCAGTAACTTAAAGGGGTATTCTAGTCTACCCCCAAACTCTCTAGGTATTCAAGCCTATACCCAAAATATAGGCCTTAATATTGGGTGTCTTTTCGGGATTGATAACAGAAAAACAAGATATATTTACTATCTATTTTTTTCACACCATATTTATTGATATTTTAGGAATATAAAAAAAGATCGATGAAAGAAAATTAAAAATTGAAGCAGGTATGAGCTACCAAAGGTGGGTAAGCTGGTTGATATGATTGCTGGTGCCGTTGACATGACCCTTCCATTCATCCGAAACAAAATTTAAAAGCAGATTCTTAATTAGTACGAATGTCGTTATCATTGATACCAAAGGAGATTTTTTTTCCCGCAAAATGGCGGCTGTTTGGAAAAAATATTTACCCATTTTTTTGTTTTGAATTTTTTAAAAATAGTAAAAAATATTTTGATACAAAAGTTATAAAGTTTCGATTAACAATTTAAGGCAGCCGCCGCGGTAAAAGTCGTATAATGTTCATTAAAATAGCTATAACTTCACAATTATTTAGAATTTTCTAATTTGTTTTGGAAGATATATTCTGAAACTTTAAAAATATCAAAGAATCGAGACTAGAATACACCCTTAAGAAATTGATTAGTGACCTTTGGAAGATCACTGATAATATAATAGAGTTAATTTAACCATTATTATATTTTACGAAAATTAGCACGACTACTATTTAATGAACGCATTTTTTTTATTAACTTTTAAAAATATTTTGCCATAAAATAACCATTTGTGATTCAGTCCTTTGTAAATTCTTTCCATCATTTATGAACCCATCAAAACTTACTATCTTGGTCACCAATTTCTCAAATTAAAATGAGTAGAATAGAAAAAACGTTTAAGGAATTTGGTCATTCACAAATCCCTTAATTCAACAAAATCAGGTCGTCTTTTAGAAATGAATTTAGGAAATATTTTAGCTATCATCTCGATTTCCTGTTAGATAATTAAGCGACGATAATCTTTTGTCTTTACCAAAATATGGAACTTCTAATATAAAAGTATCCATGTCACAAAATGAATGGATAAAATTTCCATTTAGAATACATTTAGTATCTGAAAATAAGTTTGATGGCTTATTATTTAAACAAATTCAGCACTTATAGGTGAATCTATTTTTTAAGAATAATTTTCAGCACTTAATGTATATAGGCAAAATTATCACTATTAGGAAAGTCTACAGTGAGCGATGGGCATATATAGATAATACCTTTATAAAACAAATGTTTTGTAAGATATCAGTAAGAGAAGAGTTACTAGCTCTTATTTTTAATGAAAAATTAACTAGAACAAACATATAGCGTTCATGTTATATCATTTAGTCTCGGATGTTGCAGATTTACCTTCAGAAATCCATTACTATCCATAATATATTACATTCACAGTCCATTACATGGCCCCTATATACTCGTACTTATTCTTTCGACATGTTTTTAGATTGATATATCGATAAAGAGGCTCAAAATCGAAGTTCTACTTGATTATTTTTATGATGAAATCTGAAGTATTTACGTTGTAGATACCTGAAGAATTACAAATACATTGATCACCAAAATGCTTTAAGAAATTACTTTAGTAATTTGTATTTGAAGAAGACAAACGAAAAAGAAAGATAAATTATTCAACAGTTTGGCCTTGAGTGTAGGTGCTCTTAGATCGAAAGCGAGACATTATTATTTAAAATAAATATATATGACATCAGATGTTACTGAAAAGAACAGTGTTAGAGATTCAGATAAAATTCATTAACATGTCCAAGCGTATTATCAATAAGATTTTGACCAAATTTATTCTACAGATAGAAATAACTGTATAGACAGCTGTAATATTTCCTTTACATGTCTTATCCAAAAAGTCGAAGCCCTTTATTAAATTAGGACTAAGGAACCATTAGTCCTAATTTAATTTAGTTTTTGTTACTTTTTCGCACTCCACTATACGCGGAAAAGTAATGTAATCGTGTAAAGAAATAGTGAAAAAACTAATTTTTTTTTTGGGTTTATTTATTATTATTTCGTTTTTCGGCCTAAAAACCAAAAAAACTGGTTTTTACAAAATTTGTGCTGTGTGTGTGTGTCATTGTCGTTGTCGTTGTTGTCGTTGTTGTCGTTGTTGTCGTTGTTGTCGTTGTCGTCGGCATTTATTCTTGTTAGCACGATAACTCAACTAAATCGTGTCGGATCGATCGAATTTTGACTGATTCTGATTGGGGACGTCTCCCAGACGACACCTATTGACTTTGAGATGGATAGAACACACTCTACTATGTACATGAGTCATGAGAAAGTACAATGGTGGACTATTTGAGAATTTTTTTTTTTTAGCACGATCACTCAATTAAATCGTGTCGGATCGATCGGGTTTCGACTGATTCTGATTGGGGACGTCTACCAGACGACATCTATTGATTTTGAGGTGGATAGGACACACCCCACCCTGTTCATAAGCCATGAGAAAGCACGATGGTGGACTATTCAATAAAAGTAAAATTGTTGCATAAAACACATATTCTGCATTTATGTGTTGGTTTATTTTTTCTCGGCCGCTCAATGTCGAGATAGAGATGTTCTACGTGCCGAAAAGTCCATTTTAAGTTTTTAAAACTGTTTATTTTTCAATGTGTTGGGGCTCAAACTTAGAAGATCAACAATCTTTTCTAATAACTTTTATCAAAATCTTCAACGGGAAGCAAAATAACCGGAATTGGCCTCATTTGGGGGGCTGCTGTTGTCTCAGTTTGTTACTTAAGTGGGTTGCCTAGAAATGTTTTATATAAGACTACAATTTTGCCAAACACTAACTGAGTTTTCCACAAAACACCAAAGCACTATACACTATACTCGACGCGCGTTTCGCCAACAAAGTTGGCATCATCTGGAGATGATTAGAACTCAGTTTTCATCATCTTTTTTTTACTCAGTTTTAATCATCTCCAGATGATGCCAACTTTGTTGGTGAAACGCGCGTCGAGTATAGTGTTTTGGTGTTTTGTGGAAAACTCAGTTAGTGTTGTCTTCACACCAAAGGTTCCAACCTACTCCAGAATTTTGCCAAAGCTTAAATCTAGATTTCAAAAAATAACGAAAATATTCGATTGTCTTCATTTTAAATAAGACACATGGTATCAATGATCCAAAGCTTTATATGAATTGAAATTAATATTCTTAAAGAAGTCATACAAAGTAAAAGTGTAATTTTTCTTAACTTCACTCAAGACAACCAACCGAACATCCGTCTCTGACGAATAAAAGAAGAATTACGTGAAAGTGTTTCGGTCCGTGGTCGGTATATAATAATTAATGTTCTTATTAATAAAACATTAAACGGTAGTCGGCGTTGACATCTGGATTCACGCATGTATTATGTAAATTTGGCCATATTTACTCTTATATCACATTCTGGTTGTTCTAAGAACCTTGTCAAGGAATTTGAGAATAAGTTGGTGTGTAAATTTATCTATTCTTAGCGAGTCGTTCATGTTTAAGTCATTACCTGTAAATATAAGATTTACGTAAGAGTATTATGTTAATGTATTTATTGTATTTGTTTATATTCTTTTGTATCTAACATTAACAGTTAATCCGAATACTATAGATTTTACATTTTTTTCTATAAAAAATATTATTTTGGAATGGTTTTGGACTACGAGTGTTACCAACTTCAATTTGTTTAAACCCTTACGTAAGTAGGCCTATACTCGGTAGTATAATAGTTATTTACATTATTAGTGAGATAGGGGCATAATTACATCACGAGTAGGAATATTGCCATGACGAGGTCGTAGATCGAGTCATGGTAATCACACGAGTGATGTAATGTGCTCTAGCCTACGTGTGATGTACAACATTTTATCTATAACCGCTTAGATAAGAAAAAGATTAAAAATCGATTTTTTACAAAAAATTCAGATTCGACATTTAAATAATTATGACATCCGTTAAAAGTCACTTAAACATTTTCACACCAAATAAAAGTAACATGATGCATGAAATTTGTTAAAACTATGGTAACAATCCAGTTGTTTTAAATAACGCTTAGTTTTGTGATTTTCTCGTCGCGTTGTGCGTTATCTACGTCGAAAATCTTACTAAAATCTGACGAAAATAATATTAATATTTATAGTAACAAATAATTATTGTATTGTTTCTAGTTTCAATAAATTTTTACTTCTTCGTTTATAATATTTGAAAATCAAAATGAGTTATGTAATGAGTTCATTACATAACAGTGATGTAATGAGTTAATTACATAACGGTGATGTAATAGATCGCATTACATAATTCAAAATAGTTCAATGAACCCCATATTACAGCACGGTCGTAGATAAAATATAATATGAAATAACTGCATACTACACATCCATATACACTACATAGAAAAATTAAATGTTATATAAAATTATTTTGTATTTATAGTCCGGTACCATAAGTGATTCGTGGACAACATGCTGACAAGCTAAGATTCACGGGTTAGACACTCAGAAGTCAGTTAGGCTTCCGAGTTCTGAGTATTACTCAAAAGTTAAACTGAATATTACTTAAAAGTTTTGGCTTAAGTCAAAACTATGTAGTTAGCTCCTAGATATAATTGTTAATTATGATAAACAAGATTCAATTGGTAATACGTGGCCAGGTACAATTTCTTTTTCCAAAGCAATTTTTCGGAGAGTTAGGGATTTCTTTATTAAAAATCTGGCAGCCTTAATCAGAATCACTTAAAACCCCAATATTTCAAATGATATCAATTTATATTGCAGAATATTTTTTTACCTAATAAAATTTTGAATTTATGTTTATTCACAATTTTAGGAAAGTTTATTTCATATAAAGCAACCCAATAATTAAATTGTACAGTTGTATGTATTCTTGATAGATCTTTAAATTTTAAAATGTTTTACTTGTTATTCTATTATTATATAGGGTGTCTCAGTTAGAACTGTTGGATTTAAATTGCGCGCCATTTATGTTCAGTTAAAGATAGGGCACCAATATTTAACAACTGTCATCTATAAACCATACCCTCAACATGCCACGATTAACAGTTCAACAACGAATACTTTGTGTACAGCTGTTTTATGAAAGTGAGCGATCATTTGCAGTTGCATTAGGAAAAAGTCGCACAAAATTAGGACAAAATGTAGCGCCTATAGAGCTAACAGTTCGTAACTTAATCAAGAAATTTTAAGAGACTGGTTGTGTTATTGATAAGGCAACGCCAATACGTCCTCGTCGTGGTCGGTCAGATGAAAATATTACTGTAGTGAGAGAAAGTATATGGGAGCATCCAAACACGTCAATTTGACATCGTGCACAATTGAATCTGAACAGCCTCCACGCATCGAATTTTAAAAAGAGATCTGCATCTGTAAGCATACAAAATTCAGTTGATACAACAATCAAAAGTTACAAATCATTTACAACGTCGTAGATTTGTTTATTGGGTGTTAAGAAATAAGGTGATGCTGATTTACTCAACAAAATTTTGTTCAACGATGAAGCTGAACAAAAGCACATTTTCATCTTGGCAAATACGTCAGCAAATAAAATTGTCGAATTTGGGGTGCTGAAAATCCATATGCTGTTCACGAAAAAGAAATGTGCACATTTTGGAGTGGTGAAGTGGACACCCTATATATTAGTTTAAATAAGTTTCATCAAATTATACTGTTGTATAACTCTTTTATTGAACCTTGATTTATTTAAAATATTTTAGTCATTATTCCATTGTTATATTCCTTTTTGAAATAGGGCATTGAAAATGAGTAAATCTATGAAAATAACATAAATAAATCTATGAAATGTATATACTACAGTATATACATATGTGAAATTCAGCTCTTATAAACAATGATCAGCGTGTGATTCCCTCGTGACTCGCTGAAATATGCAATGCTATTGGTCAAATACCGATAAACAGTGGAAAGCACTCATGTGGGTTTTGGAACAGATGTGTGCTCTTCAAGTGCCAGGCTTTGATATGATAACATAGGAGATTGATTTATGAATGTATTGAAGTAATAGTCTCTCCTCATTACGGCCCTGGTAACAAATGACATTCATGTGTCTCTGTGTACATTTACTGAATCTCGGATTGTAATCGACTATAGACTATTGTTCACCAATTATAATCAAGAGTGTCAATAATTTGTCCAATATAGTTATTTTTCATCAGCTGATTCCAAACAATCTATCTCTGCAAGCACCTATTTATATTTTTTGTCATTTACTAAATGGCAAAAAGTGTCAACAGATGCCTGCAGAATTAGATTGTTCACAAGCAGCTGATGAGAAGTAACGGTATTGCAGAAATTATCGACACTATCGAAGTAATTCAAGAGATGCAACTGTGCTTTGTACATTTGGTGTTTGTTTCATTAATATCTTTCATCTGACTTCTACTATGTAGCTACCTATGTTCAGACTGATACGTACTAGTATATGTAATCATAATTTTTGATACCTCGGTAGATTCAGTGTGATACATTAAGAACCAGTGCATCCTTGGTTCTTAATGGACCACACTGAATGTAAGTGATATTGTGGGAACACGTGGCTCCACATACGCCTATTGACAGTCGTGATGGTATTTGTATATAGTAGTTTTAAGTTTTTTAAATATTAAAAAGTAGAAACCCTTATCTATTATGCTAGTACACGGAACCAGGACACATATGTTTCTTATTATAATAGGGGTAAATTACGATTATCTGACGCAATAAATTTCCCTTTTTATTGCTACAGTCATCCACATGTTAAAATCCTTGCAGATTGGGTCAATGGTTTGTGACATGTTACATCTGGTAACCGCACCAGGTTATCGGCTGTTGGGATAAGTTTTTCGGGTAGTCAATCCCTGTATCTCATCCCGAAACATTCTCCTCTTTTGCTGCTAGCTTGCTCGCTATTTATTTATCTTTTAAATAAACATGGCTATAGCAACAACATAACCACTAGTATTATTTCATTACACGCACCCCAAAGACCGCCATATCATGAATTAAAAAGGTATACAACCGATGGTGCATATGTGAAGGAGTTGCGGGAATGTTATTGAACAACTCATTATCAAAGTTTGAGAGCCACTTGCCGTTTTACCAGTGATGTTGTCTCAATATTTCCCCCAGTGAGTAACCCCTTAGTAAGTAATCTCAAATAACTTTCTTCTACTGTTAATATACCTCCAGCTTTACTTGTAACCTCGAGTAGACAGCAAAAGGTAGTTTTGATTTGAAAAAAAAACAGAATTGAAGATTGTGATGTTGCGTGGTGTACGTAGGTAAACCCCACGTGGCAAGTCCATCGAGTTCAGTTATAGCCGGGCGGCAGGCAGAACTTCTAGGTCGATTTTCGTACTGTTATCGTCATTAAGGCCGTGCACAGCGAAACGTAAACAAAAACCGTAATAAAGCCCATCAAAATAAACAAAATGCAACGGGTATGTTGATGAACCCGGTAGCGGTTGGCAGTGGGCCAAGCGGCCGGAGACACCGCCAACCTTGATGGTCACTGCTCCCACTCACGTCGCTGATGCGTCGATGGTTTTTTTAATAAGGCGTTTTCTCGAAGACATTTCGACTGCTATCGATCAACCATACTAATTCGCGAGGATGTATTGTCAGGTGCTGATAGGAGTGGCGAGTACTGGAATACGGTGAATAGCAATTTGAATTTTTTTATTTTTCCGAATAGATGTAAAATATGCATATTATGTTCTGTTGGGAATATCAAATCAGCCGTAATTGTATTTACAAGTTTCACTCCGATGCGATGTTACCTACTTCGATTGTAACTTAGTACGTGAAGATAGAGCGATCCTGAATGCTTGATCTTAGTAATAGCTTTAGTACAGTCACTGCAAATAAAATATCAGTGACTACCAACTAGACAGATTACATTATCCATATCAAATAGAATGAGATCAGTAACAATCAATCATATCATTTTTCTTTGTATTTCGAATTAGAGATCTGCTGATAATCGAATCGCCTATGAAAAATTGTAGGCATTTTACATACGTAATAATCTATCATTAACGATAGTATTTTCTTGGTCCAGTTTTCTTTTCTTGAAAGGACCGTAAGGTAAATTTGTTTACTATTTGGAATTTGACGTTTTTTATTGAAGACAACCGAAGTCCTGAAAAAGAGCTGGAACCTTCGATGTAGCAATAAAAACAGTAGCCCAGTTTTCCACGAAATACCAAAATATTACACATTTCTCCACGCACGAATAACCAAGTTGCCATAATCGGGAGGTAAAACTTGGCGAAACGCACATCAATGTGTAATTTTTCGGTGTTATATAAAACTGATAACTATCGAGGGTCTGGATAGATGAAACATTTAATTTTATTACTTACCAAGTCTCACTAAACATACAGCAATTCATCCAATTTGAAAGCAATAATATTTCTATAAAGATAGACAAGATAATGGATGGTCCATGTTTTTACTACTATTTTTAGTTGTGATCCTAAACAATCCCAATGTATTCCAACCGTTAACAAGTTTCTGCGTTATTTACACACAATTTTTTTGTATGAATATAATAAAAGTTTACCACTTTACGCACCATTAAATAAATCGTACCAAAAATCATTGACATTGTACTTACTTAATGCATCATCCCATTCAAATATATGCAGGTTCAAAAGTGACCTTCCTTTTGAGTATATATCAGTTTGCTCCGTTGAATAGGGGTAGTAGAAAACCTTTCGGATTATAGTATACTGCCAATTATTTTTTCATAATGAAATATGAAACGACAAGGGTAAAAACCAATATAGTGATAATAATCAACAACATTACATATATAAATGTATCCGCTATTCAATAAGAGTGAATTTGATACTCACAAAAAGTTGAATAAAGGGTTAGAAAAGTCTGCATATCGCTTAAGTCCAACACTGAAGATTGGGTGAAATATACAAAAAAATACTAAAGCTTCTTCTTCATGTGTAAATTTCGAATGCAGTCGTTAACATTGATATATGGAAGTTGTTAAGTAGATGGGTACTCCACTTTCTCATAGAATTTTTGATGATGTTTATGAAGAAACTGTTCTTGGTACTCGTATTTACAGCAAACATTGGCGATGGATAAACGCAGTGGCGGCGCTAGCATTGTTTTGCGGTTGGGCGAAAATAGACAGGAAATATCTAGGGTGGGCGAGGGTGTTAAATATATTATTTTATGTGCGAATATGATATAGTGGTGTTATAAGAGATTAGGCGGCTGGTTGGGCGAAAAGGATTTTGCCTGGGCGCTCGCCCTCCCGTGCCCACCTTTGTGGCCGCCACTGGAGAAACGTTGGATTTTACTGTACCAACTCCTTAAACATGATCAAGCCCAGTCGTTGCTAGGGATTGGAAAGCGATCATCTTAAATCATCATTAAAAATGAATAAGAAAAGACCAAACTGGTCTTTTTGGTGTTAATCACTATATAGGATATCTCTATATCCTTGGCTGTTTTAGGATACAATTATTACCTAGTTTTAGATACCAAATTCACTGGTCATTCAATTTCCTCCATGAAAATAGATCATTCCATTAATAAACAAAAAAAGACCTTGGAATAACCTTAAAATTTTCAACCCCTCGAATAAACTATTGGGACTCTCCATTAGATTTCTAAAACTGATATATCTTATGTTATTAACATATTTATGTGACACCCATAATTTTTGTGAAAATCTACCCTTTCCAGATTTTTGTACCCTCCCTACTTATATAGGATATCTCAGTTGGAATTACAAAACATACGACGACAACATGCCTGGGTATCTCTTGATGGTTCTACTGTGATAGCATTACCAGCATCATTTTCAAAGAAGTATTGTCCAATTACTCCACCACTCCAAAATACGCACCAAACCGTGCATCTCTGTGCAAGCGATGCACATCTTCTTCGCGAATAGCATGTGGATTTTCAGCATTCTAAATTCGACAATTTTGTTTGCTGGCGTATCCTACAAAATGAAAATGTTCTTCATTGCTGAAAATTTTCTTGCAAAAATCAGCATCACCTTCTTTGTTTTCTAGTACCCAATTAAAAAATGTATGACATTGTAAATAGTCTGTAACTTTTAATTGTTGTGTCAACTGAATTTTGCATGCTGACAGATGCAGATTGTTCTTTAAAATCTGATGCGTGGTGGCCCTTTATTCAGTTGTTGAGCACGACGTCGAAAATTTCTTGATTAAGTTGAACTGCTAATCCTTTAGACGCTTGATTGTGTCCTAATTTTGTGTGAATTTTTCTTCATGTTGCTGTAAATGGTCGTTAATTTTCATAAACTAGTTGTACACAAAGTATTCGTTGTTGAACTGTTAATCGCGGCATGTTGACGTCGAATGGTTTGTAGATGACAGTTGGTAAATATTGACGTCCTATCATTGACAGAACACAGATGGCGCCTAATTCAAATTAACCCTTATAATACCGTAACTTTTTTAGGACATGTAATACCATTGGGGTCACTATTGACCCCAAACCTGTTTCTATATAAAATTATGATTAATATGTAAAACATTTATTCTAAGCTTAGTATACATTGTTTAAACAACTTATGGTAATATAGTATACTCAAAAATATGTATACATAATTTATTTTAAATAATAATATCGATAAAAAATATAAATATTTTACTTATGCTTTACATGCTGAACAAGTGATTGTCTGGTGATCGTTGCACAAGAAACGACTGCAATAGCTGCTTGGTAAGCATTGATTTGAATGCTTTCTATCTAAGTTTCGTGGACACTCCCAACATCTACCACGTTTTAGCTTTTGTAACTCTTGTAATTGTCTCTGTAAATTTAATGGTTTTTCTATCTCTGTTTCAGTAGCCACTAGTTCCTTTCCCAATTGCAGAAGGAACTGTCGCTGTTTGTAGCCTTTTTTGTTTGCCAGTCTTTATTCAGGTGACACCATATTATGTAGGCATTAACCGCACTGATGTCTATAATATTGTAAAAGATTGCAACAGGCCATCTTCTTGCCTGTCTCTTTACGGTGTATGTTCGAACAAGCCTGTCCATGGTATCTACACCGGATTTAGTTCTGTTGTAGTCGATCATTACCACTGGTTTCTTCTTGTCACCTTCAGAAACTTCACCTGTTTCGTATACAATTGAGAGTAACGTAACAGTTTTTCCTTTGTTCGGGCAGTAAGACACTATAATATCATCGTCTTAATAACCGAACTTAGTTGAATAGCGTTCTTTTCTATGCGAATCTACTATTTCCTTAGGAAGCTCTGGTTTATTTTTTCGTAACGTGCCAAGCAATGTTAGATTTTTTTCTTTCAACTCTCTTGCGAGTTCGAGATTTGTAAAAAAATTATCGGTAGTCACATTTCTCCCTGATTTTTCTAATCCCCTTAACATTTCTAAAACAACTCACTTGTCTTGATTGCGTTCACGCCGATCACCTATTTTACCAACGTATATATGGCAATTGTAAACGTAGGAAGTTTGACTATCGCAGGCTGCCCAAATCTTTATGCCATATTTTCCTGGCTTAGCTAACGATTCGAGGTAGGTGTCCCTTCAAACAATACATACCATGTATTTTTTGAAGGGACACCTATCTCGAAACGTTAGCAGCTGTTCGTCAACCATTATGTTTTCATAGGGCATATATGCATATTGGAGTGTAGGTAGCCATAATTCAAAAAGCGCCCGAATCGGTGCTAGTTTATCTGGATTTCGATTTTTTCTTCTGGTGGCAGCATTATCAAAACGCAAACATTGAGAAATTTTGATAAACCTATTTCTACTTATAGTTTTTTTGAATATAGGACGTCCATATTTAACATTCCACAAATTTGTAATCCCTTCGTTATGAGATTTATAAACTCCTACAAGTATTAGTAGACCAATAAAACGTAGAAACTCCTTGCCAGTAATATCTGTCCACAAGTTTCCATGTATGCCTGCCTTCTGAATTGGTCCACTGAACAACGTAGTTTATAATATTACCTCTAAAAAAGAGACGAAAACTACTGCGGATTGTATCTACGTTTCGGTTTGCATATCTAGTAGACCCTCCCCCTTGATGCATAACATTTCGTCATGGTTGTCGTCCAGTTGTTTGTTTCTGTGGCTCTATATACCACTTCTCAGTAACATCTTTTTCATCATCATCATCTGACTTGTAAATAGTATTTTCGAAATCCTCATCATCACTGTCATATTCTTCAAGCCACTTT
This sequence comes from Rosalia funebris, assembly GCA_037954035.1. Lineage (NCBI taxonomy): Eukaryota > Metazoa > Arthropoda > Insecta > Coleoptera > Cerambycidae > Rosalia > Rosalia funebris. The sequence goes on along the minus strand of JAZFAV010000002.1, from coordinate 12,966,748 downwards.
AGCAACGTTTCTTCCCCACCTTTATCACGTATGCGAACCGAACTTGTTCCAGCCATAGTTTCTCAATGAATGAATGCCTGTTTCTGAATTTGCAATAATACGAGCAGGTAAAGTAATAGACACGAAAATGTCGGTAATTGATACTCCTCACAAACCCAGCAGGTAGCAAATGACCGAAGTATTTGTTATTCCAGAAACTTTTATGAATGTAAACAGTTGTAAAATACCTTATGTAGCGGGGGTCGCTGACGACCCCAGTGGTATTACGTGTAAGTTATTTAATTTTTCAAAAAACAAAAAAGGGTGTACGAATCACACTTTACCAAAATATAAAACACGCTGTTTTGTGTAAAGTCTATTTTTTGTAGAATTTTAGGAAAAACGGTTTCAAAGATATACAGTATCAAAGAGCACGTGAGGTCTCCAGTGACCCCATAGATTGTCTCCAGTGACATAAGGATTAAATAAGATAGTTAAAAAATCTTTTAGGGAAATAATAATAAAAATAACCGGTCCAGAGCAAAAAGAGTTTGGGAAATGTTGATTTAGTGTATTTATTTCGTTTAATGTATAGTTCTTAATATATCTATTTGTCTATAAAACCCGATTAGGGCATTATATTAATAACCCAATTACACTATCCTTAGGCAAACATAAAACACCTACATGTACCATATGTGCTGCTTCTGATATATTATGGTATACCTACACAACTATGTATATACTCGTATATTCTACCTAATCTAGAATCATTAGGTAGAGTTTGCTCTACCTAATGATTCTAGAATGTTTTCTATAATAAAATAATCAAACCTCCTTGTACGGTTTTCTAATGAAGTAATATTCCTTTCATTATCTTAAAACTAATTGAACATGTTTCCTTTTGATAACATCCTTTCTCTGTTAATATTCCGTATGCAAAATCACATTGTAGCCGGGCTATTTCTCCATTCGTAGAAAATATATTTGCATGCGGTCATTATGAAATGGGAGTTCATAGTAGGAACGATTGTTAATGACAGTGTCGTCTATCAATCTCTGTCAGGATATGTGACATTGCGGATTTAGTTATCATCACCATTCGTGCCATTATATTATTTTTTATAACATTGTATCTAATCATAAGGATCTTGGGTAAAGCACATTAAGGCTTGAAACTAGAATGTCACTTTCTTCTCGGGTTATCAGTTGATTTCTTCTTCGAAAAGATGTAAGAACTTCGTGGTACATGAGTTGTAACTTTGTTGATTTCTTTTCTTACCTAATTCTCTGTAGGTTATCTTACGAGCTTGCAAAATTTATGCTGAATTACGTGATTGTGCATATCGAAAGTCTTTTTCTATTCATCTTACACGAAGTTTTAATGAACATGTGTTCGTATAATTATGTAATATGTATAATATATAGTGAAATGGTTAACATAATTGTTTAAATCCAGTTGCCTGGTACGCAGATATTCTTGAACTCCAAGCAATGCAGTAATTTAGTGTCTTCGTTGACTTGAGGTCCGCCTCTAACAGTTTTAACTTCTTAAGGCTAGGCCACACAGAACGCGACCTACCGCCGCGGGCAGCGATCGTGCGACCGTCGCAGCGATCAGCGATATGGCACTGTCACATACAGTGCGATATTTTTGTGAGCGATCCAGTATTGTGTTTGCTTTCGGGCGAACGGTTTCACACAGCCTTGTTGCTTTTTCTTCTTAATAGATTTTGGGACAAAATGAGTAGTTCTGACGAGGAGTAACTCCTTCTTCTATTACCATTACTCACTAATAGAAAGAAAAGACAATATTGGGTGCATGATATCAATGCGAGGAGAGAACAATTTGGGGAATACCATCGCTTATGTATTGAACTGAAATCATATGAAGATCGATTTTTTAAATATTTTCGTATGTCGATATAGTTGATCCATACTACAAGCTTTTTTATATAGGGAGTTATGGACGTCATCGCGACAGCGCGATTTTTGAAAATTCTACTTTCTACCGAGAGTACATTGATGAAAAAGTTATTCTACCTTCGAAGCCACTTCTGGGTACAAGCACCCCTCTTCCTCGTGTTCTAGTAAGTGATGAAGGCTTTTCACTTCAACCATTTTTAATGAAACCATACCCCAAAGCAGGAATAATCAATAATGTAAGAAAGAAACAATTAAATGCACAGTTCAGCCGAGCACGTCATGTAGTTGAAAATGCGTTTGGCATATTGGCTATGAAATGGCATGTGTTCTTGAGAGCTATAGAAACTGATGTTGAAAGCGCAAAATATATTGTAAAAGCAGCTTGCTGTTTGCACAATTATATGATATCGAATAAGAATAATAAGGAATATACATCGACTGAAACTGGAGAAGACTCTAGGCCTGTACGTGCATTTATGTCAACTAGGTTAACCAATCGAAGGTCAACTATTGTTGCAATTCAAGTTCGTGAACAGTTTGCCGATTGCTTTGCCAGAAAATGAAGCATGCAACAGGAAATTAAATTTTGTTGCTCCTACTTTTTATAAAAGTCAAGTATTCCAAGTGTGTGTCAAGTGTTATAGTAATTTTAAGGATCCCTGTTATAATAATTATTATGTATCCCTGTTATAATGATAAATATAAGCATCCCTGTTATAATAATTATTATTATAATAATTATTTTTAATTAATTATTTGCAATATAAAAACGCGAGACAAATCTGATTGGAACTGACCGCTCAACTGCGCGATATTTTGTAATTATGTACAACTGTATCGCTGCACGCTACGATCTAGATTGGCCTGCTGCGACAGATCGCATTCTGTGTGACATGGATGATACAATATTGCTTCGTACAACTAGATCGCCTGATTGATGCGGGCAGAGAACACTGCCCGCGACGGTAGACGGGCTCTGTGTGGCCGAAACTTTATTAACATCCTCTATCTTATCAAGGGGTAAGGGAACCCCTAATATGGTGTGCCTTTATTTTCTAATGACGTTACAGCTCAAACACGAAAACTCAAAAAAATTCATTCTCACATTGTCATAAGATCGTATTCGTTGTATTTCACATTGAGTTTTTCAAAAAAAAAAAAAAATAAAATTATTAAAGTTATGAAAAACTTTTTTAGCACTCTGTATAAAACATTCGCTTCAGACATAGGTATCTATTTAGACGCATACAACTATATCTAATATTATCAATGATTATTGTGACTCATGTCATGATTTTCAGCTGCTCAACGCTCGATTAATTATTATTACAAAAAGGTACGTTACTGTTACAATGTGTCTTGTATTGTATCGTATCACGCTTGTTGAACTTGTAAATCGAAATTCTAATGTCAGTAACTGTTTGCAACGTTGGCATCGATTCAGCGGATAAGAACATTGGTTAAACGGAATAATTTGCGTTGTCTACAGCATCGCATTCCTGTTCCATTTCTAGTGATAACTCACAAATCTACAAGGCAAAATAAATAACTTATATGCAAATTACAATTAACTGTTTCTCACGGTCGAACTGTTACAGATAAATACAAACTTTTTTTTTTCAACGATAGTTATTTTATGGCTTTTAAATTAAATTTGAACGAGAGAAAACAATATTCGTTATTTGTGCTACACGATATTTTTGGCAATAGATTTCACAACACATTTACTTTGTGAACAAATATTATGGACGATTAGTTTTTCATATTTCTATGAGTCCAATAAATTTGTCAGATTGTAGTTTTCTCAAGATTTTGATTTGAAATATAATATTTACATCTCAAGAAAGTATATACAAGGTCGTTGAAATGATAGAAACCAAAACGACCAAATAAATCCACAATAACATGAACAGAAAATCAACCTAACCATATGAAGATATTGATTGCCTATAAATGCATGAGACCACAATTTCTGCTATAATTTGTTGTTTCTCGACTTTCACAAATATTTCCAAATTATGAAAATTCAAATAGACTATCAGAACCCACACAGATTAAAAAAGATAGGCATGCCTTCTCATTCTGGACGTCAAATAGATATTTTCTTGGTAAAAGGTATGATACAGTAAATAACAACTGAATATCCGGCTAGATTACTTGATTTGTTCATTTTTGATATTTCCAATGTGATATATCGTAAAAAGATCGAGTTTACATTGATAAATGACGCAACACAATGATTAAGTAGTTTTGAGAACCGTTTTTGGTAATTTAACAGTTTGGATACACTGAAATTGGCTTCTTTCTTCTCGAGCTCTAGACAAGGAAGTTTACATAACGTTCTAAGTGAAGACAAACACATCTCAGGAAAAGGTGCCAAATCCTCCTCATTAGGACTTATAACCTTATAATCTTATAACCTCCTCATAACACCAAAACTAATATCAAGCACAAAAGACTTCAGTACAAAATCCAAAGACCTCCAATACTGGACCCAGTTTAGAGGTGTACGCCCCGCACCACAGTAAATCTGACATTGTAGCAGATATTTCTGTAGAATAATAGGACTATGTTGGTCGCCTATAGAATAATACGCCATGTCACCTATTTTGTTAATGCGGAGCAAATCAGTGCACTTTCATTAACTTTCCATCGCACAACTCACCTGAATGCCCACCGTATTCTTCAAATACCATTCAGATACATATTACAGAAAATTGCGCCCAATATTTTAGTTCTTTCCTTTTTCTATCGAGAATAATATAATTGAAAAGTGTAACACAACCAGCTTCTAGGCTATAATTTCCATGTTATATGATTCAATATATTTTGCAATAGATAGTAATGACAATAGAACATGAAATTAAAAAGGAAAGATATAACATCTGAGAGTGCCTTTCGATAATATTAATTGTGGAAGATTGTCGGTGATGAATATCATTGCCACAGAAGGTCACTAAATAGGTCAAATACGAAAATGTTGGAGACATTCACATTTCTGTAGTTTTGTGTTTCTATGAGTTTAAAATTTTAGAAGGGGCCCAATACTATGAGTTGAAACTCATGGTATTGGGCCCCTTCTAAAATATTAAACTCATAGAGACATAAAACTAGAAAAATGTGGATGTATCCAACATTTTCGTATTTGACATATTTAGTGACCTTCTGACTTCTGGCTGACGCTCTGAATAACCTATACTCAAACCTGTATTCACAGCTGTACTCGAAAAAAATCCATCGTTGTAATATTTTTAAATAGTTATTCTTACATCATTTAGAGTAATACTATACTATATTTATAGCGTTTTATAGTTTTAGTTTTGTAGCTACTTACTTCTAAACAAGTAACACCAACATATCTTTCTTTCATCCACTATGCGAATGCAGAGGATAGCCGACAGGAGTTTTCAAACACAAGATACATATGTACTACTTTCTTCTTTCGTATATTACTAATTATAATCTCTCTGAATGGACTTTTGTGATACTGTTTAAATCTAAGAGATATCATCTGCCTTGAAGCTAGGTGTATTGATAATTTACTTAATATTACTAGTAAACTTAATGAAGAAATGTTCTACTACCAAACGCAAATAACTCGTATGGTACTCATGAGAATACATCTCTCTCATGGATATTAAAAAAAACATGGAACAAATCAACAAAACAAAGAGAATATACACTAAAGACCTATATATATACCAAAGATCTCTAAGCCATATCTAAGTCATATATAATAACAGAACTAATTAAATAATGTACTTAACTTATAGTTAATTATAATTAGCTCAAAATATTTGATTAATATTAATTAATGTTGATTGTGAAAATTTTAAAAAAATAACGTGACGAATGCATATTAGTATGTGATATTCTATTAAGGACGCTAAAGATATAATATCTAGAATACCAGAAATATGTTCGAGTGCCTACCAGTGCCCTAGTCATTTTACTATGAAGAATAAAAATAAAATGTAACGATATCATCTATGCATTATCATTCCAAGGTATGTTTAAAAACCTTATTATACTTATAACATATTTCTTTGGTATGAATTGCGTCAACTTCTCTATCGCACTAGTGATTTGTCATTTTTCATGCTCAATTGGCTGGAGTACTCTACAACTTATAATCTTTATTGCGTTTTGATGGTTTGTTACAATATTTCTAATAGTTTCTATTTCTCTTTGGGTTAACGTACTAACCACTGCTGTCGTAACCATTTTACTTTATTTTATGCATGATTTAAACACGCAGGTGCAAAATTACATACGTATCAAATTGTAAAATATAACTATACTCGTATTTTAATAATATAAAAACGTTATAGTTCATTATTCTTCAAAAATTAAAGACTATTAAAACTATATTGTTAATCCCTCCGAATGCTGCCTCACTCTTTTTTCTACGCATATACAGAGAATACGTCTTCCTATTCTTGACTAACTATACATATTTGCTTCATAGATGTTTAGAAATATTTAGAAAGATTAAATAAAAATTATGTATAGAAAGGATAGGAGTAGAAAAAGCAATCACAGAGATACTGAAGGCCCTATATAGTAATAACAAAAACAAAGTAAAGACACATAACGACGAGTCCCTAGAATTCAGTACAAAAATAGACTTAAAGCAAGGGTCGTGCTACTATTTTCAACGTTGCTGGATGATACCATTTATGTCTATAGATACAAGTGTGATACAACACAAGTAGAAAACTGGAAAATGAAGATAATAATAGTACAAAAGCTAATGCTTGTAGATAACATGAAAAGATATATTACACAATAACATAAAAATCTATCAAACAAACTTAGTAAAATAAATATAGAAACCACCAGCAAAACAACCAAAATCACAATCATATTGATGAACAGAAGATAGTGCAAAATAGAGCTATATAGAAAATTATTGGAATAAGTTAGCAGCTATAACTATTTAGGAACAATAATAAAAGGTAACGGAAACAACGATACAGAAATAATGGAACTAACAAACAGCGTAGGAATAATACATAGTGTATTTAAATACACATTTCTGGGACATAAATAAATACCAAAAAAAAAAAAAAAGTGAAAATACACGTAAAATATATCCAAAGGTAATAAAACCCAAATTATTATATGACAAAGTTTAGTTTTTAACAAGAATATTTAATATTTTTATATTAAATATTCAACGTCAAATTAACTATATGTATGTTATTTAATCAATAATTTTTTATAAATTCATCCACCCATCCGGTTATTATTTGACCAAATATTGTCGTCTAGAGAGTACAATACAAAAATTATAATTTTTTGGTGAAAAACTTCAATTTATTCTTTTTAATTTAATATACCAATTTTATCGCCCGATTTTTGTGAAATAAATTACAACTACTCTTAATATTAACTATTACTATATGGTACCCAACTAAATTGACTGCAAACCTAATTTTAATGTCGCCAGGCTGCATTTTGATAGAGATAAAAGCGACTGTTTCATAGAATTAATGATAACTGGAACTTTTCATATCAAATCGGTATAAAAATTATATTTCGGATATAACAAATATTTATCTTTATACAATGTGAGTAATAAAACCAAGAACCTGTAGGATTACTGGTGTAGGACCAATAGACACAATATACAAAATAAAATAAAACGTACCTAACGTATAACTATATAATAAATAAACCAAGGCAAAAATTCATGTGATTAAATCATTGGGTTTATTTATTAATTTGATTTTCTTAATTAATTCATTCTTAATAGTTCAATTAAAAAGTAAACATAGCCTTGAGATAATTTAGGAAAGTCTATTAAATAATAAATTATTAGTAAGTTGGCATCGTTCTTTATACAACCAGTGGCGTGCAATGTTCGTACTCGATCACGCTAAGTGTATGAAGTTATATAACATCCATGAAATTGCTTCTCTTATCAAATTCTCTATAGACAGTTTTGTCAACTGCACTGTAATTATTGTTATTGTTAATATGTCGGAATAGCTTCTCCAACCACAGAAAACTTTATGCAATTATCTACTATATCTGTTTCAATCTGAACATCAGAAAATAGATTCTGCCTTATTCAAATTGCTTCATATTTCTTCAAAAATTTACGAAGTCATTTCGCCTTCACGAAGAAGACGAGGAAACCTCGATTCATCTTCTTTTCGCCTGCCCCGCACTGGAGGAGGAGAGGCACCTTATATTAGGGACCCCTGTTATCTTAGAGGAGGCGAGGCTTAAAGTGAGGGACGTGCCTAAATTGCTCCTTTTATGGGATAGCATTTTTGGATAATGACCCGAATAAGAGGGGATCGCCAAGGAACTACCCATGCGATCAGTGGCTGATGAGGCCCAAACCCATATACCATAATGTAATGTACGAAGTCATTTAGAACATCACAAAATTTTATAAGATATTTTGCATAAGAAAATTTTACTTTAATTTGTTAATTATATTTTTCCAAATATCTACTAAATCATTAAAGAGTACCTACTAAATTATTGAAATATGTTATGACGGGTGGCATTTTATATTGCACTGTCATGAAACAGCCGACATAGATATTCTACCACCACAGTGGAAGCTATGTAATTCAATCATATTAAGCATATGAAAGTACGAGTATATATCATATAGGTTATATATCACTTGACGTGAATGTTACTTTTGTTCATTCGGGTCCATATTGGGATAATGTGTAATTATTTGCTTTTGTTATGGTTAAACATTACCGATTAGCGATATGTTTATGTATTTTAATACTAAACTAATTTGAAATACAATATTATGTGACGTTAGTACAATATAATTTGGAAAAAATATCTATAATAACATTACATTCCATTAAACGTTTTATCGTTCCATTTTTGTTTTTGAACTAGAAGAGGTAGGGTACCAGCATATGACATTAATCTGATACATGGTTCTTTTTGAGTTATTTAATATTAACCTAAATATTTTCACATAAATAAATTAATTTATTTAGGCGTCACTACTTGATATGTTAAATATCAAGTAACATTTTTATTTAAAAAGTAATATTTATTTAATGTAACGAATATCTAGTTACTTAATAAATCATATAGATCAGGGTCTGTTGAAACTGATTTGCTAAAATATTGAAATCATTATTGGTTCAGCATAAACTTATATTTGTTTAATTTCATCTTATGCGTCATAATAATCCATTAATAATAAATAAATTGTTCTCTCAGTGTAGAATGTATTCCTTTCACAAACTGAAATTGAAATATGTCAAGTTTACACAAATCTACAAAATATGAAACATGTTATATTCCAACATATTTGTTCCACCCGGTATATGTAAATAAAACAATAATATATCGTTTTAAAGGTAATTTGCCATTCACGCAGTTGCACTATTTACAAATGATAGGCTCTTATCTCAGACTAACGACTTAGAATTTCTTGTTTTAACTATTTTTAGACAGTGGCTTTATGAATAGAAGTGGCTGAACGAGAATTTTAGTGTGCTGTAAAGGTGTTTCGAAATGGATATTTAAAAATCGTTGGTATGGGATATATTATATTTGAAAATGTGTTTTTTAACGAAGTTTATATTTAAAAATATGTGTTGTGACGCTTGTGACGTATGTACACACCTTACCCTCTAAGAAATAGGGATGTTCATTACATTTTACCACTTCTGAACAATGGATACGAGAATATAAATGTATACATATTTATACAGGTTGACATAATATTAAACGATTATGAATTCATTTCAGGTCCTAGCATTTAAAAGTATAATGAACATATTGAATCATTTCTCTATTGAAATATTGCGTATAAATATTACATATTAATGCCCTTATAAAATGTTTATAAACGTCTTACGATTAACTGATATTTAACAGTCAATGTCCATATATGGATAAATTGAGACTTATCCAAGGTACTGAATATTAATTACTCAAGAACTGAAATTTATCCAGATTTGGACTATAAATAAGTATATATTCTTAGTAATAAATCACTAGAATAAATTTATATAAATATATAAATTAAATTAAATGGGTGAGATTGATAAATAATACATAAATATAAGACAATATGGGAAACCACTCCAAATTATGAACGACAGATTCTGAGAGACCTACAGATTTAATTTTCGTACGACCACCCTTAAACATTTTCTTAAAACACAATTCATTTTTATAAACACAATTTTTTTACATTGAACAAAATATATGTAGATTTAATACAAACTAAAGTAAGTGAAAAACAAATGGTTGACTAATGCCATAGCAATTAAAATTTAACATATGCCTAGATACAGACACTTTTAATGCAAATAACTTGCGGTGTCATAGACGTCGACAGTAATTGTTTATAAATACCTTGCCCTTAAAAGGCATATTATTCAAATTTCCTCAAACTGATTCTTTTGTGAATGCGATGGAGGTATTTGAAAGTATAGTCAATGCTAATTATAAAGTATCATACTGAACTACAATATACTACAATATACTACACAATATATAAAACTATATAGATTTATTATAACAATTAAAGAAGGGAATAAATATCAGAACACAAAAGTAGGTAACCCATTTATTTTTGAAAGATTGTATTTAATAAGTTCAATGTAATATTTTTTCATACGATAACAAAAATTATATTCCTTGAAGAGTTATATGTGAAAGCTAACGCCTCGTAGGTCACCGTCTTCTTCTTCTTCATACAACCTTACTCTAATCACTCCATTGTCCATCACTAACGTCAAAATTTCTATTACCATTTCCTGAAATTCATTTCTAATATTATCTTTCGATTCCATGAAAATCCGTGGTTTATTTTTGTATACACTTTCTTTTAGATAGTCCCAGAAAAATAAATCGGGCGCCATTAAGTTGAGTAATCTTGAATACTAACATTCAAGATTCAATTTCGAGAAATTATTCTGTTAAGAAAAGTAGTTCTTAAAAGGGCAATACTCTGCTTAGCAGTGTGACATGTGGCATCGTCCCGTCCTACTGGAACCACATATTTAAGTAAAAATAATTTTTAGGCCACTATTTGAACTCGATGTATTTTAATCTTCTACCTTACCTCGTATATTTGTAATGATTAATCTGAGAGAATAGTAGCACCGACAAATTAACAATCGACTAATTTGTTTAATTAAAAAAGAGTTAGGAACCATCCGGTACGTAATAAATGCCGAATTCTTAAAGTAGACTGTACAGTGTTCTTTAAATACCAGCATAATCATGTTTATTAACACTTTACTACAAATAGCTAAGATGCTTTTTACTTAGATGTTCATTACCTTATTGTTTTCGCTCATCAATGTTGCAATATCCTTGTTATTTCTACCTAAATTTAACTTTACTTTCTACTATCCTTTCTATGCATTCCAAATCTATTTAGATAATTTTTCAAGAACTTTTACGTTTAATGCTTTGATTTCTATCGATCGTATAATTATTTAACCAACCTTGATTTAAACAATACATACAGGATAAAACCTAAAGTTATACATGTAGGTACAAACTGCGATCTAATTTATTTATTACTAGGAAGGATCATTCTTGTATTTATTATTTATGCCATATAAAAAATTGTAATTAAAACCATGTTTTCGTGCAAGTGAGATTTATTGACAGCTGTAACATTAGACACGCGTATATCCTTATTGTTGGAAATTGTAGGTTTCATTGAAATCGATACCGCCCTTACAATATTAGACTGTTTTCTCTTCGAAAGTTTTATCGACACGATGTTCCAAAAATAATTAAAAAAAAAAAAATGTTCGGGTAGGTAAATTTCTAAATAGAATTTAATATTTGTAAAAATATTTAATTAACTGGTACAATCACATATTGGTAATATAGAATATTATTTTTCTTTAAATGTCTTTTATTAATGCATTAATTAATCTTGGGCGTAATTTATTATTATAGTTTTTTTAAATAAATATAAAAGTACCTATTATAAATTATAATTTCTGTTATAGAGAATAAAATTTATGTGACTGAACTTCATTTTCGAATAATTTGTTAATAGAATTTGGAAATACAATCAGCGTTTATGTTTATTTATTTGTATATGTGACAATTTTCAATAGCACTTCTCAGACTTCGCAGTAATATCAAAATATTTTTAGGAATGCCGTTTATAAATAGGCTTAGAAATGTCTATTGATTTGTTGAGCTCTGTTTCAACTAGTTCTGTGACTCAAAAAAAAGGTGGTGTTAACCAACTGATTGTACCGAAGAAGTTGTTAATGACATTCGTCAACGTATGCAACATGAGCTTACAAGACATTTGAAATGTCTGTTCAAGATTTTGGACCTCAGATTTTGTGATGCAACATGTCGAATAATTGCAAATAACAATCTGGGCATTCATCCACATATTTAATCGTACCAAACTCTTATACTGACAGACCATCGCCACATCAATTTTCCAAATGTGTGAATGTGGACAACACTAATAATCTGCATATTTTTATTGAATATCTGCTACATCCTCGCAAAATTGGTCTTTGGATATCAGTTGTTCCTAAAAAAACAACTAGATAGTTTTTTAATATACCTTCAATGCAGAGCAATATAGAAACAAAATGTTGACTATATTTGATCAACAATTATGCGATCATGGACTTCAGTATGGATATTTTCAGCAAGAAGATGCAACTTCTATGTAGTTATATACAACATGAGACATTACAGTTTTTCTTTGCTAGTTTCCTGTGACCCACTGATGAAGTTTGCATACACAAGTTGAGATTCCTCCAGGGTCTCTTTGTTTGTTCATTATAGACTATTTGAAGCAGCTTCCAAATGAGATGTTCGCATACTGTTGTCATTTAAAATTGGTTTAATGCACCGAAATGCCATATTTAATGATTATGTCACTATTTATTAACTGAAACATTCCGTTTATACTTTAATGTCTGTGTGTATGGCAATTCTTGGGTCTCTCAGTTCCAAAATTAAAAGGAGTTGAGGATTTTAGTGGCAAACTGTATGATGTTTTTAGAGTTTCAGAATAATACTCTTGTAATACTTCCTCGCAACCTCATTCCCTTGAAAAATTATGATTGGGTATATTCTGGAAACGATTAATTCATTCATTTACTTCAGTGCCTAATGAGGTAGTTCATTTACTTCAGTCTTCCAGGTTATTTGAAGAATGTACTTTAGATTGAATATCCAACAGGTAGGAGCATTCAGTGCAGAATTATGGAATATGAAAGACACAGGAGGTTAGGATACACAAATAAGTCAGCAGTAGCAAAGCATGTACATACAACCACAGGATACACTATGATAATGACAAAATAGAGTGGATACTACTTCTGGTTATTGTCCACGCATTATTAGAGGGTTACTAAACATAACCACAACATGGAAGTGGAACACAGTTGCAACATATAACGAAGAGCAGAGGAACATTGGTCTGTCAAATTCTTCTGAAGAAGCCAATGGAATTACAAAAAAAAACACACCAAAGTGAGTTTCACAATAATGACGGCATATCTCGGTAGAATTTATTTCATCGCATAGCATAGATTCCGATTCAGATGCAATACTCTCATTGATTATGAAGTCATAATTTTTTAAAAGGATTCGTCTTTCTTCAAGGCACACAAACTCTCTTGGAGGAATCTCACATCTGTATAATTTTGTTTGTTGTGATATTAATGAGCTCCAGCTGGTGGTCAACTCTTCATCGTGCAAAATTTTCGGAAAGAGATCTCAAATATTTTTAGATTTACTAGTTGTGTTGGTGTGATTCACACGCTTTGGCACAGTCTCCCAACTGTATTATTTGATACATAATTAGTTCCTTGATTCCTTTCAGTAATATTTTATGGAAACAACAATTTCCAAAACAAGCAACACTTTTAGTGAAACAATAGGATTCTTGGGAATACCTTCAATCATATGATTTTTAAAATGTTATAGAGTTCTTGTTTCTGTTGAACAAATCGCTTCCGCATATAATTATTGATTAATTTCCATATTTTTCAATCCAACAATGATGGATGGAATTAGTAAAGATTTTTATAACTTAACGTACGTCACTCATGATCCCCAGCGTAGGTTTGAAGCGAAACGATACGATTATATCTTGACTAGGGTGTGAGTTTAAAAAAAATATTACGCGAAATCGTAATTAGATGTTATCGTTATTGGTGCTTTCGCATCCGCTTGTACTAAATTCTAGCTGTGCCCGACAAGCTCTTCGGGCATTGCAACAGTCGTTTGCATATTTAGCAGCTTGTAGATAGAGCACGTGATGGGTGATGGAAGATTGGAGATTTGCATTTCATTCAACGTGTTATATCAAGTGCAAAATTCAATATGTGTCATCGTAAGTATATGTAAAATCATAACATTGACATTGGTATAATTTGATAGTCTATTAAATCTCCTATGGATAATATTCGTTTGTAAATATTTCACTGGAATAACTGTAAAATGCATAGCTTAGTACACATCGTAACCGAAACCATTCCATGACCATTGAAAGCGTTTTTATTCAGTTCAGAGGAACATCTGCTTATACATCCCGCAATAAGGTGCATTACCTTCGTTGCACGTGAAATTAATATCTAAAAGTAAGGTGTGTAAATTGTGACTGCAACAAGTTACTTAATATTTTGTTTTGAAATGCAACGGGGAATTCATAATGTTAAACTTCTTGTCTTATAAATTTTAATGCGGTGGCTGTACAACATACACGTAGCTTCATGAATTAATAGATTTTGAGAAAACCATGTAGGCATACAACATATGTATCTAATTATTGCATTTATTTGTTACGCTATTCTATAAGTTCCAAGAGACTCAATTATAGAATAGGAAGCAAAACACATAAACATGTCAAAATTACATATACATTAATATGTTCTTCAATAAAGAGGAGATAGAGAAAGAACTAAAGGGTGTCTCATTTTGAAACTATAGAATGTGATTTGTGACTAAAACTAATATTTGACAAACCGAGGTATTTTATTCTTCAACATAAACTGGAGACGATACGACTACAAATGGAAAATAATACCCTCACATGACTGTCTCGACTCATCTGGCATGATGTTATTGGTCTTTCTGTAAATATTTCTTTAAAATTCGATGCGTGATCGCTCTTGATAGATTCAATTATTGTGCACGACGTCGAATTGATGTGTTTGAATACTCCCATACACTTTTTCTTACTGCAGCAATATTTTCATTTGACCGCTCACGACGAGGACGTATTGGTGTTGCCTTATCAATAACAGAACTTGTGTCTTCAAATTTCTTGTTTAAATTACGAAACAGTTATACAAAAACTATTCGTTGATAAACTGTTAATAGCGGCACGTTGGCGTCGTATAGTATGTAGGTGACAGCCGTTAAATATTCACGCCCTCTCTTTGACAGAACATAAATGACGCGCAATTTAAATCTTATAGTTTCAACTGAGACGCCCTATATATACATACATATTATAAAAAAAAATACACGTAATATAAGAGCGTAGGATATTATAAACTATTACAGAATATACAATTTTATAAAAGCAAGGCTGCAGTTGAAAATATCGATGCAATCATGAAAATTCGCGATGGTATTCAACGGATATAAAATTGTAGCGTACCGAGTACATTATTTATAATGTAATTTGCAATATTATAATGTAATAAGTACAATATTGTAATATAATTAATTAAGAAATATTAAATAGAGTGTTTTACGGTGATACAAATCAGAATCTTGATAAGAGATCAGACTTGAGAAGACCAATAGGAGAATATAGCCCATTTAATTTAAATGTGAAATATTTAAAAAATCCTCGCCTCTCCGCTGAATTTATTCTAAGTTGTTTACATACACCTGATATTGAGGAGACCGTTTTATAGAAGCATTATTATTATAGAAGTTCTAAATTTGAACAAACTACCATATTGCGTATCTTAATACTAAGAACATTTGAAAAATATAGGGTGTTTCTAAGAATATTTCCATGAGACTGATACAGTTTTTTATTATATAATTAATGTGCGATATGGAGGTTATTTTTTGTCGAATATCACACCTAAATCAGTGAATTTAAAATTTTACTAATTTAGGTGTGATATTTAGGTCTAGACTATATATACGAGAGTGTAGGTCTCTTGTCACAGTAGGAACATGTTTGAATACATCTTATTTTTCTACATAGTTTCCTCTTTTATCAATACATTTTTCCCAACGATTGTAAGTTTTTTAATGCCGTTATCGAAAAATGAAGTTGGTCGTACCTCTAATTAATTGCGCACAAACGCTTTCACGCCTTGGTCATCAAAGCGGCGTCCTCCGGGTTCTTGCTTGAGTGGCTCAAACATATGATTGTCATATGCTGACATATCTGGACTATATGGCAATGTTTAAGTGTTTTCCAATGGATTCGTTCCAGTTTTTCTCGGATCAAAGCAGCTGTATGTGGCCGAGCGTTGTCGTGATGAAGAATCACACTTCGGATAGGCATATCTCGTCTATCTCGCCGAAAACCCAGTTTTGCTTCATCAATGAGCTGACAGTAGTAGGCGGCGTTAATTGTACACTGCTCACAAAGGAAGTTAATGAGCAGTGCCCCTCAGCAATCCCAAAAAAACAGTGACAAGAACTTTGCCTGCCTAAAGACGAGTTTTGGCTTTTTGAGGTGAGTTTTTTTTAGGGTATGCCAAATGTGTTATGCCAGTCATAGACTTGGGTCTTTGAAGGGATTTTCTCGGTAATCTGTGCAGTCAAAAATTTGATAATAATGCGTTGCTCAACGGACGTATGTACCTCTTGCTCAGACATGATGCTACTGACAGTTAATCGGCTTTGACGAGCCGCGCCGATGGATGGACCTCGTCACATCTTCACCTAATATATATCAAGACAGCGTGCCAATCGCTTTACGCAACGAGCGTTAAAATAAATATTCCGGTTTACATTTGACTCACCCTCGTAAGTATATAGTCATAATAAACTATCATGTTCTGTTTGGTTTCTATAGACAAAACATTATATTTAGTAATATTATTAATTCCTATTATCGGAATTATGCACCAAAAGTAAACTTTACCCAGATTTTGTTGTAATACTATACAGCCTCAAAATATGACATATTGCAAAACCCTTTAAAACATCTGTATATAAAAGATCAATAATATAATACAATACAATACAATAATGTCAGCTATGATATTATTAATAAAGATAATCAATAAGAGCGATCCTAAATTAAACCCTTGTGAATAAATTAATAGCCATGGTATAACACATATTGTCTTCTATCTTCAAGAGAAGAGGAGAAATTATTTCCATGAAACTTATGGATGTAATAGTTATTATTTACATCTCTTACTGTAGTCAGTGGACAATCACTTGTATGTATCATTCTGTTCTCAGTGGTAGATCAAATTCCTAGTCAAAATATTGTATTAAAGATACTACTATTTCTTGCAATCGCCTAGATAATAGACGTAATAAATTAATTCTGGAAACAACGTTTTGTTTAAGACTAGGTTATACAAATCCGAACAAAATTGAAATAACGTCACTGGATTGAGTCAATATCGACGACATGAACAATACGGTGTCGATATGAATAATAATCGATAACCTTGGAAAGGGTAGGCAACATTTGCGTTTTAATAGTCAATTTAATAATGAGCACTATTCTGAGGATTTAGTATGGGGGATGACATTAATTGCACTTATTTAATAAATGTGACGTCATTGTTAACTTAAAATACATACCGCAAATATACTATGGCTTTTTTTATCGGTACTTATCACAATCAATTTTCAGTGCCGATAGCGGCCTCTGAATAAAACTCATTTTGCTGTAAATTAAAAGAGTAATATACAGGATATTTACGAACTTGTGCTTAGTCTTAATCTACTTATCAAATGTATGTCTAATGATAGATCAAATAATGAATTTTGAGGATTTATGGCCTTTCTTATATAAATTTCTTAAATGTAGCTACTATAATGTAAGAATGTGATATACAATAATGCCTTACATTTTAATTTTCCATATCATAGGTGGAAATAACTGAAAAAAAATAAAGCTGATATATCCTCGAACAATTTTCAAGTATTTTTTCATGCAATCAATGATACGTTCAGGAAAATACTGAAACGATAAACAAAGAGATGGAAAGTATCCAGAAAAGGTCGAATTTTGTCATCAAAGTAATACGATAATCCGATGAGGAGTACATAGAGAGCTATCAGATTCATTCATACGGATAATTCTTTATCCATTTTATGAAACGTTCTTTTGTCACAATTACTTGTCCCCCAATCACATCCAATAACATCCCCATATATCGAGATATTACACAGAATCTTAATAAAGGTCACAGATGATCACCAATAACGTAAAAAATTCTGGCACGTTATGTGACATACTGACATCAATATTTTGAAAATTAACGTACTCCAAAATAAAACTATGCTTCATCAGAGAAAAATTTTTAGTTTAGCATATCGCCATTTATTAATTTATTAATAATAAACTACTAGCAAGATGCAATTATCTAAACTGTTTTGCTGGCAAACGAGCTTGATATAATTGCACCTTGTATGGAGACATGTCCAATGTTTTATTTGGAATAATTCATCACGTTTCATAAAAAAAATTCAGTTTCTTGAAGCAGACTTATCAAAAGTTTTGTAGATTCTTTACGTTGACGAACGTTATTAAGAACTTCTTCCATACCAACGATTGATCTACCAATATAATTTTTGTTAAAAACAAACCAACACAACAATTTCTGAAGATTCTGAATATTATTTCAAGATTCTACAGTAACGCACAATGTCGTGTTCTACATCGAGGAAAACTAAGACGCGCTTTCAACATAGGATCTGGTGTTAAACAATCTGGTGATCTGGTGTTATTTTGTTTCCACTTCTATTCCTTCTAGTCGTAGACTGGGTAATGCGGAAGGTGAATGCTGGAAATGAAGGTATTTAATGGACGCTTACCGAACGTCTAGAAGATGTTGACTTTGCTGATAATCGTGCACTCATGGCTCAAAAAACTAGTGATATGGTTGAATTGTTACGATGACTTGTTATTCCGCCCAAGTTGGATTGAAAATAAATGTCGTCAAGACAAAACTTCTTTGAGTTAACACAACAATCCCATGTATACTGATCCCACTGACACACATTCACTGTGATCGAAGGCAAAACCATTGAAGAGGTGGACAGTTTCTATTATCTAGGAAGCTATATCACAAATGATGGAGGTGCTGATATAGATGAAAATAACAGAGTTCAAAAGACACGATAAATATTTATATCACTCAACAACGTATGGACCTCAACACAGTTATGAGGAAATCTGAAACCAAATGGAGACATAGCCCGCACGGCATTGGACTGTAATCCACAAGAGAATAGAAAGAGGGGTCGGTCAAAAAATACGTAGTGCAGTACGGTTATCGATGAAGCTCGAGTAACTGGTAAAGAATATAACGAAACGAGAGCTGTTGCCCAATATAGAATCCGATGGAGGCATTTCTTGGATACACTACGTTCCCCCGCGAAATAAAGTTTAAGATAATGAACGCAACAACTTTCCAACACGAGTTTTAAGCCACGCCTAAAATTCCTTGGTATTACTACTGACTATTGAAAGTACTTTTAATAATTATGCAAACATAGACATCTACATTTCCAAATTCTATTAGCTATCAGGCCGACACAAAAATAGCCTTAATCATGTAAATTTTATGCTTTGTGATGAAAACTCAAATCCAAAATGTGCTTAAGATTTCACCAGAAAACTTCACCACAACTGCTTGACAATTGTTGCTTCGAGTTATTTTAAAATCCATGACCACCTTATACCAAGATAATTTTCCCAAAATTTTTATAAAATTCTGATCTATATTTATGTGAAGTATAGCATACATCCTTTACAATATTACTTGCATCCAAATTTTCAATAAACACATTAATGTATGATAGAAATCTCAAAGTCAAATTAAGAACACTTTTTTGCAATAATAGTTTTTATAGACCAAATGTGAAAAGGCTAGAAAGCCTTTTCACATTTGGTCCAATTATGTCATTATTTTTTTTTTATTTGAGTGTGATCTGATTGTGAGTTTCTTCCTATTACGATTATATACCGCAGAAACAATAAGTATATTTTTGACATTAAATATTTTGTATTTGACTATCTTGAAATGAATCGATATAAGTACTAACTTGGTTTTATTGTTCAATATTGTCGCTCGATCGTATCAATTGTTAAAAGTTAGGGATTATAACATGACTGAACACGCTCAAACTCACATTTACAAATTGAATGTGATATTTCCCTAAACATAAATCAATTATCCCTACTGCGAAAGAAAGTGATTAACAGGAATGAAGTATGCAAGTGTAAAAATGATAAATAACTAATTATGCATCAATATTATCAAATTATAATAGATATAATTATGATATTAAAATAATTTATAGTAACTAACGAATGACTCAACACTAGAATAAATAAATATCTAGGCATAAATACCTCTTATGTATTTGTTTCTGTGGTAACATCTGCTTCATTCTATAGTTGTCGTTTATTATAAAAAAAAACACTGCAATAATCATAGGTCTAATACCAAAAAATAAGAATAATAGCAATATTGAACGTACGCCGAATATTCCTATAATTAACAATATTAAATTGCATAATGTGTATAGACATGAAGACAATTATGACTATGTTTAAAATTCATACTTTGTCACTAATTAGATAAAGGTTAATCTAATTGTACAGAATATATATTACTCTTGTAGAAATGTTAGTGGTAAACTACACAAAACAATAGTTTTTTTTTGGAACTGTAAAAAACTACTACCTGAGCAATGTATTTTCTTCCGAAAACAGTAATCACTAGTAACTAAGCAACTTACACCTAGAATTGAGCGTGAAATCTAAAGTGAATGATGTATTTTTTAAATTTTTGTATAACCAAGAACGTACGATGAAAGTTGTGCACGACAGAACTGATTCCTTTTAATATTTCTATTACTATGTATGTAAAACTGATATAATGTGCAATGTCTTTCTTTAGTATTAATTCTCGGACACTTTGTATGGTAAAAATGAGGGTCCCATTTGTGGGATACTAATTTAACCAGTTTATTTTGGTAATGAATTAAGTAAACAACCCATAATTTGCAACCATTAATGTTGTACCGAACATGTGCCGAACAGCAATAATTAGAAAACCCAAACACGTAAACGAATGCTAACTAGAAAGTGTTGAAACGGTACCCTGTTTACTGTAGAGGATCCGGTCTAAAATCGAAATAAATCGAGGTGAATTGAAAATAATTACAAAATATTTCATGTGTACATGTACTTGTGTTATATTATGTCACTTTAAGGATATACATTCTTAAGAACGATTTAAGGTGTAAACTGCCATATTTGAGATTTGGAAATATTTCTAAAAATATAAAAATTATATAGCCACTTTCTCATACTTTACTTCGACAAAATATATAAGAAACATAAAAATATGAGACGATAAGTGGGTGGTAAATCGTCAGCTTTTTAGCAAAATAATTTTTGGAGTACCTGAATTTCTTTAGGAGTTGTGGCATTTAAATTAGACACAAATAGAGCAACTTCAAATGTGAAGCTGTTTATTTTAGTTTTATCCTCAGTTTTTGTCTTTATTTCTGAATAAATTTTGTCAAACTAGGACTTCGTGCCAACATTAATTATCGATTAATTGGGACTTCCTCAAGAATATTTAACTATTAATAGTCATATATTGGAAACTCCCAATAGAACAAACTTATCGACTCTTGTATTGGTACCTACAATTTACAACTTAAACCATCTGTCTCATAGTCATAATTCTAATAATAGTTATTTGTCTTTCAGACTATCCCCCCAAACTGCTTTTTTGCAATACTGGTATTGTGAAACTTGCATTAAAAATATTGTTTTCTTAGTGTGGGTAAGACATCCAATTTATTTTAAGTTCCATTGGCTATAGAATTTACTTACAGTGCTTGGTGTACTGTAATATACTAACAAGAAGTAATCATCATCATCGTGAGGTCATCAGTCCTAAGACTGGCTGGACGCTAGCCTCCAGCTTCTCCTATCTTGTGTTAACCCACGCACTTCGCAAATTGTGCTACAACCCACATCCCTTACTATTTGCGAGCAGTAGTCTAATCTAGGCCTACCTCTGCCTTTCTTCACTCCTATTTCTGCCTCCAAAATATCGCGGACTATTCCCCCATGTCTCAGCAAGTGGCCTACCATTCTATCTCTTCTCTTCTTTATGTTTTTCCACATACTTCTTTTCTTGCCGACTTTCTCTAATACTTCTTCATTTCTAACCCTATCAGTCTACGGTATTTTCATCATTCTTCGGTAACACCACATCTCAAAAGCTTCTAATTTCTTCCAACTTGCTTCCCCTACCGTCCAGGTTTCGCAACCGTATAATGCCGTGCTCCATACATATGTTTTCAAAAATCTCTTCCTTGTTTCTAAGTTTATTACCCCCGAGCATAAAAGTGAAGTCTTTAACTTCCTCCAATCTTTCATTATTAATTTGTACTTTCGTTTTTGCTCTGCTATCGCGCCCTCTGCACACTAACACTTTAGTTTTGTTTGTATTCACCCTCATTCCGTATCCCTCTGTTAATACTGACTCCATTTCGTTCATCGCTGATTCTAATTCCTCTTTACTAGATGCTAGTACTGCTATATCATCCGCGAATCTCAGCATTTTTAGTTTCTGTCCCTGTACTTTAATCCCGAAATCCACTCTACCTTTTACCACATTAATCGCCTCTTTGATGTACAGATTAAAAATTAGTGGTGATAGCGTACATTCTTGTCTTACTTCTTTCCTAATACCTACTTCCCTTCTTTCGCCTCCTATTTCTATAACAGCAGTTTGCTCTTTGTATAGATTGTGTACTACTCTCCTATCTCTATACTTCATTCCCGCGCTCTTTAGTATCTCGAACATTTTTTTCCATCTTACATTATCAAGAAGTAATCATTTATATAAAAATATACAAATAAATAAGATAACAGTTTAAACATTTGTATTTTCTTTTTTAATATGAAAATAACAGTTACTCGTATATTATTCATAATACATAAGTGACATTATATTTTTATTTTTTCATTTAATTTAATGTCAAAGTGGAACCTTCACTACATTATTTTGAATATTATTAGTAAATGTTTGATGTGATGGGACAGCTTCGTGACTGGTGATGTGGAATATCTTAATAGGCTTTCCTGTTAACCAATGATTTTGCCACATCTTTCAGTGACTTCCACCAATAGTGTCTAATTAAATAACATCAACGCCCTTTTTGGCTACGAGACTGACTGAGGCCCTAAGGAATGATTTTCAAAATTTAAAATATTTCCAAAATTGTAGGGGATTTTTAAAAAAATTCTCCCTCTGGTACGTCAAATACATTTGCCATTTTTATTTTTGATGAATAATTTTGTATTTTCTGATTCTTTTGGTTCAAAACTCATATATTTTCTGAATAATGCTAGGTATGTTCATGTTCATTATAAACAATGATGAAACTTTCTGATTGATGATTTTGTTAATCGAGTATTATGCTTCTTTCATTTAAAATACCATATATTTTGAATAGCTGTAGAATTGCTGCAATCATTACATCTTACTCTTCTGTAAAATAGTTCTATTTTCGTATTTAAGGTAAGCTTCAGCAATTCCCATTACAGCAACCTCTGCTTTCATTAAATATGATTTCATTATATTGTCGAATGTTTCATTCCAAAAACTCAATAATGCCTTCCACTGCAAGTATTTCACTCTCTTAGGGTAATATTCAATATTTTTGTTTTTCAAAAACACTTTTAACTTAACGTATTTTGAAATGTCAACTATCATTTAAAGAAATATTTGATAGCAGCAGTACAACTGACAACATAGACTCACAGAGGAGCTGTATATTTATATTTTTTCTATAAAATATACAAGCAAGACCGCCTCACTTTAGTATCAGACAATATTAGCGTGATTGGAAGATATTTTAAGTTTTAAATCTAATACTGCAATGTTGATTTAGATATAAAACTAAAACCATTTGTTTTAGTATTATAATACTTTTTATTACTTTAAAAATTTTAAATCTACTATTATACCATTAAATAAGATTAATAAAACCAAGGAATAAATTTACGCCACAAAATTAAAGTAACTTTAATAAAAACTTAGTTAACTTATGTAAAGTTTTATTTATTGTTTTTTTCTCTCCAATATTTATAGTCCTTATTGTCAATCACTTTTTGTTGTCTATTAGGTATTACTCTAATCATATTGACGATCACGTTATCAAGAACCGAACTTCAAACACTTTGGATTTCGACCCAGAATTACTCTGTTAGTAAAGTATTTTACTTTAATCTTCTTCTCTACAATCTTTTAAAGATTTTCAATACGAAAATGAGATCGGAAGATTGCGCTGGCCACTTCATAACCTCTACATTATTTTCGTTAAACCATTCATTCACTAATTTGGCCAGATGTATTATCGTGTTGAAAAACAAATCTCATAGACATATATTCGATTCTGCATACGACCACATAACATCCTCAAAAATGTTGCAATAAACATATTTATTCATAATTCAAGTTTATGAACTGGACCCATACCAGATGTTGAAAAGCAACCACATACGATAATATTTCCTCCGCCATGCTTTACTGTTATAGAGACGTATTTTGTATCAAGTTTCTGGTGTCTGGGGCGATAAATAAAACCAGGACCATCACTTTTTATTATATTGAACATTCATCCGAAAAAAGAACCTTCTTCCAATCATCTGGAGTCCAATTGACGTGTCGCTTGGTAAACAATATTCTAGCATCTCTACGTTTTTAAATATTTTTAACAGAAGCGATTTTTAGCTGATATTCTTCCAGGTAATCCAGCTTCTACTAATCGACGTTGCATAATAGTCCTTGCACATATTTCTGGAGCATCTAATTCAGCCAAAACCTGAGGTCCAGATATTTTAGGGTCTCGTTAATTTAATCTTTTTATATTTATCGGTACGTACAGTTGTCCTTGGGTACCTATCTCCTCTTTTAGGATTAGTTACAGAGCCCCCGAAATCGAAAATTTTTTATAGTTTTTGAAGCAACCTGTTTCAATACGGAAAACACTACACAAAAACTTTTTTGTGAACGACGATTTTTTTTAATTAATTGAATAGCGTACACCACAAGGCATGTTTTTTAATAATTTAAAGTTTATTCTGTTGTTCAATTCAAAAACTTGACTAAAGATATAAAAAAGTCACTTTAATTTTGTCGCAAAGATTTATCTCAACATTTTAGCTACAACAAATTTTCAACAAAAAACGGATTTGACTCTCCGTAAACAATAAGAGACGAACATCCTTTGTTACTAGAATAAAGTATTCTAATTTTGACAGAAATCGATTTTATTTACTAGTATTTTCAATCAATAATAAAAAGTTTATAATTTCCATCTAATTTTGTCCGATACGTATATGAATCTCCACTGATTTAACATCACCCACTTTCGGAACAAATTAAAAGTCATACTTTTTTTTACACTTTTCTAGTAAATGGTATGTGCAGGCAACATTTGGCATCATACAGCGATTTCGATATCCATCTGATCTATTTTTGAAATCATAGAGAATCAATGCTATTTGATTTGTGAGGTATTATTCCATTTATTTGTGCAGGTATTAAAAAAACTAATTTACTAACCGTGAACTGTCAGTCACTTTAAAGGTCTCTAATCGATGAAAACCCTTTACCAAACTGTGTTTCCGACATTGAAAGTACTTTGACTATGTAGTTCATAGTACAAATACGTAATATACCATTAATACTTGCATTATTAAATATCTGGTATTGTAACCAACATCCATTTTCTTGTAAGTTTTACGCCTGATTTAATTTTTTCAACGTAGTATTAAGGGACTACCACCACGCAGAACAATGTGCCCTACAAAGACAATGTTGGTTGGCCTTTAACAAAACGCATACTTCTCACACATCACGAACGGACGTGATCTGGGCTACGAGACAGCACAAACGTGCCGATCGCCTGTCTAAACGCGATAGGGATTTTAATTAATACACTTAGTAATGACATAATTACGTTTCAAGCTTGAAAGATCGATCCAACAATAACTTGCGAAATACATAATTAGAATTAAACGAGATAATTGAAAATTATATTACGTGTGTTTACAACTATCTCTCGAGGTCTAAAAAATATAGAAGAACCTTTCGATTTTCGACTTTCAGATGGTATTTTCAATCGTATTAACTGATGTACATAGTGGGTGCACCTTTCGATTTACAACTTTCGAATAATACTCGCTGTTAATTGTATTTGAGTCCTAATTTAATACTCACTTCTTGATTTAAAACTGCGTTTAAAGTTAGAAAAAAAATTGCCACGGTATGGTTTATTTTAATAGTGTTAGCCAAAAGTATGTCAGGATGTTAGCAATGAACTCTAAAAGTAAAATGAAGAAGGTTCGTGTTACTTCCTTCCTATATATATATATATATATATATATATATATATATATATATATATATATATATATATATATATATATATATATATATATATATATATATAATATATATATATATATATATATATATATATATATATATATATATACTTAAAGAATACATTAAGACGTGTATCGACATAAATGCAAAAAAATAGTATATTATTATAAACTGCATTTTTTACTCATAAGAAATTTAATCGATAATTTCGTATTTGATGCGGTTGTATTCTATACTGAATACATAGAGAAGACTATACGATTTCAACCATAATTCAAGAATAATTGACTTGAAGTGGTAATAATTCTGCAAATCGTAAATTTTAGAGAAATGTTTCTTTACAATATGTCGCACGTATCCGTTTAGTTCATACTCCAATTTGTTCTGAAAAGTACATTATTTCAACTACTAGAATATTTAGAAAATTTCGATTTACAGCATGGCCCTATACAACTGACAATACTAGCCCACAAATGACAATTTTTTGTGAGTCACATACACAAGTGGATTTATTAAACCTTTATTAAACCGACAAGGCTGACAAAAATGAGCTTAGGTACCATATTATACACAACGCGGTAATAAACATTTGACAACGTGGTCTAGTTTTAAAATCAAAGAAAATCAAAGCAGTTTGATGGTTGTTAATTAACAAACCTTTTTAGCAGTTTCTATTATTTATGCAGGTATTGATAACAAAAATTGCTAATTAACCATTAAGGTACTTTTAAGGTATTTAATGGATGAGAAACCAAATTAAATTAAAGTGGTGGGCGTTCAGTTCATCTTCTTTACCTCCGAGAAAATAGTCTCACACCAGCTATTAGTCTCACAAAGTAGTCTAAATAAAAAAAATTGAATAGTTAAATGGGGATGATCCAGATCCAGGATGAAAATCACAACTTTTTGAAATTAGTTGTTTTTTTCTGGCGAAACGACATCATCGTAACTGTAGATATTGATCTCAAGAGAACCCTCACTGCATTTAAGAGTCGCATAACCAGCATCAAAGTAAAAGTAAATGCAACGGCTGGAATGAGAGACGGATCTTTTAGGGTCTTACTTCTTTGGGGAGAACTTGACTACTGTTATATATTTAGAATTAATATATTTCGCCTTAGTTCCACATTCTTTATCCAGTCAATGATGGTGATAATATTCCCCATGAGAGGAGTTTCCCCATGGTTTCAATAAGGAAGAATGATGAAGCTCCTCCTCATTTTGATGTCGATGTCGGGTCATCTTCCTAGCAAAAAAATGGAGCACCGAGGACCAACTTAATTAATCGATTTTACTCCTTGGGTTTCTTCTTATTAAGCCGGATAATTTAGAAGATCTGAAGCAACGAATTCGAATGGAAATGGAAAATGTCAGCCCTAAAATTATTGAACGTTGCCTGCCTGCCTGCCTGCCTGCCCTAAATAAGTAATGTCCTATATATGTCCTTAAGAAGACAAGTAAACGTTTATGAGTAGACAGTTTGACATATATTGATAGAATATGTCAATATACAAGACTAACAGTCTCAATATATGGTACATGTTTTCCTAGAACTACTTACTCTTATCCTCTGTCTTTTATCTTATCGAGGATAAGATAAAAACAGAGGAAGTTCTCTTCCCTTCGTTGAATGTCCCTTCAGAGACCTCAGACATTTTTCAGGGGAATACTGTTACGAGATTCTTGACTAGAATTTTAGCTTTCAATCTTTTGTTTTAAATCAATATACTCGTACCAGGCCAATTCGCTATATCACATGTAGTTGATAATATTAGTTTAAATCTATATTTTGAGTAATAACTGTCGTAAAAAGGATAGTGTACATTATTTATTGCAAATAGAAAGGATATTTACTGTACATTTCTCTTGTTAAAATTTATTTTATATATAATTTGACAGCGAAATCTCATGAACAACAATTTCTTGTTACGTAAATTCAGATCTTTCGACGATAATTTTTTTTTCAATCAAATAATTAACCAAAGCTTATATATACTCCTGGACAATTAAAGAAGATTTTGATAGAATTGTTTATTATATTAACTTGATTGTGTTTTAACCTATGATGACATTAACACATTAGGGAGTCAATCAAATGGTGATAATGCTTCCCTCGCCCCAAAATAGCATTAATAAACCATAATTGTCATGGTGAAAATGTACATTATTCTATTTCTTTTTTCTTACACTTGTGTTGAGTATCATTTATGTTTCAAAAACATCTTAATATACTAACAACAACTGATTGATATGATATAAAATATATTGATCTGATATATCGTCTTTCTTAATAGTTTTCAAAGTAGACGTTACACTCTTCAACAGTATTTTTTAATATTGTTTGTATTATCTGAATTTACATCGCCCGTAAAATAAAATCATCTGTATGTCACCCGTTAAAATAAACATTGTTTGGAATAATACTATAGGAAATGAAGCACGATTTACTTTCCTTTTTTCGATTTTCGTTTTTCTATAGTTAAGTATGTCTCATATCAACTTCTGTGTTAATTTAAAGCTTAAATTAATTTTACTTTTTATTGAAGTGAATACTTCTTTGGCGGCATTCTGATATTTGACGAGAATGGAGAGTGAATTGGAAAAAATGTAACGTTTCGAGATTTCGTTACACGAGAGAGAAAAAAGATATAACGTAGAGAGAAGGAGAAAGAGAGCTATACATTTGGTATACCTAAAACACAGGCTTCGTTACGTTAAGAGAGAGTACACAGATATATAACATAGAGAGAAAGAGAAAGAGAGCTATACATCATATATATCAGTTTAGGCTATCCGCGTCTCCCTTTTGTGCGGTCCTTCGTCTTTAACGCCCACTCATACGCTAAGTCCAAGGTCTAAGTTGCTCGAAGGGGGAATAGTTTAGGAAGCATCGTACGAGTAAGAGAGAGAGCCACGTATTCATTGAATACTAGGCAATAGAAGAAAATATAGTATGACGCGCATGCACCCCAGTACGTACAACTCTGACGCCGCACGGGAGTGGAGCAAGAGAGAGCGATATAAACTCAGTACGAAGCGATATAATAGGATAGATAGATTGTCGCGCATGCGCGCATTATAGATGTACGCGTCCAGCCGCTATATATTAACAGCTGAAGCAGCACGCGTGTGTATCGAATATTTATCATTGTGTTTTGTAATTATTTACGTTAGGTATTTACATCTGTGTTCTGTGATTATTTGATAATATCCTTGAACCGTTTAACTTGTTAAAATCTAGAAGATATAATATATTTAATTCACCGCTCCCTACTGGTTTACAACCACACAGGTGCAAATGCACTTGGAAGAGGCGACGACAAAATCCCTTTAATTCTCGGGGGAGATTTCAATATAAATTTCGGATCCAATGATTCTTTGACGTTGATTAACTTTCTTCGAGAAACATTTGGTCTGCTTATAAATAACAATCCCAAAGTATCAACAACAAGATCCGGAACAACAATAGATGCAATTTTTACACGTTATCTAGAAAATATCGAATCACGAACACATATTTCATATTTTAGTTATCACAAACCAATCATATGAGTATTACCAATTGAACCACCAGCCGATGATACTGTAGATAATGAATAAACCTAATATTTTTTACACAAATTTTATATTGCTATATTTCTTTTGAAATTATCCCTCTTCCTTTCTCTCTCTCTGTCTCTCTCTCTCTCTCTTTCAATCTCTCACTCTTAATCTCTCTCATTCTCTATTCTAAAGAGGTATTCACTTCTATCACGTGCACTGTGCTGCACATGATATTTTTTTTTGTGGGAACTTCTTCACTTAAATCGACTCAGTTGAACTAAAGCTCTTACTACGCAACTAAATTTGTTACGCAACTAAAGCTCTAGAATAGATAATTTAATCATGAAATAAACGCTTTGAGATATCTAATATCCCTCTAATCAGATTTTAATTGTGTACAATAGCGTTGTAGCCATGACTATATCTCGATCCATTCCTTTAAAAAACTTCCAATTAATTAAAAGCCATATATTTTACTGGAAGTGAATTTATTCTTTTCTAATTTCAATTAACACATCAGAATTAGAAACAATCACTCACATCGCGTGTTAATTACTGGCCGTAATTTATTATGAAGATGGGGCAGGGAGCACTTATATAATTAAATTTTGCCTTTTCTAATTTTAAGGGCATTAAAGATATAATACATTGAATAAGACTAGGGTATAGAAATTTATTGAATTACAAGATAATTAGTAGGAAATCTAATAAAATAGTCCTGCCAGAAGTACATTAATCGAATCCTTGCGTGACGTACTTCCTGAAACTTCAAAGTATGTGTAATTATACCCTGCTTGGAGAAGAAAAACAGTAATAAAAGTTTAATGTGGATAAATCGGTATGTATTGTTGTAGATGCAAGGCTTTTAAAGCACCCTTACATAAATGTTGGCATTTTATTCTATATTTAATGATAATTTTCTTGAAGTGTCCATATTATGACTTACAGTAATGCATTACTTTCTCCTTTCTACATAAAGACAAGTTATTTTTTATGTCCTAGCAATTTTAATTCTACTCATACAAATATTAAAGATGATATGCTACATCTTTAATATTACTAATTCCTTTTAGTTTATAATTATAAAGAAGTGGTAATAATAATGTTCATAAAATAAATATGGTACATTAATATCCAATCACAATCATTATGGAATAAAGATGTTTCTTTGTATACGACGTATACAAAATACTTCATTGCTTCATTCAATGCTTCAATTGTTACTTCAAATAATTTTTCTTCACAGACTGGAAATGTCCACGGAGTATTACGATTTCTTCTTGGTTTCTGATTAGATACCGCGTGATACTTGAACTTGTTGCTAAAGTCTCGTCAATAATCTCACATGACTTCTTCAAGGTTGCTTTTTGGAAAAGAGAGTTGTTGCGCCGTTACTGTATCTAAAAGTGCTAGAAACTGTACTGTTAATTTGAGAAGGATTTGCTTTTTCCAATTACAAATAAATAATAAGTGATCTCGTCCAAACATACATAAAGAAAAAATGTGAAACACATCAACCTTACATTATTTTAAAAACAATCATTGTCTTAGTTTTTCAGGTTTTGTGTTTGTGCCGTAAGGTTATCACAGTCTTTTTTAAATTGTATCTTCTGTCTTTTTAGCAAAACGAATGTAGTTGCACCTTAACAGTACGCCATATTAAGAACTATCTATTTGCGTTTTACAAGATAGAGAAGGTGTTCTTTGAAAAAATACAAATAAGCAAATACAACAACTTCATTTTTGACAGTAATTTTCAAACGGTTTCCAATAACTTCCCGGCCGTATTTGCCATTTCAAATCTAAATAGAAATTATTAAGAATATTAAGAATTAAAAATAAAGCGGCGATTTGAATAACCCCCAGAAGAAGTCTATGAAGATCAAACCAGGTGAACGTAGTGGAAAATACATTACTGCACATCAACAAAAAAATGAGGATGCGCTCCAAGTTAAAACCAAATTTTTTGGTAGAAAGCCTTACCATCCTCATTGTTTGGATAGTAACTTGCTAAAGCTGTAAATTTCTAACTCAAACCTTAAAATTCTATATATTAGCAACACTCAAATTTTCTTCAAAGAAGTGAGGTCTTAAAATAGGACTTCCCATCATACCCGCCCATAACATTTAAATTACGTTGACTCTAGTTATACGTTTCTTGAATACTATGAAGATTCTTTTGAAACCAATATCTGCAGTTATTGAATTGCCTTGCAATTATTGAGTTGCAGAAGTGTGAGGATATTCTTGAGCATCAAGCAATACGTTTAATTTAATGTTCTCACTGACTTGGTGTCTGCGTTGTCGAAATAAATCTTTTACACTATTTCCGAGCTCTTTGAATTATGATACTTACTGTGAATCATAAAATAGGTGATCTATATGATGTTGATTAAACAACTAACATGCCCTCTCGTGAGATCTTAATCTGACACCATATTCAATAAGCATTAACACTCAATTCTTTCCCTTACACGAACCAGCTTTATTCATACTATTCTATCGCTTATTAAATATAATCTCTGCCCAACAAAATCAGTTTGACAGTAACAGTAATAGAATAATTAATCAGATTAGTGATTTGATCATTCCGTCAATAGTTTTAAGTTTGTAGTTTCAAAGCATTTTTATTTTTCAGTGTAAGCGTATTTTAAATCTGTCAGTTTAACACCCTCTGTGTTATAAATGGTAAATAGGAAACCCTCAGTATCAAATGCAGGGAAAACCAAGTATACGGGAAACTTTAAAGAATTCATTTCAGAAGAGCGGAAGTGGTAATTTAAGAAATATGGCGTGACAACTTATATGCAAAATCTAGAAAACAATAAATTTGTACACTTTGTTGTCAGTGTATTTTCAGAGTTGACTTGTTTCAAGGCTTCTTGACGGGTCACGAATTTAAAGAAAACTTTAATAACTAGCTTATGAATATTGTACAAATTTATCACCACGTTGTATAGACTGGAAATAATTTGCGCTACTTCGTATACCAAGTACAATTTTTATCATAAATCCGATTTCTGACAATTCGCTTCTAACGTAATTTAAGAATTTCTTTTATATAATACCAATAATTTACTTATTTTAAATCAAGTAACAATAAAAAATAATTAATAATATTTATGGATGTGCGATGTTCAACATTATAATTTATTTTTCTCTTGTTAAAGGTGCATCCAAAATTTTACACCTGCAGGAAAGGCTGTTACACGATGCCACAGCTGTAAGTATCTGAGGGTTTGGAAATTAATTAGTATATGATTAGATATACCCCGTCTAACAAAGGATTCGAAAGAGTCAATTTGGTAAGGGTTTGCTATGAAATGCAGTAGTTTATTACATATTGCATTAATTTTTCGTAAGAAGTCCTTACATTGATAATTGAAACCTTTCTATGGAACGCTTTTTATATTTAATTTTAAAAATGTACAATCTTTCATTTATCTTTCTTCATGGGTCGGATCTTGTGTCGTAAATTGTTAATTTTAAATTATTTGATTTTCAAGAACTTGTAAGGTTCTTAAATATCTATAAAGGTTTCCACAAAAAAATTTTGTATATTTTTTTAAATATAGTTATACTCTTGGGTATCATATTTTTGAACATTGTTCTATATATTTCTTAATAAATGAGAACAAACTAAGGCCGATATTTTAATACAATCTAGTTAGAAGATGTATCCAATATTTTTTTCACAAAAGTAAATAAATAAAATAAAAACTTGCCTATCGTCTATCTGACCTAATATCAGTGGTTTATGCACAAGGTAGATTAAGAAATAATATTCTGTGTCACTGTATAGTCATATTATATTAGTGAAATAAGTAAATTTCATATTCTAAATATGAATGGAAAATCATTTCCAACATATTGTAAGTTTTAAAACTGATTTATAAATTTTTGGACTGTAGTTGCCTGAGGTACACTACCGTATTACATCATTATTATATTATAATCACACACAGAATGAAATATATTAATGAAAATACATGAACAACTGCTTAGTTTGAATAGAGAGTAGTCTCGCGCCGACAATGGCCTGAAGGTGAAACCGCCCGAATATGAAGATATGAATTATATATAATAATATGAACCTCGTTTTTTCATCAATAGCTCGCCGTTGGTTATTATCAACGGTGAGCTATTGATTAGCGAATAAACAATCAGTAACATATAAGTCGGAAATCGAGAAAGGAACCACCAAGCCGCATTTATTTTTTGAAAGAGAATAAACGAAGAAAATTATCCATCCTTACAATCGAGATTTCGTAATTTTATTGTTTTTGTGTCGAATATATCGAACATATCTTTGACTCTTTATTGTTTTTGAGTAGGTAACAGTTGAATAAGCTGTAATAACCTTTTTGGACGTCAGTCTATTTAACGTCAGTATATTGCCGCGACTGTATAGGACACTTTTACTTGCTTAACATACAATAGATAAGAGGTCTACGATTTTACATCCTATCCAAGGGAAGGTACGTTCTACACAAACCTCGCCTAGGCCACCACCTGTCCTCTATAATAACCATTTTTCATTATACAAAGTGTTATAAAACTTTATATAAATATAATCTAATGAAATTTAAAGAAAACATAGGCTATCTGAAGAATAATTTATAACAATTGTTAAATAAGTAAATATCTAAGCCAATATATGTATTAAGTTAATTATTTACTTTGTTAATTCTTCCTCAATTATCTAGCTCATCTTTTCAAGTTTAGCAGAGAAAACAGTACATGGTTCTTTTCCTACTTTATTAAGTTACCTTAATTTGTATATCACATTACATAAAGTATATTCATATCCAAAATTCAGCGTGTATAAACAATGATCAGCACGAGATCACCTCGTAACTCGCTATAAATTTGCAGCGCTATTGGTCAATACAGGTGCGGATTATTAGAAGTGCATCATTTTGCATGTTTCATTCCGTTATTCAAATTGCATCTTTTTCAATACCGTACCTTGTTGTCTAATTGTTGTATTTTATTTAGATATATCACAGTATTCTAAACAACAGTATTTTTGCTCCTGGAGCACGCGAAGGCTTTGATTTGATAATATATAAGATTTATTGATAAATATGTTGACGTCATAGTCTGCTCATTGCGGTCCTGACGAAAAATCAACTGGTAATAATATATTGCAATATATTAATATGTGTATAATATAATATATTGCACGTTATGTAACTGCCACCTTCTTTAAAATAATAAAGATAAACTTTATTTCTTCCAATGTAAATTATGTATCATCATATAAAATATATCTGAAAACATTGGACCATTTATAAGAATCACGGATATGCTCTCCAGTATGTCTGAATAAGATGATTAAACTTTCTGAACCTACAAATTGTAAATCTTAAACCCAAAACCTCGTCCCAAATCACACTAGGTATTTCCAAATTTACTAGTATAAAAACATTTGGCTTGTTCCATTGCAATTTATCTTTCAAGATCTTCACCAAACATCAGAAATATTTCGAACTTCTAAATCTCATTGATGGATTTAGAATGTAATCAAACTTGAGTCACATCAGTTTCCTAATTCATTCATACATATATCCTGATTTATAATATTTACCAGCACCACTTTCAGTTATTGGGTAATCCATCATTTCAATTATCACAACCAAATTCATTAATAACAAAATTATTTGGTACATTTTTTGCGGTCGGTATTCCGTAATTTCCTGGAATGCACTGCGCCATATCAATTTCCGCCACAAAGAACTTATCAATACCATTGAAATTATAACATTTTATAAATTTCTGCAATTAATCGTCTAACAATTAGTTATTTTTCAATTATCTGCTTGAGTGGACAAACACGAGCCTATATGAGGTAATTTAGTACTTTCACTAACAGAAATAATATCATACATTCTACTGATAACAATTCACTGGAATCACGTCCCTAATGTTGTCGCCACGCGTGGGCAGTAAGTGTTAAGGAAGAAATAGTTAAAGTCAAGGTAGCGAAGAAATCGTAACGGTGTCTGGTCGCGGTACTAATAGGTAATTATACGGTAATGACAACGATTTGGTTTTATATGAATGATAGGTATAACATAACATTTCTATAAAAACTGACTGCTTGTTTTGTAATCGCATATTTTAGTAATTTTTAAT
The DNA here is from genome assembly GCA_037954035.1 of Rosalia funebris. Lineage (NCBI taxonomy): Eukaryota > Metazoa > Arthropoda > Insecta > Coleoptera > Cerambycidae > Rosalia > Rosalia funebris. The sequence continues at coordinate 12,930,563 of JAZFAV010000002.1, read as the reverse complement.
ATCATTGTGTCCATCCTATAATATTATGTATTAGTAAGCAAATCGCAATTATATTGCGACGCCCCCTTGCTCATATCGAAGGCACCTCCGGAGCATGCCTCTAGAGGCTTCGAATTAAAAAAAAAGTTACCACGTTGTTCGCAAGAGCCGATTTACTATATTGATTTTGTCAAAATGCCGAAATTCGAACGAAAAGCATTTCGTACATCGACCTAAAAATTCCGTGACACACACACACACACACACACACACACACACACACACACACACACACACACACACACACGAAAACAGCCGTTTAGTAAATATAGAAACTAAGATGAATCAAACACACACAATTTTTTAACACATTTTTAACACTGTGGCCATCGGTAATACACACCAGTCTCTAATTGCAGACGATGATGGTTACAAGTGGTATACGTTTATTTTGTAACTTAGTAGCATCTAATATCATGAAAGTTGATTGTAGATTATCTATTTGGGCACACTTCTGTAGAAGAAAGTCATGTTAATTGTTAGCTTTGAAGTGGTGAAATATTCATCCATATATTCTCTTTATACACTAATTGTAAATTATTTATTTGTTCACTAATTTCATCGTTACTTTAATTTTCGTTTCAAGAATCTCTGGATTTTTTCGAGATTATTTTTATTGTTCTTGGGCACAATGGAAGCATGACGTAGCTTAGTATTATTGAGGTGCTGTCTTTGGATATACAGACCTGACAATTACAAATCCTGAATGGACTACTTATATGCGACAGAAAACAGGAGAGAGAGCAAACCTATATATGCGATTGGAGTCCACCATACGCTTACGATGCCAAGTTTATTGTGTTTTTACAACTGTATAAAGATAAGAATCTTATGTCTAAAAGCGACATACGTTATAAATTAAATTCTTAATGCAAAATAGTATCACTAGATAAATGCATGTTTGATATCAGTAGATATGTTTATTTCACATATTTTGGAAACACGCCCACCGCATTTTGTAATCAGCCTATTTATGCCCTTCCCTTGTTATCACTTGTTTTACAGTACTACTGTCTCCTTCTATGAAATAGCATTACTACCAGTAACTTCCCCCGGACTATTTAGAACGGTTCAGGAAGTTTTAGGGGTGTAGTACTCTTTCTTTAAAAAGTGTGCTCATATTATGTGCTATTAAAATACACTTGGTTATTCAATAATTCAATCATTTATTTGGTTTTAATCTGGTTCATGGTTTGGTTTGGTATTCAACTGGTTATTTGGTCCATTTTTTAGAAATTCTCTAATAACTAACGATAGCTATATTTTATGTCAGCATTGTATAGTCTCTAGCGTAAAATTAAATTAGTATTCATTAAATAAATGACTAAAATACTCTAGAGATAATTATATGAAATAACAAGTATAGTAAATGAATAATACAAAATATTGTAACAAGAATGAAATTAATATAAATAATAAAAAAAACATTGTGTGGTTTTATGAAACCACGATGCAAATGAAACTTTTTTTGGATTGTAGGCATTTAACTGAAAATTTTCGGAAAGTTATTCGATTTAGAGTATTAAAATCACGTTTTTAATCTTAACTTAATATGAGGAAAATGGGATCGATAATGGGAAATCAATAGTAGACAAGATATCCAACTATAAATTTTAATTTCAATCTGCGTATTAGAGTACGGAATACATAATAAATACAATCATTCAGATGATAGACGCATGTTAAAAACTGAGACCAATATTTATTTAAGTCATTGAATCATGTTGAACTTCAATTATTCTATCAATAACTTCATCTTCGCCTTGAGTCTCACAGTCTATAAATGTAGCTAATATTTTATGGTAACTAAAATAAGTAAACAATGACTTACGTCCTATTTTTTCAATGTATCTAGAAAAAACCGCATCGATCGTTGTACCATATCTCGTGGTTGGTATATTTCTATCATTTTTCATTTCAAGATTAAATACTTCTCTCAAGTATTCAGTAAGTGGAGGAGATTCCGCTTTCTTAAAATCTGTATTGAAATCGCCAGATAAAATAACAGGCATACGCGAATATATTTCTCGAGAACGGAAAATTTGTACCGAAGACGTAGCAAATGGAGCTAGATGAAAACCTAGAAAATCCATGATGTCATCTATTCTTTGATTGACTTTAATATAAATTGACGCAATTACAAGTTTTCTGTTGTCATCAAGTTGACAAATAGCTGCACGAAAATCTCCCACAGCAGATTTGGAAGTAGTTGCTTGACCAATACTCATGTTATTTATGTATGCTTGCATTTCCGGCCGAACTCTCAATGAACTATCATTTTATTTGTAATATAGCTATTCTACCATATCGAGAATTAATATGTTTCTATCGACTCACACAATGGAAATTGGGAATATTTATCTGCTCAGTATTTTTTAAATTAATTTCGGATAAAACAAGGGTCCCTCGTTGACCGGTATATTTGACTCACTAGCTGTATCGTTGTCCATTACGATCAATTGAACAACAATATTTACATCAATACACTGATCAAAACACACAAATAACGCGGAGCACTTGCACGAATGAGTGAGAATATAAATGCTACACGGTCAGCTGATGCGAGCCATGGACGCCACCATATTGGACTTGGCTGCTCTGCCGAGCGCCTTTCACTTTACCTCTACTCCGCGGCCGACTGTAATGCGACATGCGATAGATGGACGAAAAAATTTGAGGCGATGGAAAAAAGGTTTCACTTTAATAACAAACTACAAAAAATATTCCCTTGGTGAAAACTCTTTAAAATTTCATTTTATAAGAGCTTCAAAATATCTCTTTGTTGTGCTAGAAAACACTCTAAATGATCAAAAAATTATTTTCTAATGTTTGTGAACATCTCTGGCGCCACACTTTCTAGGGTAGTTACAATTTTAGCACGATTAATTCATCAAGGTTACGATATCTTTGATGTTCGTGCTCATAAATTTTCCTTTTCATATATCCCCATAAAAAGGGGTTCTTATTTAATGATGTCTCTTCTACTTATAATGCGATTTGGGAATGTGTTCTATTAAAACGCATACCCCTCTCGTGTTATGAATAGAACAACCGTCTTGCTGACATCAAGCCTCCCCGAGGTCAATATCTAAAGTTCCACCAGCTGAAATTATATGATTTTCTAACAAATTTAAACAGTTTTCTGCTGTAATGTTGCCATTGATGAGGATACTGAGTTATCGCTTTTTTGATGGTACTGGGTCAAAACAAAGCAAACTTAAATGCTTATTTTTCCTTGACAAGTACCCAATTGTGGATATATTACAGTGGCAATGTACAGTGGTAACAATAATGAATTTTCGTCTGTAGATTATGAAAATTTCGTCTGTAAAATTATTATTTTCGTTAGCCTCCATCATATTTTCACAAAACTCCATCCGTCTTATACAATATTCGAGGAGATTTTCATGTAATGACAATCTTATGGCAGCGATTTTCATTTCTCCTTAAAGCACTCCGAACTGTTCGATCAGGTACAGCTATTTCAGTAGAGAATTAGCTGCTGGAACAGCATTTACTTCCTCGAAGCTACTTATTTCTTGTTATTCGTTTTCTTCATTTAACCGAACTCACATGAGTTCGGTCAAATGAAGATATGAATGATGATACTGACCCGAAGTCAGTATCATCACCACGAAAATTATTATACTTTCTACAAAACGTCACATATCCTGCAGTTTCAAACTTGTAAATGGTGTTCATAATTGATTGAATCGTCGGAATATTTGGAAAGTTTTTCCATTTCTCTTTGTTTCTACAACACATAAGTAGTCAATTCAAGATTTATAAGTTTCAGGTCTGTATCTTCTCTGTCCCATATATTTCCAAAAAATTGGTTTGGTTCAATATAAGATCCCTGTGGTGTTGAAAAGTCGTCGTTTAAAGTATTCCCCTTCCGTAAACAACTAGTTTCACTTATTTGAGCTCATTTTCTATTACTGATGTAACTTCAAAAGTACCCGCATCTTGAATTAACGATATAGACGTATATCGTGTACACATAACAAAAACTATGAACTAACTTGATAATATGATAATTTTTAAATGGTGCCATATTATACAGTGTGTCCCCCTTAAGGGTAAAATGATACATTATGTGCTGCTTTAGATAACAAAAAGCTATTAATTAGTATTTAAAATGTTCTACCTTCTAAACGCGGTTCATTTATTTTATCATATTTGATAGTACGGTGACGTAATCAGTTTTGTTTAATGGCATTCCCTTCTTTTTAGACTTTAATGGATTTATATCAGGAGAATTTGATGGCTCCTAGGTAGGTTCCTTTTATCCAATTGTCTCTTAAAACGTCATTATAATAACATCACTTCTAGACGAAAACGGAATGATTTGATCTTACAGATCATGTCATCTGTAGGAATATCACAATTTTGGTTGCGAAATAGTTTTTTGTGGCTGAAATTAAATAAAACCTCAATAAATTTAAGTATTGGCTACTATGTTGTCTTTATTCAAAAGGAATATTTATCCAAAATATCAAATTCAGACTCAGTTACCATAATTAATTTAATATTTCTCGCTTAAATATTACTTCCGTATTTCAATTAATTTTTTTCTAATTAATTTTAGTATTTAGGTAGTTGCTACTATATAGAAGCATTAAAAAATATCTTACCAGTAGTAAGATAAATATTTTTATCACGCAAATATCTTGTTTATGAGGTGACAGTTTAAAAAAAATAACTCGTCACCTGAAAATCATTGTTACTTCAAACCTTTATATTATTATACTGTATAGATCTTCAGGTTTCTATACTTTTGCAATGTCATTGAAAACCTGATTAGTGATTTCATCTATGTACCTGATTTTCTAGCATTAAAATCATTACACTAAAAAAGAAAAGAATGTATTTTATTTGAAGATTTGAAAATGGTGTGGATGTAAATATAGTGGAAGTTGATAAATGGACAGTTCCTACTGTCCAGTCCTAGATCTTTACTTTTCAAAGGTTTATATCGCAAAGTGTTTTTTAAGGAGGGTTATCTACCAAGAGTTGAATTTAACACTTCAACTTAAGTCTATTGAATTTAATTGTTGTTAAAATAACTGAATGATTTTTGACTACTGAAACAAACCATTGATTATAGTTTCTATAAGGCTAAATATTATATAGATTATAAGCAACTATAGTACGTATTTTATTCAGTAACAATTTAACTATATAATTGTCGTTATACTATTACAATTTACTTATTTAAACTTTGACTACCCTCTCAGTTGATGCACTGCGCACGAAAAACGACACTTCAATATGAATAGTTTTATTTTTCTTATCTCTTATATACAACATTCTTTATACACCATTATTACCAAACTACGAAATAAACTTAGCGATTATCTCCAATTTGTACACCGCCTGTTTCGCGTTTTAATCGCCGATAGAACTGCTGTTGACATTTTCGTTCTTACACAAGAGCGAATAGAAAGATTCTAAGTAACATTTACCCTACAAAAGGCTGCACCTATGACTGTATAAACGGATTTATTTGAGGCATTTCAATAAAGAAGCTGCCACGATGTGTTCAAGGCGAATGTTCATACAAGGAGGTATTGAAAAACGTGTAACTGTATCGGAAACTGATACACAAATCAGTGATCAATGCGACTCGTTTCTTAATAAATTTAACTGGCTATAATATGTATTTTGTATTGTAATGTTGATGTTACACAATTAAGGTAGATAAACTAGTTATAATACTTTTGGTTTATAAAATCTATAAGGACCCTTCAGGTCTTCATGGACTGAGTGTCACATTGTTGCTGGGGCTGAACATTATTCGCAATGGCTTTCTGGAAATAGCAGAAATTTAAGCAAGCAGTCTAATTTACATAGAGGATATAAACCTTTCTTCTTCTTCTTCTCCTTAGCCACTTTCAATCCTATGGACGTATACTTTCTTCATATTATGCCATTTATGACCGTTTTGTGTGATCACTATCCATTTTACTCCAGCTGTTCTTTTTATATCATCGTACCAACGCATTTGTGGCCTCCTCTGTGGGCGTTTCTCACCCCACGGTTTCCACTTGGTTAGTGTTTTGCACCACGAGCCTTATTTTCTGACGCTCTGACCAGCCCATTGTCATTTGAGCTTCTTGTTTGTATTTGATGATATCCGTGACCTTGGTTTGTTCCCTGAGCCAAACGCGTCTTTCGCGATCACTCAGTGTGATTTTCCACCTACAATTTTCCTTTCAATTGCGCTCTGGGCGACTCTGAGCTTTGTTATTATATCTTTTGTGAAAATTCAGGTCTCAGCTCCATAGGTAAGTACTAGTAGTATACACTGATCGTGTATGCGAGCTGTTCAGGCTGTTCAGGTTTGATTTTCATCCTGAAGACAAATTCAATTTTGGAGTAGGCTGCCCACACTAATCTTATACGCCTATCGATATCTGTCGTTGGTTTTCTTTGCCTAACATGACTTCGTGGCCGATATATACATATTTTTGTACGCGCTCAATGGTGAGTCGGTTTACATGGATGCTCGAGTTGTTAAGCGAGAAGTTGATCATCACCTTGGTTTTGTCTAGATTAATTTCTAAGCCAAACTGTCCAGAAGCCTCACTAAGTTTCTGTATCATGACTTCAAGGTCGCGAGGGTTGTCCAAAAATAAAACGATATCGTCAGCAAATCTCAAATTGCTCAGTCTAGTTTCTGTTATGTTAAGACAACGATTTGCTCAGTCCAAGCTTTTGAATACATCTTCCGGTACCAACTTTGGAGACAGAGTATCACCTTGCCTCACTCCTCTCCCAATTTTTACTGGGTTTGTTTCTGATATTAAATTTAGCGTTAAGCGTACATGTTGGTAGATGTTTTCTTGGTTAGCTTATGTAGCGGTGGTATATTCTGGCGTTCTTTAATGACTGTATAGGACTCATTGTTATCAAAGGCTTTTTTTTATAATTAATAAATGCGAGCCATAGTGGTACTTAATATTCTGTAGCCTTTTTGAATGACGATGGCTAGACCTTTAATAAGTATGAATAATTTTAAGAGGTATTGTTTAATGAAAAATTACTTTCCCATAATTTTTTCACGTTGCATTTAAATTTTAGGACATGAAAAATTTAAAAACTATAATTTATTATTAATATAAATGTTTATTAACGTTTTTCAGCACTACTGCTATATTAGCTACGTATTAATGGAACAAATAAAAAACTGTGCAAATTATTTTTTGATAGGATTTTATAGGAAACGTGGTGATTTTATATTGAATATATTTTATTGCAGACTTTATCATAGTCGTAGATGGTAGCAGATTTTCTAGGAATTCAAATAAGCATTCGATAATAACAAAATTAACCCCAAAATACAGAACGTCTCCTACAACTTAGTACTAGACTTTCTTGAATAAAATTGCTTATAATAATGACCAATATAAAAATCACCCAAAAATACATAAACATCAATAACACGAGATACTATCGAAAAATCTCTTAAGAAAATGAGAAAGCCAAAACTTTATAATGTTATTATTCTTAAACGAAGTATGTTCACTACGGATTGTACGAAAATCGATATTAACTGACTAACTATTAACTTTATTTCAAATGAAATGCTTTCAACAACATTCTTTACTAGTTATTTAAAGAGGTTCTCAATAGGTTTTCTCGATTATTAATTCAAACCTAGATGTTCTCAAACACAGTACTTCATATACCATCTTCGGTCTTTTATTAATTTCAAACAGTATGATGAAAATTATTATTAAATCTCGCAAGTACTGACTACGATATTAATGCTCATTTCTATAGTTGCAATCGAAAAATCATGACAATTTTGGTGAATAAGCGATTTACTAGTTCTAATGTATATTATAATATTTAATCAGTTTATTACCTCATGTAAATGTAAGGCAAAAATCATTAACTGAGATAATGAAATATAAGACAGTTTGTGAGTAGTTAGCAGCATTAATAGTCTCGTCGAAGAAGGATTTATTATAATATTAATTTTAATAGTATGGCAGCCAGGTTCAATGTGGTATTCACTTTATTTAAGTACCTATAACTAGTAGCTGTACTAAAAGTTATGGACTTTGTTAATTTGTAACTCCTAATGAGAGATTATTATTTTTTAAGTAAAACACGGATAAATGTTTTGAGTTATACCATAAAAAATAAATGTCAAACTTCGGAAGGCGTAAGCTACGCTTCTGTGGTCGCACACAAGTTCCAGTCATTTGGGAGAACATGATTCTTTGAATGAGAGAACATTTGGAAGAATTCTGATCCAGTTACACCAAGAGAACAGTTTATTTTGTGATAAGAGAACGCATTTATTTGTCTCTAAAAAAAGTTACTAAATCACTACTATCAATACTACCTTCTTCTGTTCTACGCATCTCTTTGAAATACACAAAAACAAAATAAAATAACTTTTAATGGAATATATTTTACTATATGTTTTTTCTAAGTTATATTCCACTGCCTTCGCGTAATGTATTATTTTAAATTATTTCTTTTTAGCCTTTAAGTAAATAAACTTTTACCCTAAACGCATGTAGGTGCACATTAACCCAATATGCGTCTGAATAAATTCAAAAACAGCATGGAGATCAAGTAATCTATATGATATACAATTTCAGAAGCTTGATTTAATTGAAATGTACACAATAGTTCAGTGGCGGCGTAGAATGGGTTGGCACCCGGGGCGGTTTTCTATTGAGCACCCCCAAAATAAAACAACAAATCAAATACTAGACGTGCTTACGTGACTTTATTTTGCAAAAATATTCGATCACATTGTCAAAATTTACTTTCCTGTCCTTTTCAATGGACAATATGGAAAGATGGGTAAGTCGCGCTTGGCTGATTGTGGATCTTAAGTAAGATTTTATCAACCTTAATTTTGAGAAACTTCTTTCATAAAAAGCCACTGAAACACAAATAGTTAAAAAAATCTTAGACACAGTGCTAGACTCGGAACATACTCAGAATAGTCCCATTATACAATGAATTTCAGAAGCTCCAAGGTAGTCCATTGGACCGATTCTTGGAAAGAAATGCTGGCGGCTTCTAAGTGGTGCCTCAGTCGAAAATCTCCAAAATAATATCATCTGCAGAAAATTCATCATAGAATTTTGTCATATTTGGAACTATACCACGAAGTTCTTCTTCTGTTGACGTAAGCAGAGTTTTAGGCTGAACAACACCAAATGTTATGAGAATGTCATCCATTGCCTTGTAACGATGGTCTAGTTCTCCGTAAAATATATCAAGACATTCTAACATAGCTCTCTGCAGCTCTTCTGGCAATGTTAGTCCAGCGTCTTGGGCCATTTCTCCTGACATAAGTTTTCGAAATCTCCTCCTTCCTCTTCTTTCAATCGAAATATCCACGTCCTCACATTTTTCAGTGGCGTAGGAAATAGTCTACTCTTTCCACTATTTGGATACGTTGGCTTCGAAGAAAAATTTTTAGGTCTTTGATTTGTATGACACACTTTTCCAGCGATAGCCCAGATGTTTGTACATACTTTTGTGCCTGGTTAACTTCTTCTAGGACTTCACACCAAAAAGAAAGGTAGCATAAAAAACTGAAGTCACACAAAGCTGGTAAGAGTGTGTCTTTTGTCTCTTTCAATTGTCTCTTTAAAGGAAATTCTTTGAATTTCCCCTTTAAAGGAAGTTCTTTGAAATTTTTTTAATAGACATTTCTTGAAAATTTCGTTAAAAACTTTTTATATATATTCCAAGACTTTCCACAAATTCCAAAGAAATTTCTTCGAGATTTTCTTTTTAAAAAAATCGTCTCAAAATGACGTGAAAAATTTTTCTCAAATTTTTGTCACCCCTTGGTGCTCCCCCCCTCTAAGCCGCCACTGCAATAGTTTATTTCTGATAATAAAATGCGAAAAGAAATAAGAAGTTATTTTACAACATGCTGTACTGTTTTGAAACTGGTGAATAAATTTTCGAACTTTAGTTGGTAGGATAAACTACCAACGAAACCAACCAACCAACTACTATAAATAGGACGAATTGTCCACTCTGAATATCGTTGCTTATCTCTCTAAATTTAATGAAATTTCAGTGTTTGGCCTTTTCTCATTAATCCCGGCTCCGACTCTCTTTTCCACCATGGAGCCATCCACATACCAGATCCGCTGCATCCAATTTGTATGCAGGTTATAATATCTTGGGGCCATTACATCCTTAGGCATTCTCGATATTGGATCTGTCTTCAACTCTGTTTATCCTTCCTGGTGCTCTAATCCGTGCTGATATTTTATAGGCATTGGGCCTACATTAGTTTATGTACTATTGCATGACGTTATCCATAAATACATACATATGTGTAGTAATAGTAGGTCTAATAGACCAACCAAGATGACTTCTATCATCTTGCACAGACATGCATGACTTTGTAGCCTGATTTGCTACCTTCTTGGCCACCATATTACACCGCCATAGGTTTCATGGGTGTTATTACTTTGGCGTATATCCATCGAGTTGTTTTTGAGCTTACTCCCCAGTTTTCCTATACACCCATTTATACCTTTCTAGTATGATTATTGCTTTCTGTACGACTTTTTGCACTTAGGTAGGTATTCCATATCTGTACTACATATCTTGATCCAAAGCTGTGGTCTTAGGTCTTTTAGTATTCCTGTAAATATGACCACTGTGGTTTTATGATTTCCTATGTCACATAGTATCGTTGTAATTTCAGTAACTAGGAATATAGTTATCACAGTTTTATTTACAATAAAAAACATTACATTAACGTATTCCACTGACTCATAAAGTATCGATTCCTATCTAGAAACAGCATTATTTAATATTATTTACATTATACGGGATAATTGGGGGGGCCGTCCTATATTCGGCTTATCTGAAACGATCTATATCTCGAGCAAATATTTAATCTATGAACGCGAGTAAACCTTGAACGCCACAATGAGAATATTTGCAACCGTTTGTGCGTTGGGCTATCGATAAAAATGAAAGTGAACATAAATAGCGCTCTTGACCGACCTACCGAGTATTTTGTGTTTACGAGTCACTCCAGTTAAAAAAAAAACCTCATGGTCAACGCGGAAGCAGTGAAGCTGTAAAATTTACTGGAGATTTTGTAAGAAATTCGTACGACGGCGGATTTTTTGAACCACATAGACTGAATGAACTGAATGAATGTAACTATCACACCGAGGGTCGACTACCTAATTCTGCTATCTCCATCGTAAACGTCTACCATGTACTAAATTATAAACCATAAATAGAAATAATCAAGTAGTGTCCGAACGGAAGATATTTTAAGAGTTCAAAAACGAACCTGAATTACCGAACCTTCTAATATATCAAGTCTCAAAAGTAGGCTGGCACTTCATCCACCAAATTCTAATAAGTTGCTGATACTTCATGTAACGAATTCTACTAATGCTAGATTATTTAAAAGTTTAGTTACAATGTGTCGTAAAATATTAACATATCTTGATAGATGTCGTTGATATCGTTATAGATCTTATAAACGAAAATTTAGACAAACATTTTCTTCCTTCCACTAAATCCTCAGGACGCAAAGAGGAAGATTATGCCTATGGAGATGAAGAGAGACACCGCCATGCCTAGTGAGAGGTGCCAAACTGTCCCTTTTGGTATTCAAACACAAGCATACAGTACCCCCAATACTGGGCCCTAGGAATATCTACTTCTATCGAGTACAAACGGCATTGCTGCAACCACCTTTATAGGATAATAGGATAGTTTGCCCTTGCTTCAGATGCGAAATAAGCATTTTGTTAGTTCCGCATCAGATACTGAACTGGGGCCCATTATATTCTAATTGTGAACATACGATAATCGATATCCTTAAAGCCTCAGGCTGCGGAAGGGAAAGAGGTAGGGTTGAGACATAGAAATGAAGACAAACATCCATGTTCAAGGAGAGGTAGCAAATTTCGCTGTTGAGACTCGAACATATAATGACACCCCCAATACAAACAATGAAGTAAAAAACATGATTTATATTTAAATACGTAAATATATACAACGTGGTGAAGTTTCGCAAAATATTTATAATTTTTCTCATTAAAGAAAACTTAATTAAAGGATTTTTTAAACTAATTTTTTTCAGAATTTGTGTTTAAGATGTGACGTCATAATAAATTTAATAAACTGTAACCCTTCTTTCTTAACAATTCCTTAAAGTTTTATGAATATATAACTGTATCTCATATTAAGGACTTTATATTTATTTCTCATAAACAATATACCAACACCAAAGTGTGCTTCCTGTTAAGAAAAACAGAAGCAGATACAGTTTTAATGCTTCAAATTGTTTATGAGAAAGAAGCTCTAAGCCAGGCAAGAATTTACGAGTAGTTTGCCCTGTTTAGAACTAGTCAAAGGTTACTAGAAGATGAACATCGTTCGGGTCGCCTATCAACGTCCAGAACAGATGAAAATCTTCAAAAAATGCACGATGCCATCATGTTTGATCATCGCGGAACAATCGACGAATTGGAGAAATTAACTGAATTTTCCTGAAGGTCATGCCAAAGAATTCTAACTGAAGATTTGAACACGAGTCGCGTCGCGATGAATTTTGTTCCACGACTGCTCTCCATTGACCAGAAAGAAAACCGTGTAATAGTGTGCCAGGAATTGAAAGAACAGGCACAGGCTGATCCTGATTTTCTGTCAACAGTCATCACAGGAGATGAATCTTGGAGCAGTGCAGCCAACAGAAGACACACATCGCCCAGGCTAAAGAAAATTACGGCAAGTGAAATTAAATATGAAGTCCATGATAGTTCGTTTTTTCAACATCAACGTGAACGACTCCGTTCTTTCACGTTAAAGTTGTTCCAGAGGATACCACGGACAATCAAAATTACTATTCGGAAGTGCTAGAGCGATTGCGTGAGGTACTGAGAAGAAACCGACTTTAATTTTGAAGATTGGGAACTGGTTTCTTCATCATGACAACGCACTTAGCTCAGCAATGTTCAGCAACGTTCAGCAATTGCATCCCCTTACTCGCGTGACCTAATCCTCTGCGACTTTTTATTATTCCTAATAATGAAGAAAGACCTGAAAGGAAATCGTTTACAGGACGTAGAAAAGATTAAGGAAAATTTTCTGGAGACACTTAACAACATTAGTTCAAGAGAATATAAAAAATATTTCGAACAGTGGAAAAACCGTTGGTACATATGCTTATCATCTAATGGAGATTCTAAAGTATTCTAAAGGAGATTGATGTTAAGCTGTTATCTCAAATAAAAAAAAAATTATTAAAAAATTCTCGTTTTTTAAAGGGGGGGGTCCCCTTGCATATTTACATTTTGAGACCAAATCGCATCACTAAAAGAAAAGAACAGGCTCAATTTTACACGAATCTTAATTCGTCTAAAATTGATAATATTTTAATAGATAACATTCAATAGTACTTTATTTTAAAATTGTAATAGTGTATTTTATAAAATTAAAATGGCAAAAGGTATTTTTAATATCTTCGTACTTAGAAAACTTTAAGGGAGTCATTTTCCTTGAAAAGAAGGGGGATTACAATTTAAAAAATCCATTGTTTAAACATAAAATCTGAAAAAAAATTAAATTTTTACATCAGTTGATGTGTCTTTAAAATATATAAACGTATTTTAAATTAAATATTTGAAAATAATTTAATAATAAAATTATGAATATAGTGCGAAACTTTATCACCACACTGTGTACGTGCAAACATTGTTGTATGCTTTTATCGAATTTCTTAGTTAGCTAATCCTGCAACTTATACAAAAATAAACAGTTTTAAAACTTCAAACTGACTTTTCCGCACGTAGACTCGAAATTGAGTGGCCGAGATAAAATAAACCAACACATAAATGCAGAATATGTGTTTTATGCCACAGTTTTACCTTTTTCAATTTTTCTCAAATAATCCACCATCGGGGTTTCTCATGACCCATGGACAAGGTGGGGTGTGTCTTATCCACCTCAAAAGCAATAGACGTCGTCTGGTAGACGTCCCTAATCAGAATCAGTCGAAACCCGATCGATCCGACCCGATTTAATTGAGTGATCGTGCTAATAAAATAAAAATTCTCAAATAGTCCATCATTGTACTTTCTCATGACCCATGTACATGGTAGAGTGTGTTCTATCCACCTCAAACTCAACAGGTGTCGTCTGGGATACGTCCCCAACCAGAATCAGTCAAAATCCGATCGATCCGACATGATTTAGTTGAGTTATCGTGCTAACAAGTATAGTGGAGTGCGGAAAAGTAAGAAACGACTCTTTTAACATTTTTTTACAAATTCTTCAGCTAAGACTAAGAATTTTTTCGCATGATATTTAATTCTTTACAAACGGACACATTATAATTATAAGTAAATTATATTTACAAAAATACATTTCGGTATTTTATATAACATAACACATAATAATTATTTATTCAAAAACGTGATAACAATACAATTCAGAGCCCGAAGGTACATAATTCCCACTTTTTTGTAACTTCAACGGCAGCTTCATCGTGTTTATCATATTTTATTATGGGTCACTATTGTTAAGGAATGCGTAACGAACTACAGCTAGCGGATTTCAAGGTTTACCTATCTATTTATTCTAGGAAATATTGCAGTCTTATTCATGTCGGAAATGCCGGATTTCATTTTCTAATTGGAGATATATCGATTGCATGTCCATAGAAATGGTTTTACTGTATCATTGCTCGTTACACATCATTATTATTAGGATTAGTAAGCCCTCTGTATATGACATGTAAAAGGCTGATAACCAGAGATAAACCTTCTATAGATTATCGATAATATTGTGAATAATTTGAGTCCCTTGTATAGGTTATTTATAATATACATATATGTTTTTTATTTATAAGACATGTTTGGGCTATGTTCGTCGGAGGCTGGTTAAATGTGAGTGTTTCTTTTATTTTTAAATATGTTTACGTGTTCTTTTTCCAAGTTAGTGTTAACCATAAACAGCAAAGTTTGGTGAAAGGAACTTCGCACCACACACCTTCAATACCTGTTATATACAGCATAATACAATGAGACCTGTAAAATCTATAATCATAAGTATTCGTATCTTGGTGTAAATACAATAACCCCAGTACAACTATTGGACCACTGATCTTTGAAACATTAATCTTATATTTATAAACGAATATCATTATCAAAATGACTAGAAAAGTATTTTTAAACTATCAAAGTGTCTTAAACGTATGTACATTTTCCATAATACAACAACTGTCGTGATATTCTTCTTTTACGTAATACGCTGCTTATCCCTAACTTAAAAGCCATGCCATACTGATACCCCATAGGTCTTACTCCTCACAGTATTTTTGTGCCTTCTAATCATAATTTTCATTTTGAAACCCGATCAGTTGTCACCAAATCTGCGAGCTTTATTAAAAATTTTTACGTATTTTATCGGTTAAGAGAAAGGTTGATGACGATAGAACTAACTTTTCCTGTAATATAGAGTAGAATCCCAAAGTTTATGTGACATAGAATATACAGGGTTCCTCGAAAATATAGGACAATGAACACAAAAGTGGTCCATGAAATTTAGACGACCTCCGGGAATCATTATAAACCATTCTCTAAAATTTATTTCGATTTTTATCATTTCATATATATTTTTTTTATATAGATATTTATTTTTTGGAGGCTACTATAATATTTAAACAGAACTGGAGATTAAAAATAGTATTTTTACTTTCTCGCACTCCACTATACGCGGAAAAGCAATGTAATCGTGTAAAAAAAAATTTTTTCTAGGGTTTATTTTTCGTTTTTCGGCCTAAAAACAAAAAAAGTTTTTAAACCATTTTGTGTGTGTGTGTAGTTGTCGTTGTTGTTGTTGTTGTCGTCGTTGTCGTCGGCATTTATTCTTGTTAGCACGATAACTCAACTAAATCGTGTCGGATCGATCGGGTTTTGACTGATTCTGATCAGAGACGTCTCCCAGACGACACCTATTGATTTTGAGGTGGATATGACACACCCCACCCTGTCAATGGGTCATGAGAAAGTACGATTGTGGACTATTTGAAATTTTTTTTTTTGGTTAACACGATAACTCAACTAAATCGTGTCGGATCGATTGAGTTTTGACTGATTCTGATTGGGGACATCTCCCAGACGATACCTTTGAGGTGGATAGAACATACTTCACCATGTTCATAGGTCATGATAAAGCACAACGGTGGACTATTTGAGAAATTGTTTTTGTTAGCACGATCACTCAATTAAATTGTGTCGAATCGATCGGGTTTCGACTGATTCTGATTAGGGACGTCTCCTAGCTGACATTTATTGATTTTAAGGTGGATAGGACACACCCCACCCTATCCATGGGTCATGAGAAAGCACGCTGGTGGACTATTTGAGAAAAATTGAAAAAAGTAAAATTGCCGCATAAAACATATATTCTGCATTTATGTGTTGGTTTATTTTTTCTCGGTCACTCAATTTCGAGATAGAGATCTACGTGCGAAAAAGTCCGTGTTAAGGTTTTAAAACTGTTTATTACAGGAAACATTTTATTCTAAATTCGATAATACACTTATTTCATTGAAATTACAAAAAGGTTAAAAGTTTAAAGAAATAAGCACAGGATTTACCTTTGGAAACAAATTATTATATTTTTACTGTATGATAAATGAATAACAACATAGTTTGAAGTTCAATTTTGTTTTAATTTTGTATAAAAATATGTAATTTTCTATAAAATAAACATAAGAAGCATAATAAGCATCTTAATTTAAGCTTAATATATAAGCTTATTATAAACTTAAATTAAAAACATATGAAATCAACACAATCTTCAGCATTCAATGTATTTACGGATTTACGTATATTTATGAATTTATTCAATAAAATGTGAAATAATTATCGAAAATAAATCTATTTAACTTATATTGTAATTATATACTTAAGGGATTGGTTTTCAGCTATTAATTTAAGCCGTCAATATATCTGAATAATATTTAATTTAGTAACGTGAGTAGATAAGCTATGAGAGTACGGGACCAAAATCCCATGTATTTTCTTATGGAGGTCCATTCTGGTCATTTTTGTATCACACCGACGCCGAGCGTCGCGACGCCCTCCACCCGCGGTATAAGCTATGAGAGTACGGGACCAAAATCCCATGTATTTTCTTATGGAGGTCCATTCTGGTCATTTTTGTACCACACCGACGCCCTCCACCGCGACGCCCCCGCCCCGACGCCCCCGCCCCGACGCCCCCACCGACGCTCTAGTATGTAAATTCAACAGAAGATGGCATTGGTGATAAATTCTAAGTGTTGGCGTTGTTCAGAAGTTCAATTCTATTTAAAAAAAAAGTCTGACTATTTGTGGATTTGAACTCGGGACCCCTGCGTTGCCAGTCCTATGCTTTACCGATGAGCCATTGAAATCTTAAATTCTTACGTGTTCAATATTGTAGAATCAGTTCACCATTGCGCAGTAGGTATTTTAGTACAATATATAATAATATTAAAAGGCGGGGAAATACGAAATCTGGAGACTATGAATTTTAATGATACAGTTTGGTAGCGGAAGAGGTATTGACGACAGTGAAAAAAAAATCTGAAGGCGGGGAAATTTCTCAGACACTTAAAACGCGTCTAGCATATTATTAATAAAACATGGTGATATTAAACATGGCAGCACTAAAGAAAAAACTTATGACGTCACTCACACAATTTAAAATTTCTCGATTCTATTCAAATACAAGGTAATTAAGTGCGGAAGTCGGAAGAAGGCTCTCTGAATAGTGTTTCAGTATTGGTCATTGGAATTATAATTTTTATTATTTACAGGTTGTATATTACTCGTCATTACTGTTGACACAGATTTTTACCCACCTGTTTATATTCAGATATAAATAAAATACAGTACGCTTATTGTTACAATATAATAAACAGTAAAAAATATTACAGAGGTAATTGGATATACAATACATTATATAAATTAATCAGTACACATTGAAGCATATACCCATGGAAGAGTGTCATAAGTGTCAGGTAGAATTTGTCTCTTGTCATCATAAGGACTGAGGGCAATTTTTTCTTGTATAATAGAGTAAATATTATGTTTTTCTGATTAAATTTTGAGATACAGTTTTTTCTATCATTCCATTTAAACATTCGAGGTAGTCTTCAAATGTGATTTTTCTTTTAATAGTTGACTTTTTTACACCCTTTGCCTTCTTATTGATTCCCCCGTTTTTCATTACTTGAGCTATTTCTTTCTCCGTCAGTCCCTCCTTTTCTAACTTTAGCCTTTCCTTGGTTTCATCCTCATGCGTTCTCATTACCTTAGTTGCATACATTTTCGATCTTAGGGCAACGAAATCAGTCATTATACGTCCATTGTTCTCGTCTTTCATCATTCCTAAGACTTTCTTATTAACTAGGGGTATTCCATAAATATTGTCTGTCGAGTAGTCACTGGTGTCGAAGCGTGCGCGGCAATCTCTTTTTATAGTATCATATATTACAAATACCAAATTATACCAGTTTGGTATTTTCTTAATAAAAGTTTAAGAAATTAAATAGTGGAGTACATTTTTGGGTATTAGATTCATGATGAAATTAAATTAACAACAAATCGAGTAAAAATTATTTCATTACAATATAATGTTGATATCATATTTATCATCATCTGATCTTTTAGAATCTCCTATACTTCCAAATGTGGTGGTATTAGGAAAAAAATATGGCTGCATTAAGAAAAAAGAGGGTGGGGGTAAGAAAAAAACATATATGCATTAAGAAAAAATATGACATCATTAAACATAGTTGCATTAAGAAAAAGAACATGTCTGGGGTGGGGAGAAAAACTGCATTAAGAAAAAACATGGCGGCAAAGAACATAACGTCAGAATAAAAAAAATACATGGCAGTATTAAGAGAAAAACATGGCGGCAAAATATGACGTTATTAAACATGACAGCATTAAGAAAAAAACATGGAGGCAAAGGGTGGAGTGCGCGGGAAATTTGAAATCTGAGGATATTTAGGGGAATATAAATGTGAGTTAAAACAAAAACAGTGTTTATGATTCATGGGGGAAAATTTGAAATCTGGGGGGGAGCACGGCAGGAAGGCGGGAAGTTTGAAATGCAGTCTGTAATAAAAAAAAATTCGACGCTGAGGCTTGAATCGGGGATCTCGGGATTTCGGAGCCGTAAAGTCACGTAGTGTACGCATGCGCAATGGAAAAAAGGATGCAGCGAGAGAGGTCGGGGTTGCCGGAGGGGGGATACAGACAGCATGGTAGGAGTCTTAGAGAAAAGTACACAGATGGTGGCTGAAGAAATTGTCGAGAAAAAGTGCAGTACTGGTCCTCTGGGTAAATCGAAAAAAGTTATTGAAAATCGTAAAGTGATTTGATTGGTTGATTTTAGTTCTAGGAGTGAAGTATTAACAGTAGTTTGATATTAGAATTACAAATGAAATATTTGGATACATAATGATGTCATAAAACATTTATGTGCATTTTTCAAGTTATATTAAATACATATAGGTTTAAAGCTTCGCCTGAAAGCGAATGTTATCTCAGAGTTAGATGATTATTCATTTCCAAGAAATGTAAAGCAATTAACTTTATGAAGTATACATGCGACACGTTTGTGAGTATCAATAAATTTGATAGGTCAGCAGGAAAGTCTATACCCTAAAGTAAACAAATATACAGGGTATTCCATAAGTAATGATTCATCTGGGATGTGGAGGTATGAGCTTTCAGGTTTTTGGAAGTTAGAAAAGAGATCCTTACAAAAATAATATAATACAATCTATACCTCTCCTACCGTTAGGTGTAGAGGCCCTTACAAAAATATAGTTTTAAAATTATTCTATAGCATTAATAATCTTCTTTCATATGGTTTAAAAAATAATGTTATCTCAGAGTCAGATGATTTATCATTTTCCTAAGTAATGTATGCCAAACAGAATGTTTTAATTAATTCACTCTTGCAATAAAAATTACATATTAAAAATCAATTAGGTACAACCTACTTAAATAGCAAAATAAAAAAGATATATAAAAAGGTTAAAAATTATTCACTTAAACGATAAGTAATAGCATACAATTTACTTAGTATTTCTTAGTTCTGTATTACAAAATGCGTATAAGTGCTGATTAATTATTTGCAATATAGATAAATCAGATACGATCTAAACTTTATTTATTTATATTCGCATAAATAACGTACAGATGTAAACCTGTAATATAATAAAGTTTTGCGTAGTGCAGTTCAAGAAATTTCAATTGTTCAACAGAATGGTGGTATCTTTAGTTTACATAAACTGACTTAATTATATATATGTATGTAAGCAAATAACGAAAACTACCACAAATAATGATCGATTTAGGGTAAAAACAGTTTTATTGCGTTATGATGTACACATCAGTTGTATTCAGCTATTACTCATACTATATACTACTGCGTCGCTAGCACGCCTACCCGGACGGTCTCGACCACATTCGTCCACCTTCAGCAACTGACCAGTGGGGGCATCACATGTGATCCGGTGGGTGTTTAAGGGTAATTGCTAACATGTATATAAAAATTAATCAAAGATCATTAGCTCACATAAAATATGATTTTTCAATAAGTTAATAATTTAAAATAATGTACTGTCTATTACAATCATTCAGTATTGAATATACAAAATGTTCAAGTCGAAAAGGAACGCCCTTGTATGGTAAGATTATTGCAAACTTACACAATATTGGCAGTCGCAAATAAACAACCTTGTTTAAATCTTAGAGCTAGGCTATAAATAAAAAGCCATAATCAGCAATTTTACAGACTCGATACTTTGAATTAAGACCTGAACATAATTTTTACAGTTTTATTCATTATTAAAAACCCAGACATTCATGCTGTTAGAAAAATAACTCGCAAAAAATAATTGTGTGTGATGAACTGATGAATGTGAATTAGTGTATTTTAGAGGTAAGTGCTATTAATTTGTATAGAAATATCGCTGATCAATCAAACTTTTCTTAAATCAATCTACGGTACACTTATTGACCCTCAATTTTATTACATTCATATAACATTTTGAATTGTTCATTACATGTTTTTACATAATTTTATTTATTAACTGTCAGTAGATATTCTTAATTTATAGTAAATTCTACATAGCAATTCGTAACTAATCCTCTCATTAAAGTTAGATATTTGTTTTGTTAATCCAGTAGCACCTTATTTATATACAGGGATTTGCATATTTCATAAAAATTATACATTTTCTTTTGTTTTATTTTAGATACCATCAAGGAAGAAATATTTAATAATATTTGTACTACTTAACGAAGGCGTCTATCAGTATAAGTGTCCGTATGGCGTTTATTTTATGGTAAGTTTCTAATAACTAATTTCATTTAACGCTGTAGATTTCTATATTCAACCAACGGCTTATAATGTGCAATAATATTTTAATCATTTTTGAATTGCTATGCAACATTTGTGAAGAAAGAAAATGTAAAATTATGCTTTTAAAATCGGATAAGCGTGGTATGAGAAATCCCTTTGGACTATTGCTAAATAATTTTTAACATCGATCTACGATTTATTTAATTTGAAGAAGGGAGTTAGGATAAAAAATTGAGAAATTTCTATTGCTAGAGATATTTTACATATATATACAAGATCTCATATTAAGTTGCCACTATTATTATTATATGAAGACACTCATATACATGCTATTCATTATATGCTAATATTCAAGGATTCAATTTGTAATTCTAATACAGTGGTATGGTTATTTATTATTAATTAAAACTTTGCAGATAGTTAGATTTCTATAGCGTCAGATAACGTTAAACATATGTATGTATATAAAATGTATTCAAAAAATGTATTTTACGAATAATGTCTATACCGCTTTCTAGTTTCAAATTTGAAAACAGATGTACTGAATATAAAACATTAGTTGCTTGCCAAAACCGTTATTTTATAGCATAGGAGTACTGAATAATTCTATTTTTCTTAAGATAGTCAATATCTTATTTTGTTCACAAGTTCTATAAATATGTAGTCTTATTAAAATTTAAGTCATTGGTAAGAAGCCAGAAAAGGCCCCCTAAAAGCCGATCATTTGTGCTAATTTTCCATATGAACACATATAAAATTTTACTTTTTACTCGTTTTGAATTGCTTCATTATATATGTAAAGTTATATATATTAGGCTACATTTATTAAGAATAGATACAAATTAATGGGTCACTTTAATTTCAATAGTTAAATGTCAAACCATTATACCGAAAAGGCCCCCTAAAAGCCGATCATTTGTGCTAATTTTCCATATGAACACATATAAAATTTTACTTTTTACTCGTTTTGAATTTCTTCATTATATATGTAATGTTATATATATTAGGCTACATTTATTAAGAACATATACAAATCAATGGATCATTTTAATTTCAATAGTTAAATGTCAAACCATTATACGGAAAAGGCCCCCGAAAAGCCATTCATTTGTGCTAATTTTCTATATGAACACGTATAAAATTTTACTTTTTACTCGTTTTGAATTGCTTTATTATGTATGTAAATTTATATATTAAACGACATTCATTAAGAGTCAGATACAAATCAATGCTTAATTTTAATTTCAATACTTAAATGTCAAACCTTTTAACACCTTACTAGACCCTATGGAGGGTATATGGTGTCAGGGGATCTATGCCATTAGAGCACCCACCCAGTAAAGACTGAGAGGCAAAGCGAGAAAAGGTTTAAACATCATACAGTATTTTAAATAATGGGAAATATAACCGTTACGTTGTCAAGACAGTGTAGGCAGAGGAAAAAAAATAGGGTTACACATAGTCACCACCTCGAGTGTTTTAAAAGCCATTACAGCCCCTCGCGTTCAAAGCCACTACACAGAGGGACGAGGTAAAGGGGTAGACTATATGTTCTACCAAATAATTAATCGTTACGGCCCGTTGCCAAGACAACGTAGGCAAAAACTGAAAGACCGGGGCCTACGGGTAGTTCTTTGATAGCCGTCAGGCGACAGTTTCCACAATACATGTCTTGATGACAAACGAAAGATGCTGTATATACCTAACCCCTTAAAGGTAATCAGCAACCTTTGGAGAGTCGAACTTACGAAATACCAGGGTTGATACGTCTCCCACAGTGTGGTACCTGTCGCATTTTCGTGAGGAAACTGTCGACTACCTTTTATACCACAAGCGGAGCCATACCAAACAAAGATAAATAAAAATAACAAGAATCAATCGTTTGTTTCTTCATAAAGCAATTCAATTATAGAAATTGTGAAAACCTAAAGTAAAAATTATTAATGTAAAATGTAATACTAACAGAATTTTATACTAATCCTGTATACTTATTTTGAAAACATATGAATTATGAAAACCTTGTATACATAATTTAAAACTGCATACAAATTAATGTTATCAGAATTTATGATGCTCCTGTATATAGTAGTTTTAAAATATCATAAACAAAATTAACCAAAACATCTAAAAAATATGCTATCAGAATTTTTGGGAACCCTGTATTTAAGGACTCTATATATAATTGTTAAAATACCACAAACAAAATTGACTATAACATAAAAGCATCTAAAAAAAAAAAAAAAAAAAAAAATGTAAACTAGCAAAATTTATGAAAACCCTATATATTTAACAAGACGGGGGCCTGCGGTTAAAAATAATAAAAAAAAAAGTTGTCTTACCTCCCCCCCCCAACACTACTCTCATGCCATAACCATTTTTTTTTCAATAGGATGCAGCAACTAAAGCAAAGAAAAAATTCAATCTCTCAATTTTTTTTTTTGTTCTCTGTATTATATGATGAATGTAATTGTAACACATTCAGTAAAAGTCAAAATAAAAACGTTAATTCAGGAATAGATTTCGCTTAAGAACCAGTGTTTTATTTACAGCTTGCGTAACTATGTAACAAAAAAAAAACTAATTTAAACCCATATCAATCGTCCAATATTCAAGTTTAATTTCTCTCCGATATAGCAATAAATAACTAATAAAATATTATTAAAACTACATTAACATTAATTCGTTCTGTATTATCCGGATTTAAAAAATATATATCTTTTCTTACTTAATGGGTAAAATAATTAGACTTAATTACTAACAAACTCTTTAAAGTAATATAAATATAAAAGGGAATAATATAAATGATATGAAATGCAAAGAAAAAATAATAATTAACGATGATGTGATATCGTATCTAAATAGTCAAAATGTATAACACATACCTCTGATATAAATACAATCGGCTACATTTAATGCCGAACACCATATGAACTGAAATGATTTAAAAAGGCGACTGCATCGTATTGTGGACGGGGCGAAGAACGGATATTTAGCGACATGACATGACAAGTCGGTAACCGATAGCTGAGTCTACAGTTTTATATTGTTTACATAACTGTGGTCAGGGTAGGATTAAGAAATCATATAAAAAATTATAATAATTAAATACGTAGATACAGGGTAAATATAAAAATCTACAGAGTAGAATAAATAGTTCATATAAAATAAAAAATTATAATTAAATACGTAGATACAGGGTAAACTTAAAAATCTACAGGGTAGAATAAAAAGTTCATATAAAATAAAAATTATAATACATAATTGTAGAGTAGTTATTTACATACGTACATACAAGATAAATTAAAAAATCTACAGGGTAGGATTAAAGAGTCATATAAATAAGCTGATAGAGATTGAAGGAAAAAAAAAAGGACTAATTGGATAACTGAACTATTGTTAAAGTACAAGTTTTCATATCAATTTAGTGAATAACGCCGGACAAATTTAATTGGTTGTAACATAGTTGCTATAAAGTTCAAAACTTTAATTCATGTCTCGAAATCTGCATAATGCATGAGTTGACCAATGATGTTCATCACCAAAGTTATTCTCGATATACTTAATCACATGTAAAGGAACTACTGTATTGGTGTTGATCTAATATGTTTGGTATTTCCTAAACAGAGATCTTAAAAAATCTCTTCTATTCGATACTCTAGATTGTCTCTGTTACTGGGTGGGTGCTGTCAAAAATTCCCCCTACATCCTCCATAGGGTATAGCAAGGTGTGAAGAGGTTTTTTGACAAAAAAATAATCGAAATAGAGGAAACCAAAATGTACAAACCTCTCTCCGTCAAAAGGAAGTTTTTGGAAGACTACAGCTCGGTTCTTTACGGATATAAAAAATCAAAAAGTGTCTAATTTACTAAATACTTATCGTTAATACTGTATATACTATTATTATTATTATATTTTACACCCTCAATATATAACCTCAGGGAAATTGAAGAAGGGGTTGGGGGTAAGCTCAGGAAGATTGGAGAAGGAGTGGGGGGTATGGATCTCTGGTTCTTGTTGACGAGATACTAAGGTATGTTTTCAGTTTTTATTTATACTTGATAACAGTGTCGATGCGATCGAATAATGACGTCATGCTGCACACTTTAAAAATGTAGAAGATCTTCTACATTTTTTTAAAGCTAATTAGCAATGTTAAGGTAATGGATTTCAGTATGGGTAGACATAAACTTGTAGACTGTTTCTATCTCTATCAAACATACACACGGTTACCTAAGCATCAGCATCTCATTTGAGATAATTATAGCTTCATCATTTTATTTAAACAAAATAAAATCAATTTACGATATATGTACGACAGGTCGTACAGCTCCATTTAAATAGGTCGTACAGCCCCTGCAACATAAGGGTAATAGGATAATTGTGGATAATGTGGATAATTGTGGATAATTGTGGATAAAAATGTGGATAATTGTGGATAAAAATGTGGATAATTGTGGATAAAATTAGGGTGCATACTACAAAAAGTGTAGTCATTTTTGAGTCATTTTATATATATATATATTTTTTTTTTGAGGAGTCATTTTTTAACGACAATGTTTCGTCAGTGCAACGAACTCAAGAATGCAATATACAAACAAAATATTATGGTTAAGGAGAGGTTTATGCAGATAGACGATTACATAAGAATAAGAAAGAGCAACTCAACAAAAGAATATTAATATCGCTGAGCATGTGCAGCATGACGTCATTATTCAATCGCATCGACACTGTTATCAAGTATAAATAAAAACTGAAAACATACCTTAGTATCTCGTCAACAAGAACCAGAGATCCATACCCCCCACTCCTTCTCCAATCTTCCTGAGCTTACCCCCAACCCCTTCTTCAATTTCCCTGAGGTTATATATTGAGGGTGTAAAATATAATAATAATAATAGTATATACAGTATTAACGATAAGTATTTAGTAAATTAGACACTTTTTGATTTTTTATATCCGTAAAGAACCGAGCTGTAGTCTTCCAAAAACTTCCTTTTGACGGAGAGAGGTTTGTACATTTTGGTTTCCTCTATTTCGATTATTTTTTTGTCAAAAAACCTCTTCACACCTTGCTATACCCTATGGAGGATGTAGGGGGAATTTTTGACAGCACCCACCCAGTAACAGAGACAATCTAGAGTATCGAATAGAAGAGATTTTTTAAGATCTCTGTTTAGGAAATACCAAACATATTAGATCAACACCAATACAGTAGTTCCTTTACATGTGATTAAGTATATCGAGAATAACTTTGGTGATGAACATCATTGGTCAACTCATGCATTATGCAGATTTCGAGACATGAATTAAAGTTTTGAACTTTATAGCAACTATGTTACAACCAATTAAATTTGTCCGGCGTTATTCACTAAATTGATATGAAAACTTGTACTTTAACAATAGTTCAGTTATCCAATTAGTCCTTTTTTTTTTCCTTCAATCTCTATCAGCTTATTTATATGACTCTTTAATCCTACCCTGTAGATTTTTTAATTTATCTTGTATGTACGTATGTAAATAACTACTCTACAATTATGTATTATAATTTTTATTTTATATGAACTTTTTATTCTACCCTGTAGATTTTTAAGTTTACCCTGTATCTACGTATTTAATTATAATTTTTTATTTTATATGAACTATTTATTCTACTCTGTAGATTTTTATATTTACCCTGTATCTACGTATTTAATTATTATAATTTTTTATATGATTTCTTAATCCTACCCTGACCACAGTTATGTAAACAATATAAAACTGTAGACTCAGCTATCGGTTACCGACTTGTCATGTCATGTCGCTAAATATCCGTTCTTCGCCCCGTCCACAATACGATGCAGTCGCCTTTTTAAATCATTTCAGTTCATATGGTGTTCGGCATTAAATGTAGCCGATTGTATTTATATCAGAGGTATGTGTTATACATTTTGACTATTTAGATACGATATCACATCATCGTTAATTATTATTTTTTCTTTGCATTTCATATCATTTATATTATTCCCTTTTATATTTATATTACTTTAAAGAGTTTGTTAGTAATTAAGTCTAATTATTTTACCCATTAAGTAAGAAAAGATATATATTTTTTAAATCCGGATAATACAGAACGAATTAATGTTAATGTAGTTTTAATAATATTTTATTAGTTATTTATTGCTATATCGGAGAGAAATTAAACTTGAATATTGGACGATTGATATGGGTTTAAATTAGTTTTTTTTTTTGTTACATAGTTACGCAAGCTGTAAATAAAACACTGGTTCTTAAGCGAAATCTATTCCTGAATTAACGTTTTTATTTTGACTTTTACTGAATGTGTTACAATTACATTCATCATATAATACAGAGAACAAAAAAAAAAAATTGAGAGATTGAATTTTTTCTTTGCTTTAGTTGCTGCATCCTATTGAAAAAAAAATGGTTATGGCATGAGAGTAGTGTTGGGGGGGGGAGGTAAGACAACTTTTTTTTTTATTATTTTTAACCGCAGGCCCCCGTCTTGTTAAATATATAGGGTTTTCATAAATTTTGCTAGTTTACATTTTTTTTTTTTTTTTTTTTTTTAGATGCTTTTATGTTATAGTCAATTTTGTTTGTGGTATTTTAACAATTATATATAGAGTCCTTAAATACAGGGTTCCCAAAAATTCTGATAGCATATTTTTTAGATGTTTTGGTTAATTTTGTTTATGATATTTTAAAACTACTATATACAGGAGCATCATAAATTCTGATAACATTAATTTGTATGCAGTTTTAAATTATGTATACAAGGTTTTCATAATTCATATGTTTTCAAAATAAGTATACAGGATTAGTATAAAATTCTGTTAGTATTACATTTTACATTAATAATTTTTACTTTAGGTTTTCACAATTTCTATAATTGAATTGCTTTATGAAGAAACAAACGATTGATTCTTGTTATTTTTATTTATCTTTGTTTGGTATGGCTCCGCTTGTGGTATAAAAGGTAGTCGACAGTTTCCTCACGAAAATGCGACAGGTACCACACTGTGGGAGACGTATCAACCCTGGTATTTCGTAAGTTCGACTCTCCAAAGGTTGCTGATTACCTTTAAGGGGTTAGGTATATACAGCATCTTTCGTTTGTCATCAAGACATGTATTGTGGAAACTGTCGCCTGACGGCTATCAAAGAACTACCCGTAGGCCCCGGTCTTTCAGTTTTTGCCTACGTTGTCTTGGCAACGGGCCGTAACGATTAATTATTTGGTAGAACATATAGTCTACCCCTTTACCTCGTCCCTCTGTGTAGTGGCTTTGAACGCGAGGGGCTGTAATGGCTTTTAAAACACTCGAGGTGGTGACTATGTGTAACCCTATTTTTTTTCCTCTGCCTACACTGTCTTGACAACGTAACGGTTATATTTCCCATTATTTAAAATACTGTATGATGTTTAAACCTTTTCTCGCTTTGCCTCTCAGTCTTTACTGGGTGGGTGCTCTAATGGCATAGATCCCCTGACACCATATACCCTCCATAGGGTCTAGTAAGGTGTTAAAAGGTTTGACATTTAAGTATTGAAATTAAAATTAAGCATTGATTTGTATCTGACTCTTAATGAATGTCGTTTAATATATAAATTTACATACATAATAAAGCAATTCAAAACGAGTAAAAAGTAAAATTTTATACGTGTTCATATAGAAAATTAGCACAAATGAATGGCTTTTCGGGGGCCTTTTCCGTATAATGGTTTGACATTTAACTATTGAAATTAAAATGATCCATTGATTTGTATATGTTCTTAATAAATGTAGCCTAATATATATAACATTACATATATAATGAAGAAATTCAAAACGAGTAAAAAGTAAAATTTTATATGTGTTCATATGGAAAATTAGCACAAATGATCGGCTTTTAGGGGGCCTTTTCGGTATAATGGTTTGACATTTAACTATTGAAATTAAAGTGACCCATTAATTTGTATCTATTCTTAATAAATGTAGCCTAATATATATAACTTTACATATATAATGAAGCAATTCAAAACGAGTAAAAAGTAAAATTTTATATGTGTTCATATGGAAAATTAGCACAAATGATCGGCTTTTAGGGGGCCTTTTCTGGCTTCTTACCAATGACTTAAATTTTAATAAGACTACATATTTATAGAACTTGTGAACAAAATAAGATATTGACTATCTTAAGAAAAATAGAATTATTCAGTACTCCTATGCTATAAAATAACGGTTTTGGCAAGCAACTAATGTTTTATATTCAGTACATCTGTTTTCAAATTTGAAACTAGAAAGCGGTATAGACATTATTCGTAAAATACATTTTTTGAATACATTTTATATACATACATATGTTTAACGTTATCTGACGCTATAGAAATCTAACTATCTGCAAAGTTTTAATTAATAATAAATAACCATACCACTGTATTAGAATTACAAATTGAATCCTTGAATATTAGCATATAATGAATAGCATGTATATGAGTGTCTTCATATAATAATAATAGTGGCAACTTAATATGAGATCTTGTATATATATGTAAAATATCTCTAGCAATAGAAATTTCTCAATTTTTTATCCTAACTCCCTTCTTCAAATTAAATAAATCGTAGATCGATGTTAAAAATTATTTAGCAATAGTCCAAAGGGATTTCTCATACCACGCTTATCCGATTTTAAAAGCATAATTTTACATTTTCTTTCTTCACAAATGTTGCATAGCAATTCAAAAATGATTAAAATATTATTGCACATTATAAGCCGTTGGTTGAATATAGAAATCTACAGCGTTAAATGAAATTAGTTATTAGAAACTTACCATAAAATAAACGCCATACGGACACTTATACTGATAGACGCCTTCGTTAAGTAGTACAAATATTATTAAATATTTCTTCCTTGATGGTATCTAAAATAAAACAAAAGAAAATGTATAATTTTTATGAAATATGCAAATCCCTGTATATAAATAAGGTGCTACTGGATTAACAAAACAAATATCTAACTTTAATGAGAGGATTAGTTACGAATTGCTATGTAGAATTTACTATAAATTAAGAATATCTACTGACAGTTAATAAATAAAATTATGTAAAAACATGTAATGAACAATTCAAAATGTTATATGAATGTAATAAAATTGAGGGTCAATAAGTGTACCGTAGATTGATTTAAGAAAAGTTTGATTGATCAGCGATATTTCTATACAAATTAATAGCACTTACCTCTAAAATACACTAATTCACATTCATCAGTTCATCACACACAATTATTTTTTGCGAGTTATTTTTCTAACAGCATGAATGTCTGGGTTTTTAATAATGAATAAAACTGTAAAAATTATGTTCAGGTCTTAATTCAAAGTATCGAGTCTGTAAAATTGCTGATTATGGCTTTTTATTTATAGCCTAGCTCTAAGATTTAAACAAGGTTGTTTATTTGCGACTGCCAATATTGTGTAAGTTTGCAATAATCTTACCATACAAGGGCGTTCCTTTTCGACTTGAACATTTTGTATATTCAATACTGAATGATTGTAATAGACAGTACATTATTTTAAATTATTAACTTATTGAAAAATCATATTTTATGTGAGCTAATGATCTTTGATTAATTTTTATATACATGTTAGCAATTACCCTTAAACACCCACCGGATCACATGTGATGCCCCCACTGGTCAGTTGCTGAAGGTGGACGAATGTGGTCGAGACCGTCCGGGTAGGCGTGCTAGCGACGCAGTAGTATATAGTATGAGTAATAGCTGAATACAACTGATGTGTACATCATAACGCAATAAAACTGTTTTTACCCTAAATCGATCATTATTTGTGGTAGTTTTCGTTATTTGCTTACATACATATATATAATTAAGTCAGTTTATGTAAACTAAAGATACCACCATTCTGTTGAACAATTGAAATTTCTTGAACTGCACTACGCAAAACTTTATTATATTACAGGTTTACATCTGTACGTTATTTATGCGAATATAAATAAATAAAGTTTAGATCGTATCTGATTTATCTATATTGCAAATAATTAATCAGCACTTATACGCATTTTGTAATACAGAACTAAGAAATACTAAGTAAATTGTATGCTATTACTTATCGTTTAAGTGAATAATTTTTAACCTTTTTATATATCTTTTTTATTTTGCTATTTAAGTAGGTTGTACCTAATTGATTTTTAATATGTAATTTTTATTGCAAGAGTGAATTAATTAAAACATTCTGTTTGGCATACATTACTTAGGAAAATGATAAATCATCTGACTCTGAGATAACATTATTTTTTAAACCATATGAAAGAAGATTATTAATGCTATAGAATAATTTTAAAACTATATTTTTGTAAGGGCCTCTACACCTAACGGTAGGAGAGGTATAGATTGTATTATATTATTTTTGTAAGGATCTCTTTTCTAACTTCCAAAAACCTGAAAGCTCATACCTCCACATCCCAGATGAATCATTACTTATGGAATACCCTGTATATTTGTTTACTTTAGGGAATAGACTTTCCTGCTGACCTATCAAATTTATTGATACTCACAAACGTGTCGCATGTATACTTCATAAAGTTAATTGCTTTACATTTCTTGGAAATGAATAATCATCTAACTCTGAGATAACATTCGCTTTCAGGCGAAGCTTTAAACCTATATGTATTTAATATAACTTGAAAAATGCACATAAATGTTTTATGACATCATTATGTATCCAAATATTTCATTTGTAATTCTAATATCAAACTACTGTTAATACTTCACTCCTAGAACTAAAATCAACCAATCAAATCACTTTACGATTTTCAATAACTTTTTTCGATTTACCCAGAGGACCAGTACTGCACTTTTTCTCGACAATTTCTTCAGCCACCATCTGTGTACTTTTCTCTAAGACTCCTACCATGCTGTCTGTATCCCCCCTCCGGCAACCCCGACCTCTCTCGCTGCATCCTTTTTTCCATTGCGCATGCGTACACTACGTGACTTTACGGCTCCGAAATCCCGAGATCCCCGATTCAAGCCTCAGCGTCGAATTTTTTTTTATTACAGACTGCATTTCGAACTTCCCGCCTTCCTGCCGTGCTCCCCCCCAGATTTCAAATTTTCCCCCATGAATCATAAACACTGTTTTTGTTTTAACTCACATTTATATTCCCCTAAATATCCTCAGATTTCAAATTTCCCGCGCACTCCACCCTTTGCCTCCATGTTTTTTTCTTAATGCTGTCATGTTTAATAACGTCATATTTTGCCGCCATGTTTTTCTCTTAATACTGCCATGTATTTTTTTTATTCTGACGTTATGTTCTTTGCCGCCATGTTTTTTCTTAATGCAGTTTTTCTCCCCACCCCAGACATGTTCTTTTTCTTAATGCAACTATGTTTAATGATGTCATATTTTTTCTTAATGCAGATATGTTTTTTTCTTACCCCCACCCTCTTTTTTCTTAATGCAGCCATATTTTTTTCCTAATACCACCACATTTGGAAGTATAGGAGATTCTAAAAGATCAGATGATGATAAATATGATATCAACATTATATTGTAATGAAATAATTTTTACTCGATTTGTTGTTAATTTAATTTCATCATGAATTTAATACCCAAAAATGTACTCCACTATTTAATTTCTTAAACTTTTATTAAGAAAATACCAAACTGGTATAATTTGGTATTTGTAATATATGATACTATAAAAAGAGATTGCCGCGCACGCTTCGACACCAGTGACTACTCGACAGACAATATTTATGGAATACCCCTAGTTAATAAGAAAGTCTTAGGAATGATGAAAGACGAGAACAATGGACGTATAATGACTGATTTCGTTGCCCTAAGATCGAAAATGTATGCAACTAAGGTAATGAGAACGCATGAGGATGAAACCAAGGAAAGGCTAAAGTTAGAAAAGGAGGGACTGACGGAGAAAGAAATAGCTCAAGTAATGAAAAAAAACGGGGGAATCAATAAGAAGGCAAAGGGTGTAAAAAAGTCAACTATTAAAAGAAAAATCACATTTGAAGACTACCTCGAATGTTTAAATGGAATGATAGAAAAAACTGTATCTCAAAATTTAATCAGAAAAACATAATATTTACTCTATTATACAAGAAAAAATTGCCCTCAGTCCTTATGATGACAAGAGACAAATTCTACCTGACACTTATGACACTCTTCCATGGGGATATGCTTCAATGTGTACTGATTAATTTATATAATGTATTGTATATCCAATTACCTCTGTAATATTTTTTACTGTTTATTATATTGTAACAATAAGCGTACTGTATTTTATTTATACTGAATATAAACAGGTGGGTAAAAATCTGTGTCAACAGTAATGACGAGTAATATACAACCTGTAAATAATAAAAATTATAATTCCAATGACCAATACTGAAACACTATTCAGAGAGCCTTCTTCCGACTTCCGCACTTAATTACCTTGTATTTGAATAGAATCGAGAAATTTTAAATTGTGTGAGTGACGTCATAAGTTTTTTCTTTAGTGCTGCCATGTTTAATATCACCATGTTTTATTAATAATATGCTAGACGCGTTTTAAGTGTCTGAGAAATTTCCCCGCCTTCAGATTTTTTTTCACTGTCGTCAATACCTCTTCCGCTACCAAACTGTATCATTAAAATTCATAGTCTCCAGATTTCGTATTTCCCCCGCCTTTTAATATTATTATATATTGTACTAAAATACCTACTGCGCAATGGTGAACTGATTCTACAATATTGAACACGTAAGAATTTAAGATTTCAATGGCTCATCGGTAAAGCATAGGACTGGCAACGCAGAGGTCCCGGGTTCAAATCCACAAATAGTCAGACTTTTTTTTTAAATAGAATTGAAATTCTCGACAACGCCAACACTTAGAATTTATCACCAATGCCATCTTCTGTTGAATTTACATACTAGAGCGTCGGTGGGGGCGTCGGGGCGGGGGCGTCGCGGTGGAGGGCGTCGGTGTGGTACAAAAATGACCAGAATGGACCTCCATAAGAAAATACATGGGATTTTGGTCCCGTACTCTCATAGCTTATACCGCGGGTGGAGGGCGTCGCGACGCTCGGCGTCGGTGTGATACAAAAATGACCAGAATGGACCTCCATAAGAAAATACATGGGATTTTGAGCCCGTACTCTCATAGCTTATCTACTAACGTGATATTTAAATAGCGAAGAAGTGACGGAGATCGTTGAAGGACGAGGGATTGCTGTATAAACTATTATCTTTCACAAAGAATTCGATGCGAACATTGTTACCTTTTGACTTTTTGGAGGTTACATCATCTGAGTAGTGGTGATAATAAAGGAAAGAATTGTATCGTCAGTTAAAATACTTCATATACGTTAATGAAAAGAAATAAATTTTAAATTTGATCGGGGAGGACTAATAATGAAATTAATAAGATTTTGAAACTGATTGATTTTTGAGATTGATTTAATTGAACTGTCATCCTCATAATCAATTAGAATTATAATATAAGTTGCCTGCAGTGAGTGCTGCACTACCACCCAGTGGTGTTACACTGGATGGTACTACACTGGTGGTCTCCACACTACTACTAGTGGTCGTAATACTACTGGATGGTATAATTGCACGGCAGCCGATGTGCCGTCGTATAGGAACTCGTCGTATTTGATCACCGTTTTATTCGTTGTAGCAGTGCAATTGTTCTTATTTATATATAAGTATGTGCAGTAATGTATAACTGTATTTACCTTATAGTCTAGAATAGAATCTGTAATAGTAAACTAAATAAAATTCTAGACTATGGTAAAACTACATAACCTACATAAAATTCATTGATATTTTCTATGTTCTAGGTCGTTTGATATCCACCTATAAATTTGCTCAATATTAACAGTAGAAGTAAGTTTATAAAACAAAAATGTAATAATAATTAAACAATATATATTTTTTAATAGAATATTAAGTAAACCAATTTGTAAATGTATGCATTCTTCAATGAAGACAACACAAAATTCGCAATTTTTTAGTAAAAAAATTATGTAAATTAAGAACCACATCATATAACACGAAAATATTTTCCCATCGAAAAATATTAAATTATTTGACACTTCAATGGCGCACAGAAAATTAATTGCAATATTAAATTATGATATGACATACCACTAATAATTAATGTAATTAATTATGAATCGTCATATTATAGTTAGTTAGTCAAATTCATAATTACATTAATTATGAATGGTGTGTATTGAAAATTGCACAGAACTTCAACTAGGTTAGTAATGTTCATCTTCCTAGAGAATAATATAATAATTAATTTAGAAAATTCACGTATTCACTATGTAAGAGGATTAACTAACAGTATGGTTTGTACAATGATTCCTTGCGTGTGCGTCACAGGTAACAATCGTATGAATCAATCAACTGACATTCTTGAACAGTGTCGTGCCGAAAACACATTTTAGGATAACAGTTAGTACAATACAAATCCGTCTGTCAACCTATGACAGAGTAATGAAAATGTTCTCCATAAAAACATTCCATGGAAGTGATATTTCTATCAAAATAAATGAAATAAATTCAACAAAAGTCAAAACAAATAAAACAAAAATGAAGTAAATTTTACAGAAATTATTAACTGTCTATATGTCGCTAGACATACGTGCTGGTAATTGTGGCATATTAGTAACAATTGCAAGTGGTGTAGCATGTGATCCGGGTGTCGTCACTAAATTGGTACACGCGCAAAGATCCATTATACAAATTGTATTAATGACTAATAAATATAGTATATTTTACATGAGTGCGTAGCAAATTTTCATAAAAAAGGGCTACTTATTAGATAATATGCTTTTTGTACAGTAAAATGTTCTTTGTGTACAAAAATTTGCATTATAGGGTCAACCTATTTACTTGGAAAAAAAGTGCAAAATACAATGCTACATATTAGTAACAGTTACCTGTTAAACCGAATATTTCAGGCAAAAGCGGTATATTTTATTATCAACATATTTCATTGTCATTTTAACGTGACTGTGGTAATAATATTTCATTTTGCAAGAAGTCTACACAATATCAAAAGGACCGAACTTGTAATGAAAAATGGGTGATATTATGAAAGTCAAGTTTCTCTTCAGAATGAATAAATCTTTAACCTGTTAGTAAAGACATGTCGAGAAAATAACTCAAATGGGGTTTCGAGCATGGACTATAAACTTAGTTTTTTTTAATTCCATTCATAAGCAACACATAAAATTTAGTTTAAATCTAATTTTTATAAGTGTTTAATAAACATTATAATAATGTATTGTTTATATTTGTAGAAAATGTATTTACATAGGTAAAGGATGGCTTACTAGAGATGACTCTTAAATGGCATATTTAGGGAACGATGTTGGCATTAAAAAAACTCTCAATTAAGGTATACCTTCATTGAGAGAATAACAGGGATGACGCAAAAAAATATAAAAAATGAGCGTCCAGAATATAAAATCGACGTATCTGAATATTTTTTCTTAATCGTCCAGTAATGATTTTATCTGATTTGTTAGATTTATGTTCTCACTATGTATTGTAAATGTTTCTCACAAATATAAACAATAGTACGAGGGGCACTATTTATATTTTGAGCCTAATAATAAAAAAAAATTGTCATTTAAAATTACTTTATTGCTTTTCAAAATATTCTTCTTCATTATACACTTTTGCGTGCGTTCGAACCGTTTGTCAAACCATTTTTTCAATTTCGCTCGCGATATCTCAAAACATGGTTTTTGAACACATCAACGGCTTCTTCTGCCGACAAAAATCAAAAAGGAAGTTATTGTGTGCTAAATCGGGACTGTACGGCGGATGACCCATTAATTCGATTTTTTGAATGTTCAAACATTCGGTTGTTAGACGAGATGTGTGAGAGCTCGCACTGTCATGATGAAGAATGATCCGAAGGCGCTTGTTTTCCTTATTCCGCCGAAGATGTCCGGCAAACAAATGGTTCCTTTAAAGGTTCTGTTGCCACATGACCAGTTTTTTCGGAATAGCAGGCGACCATTTGTTTCGAAGTGCTTCAGCCCGAACAACTTTTGTTGGATTTGGTTCATCTTCAAACATCCATACAGTCGACTGCTGTTTACTTTCCGGTTCATACGCATAGATCCGTGATTGTCACTTGTTACAATGTTATATACGTTTCTTGAAGCACCACCATTGTATTTCTTGAATATTTGTTTGCACCAATCGACAAGAGCATCTTCTTGAAATTTTTCAAATTATGTGGGATCCAACAAAAACAAACTTTTTTACAGCTAAATGATCATGCAATATTTTATATATGCTAGTCAAACTAATGCCTAAGATTGCCTCAATCTCACAATATGTCACATGATGATCTTGCATTATCAGTTTTTGCACAGCATCAATGTTTTCTGGCACAATAACTGATTTTAGATGACCTTCATGACTTTTGTCGGTGAGCGGATGGGGGCCACGATTAAGCTCATTATATCAGCATTTCATAGTGGAAAATGATGGGGCTTTATCGCCAAAAGTAGAAGTAAGTTGATCGATGCACTCCTGTTTTGATAATCCACGTCGAAATTCGTAATAAATCATCATCATCATGAGGTCATCAGTTCTAAGACTGGTTGAACGCTAACCTTCAGCTTCTCCTATCTTGTGCTAACCTACGA
The DNA here is from genome assembly GCA_037954035.1 of Rosalia funebris. Classification (NCBI taxonomy): domain Eukaryota; kingdom Metazoa; phylum Arthropoda; class Insecta; order Coleoptera; family Cerambycidae; genus Rosalia; species Rosalia funebris. Next base: position 12,892,438 of record JAZFAV010000002.1, on the reverse strand, counting down.
ATTTCGCTAATTGTGCTACAACGTACATCCCTTACTATTTGCGAGCAGTAGTCTAATCTAGGCCTACCTCTGCCTTTCTTCACTCGTATTTCTGCCTCCAAAATATCCCAGACCATTCCCACATGTCTCAGCAAGTGGCCTACCATTCTATCTCTTCTCTTCTTTATGTTTTTCCACATACTTCTTTTCTCGCCGACTTTCTCTAATACTTCTTCGTTTCTAACCCTATCAGTCCACGGTATTTTCGACCCTGCGCTATTCTATTCTTTTTATATCTTTATGGCTTCTTCCATCCCAATTTATTTTACTTCCTAAATAAGTGAAGTCTTTAACTTCCTCCAATCTTTCATTATTAATTTGTACTTTCGTTTTTGATCTGCTCTCACGCCCTCTGCACACTAACACTAGTTTTGTTTTTATTCACCCTCATTCCGTATTTCTCTGTCAACATTGCATCCATTTCGTTCAACGCTGATTCTAATTCCTCTTTACTAGATGCTAATACTGCTATATCATCCGCGAATCTCAGCATTTTTAGTTTCTGTCCCTGTACTTTAATCCCGAAATCCACTCTATCTTTTACCACATTAATCGCCTCTTCGATGTACAGATTAAAAATTAGTGGTGATAGCGTACATCCTTGTCTTACTCCTTTAATAATACCTACTTCCCTTCTTTCCCCTTCTACTCCTATAACAGCAGTTTGCTCTTTGTATAGATTGTGTACTACTCTCCTACCTCTATACTTCATTCCCGCGCTCTTTAGTATCTCGAACATTTTTCCCATCTTACATTATCAATAGCTTTTTCTAAATCTACAAATCCTATACAAGTGTTCTTTCCTTTTTCTATTGTTTTCTCTAACATTACTTTTAGCGCCAGAATAGCTTCGCGAGTTCCCCTATTTCGCCTAAACCCGAATTGGTCTTCTCCTAGTATTTCCTCCGCTCTATTTTCCATCCTCTTCTGCACTATTCTGGTTAAGATTTTTGACGCGAGGGAAGTTAGGCTAATCGTTCTAAAGTTCTCGCATTTGTCGGCTCTTCTCTTTTTCGGTATAGTAACGATAACGTTCCTCTTATAATCCTCCGGCATCTCGCCCGTTTCGTATATGTATTTTACCAGTTCAAACATCCTATTTACTACTTTCTGTCCCGCACATTTCAAAATTTCCGCCTGTATTTTATCTACACCCGGCGTTTTATTGTTCTTTAGCCCCCTTAGTGCTATTTCAAATTCCTCTCTCAATATAGGTTTTCCTACATCTTCCCTATCGATGCTAGATTCTTCCTCTAATATCTCTCCTAATTCCTGACCCTCGTATAAATTTCCTAAGTACTGCTTCCATCTATCCGCTTTCGCCTCTCTTCCGATCAGTATGTCCCCCGATTGACTCCTAACGTTTCTACTTATTGGTTCTATATCCCTGAAGTTCCTCTTAATTATTTTGTAAGCCTCATCGGTCTTACCTACTTCGAGCTTATCTTCTACTTCTTTGCATTTATCCTCTATCCATTGTTCTTTCGCTTTTCTACACTTTCTAATGATTTCCCACTTTATTAACTTATAAGTTTTCAGTCCTTCCTCGTCTCGTCTATTTTTGTAGCCGCATCTCTTTTGTATTAAGTTTAAGATTTCGTCCGTTATCCAGGGTTTCCTAGCTTCCCTTCTCTCGTGTCCTACGTAATAAATCATCGCAACGAAAATTTTCATCGAGTTAATTTAATTTTTTCGCTGAAATACAATTTTCAAATCACTGTAAACAACACAAATCGTTCTTACATGATAAAATGTTCTGAAGGAGGTTATGGTCAAAAATGTCAAACTTTCCATTGGAAACGTCAGATGGCGTCTGACAACACTTGGTGTTGCCAAGGCTCAAAATACAAATAGTGCCCCTCGTAAATTTGTTTCTAGAGTTATATTCTTGCTCTCAAATAGACATGCCCTGTATTATGTCTTAATCTATATATAATTAATTGAAAAATTACAAACAGTTGTTGATGATACGTGTTGTTCTCATATGTTCACACGAAATTTTAAAGAATGGCAGGCAGTTCGGAGACTACAGATTGCTATCACATTTGAAGTTTTAGTTAAACTTAATTAATGTAATATAAATAAATTTTGAGCATTTCACACAGCTTCTCCTAGAAATGTCAAAAGGGCATTAAAAAATAAAATACATCTATGTAATGATTTGTAAACTGTCTAAATTTTACATGATTAAATTGAATATGAATTGAATAATCTGTTATTCTGTTATTATTGTTATATAATCTGTTATTATTGAATAATCTGTTTATATTATTGTCCTATCTAAATAGAACAATAATATAAATAAGAAACAGAATGGAATCAAATATAAATCTGGGTAGATTTAATGTAGAGTACTCCATAGAGAGTCATAGATAATTTGGTCCTGAAGCTGAACTGGTTGAAACTTTAAATTTGAAGTAAACTCTTCAGTCAACCTTAAAAGCTCTTTCAAATATTTTTTAAATTATAGGCAAATTGGTTTAATGATTTTGTGTTTTAATCACATTTTCGAGGCGCTCAAAATACCTTACCACTTTTACGTAAAACTGTTTGTATCTGAAATAAAAAGTAAGAGTTATAACACCGAATGCATTGCCCAAATATAACAGACATAAATCATATGGTTGATGGTAAGCTAACACATGGCTAAGTAGGTATGCGGAAATATTGTAAGGTATACATCGATAAACAAAACGCACCAAAAGTTGTTTTTGCAAGGCAATAGTTGTAATTTTAAATTAACTTTCACGCAAGCAATGGCGCCGAACCCATCCCATGTGGGTCATTCGGAAGAAACGCATACAGATGATCGCTGGCTAGATATGCACTTGTTCGTCCCATTGCAGTAAACCAGTGGCATCACACACTGTACCGTAAGATAATTATTATAAAATATTATTACAAATAAAGACTGGAAATTAGGACGGTGCTAAGTGTCAAAGATAACAATTTTAGATAAAGTGAAAAATATTCGTTTATAATTTTTGGAAAATACTTTAAGCAACTACTAAACTACCACTGATCTTAGTTCTTAGATGAGAATGATAGTTTTAATATTGAAATTATTACACTAAGTAGAACAGACTTATATTTATAAAAACAAATGAGAAACGTGCCAAGTACCAAATATTAAAACAATCGCATCAGATACCTATCAGAAACAATTTAGGTTTTTAAGAAGTTTTTGCAGAATATGGTGGGGTATTTTGTTCCTAAATAATGCCCTATATATTCTAAGTGCTGTTTTTTTTATTAATAGCAATATTATTTTAATAAGACAACCCCTAGTGCTGCATTTTTACACCTCGCATAGTTCTACCCCTCCTTAGTATCTGTATTTTAATGGAGTCTCCTATATTGTTATAAATATCTCTACATAATACTATTCCGGGATACGCAGAGTCGATTTTAATCTTTAATATTTTACTTATTTGTAAAGGTTTCGTATTTAGAACTGAATCGGCAGTAACCTGAAAGTTGGAAAAATGGTTTTCATGCATACTAATCTGCCCAATTATGTACTGGATTAAATCACGTGACGTAGAGCATCCGGTGTCATTGGTTTACATTTTCTTCTCCTTTTTCCTTTCTTCCTAAAGACAAAGTCTAGATCACATTGAAGAAAACTATAGCCGGTTACTAGGAACTTGTGTTCAATTCTATTTCATACGCCATGTGCTACAATAAATGTGTACAAATATTTATCAACATGTGGTTTTTATTTCCTGAAGCGCAATAATCACTTCATGTAACAATGTTTCTCTTATTAGAGGGTACAACATTGGTTAAAACGTACAACGAATACGAAAACATTTCATTAGTTTCTCTACCTACCACTTCATTGTGCCATACGCATATGTATGACAAGCTATTACTAGCTAAATTACTACAAAGACTGCAGAAAAAGAGTTAATTTATGTAAAGCATCCCGACTAGAAAGAAAAAATGTTTGCTCTGTATAAATTCATAGAAAAAACACTCACACCAGAACCAGGAACATTTGTTTCATTTCTTCCTCTATTCATAGGGTTTTCAGCTTTTCAGTGGCAAACTTTTAAATTAATTTTTGTCGCTTTACTCTTTTCATTATGTGACTTGATTTCCCAACGAAGTTTGTCGCAAACTCGATACTATCGACATGTATCACTGCGAGGTCTTTTGAACGATAGGTTAGGAAAATGTTTCGATACAATTTATGTGTAACGCCACTGTCCGGATGTTTTTCCGAGAACGCTTTAAGTAAACAGTTCATATTCAAACCAGTGCTTAGATACTATTTTTCTATATTTATCCTGGAATAGTTTGACATTTTAAATGAGATACCTCACGTACCTGTTTATGTGCTCTTCTACCAGTTTGAGATCGTGAACACTGAATTTACAGAGTGCTGTTCATATTCCTTTGTCAAGAAACTAAATTTCGCTCATTACAATGGTTTTCCAAAATTTAGATAATCCTAAAGGTATCAATGAATGTAGTTTTAAATCCGTTAAGAGTATCCCTAGTGATGAATAGTTGATTGTCATGAACTTTCTGAACCAGTGAGATTTCTACAATTCCTTCCTCTGTTTGCTTTGTATCATATTTACATTTCATGATATCTTAAAATAAAAACTTATTTACTTAAAATTTAAAAGTGCAAGTGGAATATAAAAGAAACTGCAGACTTATATACTTCTAAATTAGGTTTTTTCCTAAGATCTTTCTGTTTCTAATAGGATAGGATTTACCTACTACTTTTAACTGTCTTGGTTCTTCTTCAAAAGACACGATGACCCTATTTTATGACACTTGTAATTTATAACGACCATATTATAAGAATGATAATTCAAAGAGGTTCAAATCACATGTTTATTATGGATGAGATTAGTTGATCAGTCGGAATAGGTAAAACACACAAGATTTTATTGCTGGACCTAGCTCCACCTTTGAATAAAGTACAAAATATTAAACGCAACATTGGCACATAGAACATTTAAGAACTTTATTATGGACAATGTTATCAACATGCCAATTTCTAAAACATTTCATATCCTACCACTCTAGGGTATCCTCTATTTCTTCGATATTCGAATGACCATTATCTAAACTTATTCTTATATCAAATTTTATTTATTGAAGTAGTAAAAATGGGTAGATATTACCACAGGGGATAAAGTAGTTACTTCACTAATTGTAAGATGTTTTCTCACTGCAGTCTTTTGGACTGTTAAAGAACTGTGCAATAAAAATAGGTATTTACTAAAGACCAATATATACAATTTATTATTTTCTTTCTTTACATAAAGTTCATTCTTCAACGCCAACAGACGAGATACATATTTGAAGACCACCACAGAGCATATGTAATTTCCAGAGAATCTTATCTTCCACTGCTTCAGACGTAGTTTCTTATTTTTGTTCGCCGATGCGGGAGCTAACATAATTATTTTTAAACGACGGAATACATAGTCCTTAATTGTAACTAAGATGTATGGCAGATATAACTATTATTACAATATACATAAACAGTTTTAAAACCTTAAAAGGACTTTTCCGCACGTAGAATATCTCGAAATTTAGTGACCGAGAAAAAATAAACACATAAATGCAGAATATCTGTTTTATGCAACAATTTTACTTTTTTCAAATAGTCCACCCTCGTGCTTTCTCATGACCACTGAACAGGGTGGGGGTGTGTCCTATCCACCTCAAAATCAATAGATGTCGTCTGGTAGACGTCCCTAATCAGAATCAGTTGAAACCCGATCGATTCGACATGATTTAATTGAGTGATCGTGCTAACAAAAAAAATTCTCAAATAGTCCACCATTGTGCTTTCTCATGACCCATGCACATGGTAAAGTGTGTTCTATCCATCTCAAAATCAATAGGTGTCGTCTGGGAGACGTCCCCGATCAGAATCAGTAAAAACCCGATCGATCCGACATGACTTAGTTCAGTTATCATGGTAACAAAAAAAAATTTCTCAAATAGTCCACCGTCGTGCTTTCTCATGACCCATGGACAGGGTGGGGTGTGTCTTATCCACCTCAAAATCAATAGGTGTCGTCTGGCAGACGTTTCCGATCAGAATCAGTCAAAACCCGATCGATCCGACACGATTTAGTTGAGTTATCGTATTAACAAAACAAATTTCTCAAATAGTTAATCATCGTGTTTTCATGACTCGTGGACAGGGTGGGGTGTGTCCTATCCGCCTCAAAATCAATAGGTGTCATCTGGGAAACGTCCCCAATCAGGATCAGTCAAAACCCGATCGATCCGACACGATTTAGTTGAGTTATCGTGCTAACAAGAAATATTAATGCCGACGACAGCGACAACACACACACAGCAAACATTTTTTGAAAACCATTTTTTTTTGTTTTTAGGCCGAAAAACGAAAAATAAACCCAAAAAAATTTTGTTTTTTCACTTTGTCTTTACACGATTACATTACTTTTCCGCTAGTTTAGTGGAGTGCGGAAAAGTAATAAATCTACTAGGATTCAACCCTCTTCTTTAGTCAATTGCATTATGGAATTATATGGGCATGAGTATAACTTCTCAAATGACCGGCAATTTACCCTGATTTTGTACCCATAGATTTTTAGTAAGATTTACATCAATATTTGAGGAGCGTACATTAAATGTTTGTCGAACCTTCTCTTGTAATGACTAGACGCATACTAGACCTACATATCTCAAAGACAACAAACTTCCGCAAACTCAAAAAGGCGGCATCTGAATCCTTCCAGGTTACGTCAGTTTCTGTGCATTAGAAAAAAATAGTTTTTAAAGAAGCGCCGGACAATAGATGACTTTTCCACACACCTGTCGAGCAGGTAGAAGGTAAAGAGAAGTAGATAGTTGTGGCTCGTGTTCGCGGCTCACCTGTTCAGCGGCCAGAGTTGTATTCAACGCGTCCGAAAGCGGATCGCATGTAGCTGATTGGAATTTACATTGACGCGTGCAGTCCATGCGATTGCCATTTAAATTTGATGAAAAAAAAATTTGACTATAGCATTTGCCGGGCAAAAAATGTCAGTTTTTTATACACAGACGACGAAATAGTGTCGTGCCGAGTATGACTAAATGTTGTGTTACATGTCGGTTTTTGTGAGAATCTGATAAATTGTTGAAGTTCTGTGAAGAAAAATCAAAATGTGTAGCAAAGAACAGTTCTCGGAAATTATGGACAAGATCCATTTGGTATGTACAATTGATTTAAAGTTTAATAATTAAATGTAAATAAAAAATGAACCTGATAAATGTGATATTAAATTAAACAAAAATAAAAAATTAAATGTAAAAAATAAATCAAACAAATATGGTAGATTACATGTATTCTAATTTTACAGAAGATATATAGATTCTTATTTTTCCACACAAAAATGGATTTCTTTTTTAATTTAAAGTACATGTATGTATGTATGTCTAAATTGATTTTGAACCCTATGATCTGTATTGACCGTTATTTTGAACTCTATGGTATATAAAATTTGACGCAGTAATGACACTAATGTAAAACAACTGTACTGCAATGAAAGAAAATATTTATATGATACGTACCTAAATGATATATATCCAAAAATTGTACAAATGAATGTCTTGATGATATTTTATATTTTCAATATGATAACAATATCATTAATACATTCCACCTCAGTTATATGTTTTTTAAGGTGAACTGGTAAATTTAATATTTATGTATGTACATTTAATTACAGTAAGTTATCTTACATTCTCATCAACGGTGACTTTCGTTTTAATATTCTGTAAATGGATTTATTTAATGCGTTTCTAAGTTTTCCAAGGAATTGTTAAAAAGTTTTAATATTTAATTTGATAACAATTATTGTGGCATAAACAAACATGACAATAAAATAAATGCGATAAATCTCACAAATCCTATAAATCTTATAAATTTCGTAAATCTCATAGTCAAATCTTGTAAATTTGATAAATATTATTAATTTTAGTAATAGAAAATTTTATATTACCTATATCCTAAGATCTACTTATATATTTTGTGTTAATTATTAAATTATTTTTATATAAAATATTATTTCTATTTCGTATTATAAATTACATACATTTTATAAAATTAGTGTGAACTTCAATTTCTTAAATAGCATAAATTTCATAAATTTATTAAATTTGATTAATTTATAACCGTCGCAAATTTCGTAAACTTTGTATATCTTAAGTTTCATATTTTAGTTGAGAAATTTTATAAAAATCGTAAATATTTTAAATGTTCTAAATTTCGTATATTTAGTAAATTTCGAAAATCTTTAAAATCTCCAAAATTTTCTAATCATGAATTCCATGAAGTTGTGCATTTTTTATGGATTGTTAAATTATTATCTAAAGACCTGGTATATTTCTTGTCGTAAAAACCTGGTATATTTAAAATTAGAAAATTATAAATTTTCTAATTTTTTAAATTACCCAAATTTCGAAAATTTCTGAATTTCGTGAACTTTATGAATTTCATGCATTTCATTAAATTCATGAATTTCATGAGCTTCATATGTTACATTATTACATTTGTATGGATTGTTAAATTATTATCTAAAGACCTTGTATATTTCTTGCCGTAAAAACCTGATATTTAAAATTAGAAAATTATAAATTTTCTAATTGTTTAAATTACCCAAATTTCGAAAATTCCTTAAATTTCATGAATTTCATGCATTTCATTTAAATTCATGAATTTAAATTTTAATAATTTAATAAATTTTATAACTTTCATAACTTCCGTAAATTATATAACATTAATTTCAGAAATTCTATTATAAAATTATAAATTTCTGCAAATTCATTTATCCAATAAATTTCTTAAATTGATTAATTTTCAAAATTTTAATTACCAATTGTTTAATTAAGTTTATCCAATATACTTTAGAAGCTCCATAAATTTTACAAATTATCTAAATTCCTTAATTTTATAAATTTTAATTAATAACTCTTTGATTAAATTGATTAAATATAGTAGTTTATCAAAATAAACTAAGTAATTAAATCAAATAAATTACTGACATTCATTTCATTAAGTAAACTAATTGAGTTGCATTAATTTAATTAGTGTAATTAAATTTGTTACATTAGTGTCTGCGTAAACAACAATAATCCCCAAATCAACTTATTGATTTCGGTTTTATATTGTCATAAATATAGTGTGCAGTTTTCATCTAAAGAATTAATATGAAAAACAAATCAAGATCTCTTTTCATGATGGTAATATTATAATTCTATGTTGCGGTATAGAAATAATTGGAGATGGACATTTGTAAACACATTTTAAATAACAAGAAAATTTAAACGAGCCGCCTATTTATTTATCTGGAATCGAATGAAATATTTGCGGTTTATTATATAATCATTGAAGATTTAATTCCGAGTTTGAATCACCTAATTTAGCACACAAATTATTTGATTGCAATAATTATTAAAGAAGCGATGAGCGAAGAAAACCCATTATACTATATACATTAATCCGAGATAATAATTAATTTGCAAGAAAGCTCCACTTTGTTGAAACTGTTTGTTGCTATTAAAATCCATGCCATGGGCTGTTTCAATTTGTTCTATTGTGGTTCTCGAGGCAGAAATTAGCATACTCTAATTCGAGTCTAGCAGTCACACCGTTAACCGTTTATATCTTTCATTTATTAAAAAGTTGAATAACTATACGTACGTAGTTATGAAATTGAGGTAGCCTTTATTTAATTCCGTTTTTGTTTATTTTCCTAAAGCCATTAATAGCGTGTTAAAAGTAATGTTGTCGCGCGTCAATTCCTGCTACGAGGCATCGAGCTAATTCGATTTGTCTATTAAGTAAATTAGAGTCCATAAAAATACCGCACGTATTAGATTCTCTTAATTCAATTATCGTTACAAGTATTATGTGTTACACTATATCAAATGGAGTTTCAAGGTGCAGGGTTGGGCTTACATGTGTTGTTTGCGGATGCACAATCTATTTTTAATTCTTAATGGACAACAATAAAGAATAAAATCTAACCTACCTTGAGGTCATGTGAAGCTACGACGTCGTTTGTGATCAGCTTGGTGATTCTATAAATTATTATTATTCCATTTATTTCATTGGTCTTTAAGACTGAGCGTAGGAGATGCTGAACAGAGTAAGTAGTTCTCCAAGTCAATAGTGAAAGTTGGATCAGATTGGAATTGGTGATGAATCTTGAATAATGCAAAGATGGAAAAGAAAAATTAGAGTTCTTGTAAGAGATCCATAAAAGTGTCAAATCAAGTATATCTTTAGACTACAAGAACTATTAGAACGATTAGAGTTCTTGTAACAGATCCATAAAAGTGTCAAATCAAGTATATCTTTAGACTACAAGAAATCATATTGAAACACTTTGAACTACAAAAATTTACATTTAAAATACATACGCATAGGTAACATGTAACGAAATTAACAGTACATTCAAATTTACAGGAAAGAAGGATTTAATTCTTTTTTCTATACTTCGATCGACAAATAAGAGAAAATATATAATAAAAATCGAGACGATACACCACAGAGGTCAAATACTAACTGTGGAACACAAATAATTTTAATTCCAACGGTGCTAAAAATCTGCTGAAGTAAAACTGAAACCACTTCTAATAGCATCTGCAAATGCCTTATATGATAAGGACTAAACAAATTAGGTCAAAACAGCTATTCTCCTGGCTATATGCCAAACGCCGAGCACTGAATTACATGACAAAAGTTGTCGTATTTTTGTCTAACAGAGTTAGGACTAAAAATACAGTGATTGTTCTAAAAAGCATTTGCAGATGGGTTGGAGTATAAACTCCTTATTTCTGTAGTTTGAATGTTACCCTCTGATAGTAAAACTTTGCATTATATTGACAAACATAATTGTCACAATGCTGTATAATTCGACGGATAAAGAGTAATAGTACTGCTCTACCTAAACCCAATTACCGCAAGCCATCATCAAATGTTAGGATGGGAACTTCTATCCTAACTGCATAGTACTTTGCAGTACTATGCAAAAGTACTGCATAGTTGCGTGATTTAAATAACTTAAAGTACTAAAATTGTAGATCATAATTACTTCAAGTTCCCTCATATTTGGTGTATACGTATATTTGTTTTTCGTGTATTATGTGACAAATATACTACAAATATATATGTTTTTAATACAAATATGACAAATAAGTTACTTTAAAATGTTACGTAACAATACACTAATGGAATACAATTTAAATTAAAAAAATGCATATTTTCTTAATTCGAAAGTTTCTTCACTGATAACAGTAACCCTAATAAAATTGACAGAACCAATTTAAATGAATAAAATAGATTTTGCCAATTTAAACGAATGGATAAAAAAATGAGTAAAATATACCACATGTTGCAATAGAAATAGGAGTCTATCTGAACAAGTTTATCCCAATAGATGTGTGGGTAGATGTGATAGACCTTGATAGCGGAAATGGGCTATTGAATAAAGGCATAAGAATATTGAAATGTATGTTTTTTTCACTAAGCAAAAGATAGAGGTGTCAATAATCTCTTATGGCTAAATAGATAATTAAAAATCAATTCAATGAGGCATCATATGCTCCCTCACTCCATTTAAAAATGTTAAAGGAGTAACTGCCACTCTGAGAGTATTTTAACTGATAATAACTCAGAGTATTTTCTACTTATGGATCACAGTGTATAGGAAAATGTGGTAGAAATATAAATATTAGAATAGATGAGCACTGAAAATCTATCTCAAATATTTTTCTTTCTAAATCAGGGATCATTGTATAGAAACATCTACTTTATACAGTTAAACAACGATGAATTATTGCATAGTAGGGGAAGAGGGCTCATGGATGCAGGCAAGCTAAGTTGTTGCTGGATTTGATGCACAGCAGCGACTAAAGGGGGTTGTTAATAGGACACTGTCTTCTTAACTACCATCTTAGCAAGATTGGCTTGGGTACCAACAAGGAATGCAGATAGTGTTGAGGTGATGTAAAGACCTCTGAACTATGCCAGTGCCCAGCTCTGGCATGGTGTAGGCACCTATCGCTTGAGTTCTTTTTCTTGGGCCCAAACGAACTGAGAAAGATCGGCCTGGAGAGGATCTTGAGTTTTTGGAAGAAGGCCAAATCCGTACTCCATAGCTGACTGCTTTACGAGGAGATACAATGGGCGGTAGCCTGAGTACTTCAGAGCTTGGCAGTCCTCTCCAGAAAACTAAACCTAAACCTAAGTGAAAGGGAGAGTAAACTCAGTTTCTTAGAACAATTAGAAATAACCAAACCTTTAAGAAACAAATCTATGACATTAAGATTCCATTAACTCCCCAGTAATATGCCAGATTTTCAGAAAAAAGCGCAGCTCATAACTAGGTAATAACTAGTTAATATACTAAGCTAAGGATATAGTGAACTCCAAAATGAATTCATTTTTACCTATAGTTCATGTCGAAAGTGTATATACGTGTGGTGTATACTGTTAATTTTAATTCATTAGGTCAATGTGATATATGTACGAATTTGTATCTAGGAAATGTAGTTTCTTCATAAGACTTCACGATGTTAGAACAAAAATGGAAATCTATGACCAAATGAACGAAACTACTGACATTAAAAATGACACAGACAAGATACATTGTCTGATGGCATGAAATTCATGGAAGATATGAGATAATAATTTTAAATAAGCATAGTATTTTTAATAAATAATAGTTGTTTCAATTAAAAGAATATCGACATGTCGTTTCTGAAACAAACGACATAGCTGTATGTCGTTTGTTTCTGAAACTGGTTTCTGATAAGATTTTTAAATAAAATTGCAAATGTCCGTTTTGAGTTTTAAATTTAACCACGTATTATTTGGTTATTTTGCTTAATTTATACAATATTCTGATTAAAAAACAAAATTTGTTTTCCTTAGAAAAATTTTGCGAATTCCAAATGGTTTTATTTTGTTAAATGTCGAACGTATTAAATTTATCTAAATATTATATATCGAGATAGTATCAAATAAATTAAGTATCAAAATTCCCAACGTATTTAAGAAACCAATAAATATTAATATTACAATTTAAATCTTCAACGTAAATAACCTTTATAATAATTTTACATACATTATCATAAAATCCATATAATCCGATCTTAATTCAGGCATAAACCACTAGTGGAAATTATAAAAATTTGCATTTATTTTATAACACAGGATAATCATAAATTAGAAATTACACACTAATTAAAATTTTACTCCAATTAACTCCTTTCCGGCACAAAAGAAACTTACGATTTATATAAAATCACGTTACAAATTCTAGTTGCAAAATAACAAAAATAAACCACAACGCAATTAGTAAAATTATTATTGAAAATTTCATTTTTAAGTAATGAACCGTCGGCGAATATAAAAAGTAATGGAATTGCGAAATACCTACTGTGACTGTATGCACTAATAATTATTTCCGGAATGAGCAATCAATATCTATATGTAATCAGTTTCTAAATTGTCACTTCCAATTGTCGACAAAATCAAACTAATTGACAAGTATTTACATTAGCGGGAATATATGAGTGGGTGAGGCTATTAATATTGTTCAGTGGAACATAATATTTTTAACTAATTAACAAACAAGAATTATGTATTGTGCATATACAATTACATTAATAATTCGGCATTAGAAACACAGGCCTATAAACTTTGACATTTTGAAAATTGATTCGGGTTTCATAAGTGATTATAAGTGAATTATTTACGCTGATTTCATATCTACCTTCCGTTTTTGCCCCTCACGTAAGGTTTTTGGTCAACTGAATAATCCGAATAAATTAAAAAATAAAGGAAAAAACTACATTTTAATAAACATTATATTTAATAAACATTAAAAAACAGTAAAAAGCAACAACACAAATAATTTTAAGTCTCTAATTTCTTATTTTCTTTGAAAATGCCTTCCCTTTTAACAAAAAACTTCGTTTTGTAGTTTTTCTTGTGTAATTATTCGTTGGATGTTCTCTTTTCAGCATCCAGCAGAGTAATCTGCCATCATCGCCACATCCCATCGACCCTGGTACCTCCTTTCTATCTCCTTTATGTCTTGATGGAACCTTTCACCTTGCTCCTCACCAACAGCACCAAGATTTTCTGGAAAGTAGTCCAGATGAGCATGCAGAAAATGAATTTTTATGCTAATTGCAACCATGATGCTTAAACTTATCCAGTGTTCTTTTGAAAATTTCCTTATACTACGACGGATGTTTATAATTTCCTAAAAAAATTTCTGTTGCATATTTAAAGCATATCCAAGATTTCTTTTCAATTTTTGTCATTGTTCAAACTGTTTGTTCTTCTTTTAATCTCGTTTCAGAAAGAGCTGAAAATTTGCGACATAAGTACTTAAAATAATTCCCATTTTTATATATAATTTTTACATATTGCTTCATTAATCCCAATTTAATATGAAGTGGTGGCAAAAGAATTTTTGAGGATCAACCAGATTTGCGAAATAACATATTTTGAACCAGGTTTTGAAACAGCCACAGTCATAACAAAATATATTTGGTGTATTTTTACAACTGCTAGGCATTTTTAAAACAAAATAAGAAGACACATCGCAATGTCACGAGTAAACGTACATTAAAGACGTACTACAGCGACTACGTAAATACCCAAATAGTATAAAATCAGAATATCCCCACCGGCCAACTCTGTTTCGGTAAATCCCCCACACTTGTGCGTAAGTTTCAAACCAATTAAATACAAGCGTGCCGCAAAGATTGAAGCAAAATTTTATTTTATAGAACCTCAGTTTTAAAAACTGTGAATTATTATTCAATCTACATTTACAAATACTGGTGCATGATGAAACCAAAAAACAGTATTTTCTGTAGTTCATATATGTAACTAAGACAAAAAGTCAAAAGAAGTCCGATCACAAAATCTTTGTTGGTCTGTGTAATCAAAGAAATGCGAATAAATCTCCATAAATGTAGGCGCCGTCGCGTCAGTGCCAAACGAGGGAATATTTCCATCAAGACATGAAGATCGAATAACATCATAATGTTATAAGTCGCTGCGATGCAGAAGTATATTAAAAGATTATCTATTACTTTTACTGAGATAAGATCGTCGAGTTTAAAATACTAAATTAACACCAAAACAATATTTTTATCCAAATACAACGACTATGTACTACTTATCTACATTTACTTTAAGTAGTTTATCTTTCTAAATTTCAAAGTTCAATGGTTTCGAGGTAAAGTTTGCAGTATATACATAAAAACAGTGCCTACTAGGATTTCGTCATTTATAATACATATTTTACAGTACATTAGGCCGTAGTTTGTCTTTTAAAATTTCTAAGTTCAGTGGTTTCAAGATAAAGTTTATAGTATAATACGGTTTCTAGAAACAGAGTAACCATGCCGTTACACCGTCTTGCTGAAACTACGTTTTTCAAATCCAAATCATTAATTTAATGAAGAAAAAATTAACATGTCACGATGGCGTTCCCCATTAGCTGTGATAGCATTACTAGCTTCATTTTCAAAGAAGTATGGTCCAATTACTCCGCCACTCCAAAATGCGCATTAAACCATGGATTTTCAGCACCCCAAATTCGATAATTATATTCAGCACCCCAAATTCTCTCACTGCAGCCATATTTTCATCTGGTCGACCACGGCGAGGACGTATTGACGTTGCCTTATGAAGAACAACCCGTCTCTTCAAATATCTTGATTGAAGATCTTGGTTGAAGTTACTAACTGTTAACTCTGTAGGCGCTTTATTTTGTGCTAATTTAGTGGGAATGTTATTGTTAATGCAACTGTAAATGATCGTTTACTTTTATAAAACAGTTGTACACAAACTATTCCTTGTTGAACTGTTAATCGCGGCATGTTGACATTGACGTCGTATGGCTTGTACATGATAGTAGTTAAATATTGACGACCTATCTTTGACAGAACACAAATGGCGCGCAATTCAAATTCTATAGTTCCAACTGAGACACCCTATACATACAGAAATAACGATGAAGTTGATCAAAATGGAATATACCGTATATATTTATCAGTACAACATTTTACTTCGCAATACGGTAATTATGAACGACATAAATACCAAACGTTTTCTAAAAATATGACGCATACGAAACATAAAACAAGCATTTTGCTGTAATAAATAATAGTATTTCTAAATTACAACGTTACATATGTTTTATTTGATTAATTAGTTACGATAAATTCATGTTGGAGTAATTTTCAAACCGGTTCTAATTTTCGTTCGCTCGTAATACCATAACGGGGACGTTGTTTTTGTAGACAACTTTTTGTTTTCTGGTGGCAACATTCGATTTCTTGCCCACACGAATTGTAAAACGAACTAAACAACATGCCAGATCACGAATGCCGGAAACGAATAATCAATAATCATACATATGTTTTCCTGTGAATACGGGGCGAGAGAAAAAGTAGTAAAACAATGATATAACCTCTCTCCGAAAATTAAAAGCGAACACGGAAGATAACTTTCAGAATATCTACAAGAGATCTCCACAAAAAGCGTGTATATTAATAGACATGGTTTATAAAGAAACTTCTATAAATAAATACAACTTTTTTAAACAAACTCGTCTACTATTTTTAGACACATACAATGACATCCAAATTTGGAACCGATATTCAGTGCAATATGAATGTTAATGCAAAACTTTCCTCAGTATCTGCTGGAGTGCATAATAATCTAATATAATTATTATGCGCTCAATTAATTTTGTCAATTAAGCATATTTGGTTAATTTGATGACTCAGTTTATTTTTAACTGGAATTAATAATCAATTAATAAAAGTGGAACCTTTAACATAACATGTATTATATGACAGGTAGTGTAACTTCATAAATAGAACAGAATAATAATGGAATAATTATTAAAATCGAATGTTAACATCTATGAGATAATGTACGTTGTGTATGTACGTATATAATTTGTCGTATAATTCGAACATAAAATTAAATTCATTTTGACAATTATTTTTAAATGACAACAGTATACTTATGAGTAATGCCTTACTTACACACTATTTCAAATATATATTCAAACATTATTTCTATTTTAACATTTATCTTTGATTTTTTTTAAAATTTATTAAATTTAGTATTGGCATACTATCAAACTTTTTATGCAGTGCGTCGCTGTAAAAATGTCTGGCAGAAGTTACACAAAAAGTCGCTTAGACGTTTTTACACATCCGAATTTCATATTGTGTTCTCCATTGAAATCTCGAATCGTTTTCCATTGTTTGTCTGTTTCGCCAGTTAGTGTGCTAAATCTGACATTTAATGTGTCCCTTAGAAAATAGTCCACAGAATTTAAATCGAGAGACTGTACGAGCCACCCGATACGCCATTATTTACTATTCATCGAAAACGTTTGTTAAGTATCGCAACGATATTACAGGGCGCGGCTCCGTCGTGAAAAAAAATATCTTCTCACAAGATGAATATTATCTAAGAAATCATTTTCAACTTAACAAAGAGTATCGCCATTGAGATTCACATACAAACCAACTCGAACATTAAACTTCTAAGCATACTGAAAATTTGTTTCATTATACTAATACCAATTTTAAGTAGCCCAGTTGTAGTGAGTATAATAAACATTCCAATGTTCGTAAAATTGGCTTCATCGCTCCATAATTTTTTTTAATTCTACATTTTCCTGGGCTCTACGAAAAAATCACTCACATAACTAATTAATTTCGCGTTTGTGAGTAACCAGCTTCCAAGTGTTGATGGTATGTCAGTACCAGTAGTTCCTCTCAAAAAAGTTTGAACACCTGGGATTTTTTCAACAAAACAAGTATTTCAAACTCATTTTATTAAATGCATATACTACTAATTATAAGTTTTAAACAACACAAAATAGAATAAAATGATATTAAAAAATTGTCATCTTAAATTTTTTTATTTGAATTTTAAATTTTGTTTTTGTCAAAAAATTTATGAAATTAAGCCATAATTAGGCTCTCAAAACCGCTTGAGTTACTCTTGACATCTTTTGATCAAGTTTTACTTTCTTTCTATTTGTATATTCTTCCCAAAATTTTGCAGCAACCTCCAGAACTGATGTTACGATGTTGGAGAGTCAGTCCTTCCTTAGTTGCTTATCGAGTTCAACCCATAGTGGTTCGATTGGATTGAGATTGGGACTATTTTCTCTTCTTCTTCTAAGTAATTTTTACAAAGTTTGGACATGTGTTTAGGATTATTGTCTTACATAAATACCGAGTTTTGACCTATCAATCTCTTCTCAGATGGTATTGCAATCTTCATTACAATATTTTTTAATTCCGCCGTTTTTATTATCCCTTCAATTATCACTAAATCACCAACCCCAACCATAGACAAACACCCCCAGTCAAGCACTGATCCCCCTCCATATTTAACTATAAGTAAAATACAGCGTGGAATGATTTTTTCTTCTGCAGAGCGCCTGATGAAATCTCTTCTCTTCTGACTCCTTTCACAGGAATTTTTCCATTGTTCTATTGTCCAACTTTGATTGTCTCGAGGTCTGAGCCATTCAAATCAATTTTCTTATTGACACACCGGAATACCGATTTTTTTACTGAGATATGCCCTTCGAGATCAGCTTTTTGAAGGCGCCGTTTTCCGATGCTAAAAGAAATTATTTTATGACCCTGATTAATTTCGACGGTTATTTCTGATGCCGTCATTCTTAGGTTCATTCTTTCATCGCCACTGGTAGTAAGTTTGGGACGTCCTTCTCGGGTTAAGTCTTGAATATTCTCAGTAGGTTAAAAGAGATTAATGGCATCAAAGACAGAGAATTTGCATAAATAAGGTCTTTAAAATTAAAATTCTTGAAAGTAATGTTATGATTGATGAACGCATTGCAATGGAAAGGGGTTTCCTTCTAGACATTTTTTACAAATATATACAACTCAGTATACACAACTTTAAAATTATTTACAACGTGTGGCTTTGTTGGGGTCCAGAGTGAGACTGAGCCAATGCTTGGAGACAAATCAGTAAAAAATATAAACAACTATCTTTTTGGAGGAACAAAAAATAATCAACAAGATAATTTACCTTCTCTGTCAAAGTAAGAGAGATAATTAATCAGGATTTGTTTACTGTCACAATCTGCGGTACTATAACTTGATAAATTTTCAAAACAAAACTTTTGCAGACATTGTGCACGTTTAAATCATTTAAGAATATAAATTAAAAAGCTAAAATGTTACCAAAAAATAGATCCACGAATTTATGATGTAACTTTAAAACAGTCAATCATAAATAGACAATTTTCATTAGGTGTCCGAAATTTCTTGGGTGGTAGTATAAGTTTTTCTGTTACTACAGCAGTTAGTCTATTTTTAGGTACTTTAAGTGTTCTATTTCTTTTCAAATTGTTGTAGAGAGCAATAGATTGCAGACGGTAGAGCGCAGACGATGAAGGTTTCTGGTTTAAACGTTTCCAGGTCTATACCCGAAATGGTATTAAATTTGAGCAATTCGTGGCTCTAACCGATTCTAAATGGGAAGGGTTGCGCTTTGGTGGAAGGGAATCATTACATTCGAGAGTGGAACAGATATACAACTAATATCTGTTCCACTCTCGAATGTAATGATTCCCTTCCACCAAAGCGCAACCCTTCCCATTTAGAATCGGTTAGAGCCACGAATTGCTTTAATTGCAGACAATGTGTATTAAGTTGTCCGCACGTTTCTTTGTAATTTTTATTACACTGGCTAAATAGAACCATTATGTGTTCATTATTTAACTTTCATGAATTATATCCATTTTTGAACCGATGTTCTACTAAATTGGTAGAAGTATTTTTAATATGAAGTACCCTGTCAAAAGCAAGTGTAACATAGATGAAGATAATGTCTATTTAATAAAAATCATCCGGTATGGTGAATTATGTCACTTAGAAATTTACTGTAAGCATGTTTAATTCCATTTGAATTTGACATACATATATTCTTTATTGTATAGGTGAATTCTAAATGAATTTAAATAAATATTCTAAGATAAGGGAAGCAACCGCAACTGAGGAAGTTGCGGTGTGCGATTTGTAATGTAAATAGCCATGTCGACCATCCAAGAATACATTTAATACACATAGACAAAAGTATCTTTAGTATGTTTAACAACGGGTAATAAAAGTTAAGTATTTGGATCTTACAGTAATGGTTTGGTTACACAACATTTTATATCTAAAATTATTTCGTCGCATTTTATCCTCGATTAGTCAATTTAGTACTCCGGATACGGTATGAGATTGAATTCCGTAACATTCTTACACTATTCGATTTTTTAAAACAGCTCAGTGAATCTCGCAAAGTCTGCAAATAAACAATCAAAAACTATGCCGGCCACATACAAAAACATTTTCAGCTCGTTTTGTGGGTTATACTTGCACGATTACGGATTACTTCAGCGGATGATTCCATTGACACCATAATTAATTACTATCATTGTGGCGAATCGGTAGCCCGAATGTACTTTCTCATTAATGAATCTAAGTGGGTTTCATTGTAAAGGTAAAGAGGTTAGGAAGGAAGCGGAGTGATTGCATACAAAAATGCAAGTTACATGCAAGTTGAAATAGTACAACAAAAAGTAATTGCGCGGCTGGCGATGAAGGAAAAGTAATTCCAATGTTGAAACTATTGTTGAGATTCATTGTACTGGTTGTTATCAGGTTAATGGCAAGACAGTAGCGGCACTTATTTTCAGGGTTTTAACAGTCTAGCAAACGCAAGCGGTTGGTGGCAATAATTGAAAGTTTGAAATAGGATATTTAAGATTTTAAGTGAAAATTGTTTTGTAAATATAAAACAATTTTCAATGGCAGTTCCATGGCATTGTGTGTCACTTTATTTGTGACAAACAGTGACATGAAACTACTACAGGGAATGGAAATTAGAATATATACAGTAGGTCTATTGAAATCGCGCTAAAATATCTCTGGTTTCGAAAATAAAGTCAAGAAAATAATTGTAGGTTTACACTAATGTGACCTGTGTATAACGTGAAATTAACAGTTTTGAAAGTTATTTGATAGCTTTAATATTTCCAGGAATACAAGTAACGTTTCAGAAATTTAGTAAACAAGTTGTTACATTCATATTTCCTTTATGTTGGCATTTGAAATATTGAATAGGAATTCTACAGATTATGAGTGATCCATTAACTGTTCACCTAACTACAGTTAACTATTCCTTTATGCACCCTTTATCCATTATCATATCTAATTCTCATATTCTTAATTATCATATTTAATCAAGAAAACCTATTAAGTGGCAGCTTACTGAAACGTGACAAGTCGATATGCAAAGAAAATAACATATTCAACATGAGAAAACATGTTAGAATTAGACGTACCAAGGCATCCACCTTCTCATGTCAACGATTTGTGTCCCACGTGTTGCTTTATCCAACTTAAAATAGCATCGTTTTCTTGCTCTGGCACAATTAATAACGCTTTGGATTACATGATCAGACCGGAATAAATCCTGCAATTATTTACGGCTTCAAAGTGTCTGTGAGTATATCGAGCCTTCTTGGATTAATTAACTAGATTTTTCCAAAGAGGTTCAATACCTTATAGTGATCCTCAATCAAAATCTAACCTACTCGTAGGATATTTATTTATATAGACATTTTGAGATAGTTCACATGAAACTACAGATCAATTGCGAGATAATCATTGTCAGAATTCGGAATAAAACCAAAGAAAAAAATTGTCATCATTCAAAATCTGGTCTAAAGGAATCTACAAGGAACGTTTTCACATATATCCACAAGCACAAATGAAGAATGAGTCGAGTGCAGACAATAATTCAGGTTTGATGGTTACTGATAATAACAGTTGTAATGAAACTGAAGACAAAAATAAATCCTCTGCGCCATTTAATGGAAATTCACAGATAGAATCTCCTGAATCTAACATTGCAGAAGCAGACAATGTATTAGAGAGTAATATTGGAAACATGGAAACGAAGAAGATTGACTCTTAGAAGATTGATTCGTAGATCGATCTACCAAATTGGAAGAGGATGGAAGACAATCCCACAGTTGCGGAACGAAATTCGTAGAAAATGAAAATAGTTTTGATTTTCCCTTAATTATTGCGGATCCACGAAATTACGAAGGCTATCTTCATGAGGATATTAGTTTAAATATTCTAAGACAATATTGTGTACATGTATAGCGTCAAACCAAAAGATCTTATAAACTGATGTCTGTTGTGATGGAAGTCTAGAGTCTAGATCTAGAACAATGCAACTCCTGAAGAACTTTCAGTGTGTCCAGTTGTATATCTTGTAGTGTCCAGTTGTATACCTTGTATATCCAGTTGACAGACGACTGTTTATTTTCCATTACTGATAGGTATTTGTAGGTATCTCGAACAGACATTAATAATTATTTACTCTCTTCAATGCCAGCTAGCTTCGCTTTACATTCCTACTTTTACTAGAAAGGTGATTCCAGGGCAAACATCGCTAAAAACGACGAACGCTTCTCGCGTTTCTTCTCGTTGCCGGTTGCAACATAATATGTCGGTTTTTGTGAAATGACTTTCTCATTAGCGGTTCGGAGTGCATTTTCTTGTCTATGTAAAGAGGTTGCGAAGCGAGGCGTGTAAAGGGCATATCCGACTGGTAAAACGCGTGTACGGTTAGATGAGAATTTCTCAATTCAGCCATTCTTGCCAGGCCGGCTCGGACCTGCCTCATTTAGTAGGTTTCTATGTTCTCGCCCGCGGCGGATCGCGTTAATGACATGCATATCGCGGTATTTAAATTGCAGTGGCGTACCCATATTAGGGGATCCTATTCGGATAATATTCCGAATTAAAAAATTGTACTAAAAATCTGAAATTTTCGGTAATTATTTACTTTGGCGTAGAACTCTTTAATCTCCACGAAATTCTGGCCACCCCCATTTTTGGGATTGCTGAAAACGAAGGTTCTGAACAGGAATAGGTATTTCTAACACATATTCTAAAGAAGTAACACATTTATAATAATCATAATAGTAATGTCTTTATTGTCCAATAGAATAAACCCATTTATAGGACAATACTATAAACAAATATATGTTGACAGTATATAACTAAAAAAAAATAATAACAAAGGAATAACCTCTAAATAACGTTGACATAAGTAAAAAATGGAATACTTCAGTAGTATTCAACTTACTGGGCGGAAAAAAATTATTTCCCTAAAAATAGTAACTCATTATTAGTACAATTGTTCAAAGCAGAAGCACTAAACATTACTCATTAAAATTTTGTGACATTACAGCACATTAGTTCTTGCAGTCCGGCAATAAAACATACATTCTTCTCGAGAACCTAGTCTAGGTATGCGTATACTAAACATGCTTAATAATTCGAGCGCATCTATACTACAGCTCAACAAGAATAGGAACAAGTCTCAGAACTGCGATATCGAACCGCTCACTAGATGCGCAGTAAATAGCCTGATCCTTACTCAATCGAAATGAGACCTTTGCACAGTGAATATCGACGAATATATATTGAATGTGAATGTACACCGAGTTTGATCTGGCCGCACGTAGAGTGCACCCTATTCACTCCGTACACTGCCTCACTCTTTCTTCTACGCATACTTAGAGAACCTCACACTTTTTCCTATTCTTGATGAGCAGTAATACATATGAAACGGTTTAAATAGAAATGAGAGGCTAATAAGCACCCTTCTAGTGTTCAATGACTGGATATTAAATATTTGTAGAAGCAAAGTATGATCGTAACCTCTTACTGTATAATAATTGTCTACGCGAAATGACAGATACATTAAAATACGCTGTTGAATATTATCAAGTTGGGACGAACTAACATAAGATATGAATATTTTAAAGTAACAGTGTTATTAAATGATGTCGTGTTTCTAATCACGAAACGAAGGAGTTTACATGCATTAAGTGCCACATGATTGATACGCTCAGAGAACGATAGTTTATCATCAATGTATACACCAAGATCCTTAATACTTTCGGCATGTATAAAAACTATACCACCAAAAGAATAGCTAAATATTGGTGGTTACTTCTTTAAGGTCTAAGAGCAAACTTTACATTTATCTATGTCTATTGATAGTTTATTCTTTGAACACCATGACACAACAAAGTCGATGCATTTTTGCAACCTCAATTGATCATCTAAGCAGGTTATATTTAACAATAATTTCAATGTCAGAATTTGATAATACTATCCCCATATATATATATATATATATATATATATATATATATATATATATATATATATATATATATATATATATATATATATATATATATATATATATATATATATATATATATATATATATATATATATATATATATATCATTGTTTTAATACTTAATTTGTAGATTTTTATCCTGTATTTATCCTCTTGGATAAATAAAAAATAAATTCTAAATATTTCATATTACAAAAATAAAATGTTTTTTTTCTAAGAACTGAAAAATGTATTTCATATGCATACTGTGAACGATTGTGATTTGTGACTTACTTATTTCATACATAATTTACTAATTACATTAATTTTACACGTACATACATCAGAATCTAAGTTATTTATGATTGCATTAGAATACAATCTTCATTTAAATTATTTTAAATGATCTTGATGGAACAAGTAGAGAAATGTAAACGACGTAGACACACCATTTCATACGTTACTGACATTTTACTTCATTTCTCATTTATTGTTTTCAAATCTTCTTCGACTTTTACAATTCCAGTTAATGTTGCGAGAAATTATGGTAATAAACGTTAAACACTTATAGAGAGAAGTTGTAAACTAAAATAGTTATGCCCGTAACAAATTCGTTTTCGCCTAAAAACACATAAACTCAGCGACGCATATCTTCGACAAATCGGGGTCGATTTTAATAGGGGGTAAAATATATTAATGATGTTACTTAAATTTGACACCTTTCTGTACCCTTTACCATGCTGTTGAACTGTCCAAATTATGAAAACCAAGAATACCGTATATTCTATTTTATCTCACAATCAAACATGATGGCTTGATTTAACAACAGCCTTACAAGAAATATTGAAAATAGTTTAACTGGTAGTTGATATATATATATATATATATATATATATATATATATATATATATATATATATATATATATATATATATATATTGATATATATATATATATATATATATATATATATATATATATATATAATAGGATGAGTAAAATAGTCTTTAGGATTAGATTACTCATCTAAAACAATCTTATCATCGAACTTCATTTTTACGACAATCCTATTTGTTTTTTATTGAATTTGATATGTACATTTTCTCTAGATACAACAAAGATTAAATTCAAAGTTTACATAATATTATATAAGACACACTCAAATGTTTTTATGTAGCATGATAATAAAACCCTTGATAATATATCACAGCTTCATAATGTACTCGTATGTCTCATATACTTCGAAACTTCTGAAGGTGGTTCTGACATTCTTAGTGTAGTTAAAGTTCATCCAAAATTTTCATGTTTAATATATCTGTATTGATGTAACCCAATTTTTCAAAAGTTATTCATCAGGACATACATAATATATGTGTCTCAAAAAGGATTATATATTCTTATAAAAAGTTAGTTGATATTTAACCGTCATTTAGTACAAATAAAACACCTTTTTTATATTATATGCGAAATTCACTGTTTGCATAAATTGTTTCTTTCTCAAAATCTGATACATTTTGATTTAGAATCATCAAAATTATTATAAATAATATTAGACTCATACTACCAAAATAAAATAATGCAAAAAAAGACAATTTGCATGATAACTACAAATTTTCATTCGCTCCTGAAAAGTGGAAACAGCAAAGCGTACGTTTTACAAATAATAATTTCATATATAATATTTTTTTATTTCATTTATATAATACAAGAAACGTAAATGAGGTATACACACAAAATATCTGGCTAAATTAATTCTAT
The DNA here is from genome assembly GCA_037954035.1 of Rosalia funebris. NCBI lineage: Eukaryota > Metazoa > Arthropoda > Insecta > Coleoptera > Cerambycidae > Rosalia > Rosalia funebris. The sequence goes on along the minus strand of JAZFAV010000002.1, from coordinate 12,866,357 downwards.
TAAAGAGCACAGAATAGCTGATTTATCAAAAACTTGTTATTTTGTAGTTTGAACATTAATTGCCAAATTATTTCAAATGATATAAGTTCAAAATCAATAGCAAATCTTAATTTTTCTTCTTCTACTCCTGACCTCTAATAATCTCGAATATATTCAAATCTTACTTGAAACCAATGCGAAAGAAGGAGGAAAAACCTGAACCTTCTTAGAATAAATAAGTTAAGAATGACTCTACCATAAGATTTTGGTACAAAAAAAACGAATTTTCGAATTTTCATTCCAATAAAGAAGAAGAATTTCAATATTAAAAATGTTTATCAATATTAAAAAGTTTTCAAAAAATAAAACCCGCCACAGGTAGGTCACAGGAATTAAAAAATCCGATTATATACACATTCATATTGGCATATATCCATGATTGACTCCAAATATTTTTCGAAGAAATAGTAGAAGCAGGAACTGTCGTTATTACCTTTACGTACTTTTTAATATTAGTAACATATAAGTCGGAAGTAGAGAAAGGAACCACCAGACCGCCAAGCGGTTATCAAAGTAGTTCCCAAATAGCAAGACTACATAATCACAACACAGACAAGATTACATAATCGCTATAGGAAACAACTGTCTCGGGCTAAACCCCGCCAGGCATTGGATTATACCTAAAAGCGATCCTCGACCCCTTTCTCGTGTTTCTGGACGATCAGATAGGGTTTCAAGAAATAAAACCCCCCACATGTAGAATTCGACATGTGTCCCGGATTGGAACCGAACGACATACAGCTGTTTCGAACTTATTAATTCTCATCAGTTCCGTACACGGTACGCCGATCCAGGACAAATGCCGAATGAAATCTATGGGGTATACATCTTTATCGATACAATCTATGTCAATAACATATAAGTGGGAAATCGATAAAGATGTATACCCCATAGATTTCATTCGGCATTTGTCCTGGATCGGCGTACCGTGTACGGCACTGATGGTAACTAATAAGTTCGAAACAGCTGTATGTCGATCGGTTCCAATCCGGGACAGATGTCGAATCCTACCTGTGGCTGGTTTTATTTTTTGAAAAGATATATGATGCTGACATTTTTCTGTGAATTTACAAAAGAGAAAAATAACAGAGAATAACTCTAAATCAAAAATATAGCTTTTAAGATTGCTTGCTTAGCAGTGATTCGGGTCATTGAACCAACACTCAGACTTGACTACTTTTATCTAGAATCAAACAACAGAATAACGCAATGGTGTAATCTCGTCGAAACATCGGTCTAGAAGAATAAATCATCCTATTGACTTCAAGATAAACTGAATTTTATGCAAACCTCGTCGTGATAAGGACACACGTAGCGTGCTGGCAGATTCTCGCAGCTAATAAGTCATTTATAAACGCTTACCAAGTATCTCTCGCTGACATCCGAGCGTCTGAAATCTCGCCAAGTAATTTCTCAGCCGTGCCATAGAGCCTAGCTTTTTTCCGTGTCGGGCCATAATTACAGATACAGAGCAACAAACAGGTGCTAATAACAATCCTATTATTATTTTTTCTTAGCCAATGGTGTTTATGCTTCAGCTGCTTCTGCTGGCGCGTAAATCTTATCCGATCATCAAAGGCGTGGTGCGACGATTGGTACCTCCAGCAAATGTGATCACTGATTGCAGTGATTACTTACAGGTACCGGGGAGATTCCTGAATGCATATCGTGCTGAATACAATTCATATAGTATAAAAAATGCATCATTATAACTGCATTGTATGTAATTACAGCCTTGATTTAACCTGTTGGGCTCACCCCTTTAGGAGGCAAGAAAACATTTGAAGTGGGAGGGAGGGGATGCAGAAATTATAAAGGTGACAAGAAAATCGAAAGATATATTGACTCAAAAACAAGTCGACAACCATCAGCTCTAACTCTAAAAACAATTAATGATTCCCTTGACATTGTTTTGCAGATTGCCAATGTGGTATGCTGGAAATTATTACCCTTAATTATCTTTTTATATTTAGTTGAAATCTATATTTAGTTAAAATCAACGTTTAGTTGAAATCGATGTTTAATTTATAACCACCGCAAAAAAATGAGGGTAAAATAACAAATGTAGTCGGAAAGCTCTTTCCTAAAATCCTTACTTCTGTATTTACTTTCTATGTTTCACGTTTGTGTTTCTAGAGTTCCATAAAACATTTACTCTATCAATGTCCAGGGTACACGCATTTGACCATTGTCATTGGGGTTGCAGATTTAAATTACTTAAATTCTTAAATATGTCAACCAAGTAAATATTGTAGCTTAATTTCACAAATAAATCGTCGCGAAACTGTTAAAGTTTCCAGGTGATTTCTTCTTCTTTTAAGAAGATTCCGATTTCATCACATAATAGGTAAAAATATTGGAAGAATTTGCTTTATTAATAACTATTTTATATTATAAATGTAAACGCTGAATACTCAAAGTGCAAAAAAAGGTTATGGATGTTGACTCATTGATTTGGACCTTGATTTATTTCCTTTTCATCAAAAGCTTCTTGGTGGAGGGAGCACGTTTATTTTGTCTCATAAGCTCTCATAAACTTTGAGACTATATATCTCAACTCCAATTAAGTACAGAAGGTTTAATTGGGTTTCAGTAAAACGATTGGAAGGGGGCTTCAATAACATTTAAGTTCAAGTGAGGTACGCAGTTACAAAAGGATTAAGAAACGCTATATAATGCCAAAAGAAGACAATTTATATATAAAATAAACAGTTTTAAAACCTTAAAGCGGACTTTTCCGTACGTAGAACATCTCTATCTCGAAATAGAGTGACTGAGAAAAAATAAACCAACACAGAAATGCAAAATATCTGTTTTATGCGACAGCTTTACTTTTTTCAAATAGTCCACCCTCTTGCTTTCTCATGACCACTGAACAGGATGGGGTGTATCCTATCCACCTCAAAATTAATAGATGTCATCTGGTAGACGTTCCTAATCAGAATCAGTTGAAACCCGATCGATCCGACACGATTTAATTGAGTGATCGTGCGAACAAAAAAAAATCTCAAATAGTCCACCATTGTGCTTTCTCATGACCCATAAACATGGTAGAGTGTGCTATATCCACCTCAAAATCAATAGGTGTCTTCTGGGAGATGTCCCCGATCAGAATCAGTCAAGACCCGATCGATCCGACATGATGTAGTTGAGTTATCGTATTAACAAAAAAAAATTCTCAAATAGTCCACCGTCGTGCTTTCTCATGACCCGTGGACAGGGTGGAGTGTATCTTATCCATCTCAAAATCAATAGGTGTCGTCTGGGAGACGTCCCCGATCAGAATCAGTCAAAACCCGATCCATACGACATGATTTAGTTGAGTTATCGTGCTAACAAAAAATAAATTCACAAATAGTCCCAAGGGAGGGGGTGGTGTGTGCTATCCACCTCAAAATCAATAGGTGTCATCTGGGAGACGTCCCCGATCAGGATCAGTCAAAACCCGATCGATCCGACACGATTTAGTTGAGTTATCGTGCTAACAAGAAATTTTAATGCCGACGACAACGACACACACACACACACAGCAAAAATTTTTTAAAAACCATTTTCATTTGTTTTTAGGCCGAAAAACGAAAAATAATCCCAAAACAAAAATTTAGTTTTTTCACTTTTTCTTTACACGATGACATTACTTTTCCGCTAGTATAGTGGAGTGCGGAAAAGTAAAAGGATTAGATACGTCGTAGAAAGTATGTAGAAAATACGAATATCAAATTGACATTCTCTCGGCAAATTCTTATAAGACAAATTCTTACTTGGTCTTGGCTATAGGGTAGCCAAGACTAAGGGAGGTTAGTCTGGATTAAGCAAAAGAGTAGGAAGGAGCGAAACTAGCGGAGAAAACGACGGGATACCCTTAAACGAGGCGGTCCAGGTCTACAGCGATAAAGGGGTAAAGAAAGAGCAGTAGTACTGCTCAATCTAAACACAAACATGTATCTATAATTATGTTACAATAAACTTTTCAAGCACTATGCATAATCTTTTTGGAATTTTGAAAGCAGAGTTCTTCAGGGATGAAAAATGTCTCTTAATATTTCCAGAGAAATAAGATTTAATGTTTATTCGTGAAGTATGATATTTTACACTGGCACAAATAATTACTTTTGAAGTATTTTTTAATTTTATCGGTTTATTTTGTGTTTACAGCCCACAAAATATTGTATTTAACTATATTAAAAAATATTGATACTTGAGAAACAAAGTACTTCCTGTAGAGCTTGTATATAAGTTAAACTTGATGTCATTTGGTGAAAATGTTTCACTTTCAAATGACAAAGTAAAAACCGCCAAAACTGCCAAAAGTAAAACAGAATATAACACAAGCAAATATTGATGTTTTACTCACTTTTCAAATTACTTTCATCTAGCTGTACAAAACAAGAAAAACGTATCCAATTAAAATCTCATCGTACTCTATTTACACATAAAAGTATATACTATACAGAAGTTGTAAAAACTACAATTCAACGTAATTAAATAAAACACCAAAAAAGTGTATTAAGAAGGTAGGTCAAGTAAAATTTCATCGTATATATGTATATATGCGTTCTTTAATTTTATGAATAAACTGGCAACAAGAAGATTCGGGTCTAAGAAACTTTAAAACTAATTCCTTTAAAAAGAAAATTATAATAACTTGTCATATAATTAATGTTTTCTATGGATTTTAAAATCTATTTCTATAAATTCCACATATAGAATGTATATTTAACAATTTAAGCTTTCACATCTCTCACATAATCTGCAATATTTATAAACTATTTGTTTTTTGAAAAAGTGGAACAATCCATTGGCAAGCTGTTATTGCATACTATTAGGAAATTTCGACTGTAAGAATTATCTGATATTCCAATGTAAATATTATCTAATATGTGTAATAATTATTCGTTCAGACATCGTTTGTGGCAAATTTAAGATATGTTACCGATTAATTTTAGAACATAGGTATAGCGATTGACCCAGTTTCTCATATCGAATTCTAGTCGATGGAATTATAGATCAAATTAACACGTTTTTTTTAGCGGAACTAACAAACAATCGTAATAAGCTAGCAATAAAATAAATTTATATTGTGCTGCTTTATATTATGCACAATCGATACAAGCCTTTTATTAAGAACGTATATTTCTAATGTTCTCGGTTATTATCCTTGAATTTTATTTCAAACCAATCATACATTTCTCAATACGTTAGGTGTTTTGTTCTATTTTTGGTTCGACCATTAATACAAGTATATTTTTTTCCTTCTACGGACCCATTCGCAAATTTTGAGGTCGATGATTATTTATTGGAAACACTAGAATATCAGTTTTAGTAAAACATGAAGATCGGAAGAATTATCTGCCTAATCGACACAAAGCGTGATAATTTATTTCTACTTGAGTATGAAATTTCACTGAATTATTTCATTATCAGTTATTATTGGTTGTGATATGGAATTTACATTTCGAAGTAGAAGTGAAAGGATACTAAGCTGATAGTAACGTATCGTAGAATATGTACACTCCTGAACTATATTAACGCATAAGTAAAACTTTATTATTTCTTATTATTTTTCGAAGTTTTAAATTCTTAAACATTTCATGTAAGTGGCCTAGGATATCCTCTGTCCCTACTAATAAATAAGTGCAATTGTTTGATATATGTAAAATAACATTTTGTAATTATTTGGTAATAATAACCCTTTCACTATCACCCCTTTAGTTTTTCAAAAATTTAAATTTTTAGTATGCAAAGCCTACCTAATTGCACTATAGATAGTCTTTTCATTCAAAAAAAATTACTAATCACCACCTTTCCCTACAGGATGTCCGTCACAATGTACAAACAAAATTCATGGACGTAAAAGAACGATATATATTTTTTATTAAAAACATATGAAAACGTAAAAATAAGATCTTTGTCATAATTAAAATAAGTGTTCATATATCTACTTTGAATGAAATGTAGAAAACAAATTCCTTCCTTTCAAAATACAAAGATGAACTTTGCATTTCGCACAAAATATGTGTCCTATTATTACATTTCTCATTTTTGCATTTTGAGGCTTCCTTTTTATCATCATAATGGGGGAAATGATTATATCCATCGTACCTAAGGCCTTTTATAGGTCTAGTTTCAGTTTTTCCTTTTTCGTTTTCAGCCACCTCTTGGCGAAAACCTAACAACTTCAAGGATTTAATTTTTGTTTACTTTTAAAGGAACTGCCCTCTGAAAGATCATCATTCTTCAGATAATACAAGAGTTCATCATCTGTCAGTATTCTTTTTGTGTTTTTTCTTGCGTTTGCTATCTGAAAAAAATACAAGGCCTCGAGTGGTAAGGCCTCGATTCAAATTGGGTACAAAACGGACTAAATATTTTAAGAACTATCTCTTCATTATACTAAAAACTGCTCTACCTCTTTATGCTCTCTCTAATACCTAATTTCAACCATTATTATGCAAAAAATACAGATGAAACTATAAAACAGACGTCGAATTTTTCAAATTTGAATCCCTACAAAATTAGATATTACCCAATTTTTAGGGGTAGGACCCACCCTTATTAATTTTTTCTCCCATATTTCCTACCCTACTAAGGAAAAAATTATTAAAATTTACCACTTATTACAAAAAAATAATACTCTTTTGGCCCAGAGCATTGTTTTCTAATTAAGGTCTACAAACTGTGTTTGGTGATCCTCGTGTACATAATAATTCAAAGTACATCTGTAGATTTTATATAATATAAAACTTATCATGTTATTATAGAACTATAAAGTTAATATCTATACTCACCAATAACAAGTCACAAAACCACTAATTTTGCAAGATTTACAAGTAAATACAAAAAATATAACTTAACCACAAACGCACCTGTTCGTACGGCTCCACACAATACGTTTGAAGTCGTCTTGTCAAACTTTTGAATCGTACACGCAACTTAAGAGAAGATGAAATAGTGAAAACGACAACTCTGGTTAACGAGGAACGTAACCAACGATATTTGGCTAATTTGTTAGGAGTTAAACAAGCAACAATTAGTCGAATAGTTAAACGTTTGAATAAAGTTGCAAGTTACTGCAGAACCACAAGTCAAGGTCATAAGAAGTCTACAGATGCAAGAGATGAGCAATATCTTATGCAAGTTGCCTCAAGCTACAGGCATTCTACCAGTTTAGAACTAAGTACAGCTCTAGCAGCACCTCGAAATGTAGCAATTTCTAGACGAATAGTCAGGAGAAGGCGTAAAGGAGGATTGGGTAGTAAAAGACCAGGTATTGCACCGCTGCTCATCAGAGAACATAGAGTTACTATACCCCGGTTTCAAAATTGTAGGCAGTAAGTAATTCGCAACATGTGGACCAGACAAGGCAAATAGACAAGGCGCGTGTCTTGTCTCGCGCACGACTAAAGAGAGCAGAAATCACAGAGTGCAGGGAGTGGTCTTTACAATTTACACGTAAAACAGGCACGAGACTCGTTGAATCGTATGACCAGCTCATAATAATAGTATTCTATACCTTACTGCCTACTATTTTGAAACCGGAGTATAGACTGCGTTTTGTAAAGGTCCGTCCAGACAAGCAACAACGAAGCGCAACGTAACGCCGACGCGTAACTTACCATCGTGACACAATGTCGCAATAGGACACATACTTTTTATCCGCAACAGGACATCGACGCGTTGCAGAGGTTCGTAACACGACGCCGTTTCATCCATCAGTTCTTGTTCATTCGTCATAGTATTAAACTGGTCCGCAAGTTCAACTCAAACATTTTTTTTTATTTTATTATAATTTGTAGGATGTTTTGTATTCCACAATACTTCCTTACTTCGATACCCTTCAATAAATTGCAGTGTTCGCTCTTCACACCACTCCACCACATGTTTGAAACTAAGGCAGTACTGTTATGCAGTATTGTTATGGAATTCCGTCCAGACATGGAAGGAAGATGCGTAACGCCACCGCAGTACAACCCTTCGCTGAAAAACCGAAAACGCTCTGGAAAACTATGGAACGCTGATGTTGCGCGACTACGTCACGTTGTTACGCTGTGTGACCTTTAAATATGTCACCGGGCGGCATTACGTTATGCTTCGTTGCTGCAGGTGTCTGAACGCACCTTAAGAGAATACGTAAATTGGACCATTGACGACTGGAAGCGAGTTTTGTGTTCAGACGAAACGAAGAGTAAATCTTAATTCACCATGTGGACGTCAACGAGTCTGCGTAAGCCAGGAGAGAAGTTTGCTGCCTGCAATATCTCGGAGAATATCATTCCTTGATGGATCAATGTTCTGGGAAGTAATTAATTTTGGTGGTCACACGGATTTTGTTCCTGGACAATTTCATTTTTATGCAGGATAACGCTCGATCTCACGTTGCTAGAGAGGTACTGGAATACTTTCGATTTTTGAATATTCCAACTATGGACTGGCCATCAAGAATCCCAGATATGAGCCCCATAAAGCATCTATGGGATGCACTAAAAGGATCAGATAGATGCCACATACCTACCCCTATAATTTTGAGGGAACCCACACAAGGCGTTCTTATTAAATGAGAAAATATTCCTCAGGAAACCATTCACCACTTGATCGATAGGATGAGTCCGATAAGTTATCTATAAATTCGATAAAAGTGGTAGTCTTTTTTTTTTTAACATAATCATGCATAATTTTCTTGTTTTATGTTTCAGTAATCATTACATTTTCATTTGCTTTATCAAACTATTACTCAAAACAACTTTTATATAACCAATGCAACTAATGAATTACTTTTATCTACATGAAACAAGGGTCCTTTCAAATGGTGCAATAAAAAATGAGTCTGTCCAGAAAAAAAGTATTGATGACATCATTACTTGAAAATACGGCTCAACGAAATTAAAAGGTAACTCCCTAAGTGGCATTTCAAACACAACCTTTCTCGTGTCCGAGTGATTTTCAGAAAAAAAAACATTAGTTTAAATTATTGATAAATAATTGATAAATAATTTATAAAACATTATCAATTTATTTTCGAATTTATTTATAACTTTTTGGACTCACTGTATGACCTATATACAGAGTATAAACGTCAGACCGGGAATAAATATCAGAGCTATATCTTTTCTCCAATCTTGATAATATCAGCACACTAAAATTACCTCAGTTACGAGATATCGTAAAGCCTTGATCCAGAATTTAAGCTTTTGTAACTTTTTATATGAAAATATTAATTCATATATAAATATAATTATGAATAAAAATAGTTATTTTTGTACCACGAACAGTATCCATGTTATTATATTTTTTGTGATATGCGTACGAATTACAGTAATTCTGATAATAATAGTGAAGCTTTTCCATAAGTAATTGATTCTTCCAATATCGCAGTTAATAATATTTTACTTGCCCAATCAGAGGCCGATGTGAGAAACGTTACAATCTACTGATGCGTTATAAAAAGGGTTAAAATTTTTTTTTAACAAATTTGTAAATATAAATAATAAAAAGAGCATCAGCGTTGTGATCTACTGAGGTATGAAAAGTGTATCATCCTTTTGAAATAATTATTACAACATTCGTATCATACTAATATCATCAATAATGAATTTTATAGGTAAAATAATATTGAACTACAAGCTTGAAATTTAAAATGGAAGACTAATAACATTTTCATTAACAAATCAGCCAAATTATAATAACTGTTAGATGTTCCCCACCTTCTTCAATACAGTTTACGTATCTCATTACGTTATTAAAACTTCTTCTTCTTCTTTTTCCTTCTTCTAAAGTGGGTCTATGACATGTTCCTCTTCGATGAATATCATCGGTACTATGAGCTGGATCTGTTTTTGCAGAGGGTAGGCAGCTAACCTGGCCCTCTAACCCTCCTCTTTCTTCCGGGCTTGGGACCGGCAACAGTACTACTAGGCTACTCAATCCACCCAGCATCACTGCAGGCTGAATCGGCAACGGCGAGCGGTGTTTTCAAGCGGTAACCCATCCAAGTGCTAACTGCGCGCGATGTTGCTTGACATCGGTGATCGGGCGAGGATCTTCTTTCTTCTTTTAAAATCGCTTTATTTCCTTAACTTAATAACTATAACGACTAACAAGTATGTACAGTTTTTAATATAACCATTGAGATGGTGTGGAAACGACAGTAAATCGCCGACATATCGGCGGCGTCCATGGGTGCGCATAATTATACTCGTATGTACACTCATGTCCCCCACGCGAAAACAAACGATCAACCTGCCGTCCCCCACATCCCCCGTATATATACTTTAGGCAGCGTCTTCTTCTTAAAAATAAAAAAGATAACGACGTCGTTTTTATTGCATTTACGTTTCCCTGTTCCCTATATTACAGGGAGTTATAATACTGTTAAAAAAGTTATTTAGGCATTATTTCATGTTGTTATTGATATAATTTTGCTATTTATTTTTTCGGTAAGACGAGGATCGATGTTCAACGGGGTATGGCCGTTATTAAAACATTTGTCAATATTTGTTGTACTCTTCCATCTAGCCCCCGACAGTCATACGGACACACACAGACTCACCCAACCGACTTACGAAAGAATCGAACCCACACCCGGGTCACTCCAAGTCAGCAATCTAGTCCAGCTCCAGACGATTGGCATCATTACCCCAGATTCATCCAGGGAAGTTGGAGACCTTCTGCGAGTTAATTATGAGATAATACATCATACTGGCCACACCTACAAACGATATATTGTACCCTATTCAAAGCTAGACATCTTGACAACTTTTAAAATTCGCACTGGGTAATGGAATAGATATTACAACACGTTCACAATAGGATGGTGCATCATACGATGTACCATCCTATTACGAACGTGATTGTAATCGGTCATATATTGAAATTAAAACGGTAATGGGCTTTTTAAAATTCCAGAATTACCCATTACACGTGAGCGCAAAGACGCAAACATTACATTTAAATAAACTAACGGATTAATGGGGATTTCAATGCACTCGCTTAATTAATGATAACTTAATTGATATACCTTTTACTAACGAACCTACAAAGGTCATATGTAAATACCGATAGGTGACGTTTTTATTTTATTGCATTATTTACAGCGAATTTATCGAGAGGTATCCTTCAGAGAGTCACGTGTTTCGGCGGGCCGTATTAACCGGTAAACAACATTTTTCTAAAGGACAGAGCTTTTCAAGGCACATTGAGGTTTTTTTATTAAATGCAAATACAGTTACGTGTGTCTATACTATTTATAACATAAGTATGATGAAATTGAAAAAGTTTTTCCCATATACATATATTCATTTATGCCCATTTTAAAAAGTTTGACATTTTTATTCTACCCTTAACCTTCCGTTCAGCGCAGCCGATCTGTGAGATGCGGCAGTCACCTTTTTCTTTGCCCTTTCGTGTGTACAGGTATTACGAATATTAACCCGAACTCCCTCATAGCTTCCTAGCTCCAAACCACGCTATTCTCTAGGTGTCTATTCTACACGCCACCTCGATATGGTGTTGATTTTTTTAAGTGCATTCCCTGACCTTGTATGGGCCACCTGGATCTGTCAGATGCATCGCGCCTGATTATTTTCACTTTTATATTTTGTTAGATTTCTTTTATTGTTTAAATTAATAAAATTTTTTGGGATCTCTACATTTATTTATTCTGGCTTTTTATCATATTATTATTCAAAATTAACACGTTTGGGTAGAGATGCATCAAGTCAAGTAACTTGATGTTTTTATAAATTACTTGACTTGACTTGAAAACCAAGCTTTTCAAAAATCCGTTATTTGACTTGATTTTTCATCGTTACTGCTTGACTTGATATCAAGTAATTTCAAGCTACTTGACATTACTTGATAACCAAATAACCATTCAATTATGTACGAGAACGCGCGAATTATGACTGAAAGATCTTGCTTGCCTTATCAATAAGTTTCGAGGTTCCCCGAGCTGACTGACTGAGCCCGCTACAGACTATGCGTGTATTCGCGATTCGTGAGCAATTCGCGAATAGTGTGTAGGGACTTGTTCGCTGAAAATCGATTCGTAAACAATATGATTCGTGTGTTCGCAGTGATTCGCTCTTGGAGGCGGTAAATTGACGAATACCAAAGGCCGCGCATTAACGCCATTAACATAGTCTGTAAACGCTTATGTAAACGCATAGTCTGTAGGTTCTGATTTGCGAATTGCTACGAACTACAACGAACTGGACAAATCACGTATCGCGCATAACGAATCGTGATACATCCATAGTCTGTAGCGGGCTTAAAGCCCGCTTAAATATGAGAGCTTAAATATGAGAAGGGCTTTCTTTGAACATCCTTTGTGATAATATAGACGAATTAAAAACTCTGAAGCCAACAGATACTGAATGGTCGGTAATGGAGAAAGTTCCCAAATACTTAAATATTTTTAAGACTATTTCCACATCATTAGAAAGTGAAGCCTACTGTACACTTCTGATGGTGATAATTGGTACAAATATGCTTCTGGATAAACTTGAAAAATGGGCTATAGAACTCGACAATAACCCAGATAGAGATGAAACTTATGAGAAAATAATATATAGCATTCAAGCGGCAAGGGACAAAATCATTAAACATTACGAGAGAAGTAACTGGATATACTGTGTTGTTTTAATCTTAGACTCCCGACATGATGTGAAAACATTCTCCAATACAAATTGGGGAAAGGACTTGCAGATGGATGCAGTCAAGCATTTTGAAGAAATTTTCAAACAAAGTATTTAGGTCCAATTCACTGCTCATATCATCTTCATCTTCAAAACTAGATGAAAATAGTGAATGCGGTGAATTTGACATCGATCTACTAAGTTTATTTAAGAAATCTCCTGTCAACCTAAAAGATTAAATGGCTTGGCGCTATGAAATAGACAAATATCTGTCTGATTCACGAACCGACAGTTGTGATGATATTTTAAAATAGTGGAAAAGACACGAAAATGTTTTCCTAAACTTGGCCATAATGGCCAAAGATTTTCTATCAACACCTGCATCCTCAGGTCCTATTGAAAAGCAGTTTTCCAGGGCTGTTCTAACTATTACAAAAACCCGTAACCGATTAGGCGACAACTCTATTAGAAGCCTCATGTGCCTTAGATCGTGGATGGTAAACGATGATATTAAAGACCTCTTTTAAATTTTGCTATTACTACTATGTTACTGAAGAAAAAGAGGGCATACATTGGAAAATCATTTTATCGTTATCAGTTTTATTATTTTGTTTAACATTTTAGAATAATTTGTCATGTTATTAATATGCCCAATAAATAGTTTATTATTAATATTTTTTACATTTATATTTATATATTTATTATATAGATTATAGTTTAAGATTTAGTTTTGGAAATAGAAGGCTTTATTGCAAGATTTCCTTTATTATTATTTCTTGATAATGTTAAATGATTAATGAAAGATCAAGTAGTCTTGAGAAAATCAAGTAGTCCTCGAGAACTACTTGATTTTTCAAGTACTTGAAATATAACTACTTGACTTGAACTTGACTTGATTTCAAGTCAAGTCAAGTCAAGTAGCTTGAAAGTCAAGTCAAGCCGTGCATCCCTACGTTTGGGTGTTAAATTAGTGGTTTATACTAAATATTGTTACCAACAATGTGACGTCCATTTTTGTTTGGAACATGCTAAAATGATGAAGAGGATTTATAATTATTTACACTTAAAATAGGCAGTTATTTATGTGTTCTTTTTTTGTAATTCACGTCCAATATTTTTTTTAGATATGTATAACTCTATAACATTTACATGAAAAAATAAGTTGTTTGTTTTCTGTATTCAACATATTGTTCAATACTAACTAATTTATGTGTGTGTTTTGTCCTTAAAACAGAAAAAACTTGTCAATAGCTGGTTCTCCTATAAAAATATTCCAAATCTATTGTTTTACAACATGCAATGAGTTCCTTTATATAAATTTAATTATTGCGATTAAAAACTAGTGTGAAATATTTATTATTGTATTGTGTTAATTAAAATAGGCGTTCAGTTTTGTTTCCACCTCATTAAAATCTAAATTGTGTAACATTTGATATGAGATCTCTCAGATGCATTGCGCCCGAATCTGTTTGGATTCAGACTACGCCCGACTTGTTTTCAAAAGTATTCACAAATGCTGTTGGATTCGCGTAATTTAATAATTTTCAAAAAATCTAATGTGTTGGTATTATTTTTCCAGATACCATAATACATTTCTTTTAGCAATATTTTTTAATTATAGAATCGTAGTTAACTATTATCCTCATCATCATCCATCAAACTATACTCAACATAAAAATATATATTATTTTAGAACGTATATGGCTACAAAATCAGTGGTCATGTGACTTTCATTCCTAAATTGACAGTTAAAATATTGATCTTCTAATTTGCTCTTATTTTGTAATTAATTTACATTCAAAGCTTTTAATTACGGAAACAGCAGTATTTCATACCTCCCAAACCTGTTTCAAAATAATCTCTCTACAAAAAGGTCATTAAATAAGGGAAGTACAAGTACACTTATTATTATATCATAAAAATTAAGTCTGTCTGATGTAAAAAACAAGATTTATTTTATTGTTAAAATAGAACATCGTTTTAGTTCACATATGTACTGTAGCTTATCAATAATTGCAGTAAATATCCTGATACTTGCTCGGTCGCATTGAGACCTTTGTAGAGTGAATTTGGAGCGAATGTGAATGTACACAGAGTTTAATCTGATTGGGCGTAAAGTGATTCCTTCTTCCTCCGAATGCTGCCTCACGCTTTTTCTACGCATCATAAAGAATCTCACACGTTTTCTTATTCTTGACGAACTGTAAGTACGCGTAACTTCTACGAACGTTAATCACCATAAGGACACTACACATCAAGCAACATCTAAGGATCAGACCAACGTATAGTTTATTTCATCGCTATTTGCGAAATAAAAAATCTCAAAACATAACCTTGGCTTGTTTTTATGGCTAGGCTCAAGCAGACTCTTCCGTTTATCGGCAAGATAAGAGAGTTTTTTATTTAGAAAATAGCTATGAAATGAATAGTACATTGTTAAAGAAATCATTTGTTAGCATAAAAAATTTTACGTTCACTTCATTCGCTATTTACTGATGTAAGTATATATTTTGTGACAGATAAGTAAATATGCTTTTTGTCTATGTATATACGTTATATACAATAAAAAAAATAACCAACTATATTTTTGTGTACGGAGACTTTTGTGAACTACTGTAAGTAATTATTTTTATTAGTGTAGATAACCTAGTAATAGTAGCGCAATAGTATCAACATCATAATAAAATGTAACCGCAATAGAAACAAATGTAATACTTAAAATGTAATATTTAATGTCGAATCATAAACTATTTCCTACATCTAATAAAAATGAACAATAAAAAGACATAAAATATTTATTCAATCATCGCAAATAGATTTTATTTACTTACTGTATAGTCTTACAGTAAGTAGGACATCGCATTCATTTGCTCTGTACTTTATTGACTATTAAATTGAATTAGCATTAATTAAAATTGAAACAAACATGTCGTCTTTAACCTCTGTCCTAGTTCTAATGGTTGCTTCTTTTTTCAAGCGCATTTCTTTACCTATACAATCAGCGAATACGAAGAGTTTGCATAGAATGTTATATTTAATATTATTCTATTTGTGTCACTAATTTGTTCATATTTCAATTCAAATAATCATGTCTGTATTAAATATGTTGATCGATTTCAAAATCGTCAATAACAATTTTTCAAATATTTTATAAATTTTGAAAAATATTTTTATTCCTAACTAATAAGCCGGTCCAGAAGACAACATCAAAATATGCGAGATTGGATAGATTTAAATAATTACGAAGATAGTTCACTACATATACATATCATATGTAAAAACTTACTTTAGATATGTAGTAAGAATATCCTTATACATACATAGTACTTTTAATTTTTTTAATTTTCCATATGGTTTCTGCAATAAATGACTAACATGTATAAATAATCGCATTTTGCTATCAATATACAGATCCAATTTGTTGCAGCTTCCACGGGTTTCAATATAGTGTTCTTAATTCGATCTTGAAATCACAATTGGGTATTATTATAGCCTCATCTTTGCCAAATATATGCATCTCAGTTATAGATTCATTTAGAACCAAACCGTGAGCAGTAGATACGTTACTCTTTATTTCTAAATACATATATACTAACATTTTTTCCACCAGATAACTATTGCTAAATTAAAAATACATATGTATAGTTTCATATCATCTATGTATTGATGTATTGAACAACGCATCACAGTAGGGTAGATGTATACACAGAAAATATATACATCTACAAAAATGTATGGAGCCTAATATGCATCCCTGCGAAACACCCTTTTTAATAAAACTGAACAAATTTTTATTGCCAATAAGCCGCTGTCACCTGTTACTCAAGTAATTTGAAGAAAATGTTACAGCAATGTCACCTAGGCCAAAGTGTTTTAACATTTTATATAATACGAAATTATCTAAGCAAATACCTTAGTAAAAGTCTAAAAGAATTAAATTACTACAAAGTCTAAAAGAATTAAATGAGATGTTTTTTCAGGACCGATAACTCTTATTAAGTAATCAGTAATATCATAATATTCAGGTAAAGTTTAACTTACAATGTAATAAATCTCATGTACTTTACACTAACGTGCTAAACAATTGCTTGCAAGGAAAACTGTTAGAAATGTGTTTACTGTTT
Source organism: Rosalia funebris (assembly GCA_037954035.1). NCBI lineage: Eukaryota > Metazoa > Arthropoda > Insecta > Coleoptera > Cerambycidae > Rosalia > Rosalia funebris. The sequence continues at coordinate 12,849,562 of JAZFAV010000002.1, read as the reverse complement.
TAATATATTGTTTTCGAAAACTGTCATAAAATGTTGACGTTTCTATTGTTTCCCAATCGCCAAAATGATATTTTTTAGAAATTTTAGGTATTCTAGAACAAAAAGCTTTTTCGTACAGATATTACTTATTAATTTAATTGAACAAATAATACGACTATTTATATTCGAAAATTTATTTATTTAAGTCGAAAAACTTTTACAACTCAAGCTAATCAACTACGGTTATTTTTTTTATTCGAAAACTGCAATTTGCTGTTCCCAATATTACTATTGAACGACTTCTATTCCAAACATGGAGGCAACTAACCTATTAAAACCATATCTTATTCTGAAGTCCATGTATGGTACGAGAATTATATTTTGATGGATGATCGATACTGACCGAGAAAGGTTTGATACTGACGGGGGAAAATTCAATACTGACGAAGCTACTGAATCATAAACTTTAACCTCTTTCGTATACATTCTATTTAAGTCTTCAGTGTACGTTTCCGCTACTGAAACAGACTTTCAACCCCCATCTTTTGATGTTATTAGTGCCTGAATCGGCTAACAATAAGACCATCGCAGGTACTCTTCCGGATGAAGCAATTTAAAATATGCAACAATTTATTTTGGAATGCTTCTTATTTTATTAATACCAATCATTTGATTAGCACATTTTCCATTGGCGTATATGTATAATGAAAAATCTACAACTGTTAATTATTATTATTGTTATTATTATGTTTTGTGGGTTTGGGCCTCATCAGCCACTGATCGCATGGGTAGTCCCTTGGCGATCCCCTCTTATCCGGGTCATTATCCAAAAATGCTATCCAATAAAAGGAGCAATTTGGGCAGGTCCCTCGCCTTAAGCCTGGCCTCCTCTAGGATAACAGGGGTCCCTAATATAAGATACCTCTTCTCCTCCAACGCGGGGCAGGTGTAAAGATGAATCGAGGTTTTCTCATCTTTTCTACAGTATCTGCATGCCGGGCTGTCAGTCAGCCTCAGCTTGTGCTTATATGCATTCAGGCTACTATGGTGGTCCATTATGATTCCCACCAGGGTTCTGGCTTTGATAAATGGGCCCAAGAATTCATTAAATTGAACAGACACAAAACCAAAACCCTGGTTCTGAACTCAGAGATTGAGAAATGAGCCCAAGAATTCATTAAATTGAACAGGCACAATCTCTGAGTATTCGATGAAGAGTTTGGTTATTCGACAACCCGTTACTCCTCTCCATCTCTCTCTGTGCTGGTCTCTTGCCCAGTCATTGATGCGGCCTCTGATCAGATTCCGACTTATTTTCACTACAAGTTCTGGTCCATAGAGGTTTTCCCTGGTCCCTAGTCTGGTAAGGTCACCTGCAATTAAATTTCCCTTAATGTCATTATGCCCAAGTATCCATAAGAGTTCCACCGGTCCCTTCCCTGCCAAGTTGTTGAATGCTTCATAGCAGTTATAGACCAGCTTCGACTTTGTCGTTGCTGAATTCAGGGCTGTCAATGCCGCCCTGCTATCCGAGCAGATACATACCTTCCCCTGGGTCCGATTTTCCTGAGTAGGCCTAAAGTGCGGTAGTGTATTTACCCAGGGGGAAGGTTTTACCTATCCCATCGCGTTAACTGTACACCCCCGCGCCCGCTCTGTTCTCACTCTTGGCTCCATCCGTGTACCAGATGTCTCCATTGAGCGGAAATTCAGCTCGACCCTCTATCCGGTCGGTCTTACTGGTGAGGGTGTTACAGTCTGGGTTTGAGAATTGCTTCATACATCCATTTCATGGTCTCCGGTTTCAAGCCCCAGCTATTACCAATGGCCCTTCTCAGTTGCCAAAGTGTTGCTGTGAACTTTGAACATATGTGACTTAGATGTTTTTCCCATGACAGTTTCCCATCCAGGATTACTCCTGAACATTTCACTTCGCTATTATAGCTTAGTACTTGATCACCAAGTTTCAGCGGACATGTTCTGTTCCACTTATGTTTCTTGGTGAACACCATCACCTCGGTCTTAGAGGGATTGGCCGAGAGTCCCTTTTCCCTGCACCAGTTCCCAACCTTGTTTAATGCTCCCTGCATTATATCAAGAATCGGCTCCAGGAAAGGGCCCTTCGTTATTATTACTAAGTCATCAGTATAGCCAATTACTTGGTAATCCTTTAACCTTTCAAGCAGCTCATCCACTACCAGGCACCATAGAAGGGGGGACAATACCCCTCCTTGAGGACAGCCCTAGTCGACCCGGCCCTTGATGCTTGTCTTGCCTTTGTTGGCAATAAGCTGTCTGTTTCCCAACATATGGTCTACCCTTTCAGCGATTATTCTGGGGGTATTGCATCTACCTAGTGCTCCGCTAATCACCCTCCATTATCTATGATATTCAATAATGAGCATTCATGGGGCTCATAGAAAACAGGTTAAGTGTTTATCGTTAAAATTCCTGACTGGAAGACACATACTACGAGGAAATTTACCAGTTCAGATGTATTTTATATTACTTTATATCGAACATATTCTGCTTTGTACCCTAAGTTGACTGTTAATCAACTTAGGGTACAAAGTTCGATATCTACAAGAAACTAACAAATAATAATAAATATTCTTAAAAGTTTTCACAATTTTTGAAAAATTTTTAATTCATATATATTTTTTCACGATTTCAAAAAACACACTTTCCTCTGAAACTAAAAATTGCTCAGTATATATTGCATATTTATTTGGTTTCCAGATATGCACTATCTATTGACTGACGTAAATGGAAATAATAACAAACCTCTGAAATATTTTACCCAATCAATCGAACCGTTTGGCGGTCACTTATAAGCTATAATCTCAAAATACTAAAACCAGGTAGTTAAACCTTAGCATGTCATTTATTTCTAAAAGAGATAGGGTTGACTTTTTTATGGCTCTGTTTTGTCTTCAGCGATACAAATAGAAGTCAACAGCTGACGACCTTAACCTTGGCAAGAACGTAACATAAACATATGAAAGTCCAGACTAATTTCTAAAGTATCTGCTACAAAAAAATCATGCAGATTCTTATTATGATTATTGTCCAGTGTCGGAATCATTGAAGTAAAACGAATGTATGACTCCAATGAACTGCACATACATAATTTAATGACCCTCAGTAAGAGTGAAACTAAAATAGTCTTGAAATGTCGTTGTCCTTACTCCGGATAATAACGAAAAATGCCCCGTAACTGTACAATAACAGTTATAAATTAATTAGTCGAAAGTGAATAAGATTATAATCGATTTAGAGGGGTCAATAGTACCCTTGACGCAATTCAACTTAAAAAGTAACTTTCAACGGAATATTTTCAAATTTTCAGGTGGATTTTAGGTGTATATAGTTATTTAATTTCAGTTGTACATACAGTGCTGTTATTTCAAATCTACCCTACTAAGGAAAATAACCTCTAAACAAAATATAATTAAATTTATATACTAAAGTCTGGTGCAGTTTAGGCTTCACCCCCTTACCCCCACTTAAAAATTACAAAAGAACTGAAATAGGTTGATCCGTTCTCGTAATACGAGTATAAGCAGTCATAACATAATTTAAATAAAACACGAAATAAATAAATGGAGTAAATTTACTTTTTATAACATGATTTGAAACCTTACTTGATTCAGACCAAAATGTCCACCATTGTTGACTAAACAAAAATACAATCTATTCTCCAATTCTTGTTGGTTTTGAAATGTGTCCTTAGCAATTATCTTACATGTGTAGTTAATGCTGTTTCTTAGGTCTTGAACATTCTAACGCGAATTTTTGTATATAATTATCTTTAAATAACCCTAGGAAATAAATCTAATGGAATTATATCTGGAGATATTGTCGGAAAACCTTTCGTAGTGTCGTGGTGCGCCATCCTGTTGCAAGTATAAAATAACTGCAAAACTGTGTTATAAGAATGACGATTTAATTTTCCAATAAATTTTAATACAATTTGCCAATTTAATTTTCTTCAATGAAAATAGGTCACAACATTATTTCATTCGCCAGAATGCAACGATTCAGCGTGTGGTGATTTTTTTTTATTTTTTCTCCCTAAAAATACATTTTTCGTGAAAAAAATCATAGTATCTGTGCAAAAATTATTAACGCGATCTAATCTTTAGAGTCATATAATGGAGGTTCTAGGGGTTATCTTTCTTTGATATCAAGGATTCAAAGAGCCTGCTGGGCTGTGGTGATTTCTTTATCTGAAAATGTTATACTTTTTTAATACAAAAATGTGGAGCGTCTATAAAAAATATTAGGGTGGTCTTATCTTCAGGGTGACTTAGTAGAGACTTTAAAAGTTTTCTGTGGTGACTATTGAAGTTTCAAAGAGCTTACTGGAAGATGTGGTGTTCTTTTTTTTTTCTCCCTAAAAATCTTGTACTTTTTTCATGAAAAAATTCCTAGTGGCTGTGAAGAAACTATTAGGGCTGTATTATATTTAGGATAACGTAGCAGAAACTCTGAGAATTGTCTGTTGTGATCACCAAGGTTTCAGAGAGTCTACTGGGTTTGTAGTCTTTTCTGAAATTTCTTCCCTCTAGAAATCTTGTACTTTTTTCGTGAAAAATTGCGGAGCGTCTGATAAAAAATTATTAAGATAATCTTATCTTTAGGGTAATTTAGTAGATACTTTAAAGATTATCTGTGGTGAATATTAAGGTTTCAAAAAGCCCACTGGGCGGTGTGGTGTTTTTTGAAATGTCTTCCCTCTAAAAGTCTTATAATTTTTTCATGAAACATTGCAGAGCCTCTGCAACGAAATTATCTATGGTGAATGTCAAAGCTTCAGAGAGCCCACTGGGGGTGTGGTATTTATTTCTTGATATTTTAAGTTTGATATTGAATGGTTTCGCTAAACACGCCAACATATTTTTGAAGACACGCACAAAGATCCTTTGACATTACTGCTAAGTCTAGAAAGTGCTCTCAAGATTGTCCAACTATAAACGCCGATTGTATTCCCAAATTCCACTAACCAGCATACCAGCGCAAATATTGGCGTTAATTACATAAATCATTGAAGTGTTTGACAAATTTTGACGATCAAAAAATGAAGGACATAAATGCAAGTACGAAAATTATGCTTTGTTGTAGATAAATTAGGTTAAAAGCATTAAAAACATGTTGATGGTATCACTTCAACAACGATGACATCATAAGTAGAAAAATCAGGTTGGAATACATGCGAACAAAATTAGAAATTGGGCCTGTCCAAGTATATTTATAAAATACTACGTTATTATATTTTGGGAAAACTACTTTATTTTAAACTTTTGCCATGCACTGCATAATTGAAGCATTAGTGGATCTTCGTTGTAAAAAAACAAAACTACAGCGGATAAATTGTACAACAATATCTCACGAAAAAACGCGGAACGAAAGCAAATACATTTAATGCTGTAGATGATTATGATGAAATAATGAAATCTGGTTAGAATATGTGTTCAGTGCTCGATTCTTTGCAATTTCCTCGTTCAGTTTGTGACGTAAGAAAGTAATGAAGCCATATTTAGCAGTAATGCTTCTCGATGAATTTTATCGATATGCCTTGGGAAATTTCCAGCGAAACTAGCTTTTATTGATCGACTGTAATTGTATATTTAATTTTCCAATCTACATATATTTATATTACATACCCATTGTTAGAAAGAAAAGTTTTTAAATCATTATAATGAGAATTGATTCGCAAGATACATGAAACGTGGTATATTTTATTCATGGAAGAAAGAAATATATATTTCTTATTTAGGAATTTTATTCCATAACAAAAAAGATAGATAACATTTCCGACGTCTATTCCTTCACACGTCCTTGTAAAATTTAGAATACAAAAACAAATCCTCAATAGTCAACAATTGTAGCAAATACGCTTAAATGCGTTCAAATCTTCGTTAGTTGTTAGTGTGTTATAAACATGGAATCAAACTATAACAACGGTAACAGTTTTGGGAATAAGAACACCTCTATAAATGTAAGTTCCTATACATTTCCTATAGTTCGTTAGATATACATATGTCTAATCTTTAATCTGATGTTTTTATCTTTGTGATTTTATCCAACAACTATATACAGCTTTACCGACAAATGCACCGTCAAGTTTGATTCAGATATGCAATGAACAGTGTTTCGATTCATTTCTATTAATATGTTGTACACTGAGAAAACAATTTATTTCTGATAAAAAAACGCATTTATTTTATCTTCATTTGTTCAATGTACATATGTGTAATATATTTTATCCTAAAATGATCGCAAACTTTGTAATATATTCTTGGTTTTGCCAATTATTTTATTAGAAATATAAATATATTTCTATAATGAACAAATCTTCATTATAAAATTATGACAATCTATAAAATTAGTATTCTTGTTGTATATTATAATATATCATAATTGATATATTATAATTAAGATAGTATAGAATTAATCGTTTTATTTAATACATGACGGAATTAACTGCAATTTTGTACCATGTTATTCTGACTACCTGTATGAGCTTGAAAATAATATAAATGTATTTTACTACACAGAATAATTCGTCGAAAATAAAAGTGATAAATGTTCAGGCTTCCTGTCTGAATTAAATGTTTCTGGAAACGAGACTCAGATATGATGAAGCAAAATCTGTTTTCGCAATTATCCCTTGTCTCGTGACTTTTTATTTTTAAATAAGCCTTTTTAAATATAAGTTCGACATCAAATTGGCACTCACTTTACATAATTCTTCCAATTCCACGATCAAGTTCCACGATCAAGTTCCACGATCTTGACAAAAGTAAAAATGTTTATTAATTGTGAATTATTTTAATAGAAATATTGATCATTGTTTCTATTTTTGCAAATTATAAATCATTTTTTCTTTAGAAAAAAGACTTCAATCCGGATCAACGTTTGTTGATTATAAAAACTGTATACTTAGTATAGATGCTAATATCTGATGCCACAAGAATTACCTACCAACCACCAACCAATTGAATTAGTACCAACCTAATAAACCTCTCATACCTTCTACGAATGTTCCGATCTTCCACGTTTCTTCTTTCTTCCAAAATTCGCCAAACCATTCTAACACTTTAACCATCAAGACAAGACCTTAACCTTGCGTGTGTATTTCACTGCAATGGTGATGAACGGTGTGAAATTGATCTCAAAAAATATGGAAATAGCTCTGAAGATCAATTAACCTCAGCTTACAAATGAAGAAACGGCAATGAAGCAATTTCTTCCACGTCCTATCGCGTTTGTGGATCTCGAGTTGATGTTTCTGTGATAAGCATCTTTATAAATACTTCATGACTAGAAGAATAGTGTTGCTTGCTTTCTGTTATATACCGTGACTATACTTACGAGAATCAGAAAAAAGAACACAAGGACAGGAGAAGCCAAGAACTTATTTTTATACCCTACGTCTCGAAGTAGAAGAGGTCTATCCAAAACCAAAATAGGATTACGATTTCGGAGGGTAACTTTGAAGGAAAACTTTTCATCCAACAAGAAAGAATTCTATTCTGGAATTATTAATAAAAGGAATTATGTAAAGATAGCAACTGTATATATATGATTGGGATACTCACTGCAACCCCCATCAATGTCTATCCCATTTGACGCTTTAAAAACCAGTCCCAAAAAATAATGTAACGGTAGATGTAATAACTAATGACTGTAAAGGTAATCACTAGGGTGTGAAAATATCACTATAATTTAGGTATGTTGAATGGTGATTGAACGGAAGTCATTATTCCGATTACTATCTTTTTTTAAAATCATATTAAACTTATCAGAATGAATAAAAACATAAATAAGATACACACAAGTAGAAGATACTTCTGATGTTCTATCTAAAAAAGTTTTAGCAATGTACTGCTCTAAATTACTGAAAAACTACACAGGTTTATATCGATAGTCTATTCCATGAGACTCTTGAGTGTGAAAGTCTTTAAACGAGATGAAAACTATTTCCGTGAATTCACCTTGAAACGTTAAAAGTACAAACGAACCGTTAATGGACTGATACTGTTAAAGCGTCGACTATAATAGTAGGAAACATTTTATACACTTATATCAACACGTTTTCCTTGCGAAATAAATGCAACATGTAATCTTGATAATGGTCCGTATAGAACACGTGTTAACGGTATTTATAATAAGATGTATTAGATCTTCTACGTATCTAGGAAATTGCGAATATCCTTCGCTTGGGCACGTCTAAAACTTGGTTTATTAATCTCATGAAACTAAAACAGAGATCGTTTCTCTGATGTATTATTCGCATTAACTGAATAAACTAACAACATGTTAACGCTTTAGTTACTATTTCCTAGTGCCGTTTGCAGTACAGCAATTTATTATGAATTTCGATTTTCAAGTTAAATTTATTTGAACAGAAAATGTACTCCTAATTTTTTATTCCATCATATGTATGTTGAATATACATCGTTTATATTCGGCATCTTCATATTATAATCAAACTTTCTAGGCATTTGGCTAATCTTATAAGAAAGCAGTTAAACAGTAGCTTCAATTCGCTCAGTAGGTTGAATTTGGTATTGGAAAATATTGTGGTGTCAACATCGCTAGATATTTTTTATAAAAATAATACCAAAGTATAATCAAAATAAGTAGAAAATAACATTTAGACAATTCAAGAATTTTGAACAATGAGGTACCAGTCTGTCTTACCAATTAAAAAACGAAACTAGTCCAAATATAATTAATAATAAATAAAACCTTTTACCAAAAAAAGGTAAGGAACAGTAGCAATGCTCTGTCATAAACTTGCTCATCTATGAGCTAACACCAAATTATTAAAAGCAATTCTATAATGTCGATCTTGCAGAAAACTAGAAGAAATTGGAGATATACAAGAATTACAAACAGTACAAGATTCATATTTTCTATAAGATTTTATATAACGCTGGAATGTTTTCCTGATATAATTCTGGAATTCATGATAACCATATTCCATACAGTTTGTGGATAATAATTAAATCAATACATGAAAACATATAAAAAATGCAATTACTAGTATATATAATTTTATCTTAAAATAGTACAAAAAAATTTTGCTGCACTTACTTGCAAGTCCTGTTGCCTAATCGAAATTAATTAATCAAAATTGGTAATCCAAATTAATATATCCAAACTTCTACGTTGTTTTTATTAATAAATAATATACTACAATGCTATAAAATACCAGTTAATTGCACCATACGTCCTAAGCAACAATTTTCTTGTTAAATCATAACGTATTAAATGTGGGAAATATTTTGTTTAAGGTTATTTCTGACAATGAACAACAACAGATAAAAATATCCTCGTATAATCTGGTGTATACCCATTATAACGATACATAAAATATCCATTGTTGGAAACATTTTTTCTTTTATAACAATAGAACAAAGACGATATGATCAATCACATTATATAACTTTCTTCACAAAAAGTACAACGCATGCAGAGCATAATCTAAAGCGTCTTATATCTTTACAAGACATAAATTTCATAATGCATATAAGTATTTAAATTATAATATTGTACGTTTATTTGTTATATAAGTCGCCTAAATATTTTATACATCATAATTCAAATAGTATACCACAAGGTTCATACTTGAACCTGCTTGTTTTTCGTTTTATTCATAACAATATTTTCGCGTCATTTGAGAGATATTGCGACAATTCTTTTTAGTTCGTATCACCTACTGCGTATACTGCCCTTTTTATAAGATTATGAATAGTATTTTTGTTTCAGGGTCTGCCAAAGTGTTCCTTAAAACTTCCCGCCTGGGATAACATAACCAACGCCCTGCCTCGACTACACATACCAGCCATGCCGGCCGTGCGATCCAAGCGCGGCTGGTGCGGCTGCCTACAAGTAAGTTATTTCTTATTAGAAAGAGTGCTTTTCCACGGCCTATAGGAAAAATCCCCTTGAATGGTTACTAAACTACTAAGTGAACATTAACTAAAGCTTAACGGCATACATGTTGCTCACTGTATGCATGTTGCTTATTTATGCATACTCTACAATGTTAATTTATTTGTAGTAGTATTTTTAGTACATCTCGTCAAAAATAGGAACAAGTCTGAAAACTGCGATATCGGACCGCCCACGAGGTGTGCAATAAATAGCTTATAGCCGAATTGAGGCTTTTGTAGAGTGAATATTGATGAATATATATATATATATTCAATATATTGAAAATATATATTGAATGTGAATGTACACAGAGTTCGATATGGCCGGGCGTAAAGTGCATTCTGTTCTCTCCGAATGCTGCCTCACTCATTATTCTATACTGAAGTGGACAGAAACCTTTGGTGTGAAATAATACTGACGTAGTTTTCTACAAAACATCAAATCACTACACTCGACGCGTGTTTCGCCAACAAAGTTGCATCATCTGGAGATGATTAAAACTGAAATTATTTCCAGATTATACCATCTTTGTTGGCGTAACGCGCGTCGTGTGTAGTGTATAGTGTTTTGGTGTTTACGGAAAAAATCTACGTCAGTGTTACGCACACATAGAGAAATTTCATACTTTTTTTCCTATGCTTGACAAGTTGTATTTCCAGGTACTTCTGAAGTCTCCAAGTCTTCATAACCGTGTCTTTTAAATATGTTAAAATAAGAAGTTATAACGAATTTATAGGTTATAAAAGAATCTCAAAGACTTTGTTTCCAGCTTGATATCAATCAGCATAAGGCACTTTTAATATCACAAAAATAAAAAACTTTGAAAGTAACGTTTTTAGGTATAATTCAATGCCTGGCGGGGCTTTAGCCCGAGGAGTAGTTGTTTCCTATAGCGATTATGTAATAGCTTTGCTATTCGGGGACTACTTGATAACCGCTTGGCGGTTTTGGTAGTTCCTTTCTCGATTTCCTACTTATATGTTACTGACATAGATCGGATTGATATAGATGTATACCGCGTGGGTTTTAGTCGGCATTTGTCCTGGATCGGCGTACCGTGTACGGCACTGATGAGAACTAATAAGTTCAAAACAGCTGTATGTCGTTCGGTTCCCATCTGGGATAAATGTCGAATCCTACCTGCGGCAGATTTTATTTTTTGAAACCTTGTCTGATCGTGCAGAAACACGAGAAAGGGGTCGAGAGTCGTTTTTAGGTATAATTCAATGCCTGGCGGGGCTTTGGCCCGAGGAGTAGTTGCTTCATACAGCGATTATGTAATAGCTTTGCTATTAGGGGACTACTTGATAACCGCTTGGCGGTTTTGGTAGTTCCTTTCTCGATTTCCGACTTATATGTTATTGAAAGTAAAATAAAAAAAAATTGTTAAATTACCAACTTGTACTATATTTAAATAGCCTATATAATAGTCGAATTGAGACCTTTACAGAGTGAATATCAATGAATATATGTATATTGAATGTGAATGTACACACAGTTTGATCTGGCCGCGCGTAAAGTGCATCCCTTTCTCTCCGAATGCTGCATTTATTTATGTGCAGTTTCATATTTTAAAATTAACTCTTCACTATTTTTTCTACACTATTTTATGTTAATTTCGAAAACAATAATATAAATATAACACTCTCACAGACAAATGTTAGTTACATAACTATTAATTGTACAGGGTGGTCCAGGTTAAACGTCATTAATTTTGATAGGTGATAGAACAATAAGAAAAAAGTAGACTTTCATAAGAAAACTTTGTTCAAAAATGTTTCCTAACAAGGATACAGTGTGTCAAAGTTGTAAAAAAAACTGGTTTTCTCATCATAACTTCTAAACCACTCGATCGATTTCCATCAAACTTCTCACACAGACTAATGCAGTGCATTTCTAAGTAATGATTAAAATCGTTTAAAGAAATTCTCCAGTGGCGTAGATACTGGGTGGTCGGCACCCCTTCTCCCTTCCCAATCTTCGGCGCCACTTGATATTTTACAAAGAAGATTCAATTTTTGGATTTCCTGTTTAATTTAGAAAACAAAAATTATCCTTGCAAGTTTTTGATTTATGGCTTAGTTTTTGAGATACTTATTTTAATTTAAAGTGTTGCAAGCAGGCCAAACCTTATGACTGACCTACAAAGAAAATACGATATTGAAATGATAACTTATTAGTGTAATTATTTGTTTATTTGCTTTTTTTTTGTATTTTTGATGTACATTATGTCTAGTAAGTAATTTGACACCCTCTATCTTTGTTAGGAAACATTTTTGAACAAAGTTTTCTTATGAAAGTCTACTTTTTTCTTGTTGTTCTATCACCTATTAAAATTAATGACGTTTAACCTGATCCACCCGGTATATTATAAATTATTTACAAACGCCACAAACATATTATAATTTACCTTATACATACCCTCATAATAATAATAATATAATGTATAACTTTATTATCGCCTTAATATCTTAAAGAAATTATTTATTGTTTCTCTACATCATCAAAGAAAGAAAGTCAAATTTAAATCAGGGAATCAGATAAACTTTTATATATATATTTATTTATGTTATTATACTTTTCAGCAATTGTCCAAGGTATATACAATACATAAATATATTTTGCTTCTTGTGTAACGTGGTAGGAACTACATATCTGAAATTTCCAACAATAATTGAAATTTGAAATTTCATTATTCATAATTTTTGCCGTGTATTCTATAACACTTGGTAAATACCTCTCCAAATCTCCAAACGCTAATTGAATATAGAGCCACCAATGTGCAACTAGAAGCGGGTTCATTCGCGAAAGTTTGGTCCTAAGATCATTCAAGCAGTCAGGTACTAACTTGAAAGAAATATCTAACTAATAGACCCGGAAGTATAAAAATTCCAGCCATGGTTTCAAGTTAGTACAAATGTTAATGTTTTTAGTGCGATTTTTCCTTACTAAAATACGGAAGAACGTAACATAGTAATTTTAATTAGAACAAGATTGCTCCAATTTCAATTGCATTTGCATCCCTTTAGAACTGAGTCTTCATATAAAGCCGAATTGCCGATCAAGAGATTATTTACCCACAAAGCGGTGATTGAATTGTGTCCTACGATCATTTAAGTGTACGATCATTCCTCTTTTACAGTACAGACATGTGGTATGTTTGGAACAGCTTTTTTCGATTTGGAACAGCAGTCTTTCTTCTTCTCGGCTTCACGATTCGAACACAACCTTATCATCCCAAATGTCACCTCGCTTTTGAAGCGAAGATATTCGTTGAATTTGAAAATCAAAGGCTGTCACAGTTTGAAAAGACTTGCTCTAGTCTCGATCTATTGAAATTGAGAGAACACTCGCAAAACGTTCACTTTTATATTGATTGGAAATTGAGGTTAGAATAAAAATGTATAATTAGAGTTATTAATAGAAATAACTAATGAATCCCTCATTTATAATTGTTCGCACATTACTAGGGGTTTTTAAAATAGTAACAGAAAATAATTGATGTTTTTGAATTTACTTTAACTATTCCACCTTATAGAAAACGAGTAGTTAAGGGAACATTTATTAAAATAATTCAGAATTAGTTGTTCTTCTTTTTTTGAGTGGTTTATTTTCATGAGGATATCGACCTACTTCAGCCTTTCCAATACAATTTTCTCTAATGAACTGAAAGCAATAAAACCAAACCGATTCTATTAATATCTATGCCATAGGACCTTCTACGTATCCGCGACGTCCAGGTCATGTTAACAGCCACTAAAATATGCATTGGCCGTCGTTTTTACAACTTACAGTCACGCCGCTTGCATCTCTAATTTCGCCTGGGACACTAAATCGTTCCCATAAGCGAACAAATACCATTAATTAAAACACAATGCAAGGTCGTCCAGTACATCAGGAACATTTTTGGGAACGGCAGATATATATGTATACACAATGTATAATTTGTTTGTATGCATAAGGTACATTTTTTTAATCACGTAATTAATAGTTCAGCTATATATATGAATAAAGATAAGTATGTGTTACGGTTTGTTTAAGGACGGCAATTATGGCTGTGAAAACATGTTTGTGTGTCTCTAGGTTACTTCTTAATAATACACTAAGCAAATTTGTATAATGAGGACTTTACATAGAAAAAAACATTCCTAAATTCTATCAATTTTTAGAATCATTCGCTGATAGGCTGAAATCTAATGAAAAAGAGTGGTAGTAGTAGTAGACCTCTTTTACTTTCCATGGTAATATTTTACCATTGTTAAGGGCGGATCCTTGCCAGCACTCTTAGGTCATTTTTAGCATTCGCTTGTGGACCATCTACATTCATATCCATTATTGCCTTTAGACCATGCATCTATCAGTACGAGTATATTAGTCTGTTCATTTTACCTGCCGCCTTATTGTTTTCTTGTCTTACACTATTATTTCCTCTAGGTTACTTTCTAATAACAGACTAAGCAAATTTGTATAATGAGGAATTTGCTTAGAAGAAAACATTCCTAAATTCTATAAATTTTTATAATAATTCGCTGATAGGTTGATATTTAATGAAAAAAAGATGGTGGTAGTAGTAGTAGATCTCTTTTACGGTCTTCCATGGTAATATGTTATTCGATTTTCTGGTACCTTAAACAATATAACCATTATTAAGGGCGTATATTTTTCAGCACTCTTAGGCCTTTTTAGAATTCGCTTGTGAACCATCTACATTCGCATCCATCATTGTCTTTATTGTTACTGATGACATGGGTCAATGACTAGAGGATACTGAAGACACCAGAGATAATGGGCGGGGGCAAGAGGGCTGAAGATGCCTTGAGGGAGGAGGGGGTTTCTTTAGCAGATGCTGCTGAAAATATGAATGAACAATGACCTACTTCTTCAGCAACCTCTGGCGTCTTCAGCAGTCTCTGGTCATTGTTTTTCAACCCCCGGTCATGTCTTCAGCAGCCTCTGGTGTATTTAACCCCAGCTCCCGTGGTCACTTCGGATGAACACATGTCATCCGCTTCCAAGTGGTCCAGAATGAACATCGTTTCCATCAATTATTTCAGAGGACACCATTCAGCTTCTTTAGAAGTAATAATCGATCTTTCTCATTTTTTTGAAACTTCTTACAATTTGTATTATAATTTTAAAGTTCATTAAACGTCAATAAAAGCAAGATATTATCTGGAAAACTTATTTCAAATGACAATAGTAATAATATGTCATTAAGTAATCTTTAATACCGAGATATTATCACTCTCCTCCTTAGAAATAAGTGTTTAAAATTTACTTTCTGGCGTAGATTTTTGCTGACTAGAAGACATTTTACAGTCTGGAGTTATTTGAATTTGTAAGAAATATCGTACAATGAATTATTCAAGGTCTCTCTTCATCCTTATCCAGTCAGAAATTAGATCAGTCATCATCAGTAGTTAAAACTTAGATTTTTAATGAAAACACACAGCTCTAAAAAATGATGGATTATTCTCAGGAATATGCCAAGCCCATTATAGCAAAAATGGTAAACATTGTCATAAAAATAGTTATATAACACATCAGACTGAAGAAAAAAATATTTAATGTACTGCGTCAATATAGTTCCTTCATGGAGTTTACAAGGTTATACTAAAAGAGTGCAACAATTACAACTAAATATTAGGTACCTGAATACCGTTCATGCTATAACCTATTAATTAAGATTAAAAGTAGAAGAAAATATTTTTTCATATTGTAATCATAAAGGGTTTTTTTATTATCAACTTTTGGGAACCTTACTGATCTTCACATTTGAGATATTAGTTTAATTATGGAAACATTCAGTGCTCCGCTGACCAAACAATTTGCCATAAACAAAATTGAAATATTGAGTTTGGTTCAAAGAAATGAAAAGAAGTGAAATATTTTCGGTTTCCTGTAATTTCCTGTAAATACCTCAAAAAATTTCCCAGAGTAACCTTTTGTGCTCTATTCAATTATAACATGATATTGTTGCTATGTTTTCTTTTTCTGATTATCTCATCTCATCTCATCATAATTCTGATCATCATCACTTTTTCTTATAGCCATAGTAATACATTTTTAATATGATATATTATGAATTGTATAGTATTATGTATTATATTAATATAACATGTGAGCAAGTGATAAAGAAAAACGGTGAATTTCATAAGTATAATTAATTTAATGTAGTAAATACCAAAATCATCAATTTATTTTAAAAAGATGTCTGTTAAAATTTTCTATTTACTGAAAAAAATATATTTTGTCTATCATATATATTCTTTGCATTATTTTAGATAAATTCTAATGTTGATATTGCCTGATAATATAATAAACAAATTCTAATATTAATAATCCCTTCAAATTGACATTTTCTGTAATAACTAACTTCTACCTAATGTTTTCAACGTTAGTTTTTTAGCAAATAACAGGCATCGCTGTTCAACTAAATTTAAATATTCAAGAATTACGTTACACTGGCGCTAAATTTCATGTTTTATCAAAATGAAAACAACCTTTAAAGTTCCGTAAAACCTATATTGAATTTAAAGTTCTGTAAAACCTTTAAAGTTCTGTAGTAGCCAGATTCTGCTCCAGATTTGAGTTTCTTAGACAATTGTATTAAGTCAGAGATTAACATAAATGTGCTCTCGAAAATATACTGTAAGATGGAAAGACAATACGTAAAGTTCCACTGAACGTGACAATTAAAAAAGATCAAATAAAAGGGAGCGGAAACAAAATTGGAATAATTGATACTGCTATTGATTCTTCTGTGCTTCGAGTTTTTTAGATTAAATCAGATACAATGATTATGCGAAATTACCGAATTGTGAAACTATATGCAACTTTGAATATTGCAATTTCGTTATTTGCGTAAAACAGTGCATTAAGATAAATATGGATTTAGAAGAAATTAAATTGGTGGTAGAATATAACATGAAAGAAATCGAGATGTCATGTATTTGATTTTATAAAAATCAAACGGAGCATATACATTTGTCCTGAAATTTCATAACAGAATAAAAAATATAGTTATGGAATTCATAATAAATACTGTATATTGGAGACGGAGACCGAATTAAGAAAAATAGTCACATTATGTCAATTACATTCATTTTTATGAGATATGAAACTAGATATGAGA